>JAHLJT010009436.1:210990170-211610170 GCA_031308135.1 Acheta domesticus | reverse complement strand
GTCTGTCTGTCTGTCCGTCTGTCTGTCCGTTCTGTCTGTCTGTCCGTCTGTCTGTCTGTCCGTCTGTCTGTCTGTCCGTCTGTCTGTCTGTCCGTCCGTCTGTCTGTCTGTCCGTCTGTCTGTCTGTCCGTCTGTCTGTCTGTCCGTCTGTCTGTCTGTCCGTCTGTCTGTCTGTCCGTCTGTCTGTCTGTCCGTCTGTCTGTCTGTCCGTCTGTCTGTCTGTCCGTCTGTCTGTCTGTCCGTCTGTCTGTCCGTCTGTCTGTCCGTCTGTCTGTCTGTCTGTCTGTCTGTCTGTCTGTCCGTCTATCCGTCTGTCTGTCCGTCTGTGAACATTGCTAGCGCCTAAACCATACGTACGATTTCTTCCAAAATGGAAATTTCTTGGTCGATCTGATTCTAGTCAAAGCTTTGAGATTTTGAAAACGATTCTTCAAAATTTGGGGGTACTTTACATGTAGCCCCCCGAACATTTTCAAACTTTTCTCAAAAAGGCTCCAAATTTTTTCTTTAAATTTTTTGTATGAATAGATTTAAGTACACTTATTAACATGGCACACGTCCGATTTTCACGAATAGCTCTGAATTTTCGAAAATTGTGAAAGTTTCAATTTTTTTCGGCGTCTTTCTCCAGCTACAAAATTTAAGATAGAGATTTTTCATGCAAATAAAATGTTCTCTCCAAAGTGAGTTCTTTGTTTAAGGTCATGTACATTGTTCTGAAAATTTTAATAGTTTTCGCGCAATATTGCGTGCAATGTGTTCAATTTTAAAAAATTACATAAACTAGATTTTCTCAAAAACGGCTCCACATTTTTTCTTGAAACTTCTGGTAGGGATAGTGCTAAATTTACCCTATGAGATGACGCAAACGTCATATTGCTCTATTCTTTTCTTTTTTCAAAATTTGCAAAAATTTAATTTTTTGACTTGTCTCTCCCATCGTTAATATTTACACTAGCAGCGAATTGTTCACATTATAATATTTATGAGTACGTGTGCTTCAAATAATGTCAAGTAAAGTTTATCGAAAACCCACCGTTTTCTGTGAAAACTAGCTCAAATTTCCGCATTTTGAGAACAGCTCAAACGCCATTTTCTCATATATGGCTACAAATTTTTTCTTGAAACTTTTCGAATGGATAGTGCTAATTGCACTCTTTAATATGACGTCAAGTTTATTTTGAGGAATTTTTTTGTTTTTTCAAAATTACACATATGTAATTTTTTTAAAGGATCTCTCACATCTTTAATATTCACATTACCAGCAATTTGTAAACATTATTATATTTCTGAGTGTAAGTGCTTCAAATAATTTCAAATAAAATTTTGAAAACTTAAATATTTGCAGTGAAAATGAGCTTCAAATTTTGAATTTTTAGTAGCGCTAAAACGCAATTTTCTTTAAAACGGCACGTACTTTTTAAAAGAAAATTGCCATTTAGGGCTGAGTTTTTGTGTTCTTTAATATTCTAAAATTAATATTTTCGTGCTACCAATAGGAAACCGAAAAAATTAAGAAAATGACAAAAAAATGTACTTTTGGCGGTGATAGATGGTAGCTGGTGAGAAAAAGTATGTGGCAATTCGAAATAGCTAGCGAAGACCCAAGGAAATAGAAAACTAATACGGGAAAGTCTGTGCCATTCTGTAGCACCACTAGTTTTACAATGAAAAGGCGGAGGCAAATATTTAAGAAAAAAGTACAGCGTAAATAAATGAAACATTTTATTAATTTAAAAAAAATATGAATTATGCTTACACCCCTTTAAATTGTTTAATTAAATGAGTATTTTTCTATTCAATGAGCATTTTTTTTAGTCAATATAGCATTTTCTAATAATACATTGGAAATTTCGGAGCAAGAAATGTCCTTTGTATTGAATTTAAGGTAACTACTGCATTTAGCGGATCATCGTTCAATCTTGATTTCTCACTTGATTAATTAGATCAACATAATAACACTAAATTAACACATTAGATTTAAAATATCGAAAAGAAGGACAGGTAGGACACTTTTCGGAGAAGGAGAGAACCGACAAATGGGGAACTGTCTTGCCTCAAGGAGGACGATTGGTCACCTTATTTATACAGAGAAATTACTAGAACTTTCTCGAGATAAAATTACAAAAATATCACAGTTGCTTTTCACAACCACCTCGCTTCTGCGCGGTCATCCGAGACCACACCACCAGGAAGATCTCTGCTCCATTTTTGCGATATCGTTTCCTTCCTATCTTCCCCCCTTTCCCCCCCCCCATTTCGCCCGCACCCTCTGGCCCGGTTGACCCCCTCGTCTGCTTCCTCCCCACCGCCGCGCCGCGCCGCGCCGCCACCGGCTCTGCATAATGTAGCAGCGCCGTCTCACGCTGTTTACAACGGAAAGAACTCTCCATAATGCATTCGCACTTCCCCTTGCTTCGCCCCGTCCACAGGCGCTTCTGCTGCTACATTCGCTGTTACTCGCACAGGCCTTTGGGAAGACTAGGAGCAGCTGAACGGATCGAATACCTTGGGGAGGAAGGAAGTAGTGTTTTCGTGTGCGTTTTATCACGAATATCTAAGATGCATGGGCTTTTAAAACGTTCATAATTTCTTTTTATTACTTGGGAAGAAAGAAACTTGGGTATGTTACTCTCAACTTCTTCTCAATAAATGTACTGACATATGAATATATAATGTGTTAGCAAATTAAATTAGTCTCTGTTGTAAGGTCGTGAAATAATATTACAACGTTCCATTGGCGAATAGGCGTTTTATATTGTATTTTATAAATTCCGTATTATTTTATATATTTTAGTATGTATAATGCATATAATGCTTTAATTGATGAAGCAGATTTTGGTTCACAAAATAACACATGTTTAATACCGTTAAGCAAATGTAGATATATTATTTGGTGGAATTTGTGATGCACAGTTAAACACCGTTAAATTATAAAATTACTATAGAATTGTAGACGTTTCTATTCTTGACACACAAAATCTTTTCAATTATTTTCAATCTCAGTAAGAATCAAATTTGGACGGGTCAGTTTATACTTTCCCGCATTTCTCCCCTTCTTCATTTCCCGGATCCCGCGCAGAAGTTGAAGAAGAATACAGGAATGCTCAATTTATAATGCTCAATTCGTAATGCCTCCAGTCGATTATCAAGGGGCTCCTGTGACGTACGTTTAAGGGCCCCTGCACAGCATTACATTCACGCGCGTTAAGCGATGCGCGTCGTAGAAAATCACTGTCTTATGCGACAAGCCACACGAGCGCTTTGGCCGTTCCGCGTAAGATATAATGTTAGTCTACGACGCCCATCACTTAAACGCGCGTCAACGCAACGCTCGTGTGACAGAGGTTTAAGTTACCGCTTCTTCGGAAGCTACGCCACGCCGTCCTCAGCTGCAGAGTCGATCTTTCCCTCCGTTGGCGGTCAGCACGCCCTGAAACCTCTCCAGGAAAGTCTCCAGAAATCCTCCGCAACTGTCCCTTTTTAGTGACGCATAAGAGAAGAAACTTTTTCATGCCCTGCGTCCTCTACCCCTGCCAACCTCTACGCGGTGGAAACATCTAGTATTTCTCCGTTTCATTTTATTCAGTAATTCTTATAATTCATGCAACAACACAATACTTTTACATATTTTGAATAGGGTTCAAAGAAGATGAGAAGTATAAAAAGCACAAATATGCCTCAAGGTACGAGTAATTCTTTCTGTTAATCATTTATTAGTTAAATCATCCATCATCCATCTCAAAATACAGAGGATTTTAAAAGTAAAATTCCAAACATGTAGCCGCCGAGTTGCAGCTTGAGTCACCTGAATTTTCTAGACCTATGACTGAAATTCTGTGAAGTAATGAAAACTCCTCTAAAACGACTTTTTCGATTTATTGTTTATTTATATTTATTTCATTTCAATTGAACAGGATAAAATGTAATTGTTGGGAATTATTCTTGGTGGGATACTCTTTCGCGTTGGAATGTCTGTTTTATACGTGGATTTAGGATATTTATGCCTGCATTAGAGGTGCACCGTCAAATGATGGGAGAAGGTCAAACTCTTGTATAAATTATTCATTATGATGAACAGTACAACACAATGTAATTTATGTAATACTAAATTTAAGTTTTATTTTTATTTTAAATATCATTCATTATTAGTTTATTTATTTTATGTCGCATCACCTACAAAAATAAAATAAATAAATAAACTAATAATGACTAATAATTGTAATAAAAATAAAACTTAAATTATTTGTTATAATTTGTCTAATTGGTTTTCTCCGTCCTTTAGGAAACCGTACAGCAATTTTATGAAAGCCCTGAAGGGGCAACCAGCTGAAATTTTGAGTTATTTCCGATAGAAACCAATTATGGTCATGTCCCATTAAGTATTCCGCGAAAGCACCCGCGTTGCGGTCAGGGATATAATCTCAAGTTCCGAAACAAGTGTATCTCCGGGCGTGCACCCCGCGCCAATTTCCTGCAATCACTTGCATCAGCGATTGCTGCTCTTCTAGTGTCGCTCAAAATGTGAAATCGAATTCCACGTTGCGAAAAGTACCGATTTGTTCCACCAGATGACGTACCAACAGCACTGAATTTTTTAGCGACCCTGTCGGCTTTTACTTTCTTTCATACAACGCAGGTAGTAGAGAGAAAGTATTGTACTGAAACGGCAAAAAAAAGTGAGTTTTTCACAGAAAAACCAATATTATGAGGCCCTGATTCAGAAAATGCTCCAATGTGTAGTTAATTACTTCCTCTGGAAAGATTCGTAGTCACAATAGCCGTTTTATGGATCCTTGATACCGAAAAATTGGTTTACGAGAAAAGTCTGACTACGTTCGTTCGTCCGTCCGTCCGTCCGTCCGTCCGTCCGTCCGTCCAACAACGCTAGTTGGTAAACCACTAGTAGGATAGTCACCCAAATTAGCATTTTATCTGGTTGGTGTTTTGTTTTGATTTTGCTGGACTTGACGGCTACAGTTAACGGAAGTAGTAATATAGTATCATAATATTGTTTTTATCTTTTGATAAGTTCTGAGAACTTATGAATTAAGTGTTTGAAATGCGCAAATTGAGGGCTTCATTGCGCAGTTGAGTTGCACTGTGAACTTTAGTTGTATGCATTGAATACTCACCGTCATAGATGAAATGGAAATAAATTTTGTGTGTTGTTTGAAAGAAGCGAATTAGTTAACTATTATTTTTTAGATGCGATAAGTCAAGTGAGCATTATAGTTGTTATATCTGAAACTAGAACTTTTTATCTTCTGAAACGTGTTGAAAAGTGCGGACTTGGATTGAGAAGTAGGACCCACCCTACGAGCCCACCTACACTTTGCGCTAAGACCTTTCAGCATATAAGCAGAAACTATGTTCGATTTATATTAATACTCATATTTATATTATTAAAGATCAATAAACGTGAACATAAGTGTTTGACAAGTACGAGTCATGAGAAGGGGAGACTGTGTCACGGAAGCGACGGGGTTGGGAATTGATTGATTGTTTTATTAGTGACTCCCGTCGTGTGAAATGCTGAAGTCGTTAGTCCACTAAGAGTAGTGCATGTTTTGTCGCGGGACATGGCGGTGACCTTCTGCCACTGGCTGACGATGTCCGGCGCCGACCTACGTCCGCTTGCGGGGATTTTCCCCAACCAGGTATCTCCCACTAGCGTGTCACTGCGCCAGCAAGGACAAACTCTAATCTCTCGATTGGTCTTCCGATGTGTGTGGTGGTGTAGTGTATGTGAGTGCAAGTGTGTGTAAGTGAGGGGTGAGGAAAGGACAAGGAAGAGGAAGGAAAGATCACGCCCGCAAGTGTTCGCGGCCCGTTTGTTAGGGTACTGCTCCGGCATTCGCGTGGTGTTGAATGGAGAAATCACGGAAAACTACCGATCAGAGCAGCAGCAGATTCTCCTCCAAACAGCGGATGAATTCGACCTAGCTGACAAACTTGTGTCGAAAATTCTTCTTCCTTTGGGAGTGGAACCCTGGAACTTCCCAGTCCGAAGCACTACAGCAGTGGTGTCAAGGTCTTCTACTGGTGGCTGTGGCACGCGTCGTGGCATCGTAGCATGCCAGGAGCTTCTCTGCGCTACTAGCGTCGCGTCGGGAAGGGAACTATTACGAGTCGTAATAACCCCGCCGTTTTACAATAGGGATGACATTGTCTCTGGTGGCGGGGTGATAAACTGCTTAAACTCTGGTGGCGGGGTGATTTCGTCGTGGCATCGACCGTGCCACGGACTCCCGCTCGTGGCGTCGACCTTGACAACACTGCACTACAGTGACATCAGTTGATGCCCTGAACCACCTTTGTCGGTGGGAGTGGAGCAATGGGGGCAGACGCGGCTAAGGAAAGGAGCAGGTAGCGCAGACAGCCCGGCGGCGTGGGAGCCGCCAGGCGATGGCCAGTGGGTCGAAATGACGTCAATCGCCCACTTTATATTTTCGAAACAAGCGTTCCACGGACAAAGTTTTATTCCCCATAGTAACTAAAATAAGGGGAATAAAAATATCATTCTTGAAATCAACGCATGTGATTTTTCTTCTGCTTCTCTGTGATTTGTGAGTTAATGTTCAGCAAAGATATGCATAAGGTAGCAACACATCCCTTTTACA
The DNA here is from genome assembly GCA_031308135.1 of Acheta domesticus. NCBI lineage: Eukaryota > Metazoa > Arthropoda > Insecta > Orthoptera > Gryllidae > Acheta > Acheta domesticus. The sequence goes on along the minus strand of JAHLJT010009436.1, from coordinate 211,603,547 downwards.
CAGACAGCAATATTACGAAACGTTTTATCAGGTATTGTAGCATCTATTTATTTACAGTTTCAAGTATTTTATACGTTATGAATAATTTCGTTTTGGTTTTGATATCTTTATATTATGATTGTTTCTTAAGATGATGATGATAGTGACGATTTCTCCTAAAAAAACACCACATTTTAACATTAATTTTTATTTGTGATGTTTATTTCAAACTGTTACATATACGTGGTCTTGCGAAACTAGAAAGAAGTGACTTTGAAACATCTACATTTTGAATCGCTGATATTCAGCACTAGAAGGTCTTCTCATTGCATGAAACATCCGAGTACAAATCTCTAGTGTGACACGGTGAAGGAAATCACGAAGGACGAAAAAAGGGGTTACCCAGAATGTGAAAAGTTCGTAACTTCATGTTTTCTGTACCCTAGTAATTAAAGATGACAGGTGCAAATTATTTCAGGTTTTCTCCTTTAATAACTTAACAGAACGTAAAGCATCTGGAACGAATGGACGCAACAAAAGTTGCTCGCAAACCTGCTCCTGGCACCAGACCTACAAATACAAACACACAGACACACACACAGACAGTCACACACACACACACACACAGAGACAGTCACACACACACACACAGTCACACACAGTCACACATACACACACACACACACACACACACACACACACACACACACACATACACATCGCATCGAATCACAGCGTAATGGTACGCATGACGGTATAGCACAGCGTAATGTAGTGCATCCCACATTCACAGTCACTAACCAAACTAAAATCCACTAAGATACTCATGTGTCGTCGCTGAGATGCAATTTTGACTAAACTACAGGGTTTCCATACTTGCGCACGACCACACACGCTGGGGGACAAGTCAGGAGCTTAGAGTTTGTCCCGGCTGGGGCGGCGCCCCGCTGATGGGAGATACCTTGTGAGGAAACCCCACGAGTCGACGGCTCTGGATCCCGCCATCCAGCAGGGGGAGGTCACTGCCACCTCCCGCGATAAAAAACAGTTACTTTGGAAAAAAAAGATCTTAGCAGTTGAATTACTAGTCAAGCAATCAATCCATAGTTGCTGTAATTACCTTTTCTCTAAAAGGCTGTAACATTCCCTCAAAATTTCATTCGTGTTGCATTTTTATCCGAGAGCCTTTGCGCCGATTTCGGCCCAGTGCGCCCAGGCCGACGACGGAGGGCAGACGCGTATTTCACTGCGCGCACAGGTAGGCGCTGCTCTTTTATTCATGAGTGCCGGCGCCCGCGCCAGCCCGAGCCGTAAAGAACGACTCCCGGTAAATAAAAATTTCTTGTTTATTATTTCTTGGCCGGTGAGGCGCCGGCGTCCGTCCCGCCTCTCCTTCACCTCACTTGTCCACCCCTCCCCACCCAGCCCTGCGCTTTCCCGCCCTTTTTCTCCCTTCTTCGCCCTTCGTCCTTCCTCGCCCTTCTTGCTTGTGAGTGAAAAGGCTCGGATCCGAGACGAAATTAGGCGACCAGCGCCGAATCGCTGTTCGCTTCAAATCTTCATGGCGCTCGTCAACCGGAACCGCTGGCACGCGCTAGCGGCTCAACTCAGCATTTTGCTGCAGCACAAATCATTCTGTTCACAAATTGAATGAGAACGGAATAAAAACGTTGTTCTACAAAATCTTTGAAACCTTTCAGTTTCGATGTACATAGAACGTTAGGAAACCAATACATATTCCCCAAAACATGTTACATCAAACCAATACATGTTACAATACATAAATAATTCGTTATTCTTCATTTATTTATTATTTCGTGTCTCCGGCACGTCAAGAAAAAGCTATGTTCATTAATTCCATAAGTGTAGTGCACAATTCTGTCTCGAGAGGTGGCGGTGCTCCTGCACCGCCGGTGAGATCTGTGGCCGGCCTTCACGTCGGCTTGCGGAGATACCTCCAGGTATCTTCGCCAGCGAGATACCGCCTCACCTGGGACAAGCTTAATGCTCCTGACCGGTATCTCGACATGCTCCTGACTGGTATTCGAGTCTGGCGCGTGAAATTTTGTGTGTGGGGGGAGAGAAGGAGACTTGGATGAGAAAGGAAAGATGTCACGCGGTCCGTAACTCATTTGTTAAGGTACATCCCTGACACTCAATTTGTATTGATTGGAGAAACTAAGAAAAATCAGCGATCGGAACAGCTAGCCACTAGAATTATCCTCCAGCTATCGAGATAGTGACGATAATCCATCACTGGCGGGATTCGATGACTGTAAGACCTCCCAGTTACACAGAGACACTGCACTGCAGAGACAACAGTTGTTGCCCTGAGCTCTCAGCTCCACCGACAGAAGCGCTTAAGGACACTGCTTCATTATTCCACATTCAACCTCATATTGCATAAAAATATGACTCATTAGAAACCTTTAGTAATCAACTACTGATGTACGGCAATGTCTCAAACGTAATGGAAGTGTGACGTCCGATTATCTACGACGCAACGCCCAAAAGTGTAAATTCATCGAAGTTGGAATTAACTAGTGCTGTAAGAAGTGTAACATTAATATATTTGAAAGATATCAAACACTTTACTCTGTTATTTTTAACATGTAAGAAATAATGTTTCGCAACGTGATTAAGAACATTTGATTTTTATGGAATGCTCGCCTAGAATATCTGTATCTGGTTATAAGATACATTATGCCTTTTAATCCATAACTCGCATCCAATGATAATCCTTATTGAGTACATAATCGGTATCCAAATGTATGTGTTACTAATATAGTGATTTTAGTAACTTATCAATATATTCTTTTAACTGTGTGTGTCCCCACAAAATTGGATCAACAAATTCACAGGGCCACCTATCCCGGATACCTTCACTCGTACTGGTTATGAAGGTTGCGCCGCGCCGGCGTGTCTGTCATTGTGAATAATGGCGTTCTGCGTAACACGGTGGACGCAACATTATATTTAACGAGAGGGACAGTAATTGCTGGGGAAGTCTGTTATCAGAGGCTATAAGAAATCACAGTAGCGGTTATCCGCAATATACGATGGAAATCCGGACACGCAACTTGTCTCAAGCCCACCCGTCCGATCGGGTTGAGCGAGAAAGTGACAGTAAAAAATCCCTGTTCACATCACGATTGCGCTAAACCCTGCCTGAGATCCCTCCGGTTAAAACTTCGCGCCACGCAAATCTTGACGCAATACATTTTCGGCGTCTTGGATCATTCTCGGCGGATTTTTATTGTAACATGTATTTTTGATGAAGTTTCACAATTATTTCGTTTTCTCCTGTACGATTTATTATAAAGTGTTTTATTGATTATTTATTATTTTCTAATATTATTTATTACTGTTCCTTCTAACACTCTACTACATACCACTATTATTTCCTATATTATATTAATGGGAACAAAAAGTATTGGAATTACCTCAATAATATGATCTGGAATATTGGTCGTAAAATCCATGTTTAAGGTTCTTTGTGGCTGTACACACGCGTCAGTAGAACTGTATATTAGTGCTGTTCCAAAGATGGTAAAGATTGGTGCAGGTGAAGAAGAGATACGTGCAATGTACCTGATAAGTAATTAATTTGTGTGCATGAATGAATGGACGGATGGATGCATGGATGGAGGTATCACGCATAACTTTGTTACATTACAAGATTTTGATCTGAAACTTTGTTAATACGTCAGGGGTAAGGTCTAGTTTGCTGTTCTGGAGATCATTAATATATTATATTGGGTCACTTTACATGAAACCCTCGTGACATTTTCAACATTTTCTGGAAAATGCCTGAAAATGTTCTCTTGAAATTATTTGCATATATCGAAGAAAGTTCATTTACAAGTATGGTATAGTTCCAATTTTCTTTAAAACCTCCGATATTCAGAAAATATCAAAAATCTTTATATTTAAAACACTAAGGGTTTTCGTTTTCCACTGAACCAAATTTTGTGATTTTTGCTTTAAATAAAACGTCCGAAAAGTTTTATCGCTAAATTTTAATTTTTTTAACTAAATTTTAATAAAATCATAAAATTAATGGAATGAACCGCCTGTCTGCTGTGATTTGTTCATTATTTCATTTTGTGAGTTGTTCGACATTCGAGTTTTCATAGGTTCGAGAATTGCTTGAAGTACAAAGATATGCAAATGTATATAAACACAAGGACTACCAATCGTCTAAAACATGGTGTACTTTCACAAAAAAGTTATCGGTTAAAATTGTGATGAATTACGTTTTTAAGGTGAGATGGCAGCAGAATTTCTTTGTAATTTTTCCCCGCAGAAAACAGTACAGATCTAGGTACTAAATAAAACTAGTGGTGCTACAGAATGGCACAGTTTTTCCCGTATCCATTTTCTATTTCCTTGAATCTGGGCTTGCTATTTGGAATTACCTCGTACTTTTTCACTTTTTCCAGCTGGCATCTATCGCCGCCCAAAGTACATTTTTCTGACATTTTTCTAATTTTTACATTTCCTAATGGTAGAACGGAAATATTAATTTTAGAATATTCAAAAACACAAAATCCTCGTTCTAAATAGCAATTTTCTTTTTAAAATTTGTTTTTAAAAAAATGGCGTTTAAGCGCAACTAAAAATGTGAAATTTGAAGCTCTTTTTCACAGAAATTTTTGAGTTTTCATAAAACTTCATTTGAAGTTGTTTGAAGCACATACACTCAAAAATACAAGTGATTACTAACAGTTGGTAATGTGCAAATTAAACGTGTGAGAAATCTTTCAAAGAAATTGCATTTGTGTAATTTTTGAAAAAACAAAACAATACCTCAAAATAAACTTTACGCAGTATTAAAGAATGCAATTATCACTATCCGTTCCAAAAGTTTGAAGAACAAATTTGGAGCCATTTATGAGAAAATTGAGTTTGAGCGTTTCTGAAAATGCGGAATTTTGAGTGACTTTTCACAGAAAAAGGTTGAGTTCTCGAGAAACTTCACTTGACATTATTTAAAGCACAATGGATGATAAATAAAATTATGTCAACAAACCGCTGCTAATGTAAATACTAACAACGTGAGAGACAAGTAAATTTTTTTGTACTTTTGGAAAAAACAAAAAAAATAGTGCAATATGGCGTTTATGTCATCTCATAGAGTACATTGAGCACTGTCCCTACCAAAAGTGTAAAGAAAACGTTTGGAGCCGTTTCTGAGAAAATCTTGTTTGTGTAATTTTTTAAAATTGCACATTTTTCACGCAATATGGCGCGAGTACTACTAAAATTTTCAAAACTACCCACATGAGCTTAAAAAAGAACTCACTACGAAGAACAAATTTTATTTGAAGGAAAAATCTCTATTTGCAATTTTGTAGTAGTAGGAGGAAAACGACGAATAAAATTCAAACTTATCCAATTTTCAAAAATTCAGAGTTAACAGTGAAAATATGATCTATGCCACCTTAATAAGTGTATTTTACTCTACGCTTACAAGAAGTTTAAAGAATAAAATTGAGTCGTTTTTGAGAAAATTTTGAAAATGTCTGGGGGCTTCATGTGAAGTACCCCCAAAAGTTAATGGATGTTATTCAAAATTTCAGAGTTCCGACTTAGGTTAGATGGACAGGAGTTTCTTCAATTTGGAAAAAATCGTATGCATGGTTTAGGCGCTATTGTTGTTCACATACACAGGACAGACGGACGGACAGACAGACGGACGGACGGACGGATGTTTTGCTTTCAATTGGTTTTTCGGTATCAAGGACCCACAAAAGAGGGATTCTGGATACACCACGTATCCAGGGAATTTTTTTTTAATTTAGCAACTGGATTTATCCACTTTTACGTTATCACGGCCCACCAACAATTTTTTTTCTGCCGAAAGTTCGCCTTTTTTTCGCGGAGGATTAAATAGCTTTCCCTATACTACGTATATTACATCTATATACGTACGTATACGGGGAAGTAAATTCCTTTACATTTTACGAAAGGTGTTGGACTCTGGGTTCACAGCAAATAGTAATTAAATTGTTCCAGAATGTTTAAATCTTTCTTATTTCATTAATCTAAGAAACATAATGCTGTACGTCATTAAACAATTATTTTGAATATAAATTAAAACAAATGCATTCCACATATATCTAATTTTCGGCGAGAAATTTTGTTGCTCAAAATTTTAACATGTGGCCAAACTTCTCAAACCATTTTTCAACCATATTGATACTTGTGACTTGTATGTTTTCTGCATAACTTTATTTAATTGTACAGCTTTAAGTGATATACTACATTCGTTTTTTTTAAACCTGAGTAAAATTACTCAGAGCAAGAAACGTTTTGGTAGGCCGTTTATTTCCACTAGCGTTTTAGTAATATTCCGTGCAAATTGAGTAATATTATTAACTTATTCCCTGATGTACAAACAGTACCAAATAATTCAATTAAATTTCTAATAAGACACCTTTATTGAGATCAAACCTAATGTTTAACACTTGGTCAGATGATCCTCCGTAGAATGATTACTATCATGAGCCTGATCTTCCAAAGTTATTGGAAGTGCCTCATTCTCGTAGTGTATGATTTGTGTGCACTCCACTGTGTTAGTGAGATTTGTACATTACTTGTAGACACTCCAATACCTTATTTACAATGAGATCTTGTTTTATTACGTTAACAACGTTTCTTGTGTTATTTTGCGGATAAACTATTCTTTTATGCAGTACATGTCGATAATTCTGTAGTTCTATGACGTCCAAAAGTTGTGCTTGATAGGGAGTATCGCCAAGATACTTCTAAGAATCACCGTTGGGAAAATCTACTATGTAGAGTATAAAAAGAAAAGCAAAAGGTAAATTGACCAGCGCTATATCGATCGGAGCTCGCCAACGTTGTATATGTTGCAGCTAACGTCCGAATTAGGCTAATTTTTGAATTAATTTCCACATTGTCCGAAATGAGTGGTGTTCGAAACAGAAACATCCTTGACTACTACTTTATATCAATAAAATGCAAATTATCCAACACGACGGGGCTAGAGTAGGTAGCGTAAGTTAGAATGACGAGAAATAACAGGTATCATACTATTAATGAGTTTTTAAGTATATAGAGAAACATGATGTGCAGTATTTTAGAGTTTTACTCAGACGTTAATTTCTATTTACACCATACCCAAATCTAACCTCTAAAACGGTTCGCTAAAATGCAAATTAAACAGCTAGTTACTAAACTAACTTCATTTCGGACTTAGACGTAACATTTTTTTCGACGACGGAAGATCTGGAACTGTAGCATGTTTCCAAATTTACTAAACCTTCCGAGACTCGCAACGGCACTTCCTGTCTCAGAACAGTTTTTCCTTTGCATGTTATGTTCCGACGAGATACAAGTTTCATCGGAATCCAAACATCACTTAAAAATGTCTATGCGCGTCTAGGCATATGAGGTAAACGGTGAAGAAATTAATTAATAATGTAAGAACATCCCACAAATATCTACCTATGTTTTATAACCATTATGTTTGGATATAAACAGCAAATTTCTTGTGTACACAGACTACAACAATGGAAAGTTCTCTGACGCATACTTGAAATATTGTTCGTTTATTACAAGATGTCAGATCTTAATACTACCACCTAATGTTTCAGGCGCCTGAAATGGTCTAAAAATCAATAAAAATAAGCAGGAAGAAATTATTAAATTTCAAATTGAAAAAATAAGCTATGATATATTATTATAGTACATTGCATATTATATAAAATTAGCAGAACATTTAAACGATGTTTAGACATTAGGGAAACTTAAGGAATATAATTCTTGAATATCTAGCAAAACCCTGGGCAGTTCTCGAAAAGCAGGAGGCTGCAAAGTTTTCTTTCAAATTGTGCGCGCAAAATTTTAAATTAATGGTATAGGTGTTTGGGGTTTTCTCAAATTCCTAGGTGTGTAGCAAAATCACAGGCACCACTAACTTTGCTGGAATATGTCTAGTTTCTCTTCAGTTTCTACGCGAATTGGAAGTTAGTAACGAAGATTTTTTGCACTTTCCCGAGTCCCTGTGTCTCTAACTAAATCGTAGACATGTCTCAGAAATCCAGACACTGTTTTCCAATTTCTGCGTGCATTGGCATTTTGCTGAGTTCCTGAGTGTGTAACATAATCCTAGATATCTCTCACATGGACGCAGGTTGCTTAGATTCCTTTCAATTTTTTGCGCGGCTTGCAAACTAGTAAAATAGACAACATTTTTTTTTGGCAACGTTGCAATGGCGCTGTAAGGTCGTGTTTTCTCGCGCTCCGATAAATCTGTTATGTAGCGGGATATTATTAAAGTAATGTGTTAAATTGATAGTGTGTGTGTTTAAGTAAACTGTGAACTCTCTTGTGACGTATAAACTTACAAAAAAATCCATTACTTCTAATAATAATTCCCTGATCTACCGTGTGTAAACGGAGTGCCATCGACGACAATATGAGTGTATGTGATAAGTGCAATAAGAGAATTACAAAGTTCAAGATAGTATGTTCTAAATGTGATAAAACATTTCATGCCAGATGTGTCAATTTATCTGCAGAAGATACGGTATTGAAGGAAAATCAAGTTTGGTGTTGTAATAACTGCACTGGAAACGCAAAGGCAATGGACACTCCATCTGTAACGGATCTGTACAAGTTGGTTTTAAGCATCAAAGACGATCTTACTAATTTGAAAAAATGGCACCATGACACCGAAAACGATGTGGGCAAGTCATTGAATTTGATTCATGAAAAGCTGGACGACAATAGCGCTCTGATTAGACAACAATCGGAACGCTTAAACAAATGTCTGGAAGAAATTGAACGCTTAAAATCTGAAAACTCATTATCGAAAAACAAGTTACAGGAAGCAGTAGGACAGCTAGATGAACTAAACCAATACGGGAGAAGAAATACGTTAGAAATATATGGAGTTCCGGAAACTACTAACGAGAATCCAGTTGAAATTGTTAAAAACATTGGTCGTGCTCTAAACGTTGAAGTGAAAGATGAAATGATTGATACGTGCCATCGTATGAAAAAACTACAACATTCTACTTCAGGGGGAATAATTGTAAGATTTGTTAGAATAATTGACAAGGACACGTTTCTCCAAAGAAGAAAAGTGAAAAGAAATTTCAACATGAGTCATCTAGGCGGATCAAATAATGATCCCATTTACATCAACCAGAGTCTTACTCCTCTTCGTAAATTAGTTTTATCTCAAGCTAGAAGATTAAAGAATGAACGAGATTATGCCTTCCTGTGGGTTGATAATGCGGGAAATATCAAACTCAAGATACGTGAAGGTGATCAGTCTGTTCATATTCTAAACAGTGTTGAGGCAATAACTAAATTAAAAGAACATGCATATAATAGAGGATAATATTTTAATTTATTACCAAAATGTTCGTGGACTCAGAACAAAGGTAAATGACTTTTATATTAATATTCTTGGCCACAATTATGATCTTGTATTTATAACGGAAACGTGGTTATCTGAATCAATCTACAACTGTGAACTATTTACTAATGATTACAATGTTTTTCGAAAAGACAGGGATATCAAAAGAGGAGGAGGAGTACTAATTGCAGTACGTAATGATTTTGCCATAACTGAATTTGAATTAAATAATGTCAATTTTGAAGCGATTGCTTTAAAAGTAACTCTTCACAGAAGTAATTTTTACTTTGTCAATGTGTATTTTCCCCCTAATTCTAGAAGGGAATGTTATCAGTCATTTTACGAATCTGTTTCAAATCTCCCTAACGTGTTTGATGCTAAACTTATAATAATTGGTGATTTCAATTTGTCTAATGTAACTGATTCTGCACATAATTTATTAAATGGTAGTCCTAGCGAAAGATCTCTCGCTAACTTTTTAGCGTTACACGATTTACTATCAGTTAATAATGTTCTCAACGAATATTCCAAAACCTTTGATTTAATTCTAACTAACATATCAAATTGTTTAGAGATCTCTAAATGCTCGGAACCCATTTTAAAAGAAGATAAGTATCATCCATCAATTAAAATCAAACTATATATGAAAGGCAGCCAACATAACATAACATTAAAACCTACTCCTATTACTGTTCCAGACTTTAAAAGGGCTAACTTTAAAGAAATTTTTTGTAGTATTAAACATGTTAAATGGAATGAACTTAAAGAATTTGAAGACCCTTATGAAGCCATTGATTTCTTCTACGATAGTTTGAACTGTATCTTGGATAAGTATGTTCCTAAGAAAAAAATTAACAGTAAAAAATATTATCCTCCTTGGTTTACAAAAGATATCATTCTAAATTTAAAAGTTAAAGAGTATTACCGCAAGAGATCAAAATTCTCTCCACACAATCTACATAAATATAAAGAATTAAGAAGGATAACGAAGTCAATGATCAATGACGCTTATCTAAATTATATTAAAAATCTTGAAAAAGGTTTCATCCATAATCCTAAGTTACTTTGGAACTATATTAAATCGAAAAAGATTAAAAATTCTCGCAGATCTCATGTTATGACTTTTAAAAATATTCCGTTAAATAGTGATGACGATATTGCTAATAGCTTTGCCACTTTTTTCAAATCAGTTTATGTTTCCCATGATGCAATCAATGACCATATTCTTGATTCTTCTCTTTTGGGCACTGCTAACACATTTAACATCAACAACATCACATTTGATGAAATTCGAATTGCTATAAAAAATTGAAACCTAAAATGTGTAGCGGTCCTGATGGTTTACCACCGTTTATATTGAAAGGCTGCTATGATTCGTTATCATATCCCTTACACATTATTTACAATCTGATTTTAAAAATTGGAAAATTTCCAAAGAAATGGAAACTTACTAGTGTATTTCCAATACTTAAGTCTGGTACTAATGTAAAAATTGAAAATTATAGACCTATTTCAATAAATTCCTCTCCTGCTAAAGTATTTGAACAAATAATGTATGTTAAAATTTTTAACCATGTTAAATGCTACTTATCTGATTACCAACATGGTTTTATTACTGGTAGATCCACTACCACAAATCTTGTAAATTTTGTTCAGTATGTTTCAAGCAATTTAGACCGTAGAGTTCAGGTTGATACAATTTACACAGATTTTTCAAAAGATTAATCACAAAAAACTTTTATCTAAACTTTCTTTTTTCGGATTTTCAAAACAAATGTTGAACTTAATGAATTCCTATTTAACAAATAGAGAACAATATGTTAAATTTCATCTACACAAATCGTACCTTTATAAAACTCATTCTGGAGTGCCTCAAGGTTCAAATCTCGGACCTCTATTATTTCTAATTTATATCAATGATTTGCCTAATGTAATTCAATATTCAAAATGTTTACTTTTTGCTGATGATTTGAAAATTTATAAATCAATTGAAAATGAAAATGATTCAAACAAATTGCAAGCTGATATTAATAACGTCTACCGATGGAGCGTAGAGAATGATTTGTACTTTAATATTAAAAAATGTTGTTTCATTACTTATACACGAAATAAAGCATATCTAAGAACAAGTTACTCAATGAATAATGAATCATTAGAACGTGTATATTTTGTAAAAGACTTAGGTGTTACTATTCAACATAATTTGACGTACCATAAACACATATTTAATATAACTAATGATGCATTAAAAAATCTTGGCTTTATTATTCGAAATTACAAAAATTTCAATAACACCTCAAGTTTAATACTCCTCTTTAATTGTCTTGTGTGCGCCAGATTGGAATACGCTTCAGTTATTTGGTCTCCTCATTGCATATCACTAAGTAACCAAATTGAAAAAATTCAAAAACGATTCTCCAGGTATTTATACTACAAAAAGTTCAATCAATCTGCTTATGAAGTTGCTTATATTATTTTAGTTAAAGAATTCAATCTAACTACACTTGCCAATAGAAGAGTCTTTGCTGAACAATTGTTCTTATTTAAAATAGTTAATGGTCTATCAGATAGCAGTGAATTGCTGTCACAATTGTCATTTAATGCACGAGTATCAAATTTAAGAGGACGAGAATTATTATATTTCAATAAACCAAATACAACATCTCACAAATATTCACCACTCTTGAGAATGTCTTCAAAATTCAATGAATTCAGTAGAGTGTGGGATTTAGACTTTAGTTTTTTTTTTGCTAAAATATAAAGAGAAATTAAATAAAATATTGAATGATCACTGAATGTGGATTTATTGTGTTAAATATTGCTCGCTATTATGTTCCGATTATTCTGTAGATGCGTTTTCCATTTTTGTATTATTTTCATTTTTTATACTCATTTCTTTTCCTTTTTTGTAATGGCTGTTTTGAAGATATGTTTCCATTTTTGTTTATCTTAGTGGTGTGTTATGTTTTATCAATTTTGCAAAAAGATGTATTCTTGTAATTGGACTTCTGTAATTTAGTTTTGTTATATCATTTGAAACTCTTTTTTATTATTGTGTATGTATATTTTTCCTAGTAATGCCTACTGTAATTGGGGCTTTGCCCTGTTGTGGGTAATTAAATAAATAAATAAATTTGGTGAGCAAGCAGGCGCCCACCAGCCACCGCGAATGTGGCGCAGGTGCATCTCCTGATATTGCGGAATCACTCGTTCCAAGCACTTGGTAGAATCTAATCTCTCAGTTTCAAGTAAGGCTAATTATTAGTCTTTTGGTAGTCGCCGATGGCCGGCGCAGGGAGCGGTTAAGTTTGAGATTGTGGAGCTTTTCGGGGTATATAACAAAATCTTTAGGTTAAAGAGAAAATAATAATACTAGTAATAATAATTATTATTTTGTTAAAGTACAGATCGTCTCGGACCACGCGTACCCAGGCTCAGTATCATTTTTATCTCGGTGCCATATGAATGTGATTCATCAGGAAATCAGCATTAAGTTGATCCCATTAGTATCCCCTAGGTTTGTTAATCATGGGCGATGGAACATTGAATGATGATAATAATAAAGGGTGGATGGACGACACACACATACATACAAACATAAAACACACCCATGCCCGAGGCGGGACCCGAACCCGCGATCGTTCCGTCCGAGATCGCCACGGCATTCCTTACAGCGATCTAGGCTATTTGCACCGCCTTATCATTATTATTATTATTATTATTATTATTATTCCTCTATATCACGACTAAAGATGTTATGTGTCGGCAGAATATAAAATTTACTCCAGGTTGCAACCAGCTACCTAAGGAGCAGAGCTATCGACTGTCGGTGCCTCTCCTTGCACAAAATGTTGGCTGTTCCAAATAAAGTGACTTCTTGCACTTCGCAGTCTTTTGGATTACCTGGTAGTTCAGCCAAATTCTTCTCCAAATTTTGCGGAACAAATCCCAGAGCTCCGATAACTATCAGGACGACCTGTGCTTTTACGCCCCATATTCGACTGACCTCGAATTCCAAACTCTTGTATTTAAGACGTTTCTCTGCCTCCTTGGTAACGACGTTTTGATCGCAAGGTACAGCAACATCGATAAGTAAACACGATTTTTTCGCCAAATCCCGGATAACTATATCCGGTTTGTTTGCGGCTATCGTGCGATCAGTTTGAATTTGTTGGTCGTACAATATCGTACACAATCCAACATATGTCACCGGCTTTGGTGTGTGTTCGTACCACTTGGGGCATGTGTTTGGAACTTCGAGGGCGGTACAGATCTGCCAGTGGAGGTAGCTACACACCCTGTCATGTCTTTTCAGGTATTCGGTCTTTGCTAGGATTGGACAAGCTGAGACAATGTGATAAATGGTTTCTCCTTGTTCCTGGCAAATTCGGCTTTTATCATCTTGGGAAATTTTGAGAACCGATTTATCATAACCGTGTTCTCAACGCCTGATCTTGGGCAGCTATTACAAGTGCTTCCGATTCTGGCTTCATTCTTCCCCTTTTAAGCCACATAAATGATTGATCTTTATTGATCTGCACCTTGTCCATTCTTTTTAGGTATTGTCCGTGGAGTGGTTTGTCTCTCCACGATTTCTTTAACATTTTTTGTGTCTCACACTTCATGTTTACCAGCTTCAGAAGTTCAGTGTCTGTGTTATTCGACGTGTCTTGCCTAGTTTTCTTCGCAATGCTTCTAGCTACACTAACAATGCCTCTGTTTCCCATTCTTCGGTCAGATTTTATGACCTGCCTCATTAGAGGGTCATCCTGATGGCTTACCTCATACTTCCCCAACCCGATAATTGCGTTGTGCCAGGAGGCCTCAATTTGTCTGTGGCCTCTTCCTCCTTCCTTACGTGACACATAAAGTCTATGTATATGAGCTCGAGAGTGGGAAACATGATGCATTGTTAGCAGTTTTCTGGTTTTCCGATCCATGGTGTGAATTTCTTGCTCAGTCCAGTCCACTAGTCCCAAACTGTATTCGGCTACAGGTACCGCCAAACTACCTATTGCAGATATTTTATTCCTGGAATTCAGAGCGGACTGCAGGACCAGTCTCACTCTCCTATAATACTCCCTACGAATTCTCTCTTTCATTGTGTCGTTCGAGATGGTTTCACATTCTTCAGTGCCCAGATATTTGTAAGTTTTACCTGGCTCAAGATCTTGAATCACAGTGTGCGTATCAATTTCAATGTTCTCAGACGTTGTGAGTTTCCCTCTTTTTAAATTGAGTTTTGCACACTTGTCAAGACCAAACTTCACGCAGATGTCATTGCTAAAGTCATTCACGACAGACAGCATTTGGGAGAGAATCGCTTCATTCTTAGCAAACACTTTCAGATCATCCATATAAAACAAATGTGATACTGGCCTTTCATCACCATGGAGCTTAAAACCAAAGTCAGCTTGCGACAACTGTCTCGATAGTGGGATCAAACTAATGCAAAACAGCAGAGGGGATAGTGAATCTCCTTGAAAAATACCCCTGTTAATCTGAATACTTCTGGTTTCTACTGCTTCCTTTCCGCTGTGTATTAGTAACCTGGACTTCATACTAGCGTCGCAAAATTCAATAAGTCTATGATGAAATCAATAGATCTCCAGGGTCTACAAAACCCAATCGTGTGGTACACTATCAAAGGCCTTTTGGTAGTCAATCCAAGCCATGCTTAAATTACGTTTGCATTTCTTTACATCATTCAAAATGACTTTATTCAGTAGCAAGATTTCCTTACAGCCATAAGAGCCTTTACGACATCCTTCTTGTTCAGCTGGCATTAGATGATTATCTAGATGTCTGTACAGTTGCCGACACATAGAATGGGTAACGGCCAAATTCAGAAGTGCCCGTCTTTATGCGCATTCTGGCACACTGTACGAACGATAACGCCATCTGGTTCTTTCATAGTTAACTATTACAAAAGAACATTCGGAACCAACTGCCAACGACTGAGAAGCTGATAGGCTAGATTTCCCGCAATCATGATCTCTAGTTTGAACGTTCTCTATGATACGCGTGTTTATCCGAATGATTGAGAGTTTTAGCGTAGAAGGCACAGGGGGCGGGGATAGTCTCCATCGCGTCGTCATGCAAGCCATTCGATCGTCTACAAGAAATATAAGATAATATCAATAAAGATAATATCATACAATACGACATAAAAAGTTCAGAACATGCAGTAGAATTAGTGGATTTGAAAAGGAAATTTGGAAATTTTTAATTCTGATTTACTTGCAAAAAAATCAATTGAATATCCCCTCTTTTAACACAAAACAACTTAAGTACGTGAATGAATATTACGGATCCGAGACGAAGAAATGAAGTGTGCGAAGGCGGCTCCAGGATCGGAAAAATAATTGGGAGTGGGAAGTTTTGGCAAAGTAAATAGTGTTCAAATATCAGTGTTTACGAAATTTAAGGTTTTTGCAATAATTAAACTAAGTATTCAGTAATAATTTTGCATCGCTTGTCAAAATTGTTAGTTTGCAATATTCACCTCAAAGACAATTTGAGGCCACTTCCTCCGTATAGCGCAAATTTCGGAATTGTTTATAAAATTGTTAATTGTTGAAAAATTGTTAATTTGCAGTTTTCGGTTCTGGAATATAAGGGACCGCTTTCCTGTTCAGAACTGCAAAATTTGGAAATTGTTCATAAATTTACAAATTTTGCGAAATTATTTTATTGTCTTTTCTAAACTGCCTTTGAAGGAGATGCAAAATTCCGCAATCCAATCGGCGCTACCGCCTTTCGTTTTCCAGATATGTAATTGTTTCTAAGAATTTAGCATGTCATGACAACTCCCATTTCTTTGGAAGACAATGGCAGTTCTCTCACAAATCTACTCTTCAAGCCGTTTTCCAAATGCAACGTGTATTGAGCGACACTCTTTTCTCATTCGACCCTGACACCAGAATGGTATACCTTCAGAACGCAAGTCGATTGCTTTGCAAGTGAAAATCATGGAAACATGAGTTGTTACAAATGTTCCCTAAATACGTAAATGCCAAAAAGGTCATATTTTGGCAGGCCTCTCCAAGATTTCTGCTCCGCTCATGGTCAGGAGCACCAAGTTCGCTTCGACAGATGACGAAGCGCGCTTCGGTCCGGTTGTTTACGCCACCGCCCAACGGGAGTCCCCCGGCTGCCAATTACTCACTCCTACCGTAAAACTTTTCTCGCGGACCGGCCACACTAGCTCGTTTCGAATAGATCAAACACGACAATGTTTTATTTCGGGCCTAGTTCATGTAAAATCAAATAGGATTTTAATTTAATTTTATTACAGTAAGTTTCCTTGCTATTTTCTAGTTTGAAACATAATTAAGGAGCAAAAAGAAATATCCTGGATAAGTATGTTCAGTTAAAACAAATAAAAGCAATTTCATTGTAACAATTTTAATTGTGAATTTTTTGTTTACAATTCGTTCGCTGTGGGTCACAAAATTCCTTGTCGCCATCAAACGCAAGGAATTGCGAAATCTCTCGTCGCTCAAACACCCTCGAAACTTCGATTTTGTTAACTGCTTATGAAAAGAAGCTCTCATTTACACACGTGGACCCAAACATAGAAATTACTTTGGCTGCTTTCATATGTAGTTTTGAGAACTTATATGTGGAAAATATTCATAATACTCCAAAGAGTTCGCCGTTCGAAATCTTTCTGTCTTTTAGATAGATGGTCAGAAAATAAGTCCTGTAGAACCACTATGAAAGAAAATGTCAATACTCTTCGATGTCGCCATTGAGATAAAGCGCAGCAGCTAGCCAGCAGCAGGTTGTCCGTTTTCTTATCGCACAGACTGAAGGAATGCCCCACTCCCCCGGTGACTAACTTGCGCCGGCGCGCTGCGTGGGGCACGGGCGGAGCAAAATTGCACCGAAGCACGGTTTTGGACAGGCCTGTCTTATGAGAACGCACAAATTCTCAGAGCATATGAAAGAATCAGTCATTTCAACAGCGAAGCTACTACCTTATAATAGTAATAACATCCACAATTTCTTTAATTTATTGTTATTTAGATGCAGCCCGTGTCTCATAAAAGCTAACATTAATACTGTTATTTAAACTAATAATATCCATATTTAGGATAAATAAGTTTCTTTTTAAATTTGTTTTGCGTTCGTAACGCATCTACAAGCCCTTCTGGGGCATTGAGCGCTTGGTATGATCCTCCTTAAAATCCTGTTTTTAATGTAGTCATTCATCGTCAGTCATTTTCATGTATCCTTTCGGCCACGGCATTTTCACATCTCTTTTTAATCGTTTGTAGAGAATCATGTGAAGTATTATTATATTATTGAATTGAATTTGAAATGACTGCTTGGATATTTTGGAGTTTAATGAACGAAATATAGCGACCTGAATTTATCGCTATGAAAAGTAAACGAAAAATGTGACAAATATCAGTATATCATCAACATTTGTGAAATATCTTACGAATATCGGAATTAAATGAAGTGCTACACATGCATTGAAAATAATTCACATATAAAATGTATAGTGACGACTTCTACTTCCACTCAAACAATACCATTTTTAAACTCAGAAAAGTCCCCAACTTAAAGAAGCACACTCATTCACAGAAAAATATCATTTATTGCCCACCTTTTCACATATTCAATAATCCGATACACCCCACTTCCGTATAGTCTCATTTCTGTCCAAATAGACATGTGTCAAGAAATCGAAAATTCCTTCCGAAGATCCCGTCGAGGTGGGTTGGTTCACGTCCTGACGGGGGGATGCAGAGAAGGCTCTCAAGTGTTCCTTTCTCCATTTTTTCATCTTCTTGCTTCTCATTTTATGTCATGTACGTTCTTTTCACTCCTTTTTCTTCCTCACTGGCCTTCTCTGTATGCTGAACGCCCACCCATGTGTTTGCCGTGCATGGCGACCCGTGTCGGAGGGAATGTGTGTCCTGGCAGTTGAGGGACCTGTTTGTTTCCCTATCTAGTCCTAGTGCTACTGTTCGCCTTGCACTAAGGGGTACGTTGGTTACGTATTTTGGGAAACATTCCCTGTAGGTTCCAACACACTCGCTTTGGCCCCGGACTCTTCTAGACGGGCGGTCGGGAGCTAACCCACTCCCGATCAATCGGCTCGGACTAGGTCTTGTACTGAACTCCAGGGTGAGCGGGGGAATCCACGGCGGTGCAGCGCCGTGTTATTCCCCCACTATATCCTCGTGGCAACCCTGGCACTCCGATGGAGTGTCCCCTTGTTGGGCTCCGTGGTGGGTGGGGACCACGAGGATGAACCTATTCCATCTATATGGATATTTCACCTTTCCCCCCGCCCTCTTCCGCAAGGAAGAGGAGATGTGCCGAAAGAACCATTGACTTAAATAGTTTCTTTTCTAGAGAAGAAGATCGACCCAAGATGCCTCGTTTCCTCCTCATGTCATGCGCTGAGGAAGGTAAAACTTTTAAAACTGTAAGTGCTGTCCGTCTGGCGCGAGCCATAGAAGAGGCTTACGGGAAGCTCCAAGCGGTCGTGCGTCAGAGGAACGGAACGATTCTTTTTGAAGCACGTACCGACGAGCAAATAGGAAAAATTAAAAATACAAAGCAGATTGCCGGCCTCCAGGTAGTAGTCACGGTCCATCCCACCTTGAACCTGTGCAAGGGCGTGGTAAATCACGAGGACTTTGCTTCAGAAACGGAGGAAGATCTTCTAAACTTTTTTAAGACCTATGGCGTGACTCAGGTGTACAGGATCGGAAGGAAGGAGCAGGGGAAAGTGATCCCTACTTCTACCCTGATCCTTACTTTTGACCGACCATCTCTCCCGGAAAGGATCGTTACCGCTTTCTACAACCTCCGTGTGCGGCAGTATGTGCCGAACCCTTTGCGCTGCTTCAAGTGCCAAAGGTTTGGGCATACTCAGCAGCGATGTATGTCAGTAAACGCGGTTTGCGGGAAGTGCGGATCGTCAGTTCACGACCAACAACCCTGCGACAAACCACCGCACTGTGTGAATTGTGAAGGCGATCACCCAGCCAACGACAACAAGTGCCCCACGTTTCTCCGGGAAAGGGAAATCCAAAAAATAAGAGTAACCGAAAAGGTTTCCTTCCCTGAGGCGAAGCGTAGGTTCCAAACCAGGAATCCAGTGGACCTATCACGATCCTTTTCCAGTGCTGTGAAACCTAAGTCCCCGGGGGTAACAGCGAGTTGTCAAACTCACTGTACCCCAGCGGTAGTCTCACATTTCAGTTGTCAGGTGTCGCCGGTCGACTTCCCCGAAGATTCGGCGTGCATCCAAGGTGGGAAAATTATAATTCCAACAAAGTACAAAAAACCTGTCCAGAAACTCCACCAGACATCGACCACCTCAACTGAAACTTCTACTGAAATCGATCTTAAGCAGACACCGCCTCCCAGGAAAAATACGTCATCCAAATCCCGTCCTCCTCTTTCTGTTTCCAAGAATCACATCGGACGATCCTCCAGCTCTTGTAGATCTCGGTCACCCGTGGCCAAAAGTCGGGAAATCCCCCCGACACAGACGACCTTATCCAGCAGCAGTCAGGATGACTCTGCTGGTGATGAGGAACCCCACGAGAGTTCCTCTAAAACCTTTCAGAAGGTGAGAAAGAAAAAAAAGCAACCAAAGAAATAATTTCTCATAATGGCTCTCTCATGGAACTTAAATGGTCTTCGTGCTCACTCAGAAGAATTAAGATTAATAATTTCTCGCCACAAACCATTTATAGTCTGTCTTCAGGAAACTCATCTTCTCCCTCTTCATCCCCTGTCTCTTCGCGGATTTAACATCTATCGGTTTGATCAAGACGACGGACTTCGTGCTCACGGCGGCGTTGCGGTACTCATCCGCGACTCCCTGTTCTCGGAGGAACACAACGTTCGAACCGACCTCCAAACAGTGTGCGTACGGGTACACCTACCATCCTTCTCTTTTACGGTGTGTAGTATATACATTTCCCCTGGCCAAGTCGTGTCACAAGAGGAACTCCAAGATGTTTTTTCTCAGTTGCCCGCCCCTTTTTTTATTGCGGGGGATTTTAATGCCCACAATCCCCTCTGGGGTGGCACGAGGACCTGCCCGAGAGGTTCTATCCTCGAAAATATTATTGACCAGCAAAACTTAATTCTTCTGAACTCTGGGAATCACACTCATTACTCCATGGCGTCAAACACCTTCTCGTCAATCGATCTGGCACTGTGCAGTCCATCCTTATCTACCATGGTAGAGTGGACCGTACTCGATGATCTACATGGGAGTGACCATTTTCCCATTTTGGTCCACTTTAATGTCCCTGATTTAGACGTCATCTACCCTCCTCGCTGGCTATTCCATCGAGCCGACTGGAATACATTCAGCGAGAAAATTATAATGCCAGACCACTTCTCAAATAATATCGATACCTTGGTGGCCCAATTCACAGACGCCGTTCTTCGCGCAGCCACCATTGCAATCCCGAAGTCTACGTGTCGGCCACGACGCGTCCCGGTGCCTTGGTGGAATGCTGACTGTGCCACCGCGGTGCGTGACCGAAAGCAAGCACTCGCGAGGCTCAATAGGTTCCCCACCGCATCAAACCTGATCGATTTCAAAAGAAAGCGGGCCAGAGCCAGATTAGTAATACGGGAAAGTAAGACCGCTTCCTGGAGAGCCTTTATTTCATCTCTTTCTTGCCATACCCCGCCTAAAGTAGTATGGCGAAAGATCCGACAGATCGGAGGAAGATTTTCCCCATCATCTGTCCCAGGACTTCTTATTAATGGAAATCTTATTACTTCTCCAGAAAAAGTAGTTGAGGAATTGGCCTGTCATTATGAAAATTCCTCCAGTTCCTTACACTACTCCCCTAGCTTCTTGAAAACGAAGAGTAGAATGGAGAAATGCAGATTGGACTTCTCTACCTGCCTGGAGGAAGATTATAACGCCCCTTTCTCCATGGATGAATTTTCCTGTGCGCTCACCCGTGGGAAAGATTCTGCTCCAGGACCAGACCAAATACACAACCAAATGTTAAAACACCTGCCGGAAGAGGCACGTATCTTTCTCCTCCGTATCTTCAACAAGATTTGGATGGAACATACCTTCCCTAGAACCTGGCGCGAAGCGATTATTATTCCTATTCCTAAAGATGGAAAGGACAGGACAAAGCCGTCAACCTACCGTCCAATCTCGCTCACAAGCTGTATATGCAAACTTCTGGAGCGAATGGTGAATACGCGTTTGGTCTGGCACCTGGAGCAGAGAAACCTACTTACACCCATCCAATGTGGTTTCAGGAAGAACAGGTCAACCATGGACCACCTTGTCACCCTCACCACACAGATCTCCACTGCTTTCGTGCTACGTCAACACCTGGTAGCAATTTTCTTTGATATAGAGAAAGCTTATGATACTACCTGGAGGTACGGCATTCTTCGCACCATCCATTCTTGGGGTCTTAGGGGCCGGCTCCCCCTTTTTTTAGTAGCCTTTCTTTCCTCATGATACTTCCGCGTTCGCCTTGGTGACAGGTTATCCCCCAGCCACCATTTAGAAAACGGAGTCCCTCAGGGCTCAATTCTGAGTGTCACTCTGTTTGCCATCGCTATCAATAGTATAGCGTCGATAATCCGAGAGCCGGTGAAAGCATCGCTCTTCGTTGACGACTTTGCCATTTTCTGCTCTTCCAAGAGTATTCAAGTGATAGAGAGACAATTACAACTTGTCCTCAACAAATTGCAGCAATGGAGTGATGCGACAGGTTTTAAATTCTCCGCATCAAAAACTAGCTGTATGCACTTCTGCAGGATTTATCATCTTCATAACCACCCCGATCTTTTTCTTGGAAGCCATCTTCTACCTTTTGTGGACTCTGCAACTTTCCTTGGGCTTACTTTCGATAAGAGCCTAACTTGGCGAAATCATATACGTAAACTGAAGAGCCGATGTGTCTCACCTCTGAACCTCCTCCGCACCCTTACAGGCAGCTCTTGGGGAGCAGACCGTGTGTGTCTCTTGCGTTTGTATAGAACCCTCATCCGCTCTGTTTTGGATTATGGATGTATTGTATATGGGTCAGCGTCACCATCAACCCTCCGGCCATTAAATACCATTCACAACGCCGGTATAAGAATTAGTACAGGCGCCTACCGCACGAGTCGCATCGAATGCCTTTTGGCCGAAGCTGGAGAACCATCTCTGAGCCGAAGGCGAGATATTTTATTAGCCTCTTATGGGGCTAAAGTGTCGGGACTGGTTGACCACCCTTGTCGTCGTATAATCATCCACCCAAAGTATGAGTCCTCGTACATTCTTCGAACATCGTTACCCCATCCCCCAGGTATTAGATTACGAAATCTTCTCCGGGAATTAAATGTAGAACTTCCCACCCCTGTGAAACCCACAAGTGACCGGATCCCCCCTTGGAAACTCCTCCTTCCCAGTATTGACTTCAGACTCTCCCATCTGCCCAAACAAACTACTAGTCCTCTGATTTACCAGAAGCAGTTTCTGGATATGAGAGAATCGTATCCGGATCATTTATTCTTATACACGGATGGTTCATCGTGCAGCGACGCGGTGGCATGTGCTTTTTACTGTATCAGGGCCAGCAAATCATTTCGGCTTCACTCCAAATGCAGTATTTTCACTGCCGAAATGTATGCAATCTTTGAGGCCCTAAAATACATTGAATCAGCGACGTTGCGGCGAGTAGTTATCTGTTCCGATTCTCTCAGCTCTCTTCAAGCCGTCTCCCGTCCTTCGTCAGACTACCTGACCTTATCCGTTCAAAGCCTGATTCATCGTCTTCTGTCCCGCCGCTATGACCTGGTACTTAGTTGGGTCCCAGGCCACGTGAGTATCAGAGGGAACGAACTGGCCGATCAGGCGGCGAAATCAGCGACTCGTAAAACTCGTATCGACATCCCTTCTGTGCCATTGTCCGATGTTCAGGCTTTCTTGAAACGATCCGTGCTTAGAGCGTGGCAAACAGAGTGGCACAATAGCACTTTCAAACTAAGTACAATAAAGAATTCTGTGTATCCCTGGCGCTCCTCATCACGGTCCTGTAGGCGCGAGGAAGTGATTTTAACCCGTCTTCGTATCGGACACTGCCATTTCTCTCACGGCTTCATTCTTCGAAATGAAACTCGCCCCATCTGTGACTCGTACAAGACTGTTCTTTCCGTGGAACACGTCCTGCTGTACTGTAGGAAATTTGTTGGCAGTCGACGAAGACATGACCTGGGCAACTCGCTACAAGTGGTGCTCGGGGATGACGATTCTGCGCTCTCAAAACTTTTTTGTTTTTTGAGAGAAAGCAGAATATATAATTTTATTTGAAAGATAACAATGTTTTATGTTTTTGTTTGGCCCCTTTACAGCCAATTTTAAGTTTTAAGATAAATTTTACGCGCCCTTTTTCTATTTTCCTTCTGCCATTTCTACATGTATGCCTGAAGCAGAATGCGAGCCTTCTTTTTAGCCAATGTACATGCTTTTAAACAGTGAGTAAGTTACATATGCAACACTGAATATTCTTTTCTCCAAATACTCTGGCATGGGCGCAAATGACCACAGCAGTCGAAGCGCCCTCTAAACCCTATTCAATCAATCCTTCCGAAGATATCAAAACATTCTAAAACAGAAATTGTAACGAATAGAATCGCTGTTAAGTCATAAAATTATACTATGGAACGCGAATGGATTAATACGACACCACAGAGAAGTAATAACTACTCGTATATGGAATATTTTTCGTAGATTCAAAACTAAAACATAGTTCGTGACAAACAGGACTTTATACAGAGACGTTGGCATAATTCCACTGGATGACCATATCATCACAAGAAGCCAAATATATTAGAAGAAATTGTGCCAGCACACGAATCACCATCCAATTAATCTACTAGTACGTCAACGCATACGCAGGCGCACACGAAAAAAAATACTTATGAAACCTACAAAAAATGTAATAGTAGTGATTTATTTCTGATACTTTGTTGTACAGTATACCATTTGATGAATGTTCAAAAATGAACTGATTATAAATTTGCAGACGAGAAATAATTTTAAAATACAAAAATTAATTTGAGATTTCCTCTATGAGACGTCTTTCATCGTTCCTATTCATTCGCTCAGAATATTACAATCAATTTCGAGATTCCAATGGAAGTGCACGTTTTGGGGTCATCTGATACGAAAACTGTTTTTTCTGGAAACGTCCGTCCATCGGTCCACTTGTCGTTCTGTGAACACACTAGTGCCTAAACGATTCGTAGAATGTTTGCTAAAAACATTGCATTATTGATGTGGCCCGACTCGAGATCCTGCAATTTGAAAATAATTCTTTAAATATTGTAGTGATTTAGTTGACGCGATTTTTTCTTCACGTGAAATTAGTACTTGACAATCAGTTCTTTATAAAATATCATGTAAACTTTTCTGAATATATTACTTGTTTTTGCACAATCTTGATTGAAATATGAGCGACATTAAATAATATTAAATTTAAGATTTTCTCAAAACTGCATCATTATTGTGTTCTTTAATGTTTTGCATGGATAGTGCTATATTCACTGTGTAAAATGAAATGAACTTCATTTTAATTTAATATTCTTCACTTAGGCGTTCTTTACGCTATTCGAGGCCAAAGTTTAATCAAAATTTTGGGAATCATTTTGAGAAAATTTTAAAATATTTACAAAGAACTTCCAAAATCAAAATGTTTCTGGCAAACTCAGAGGGCCTCGAAATCATTTAAATCGATTGAGGAATATCAATTTTGAAGAAAATCGGAAGTACAGTTTAGGCGCTAGCATTAACCAAGATGGACGAACGGACAGACACACAGACAGACTGACATTTTGCCGTCGAAATTAATTTTTATTGTTATATGTGTTAATATTTTAATGTTTTAATACATGACTCAAAAAAGGAATCATTTCAGCAAATATTGAAAAATTAAAAAAAATTATGTTACGTAACAATTAATATCCCCTTACCCCCATGTAACGCAGAGTAACACAGGCTCAGACCCCCTCCCCCTTTACCGTTTCGTAATTTATGGACGTTCCCTTACACAACGTGTTAGAAGAAATAATTTGCTATATTCTCGTAAACAAACACGATTTACTCAGTTTTTCGTTAACAGGACTTGGCAATAAGAGTTTTTTGATGAAAATTCACCGGCATACGATTACAAAACTTTCTCTTGGAACGAAGTAAGTATGAAAAAGTAAAAATATGTTACAGGCACCAATAAATAGTTGCTGTGAAGAGTGGTGAAGAGGGTGAAAAAAAACGAAAAACTAATTCAGACTAAAAGTATTAAGAGACTAACAAACACGAGAAAATCGTGCTATTTTGGAGTATAACTAGAAAAGTTAACTTTTATCTCAGAAATAGGAATTTATATAACAAGTAAAGCTGGAAAAATAGCGAGTTGCTGTAATTTCAAACTGCGATACTGCGAGTATTAAACTTTTTATTTCTAAAAAGCAAAATTTTAGCGTCTCTGAAGTAGACAGGTCTTTCACTAATGAGATAATTAACTCTTATGTGGCTTTGCTATTCTGAGAATGAATGAATAGAAGAATGAATAGGAAATACGAATATTTCAGTTTGCTTTGGCGTGAGTGAAAATATTGATTTTTCCTTGGCAACGCTGTATAGCCCCTTATCTGATTTCACCCGGAGTCGAAAGTGCTTCCCCAGGAAAATTGACAAGTCAGTGTTAGCTTGAGGCTTATGAGAGAAAATCGATAATCCCTCTAAAGAAAGATGATTTTATGCAACTCTTTTCTGAACTATAATATCGAATCAAGCAAAGATATATCACTAACATTGTCGCCCGGTGTATAAGTGGAAGCAGTCATTTTTGCGTTAATTTTTGGTAAAAATATTTTCTGGATATCAAAAAAATTTCTATTCATTTTTTTTACTCAAAATCTGTATTATCTTTGTTGTCTTTTAAAAAATAGAAGACACAAAATATATTTCTGCATACATTTGAAATCAATGTCCAAAAACATTTCCACCTTCAAAAATTTTTCGACAAATTGAATTTTGAAATTTATTTTATTTTACTTTAAAGCTATGAAATTTCAACACACAACTAAAAGACGTCCCATAAATATTCATCAGAACTACCTTCTGGAAAACTTGTTAATTTCAAAGTAGAGATTGCAAATTCGAAGTATTGACACAGTAAGAATAATTGTAATTGCTGATCACCAGCAATCCCTATCATCTTTATTCACATTCTCTATGAAAAGCGTTTGTGAGACAGTGCATGCATTATATAGAAATTATTTTGAAATTAATAGAAATTATTTTGTTTCTTCCTAAGCAAAGGAGACAAACAATATACATAGTAGGAATATAACTCATATCAAGGCAAAAGAGGAAAAGTCAAGACGGGTTTTAGTGAATTACTCACAGACACAAAAAACGTCCTATTTCTTGTCGATATATCGCTAAAATTCTGCAAGATTTCTTACGACGTACGATTACAAGATTACCAAAAGACTCTCTTTCCGAAGTATGTAACTTCGAGGTATCCGAAGTATTAAGACCGCAATTCCATTGTCCTTTTTGTATTCTAAGACATACAAACAGTTTTGTTTGTGGAAAAAAGAAAATAACAGTACAATATTTTAAAATTCATTATGTTTCCGATTTAAAATCGTGTTATTTATTTTACTACAATAAAATCGTGTTATTTCAATGCCGCACGTCAATTACAATTTTTTTAGAATTCCTTGTTCGCTATCACGAATTTTGCCCGTTTCATGCATAACATTGTCAAGACAAAAGTATAATTTTGTAAATTAGTGGATTTTTACTTTCCCGTATACATACGTAGATACGAAGCGTGAATTCCATTTTTCTCTCCCCACTTAGCAATGTCCTGACATTGCTATTGTAATACATATCTTTGATTGTTTCTTTTTTGTTTTTTTCACGTATTGTTCTTTATTATATGGTGTCTTGGATGCAGTCGTGTGTTGTTTAGCGTTGATGCTTTTTGTCCATGATCTTTTTCTTAGTTTTTTGAGTTTTTTTCATGGTGTTGTCCCAATACTCCCATTTTAAATTTATTTCTATTTTTTATAGCCGATCTTCATTATTTCCCCCTCTTCTCTTTCTTGTATTGCTACTTGCCAGAGTGCAGCATAGATCACTCTTTCCTGTCTTGTGAGAACATTTTCTATATAAGTGTCTTTATCTTTTAATTTATTCTTGTTCTCCGTGATTGACATTTTATCTCATTATTCTTCCTGTTTTATTTTCTCCAATAAAGAATGCATCAACAAAGTTTGTATTCCCAACTACGGTTTCCAGGATGTTTTTTGTTTTTTCTCTTTGCATGTGGCTGGGTTTCCTTGTCGTGAATCCTTTTCATTTTCATCACTATGTTATTTCTTTTCTCCTTTTTTATTATTTTTTCTTTCCCGTATACGTACGTATATACAAATTATATATGTAGTGTAGGGAAAGTTATGTAATGCTGCACGAGAAAACGGCGGATTTTCTGGAAAAAAAGTCATTTTTAGGCCACGATCACGAAAAAGTGGATAAATCCTGAGCTAAATTAAGAAAAAATCCTCTAACACGTAGTTTATCCAGAATACATGTGTTGTGGGTCCTTGATACCGAAAAACCAATTGACGGCAAAACGTCCGTCTGTCCGGTGTATGTGAACAACACTAGCGCCTAAGCCATGCGTAGGATTTTTCCAAATTGAAGAAACCCCTGTCCATTTGGCTTGCGTTGCCCTGCGATTTTGAAAAGCATTCATTAATTTTTGGGGTTACTTTACATGAAGCCTCCGAGCATTTTCAAAATTTTCTCAAAAACGGATCAAAATTTTTAATCGAAAATTATGATATAGGATTAGGTTTAACTTATGTAATATTCTTAATATCACATTTTTCTATTTTAAATGGCCTGAAAAATTGAGAAAATGTTAAATAAAATAATGTCAGCCATGGATGACATCTGAAAAGTAGGTGATGTAAAACCATGTCGGTGATGTCTAGATTAAAGAAATCAGAAGAGATCTAGTACGAGAAACTCTGTGACATTCTGTTGCAACACTAGTTTCTTTTTATGTGACAACGAAAACGCTCCAAAACTGCGAGATTTGGCATACAGGCAGTCCCTCCCACCAACTATGGGCCTCCCCCGTAACTTCTAAACGATTCCCGATATAGAAATGTAGTTTTCGCCCAACAATGCGGAATCATAGGGCAAGTAATGTACCGTAAGGATATTGTCCGAAAAATTTTTAGTTTTCGAGAAAATTAATCATCTTTCATTTTTTAAATGGAACCATGATTTTTTCTCACTAGCGAGAGGTAGATCATAAGTAGACGAGTGCAATGACGTAACATGTTATTGTTTTAATAGTATTTCGAGCACAAAATTATACTTTCTGACAAGTGATTTTAAATTAAATGCACGAGATTTCCTGTGTCAATTCTTGCAACTGTTGCCATTCAGGAAGGTTGCATTCCCGGCACCGGCTCTTTTGGAGGAGAGGCCGCGAAGGCCTTTACCAAAAGTGACAATAGCGACAAGCAGCTACAGCAAAAGGTGCAGGTTTCATTTACAATCTCTTGCCAGAAAGTATAATTTATTACACAAAATACTATCAAAATATGAACATATGTTACATCATTGCATTCCCCTTTTTATGATTTATCTATTGCTAGTAAGAAAAATATATGGTTCGATTTAAAAAAAATCAAAGTTGATTTAATTTCTCCAAAACTAAAAGTATTTCAAACAATATCTGTACACCATTTCACTAGCTCCATGACTCCACATTGTTGAGCGAAAACTGTATTTTGATATCGGAAGTCGTTTAGGAGTTATAGGGGTGGCCCACAGTTGGTGAGACTACTTGTAGTAAATCACCAGCTGGATTATGTAATGAAATCTCGAAACCTATGCTCTCAAATTCAAATCTCAGTTCGGAGAGTGATTTCGCGGGTGCTAAACATTCCCAAAACGACGTTTTTGGATCAATGCCGCGATTTTTAATTAAGAGATGAGGCATCATTGGCCGCGACAATATATGCAATCCAGTTGGAATTGTGAAATTTTTGCTGGGGGTTAACTTGAATTTTTATATTACGTAATTGTTATAAAGAAATCGAGAGATAATGTCCACCACTAGTTTTTCAATTTAGAGGGGAGACAATATTACACAAGAACTACAAATACATAGTAACACTCGAATAAAACATAGCTTTGCTCGAAATATTCAAATTACGGAAAAATATAAATATTCTGAAAAACTATAAACTATAAAATAGAAAGTTCTAAAGTTGAAGAATAGATTTCATTAAAAATATGGTTTGAATTTTGGTGGTGTAGGTCCGGATCACAAAAAATCAAATCAGATTTTCGATTTCGAGAGGATTTACTAATTATCGAACATAAATCATAATTGCAAAAGCATTTTACTAAAATTTAGGTAACAATTAAAAAAATTGGAGCAGATTTTGAATAGATTTTAAAGATCTTATGCGTGAAGTGACAGCCTCAATTTTGTTATGAGAATCAAATTCGGCTCCTAACGAGTTAGGTTATGCATTTTCCCCAAAATGTCGACATCAATATATAGAATATTTATTTCCTTTTAATCACATTCTCCGCCGTCCTCTATCCGGTGTTTCAGTCAAATGGTAGAGAACGTAAGATTCTGGTCGTTCAATTATTCTGAAAGTAATCATCCTAACAATGGTTATATTTAGTTTAAATGATACTATTAATGTTTGCTTTTCTGCATGGGTTGAACACGGGCTGCATTTAAATAACACAATTAATTAACGAAATTGTGGATGTTATTACTATTATAAGGTAGTGGCTTCGCTGTTGAAATGACTGATTCATTCATATGCTAAGAGAATTTGTGTGTTCTCATAAGATGACCTTCTTGGCATTTACGTATTTAGAGAACATTTGTAACAACCCATGTTTCCATTCCGCAAAGCAATCGACTTGCGTTCTGAAGGTAGTTTCAAATACCATTCTGGTGTCAGGGTCGAATGAGAAAAGAGTGTCGCTCAATGCACGTTGCATTTGGGAAACAGCTTGAAGGGTAGATTTGTGAGAGAACTGCCACTGACTTCCAAAGAAATGGGAGTTGTCATGACATGCTAAATTCTTAGAAACAATTACATATCTCGAAAACGAAAGGTGGTTGCGCCGATTGGATTGCAGAATTTTGCATCTCCTTCAAAGGCAGTTTAGAAAAGACAATAAAATAATTTCGCAAAATTTGTAAATTTATGAACAATTTCCAAATTTTGCAGTTCTGAGGAGGGAAGGGGTCTCTTATATTACAGAACCGAAAACTGCAAATTAACAATTTTTCAACAATTAACAATTTTATAAACAATTCCGAAATTTGCGCTATACGGAGGAAGTGGCCTCAAATTGTCTTTGAGGTGAATATTGCAAACTAACAATTTTGACAAGCGATGCAAAATTATTACTGAATACCTAGTTTAATTATTGCAAAAACCTTAAATTTCGTAAACACTGTTATTTGAACACTATTACTTCGCCAAAACTTCCAACTCCCAATTATTTTTCCGATTCTGCAGCCGCCTTCGCACACTTCATTTCTTCGTCTCGGATCCGTAATATTCATACACGTACGTAAGTTGTTTTGCGTTAAAAGAGGGGATATTCAATTGATTTTTTTGCAAGTAAATCAGAATTAAAAATTTCCAAATTTCCTTTTCAAATCCACTAATTCTATTGCATGTGTTGAACTTTTTATGTCATATTGTATGATATTATCTTCATTGATATATTTCTTGTAGACGATCGAATGGCTTGCATGACGACGCGATGGAGACTATCCCCGCCCCCTGTGCCTTCTACGCTAAAACTCTCAATCATTCGGATAAACACGCGTATCATAGAGAACGTTCAAACTAGAGATCATGATTGCGGGAAATCTAGCCTATCAGCTTCTCAGTCGTTGGCTGTTGGTTCCGAGTGTTCTTTTATAATAGTTAACTATGAAAGAACCAGATGGCGTTATCGTCCGTACAGTGTGCCAGAATGCGCGGAAAGACGGGCACTTCTGAATTTGGCCGTTACCCATTTTATGTGTCGAGAACGGTACATTTTGTCAGCTATGGCTGCAGTGATAACTTTGTACATTACTGGCAGACAAGTCATTGGCCTGTAGTTCTTCGCCAAAGAGCTGTCTCCCGCTTTGGGTAGCAAATACGTGATGCCGCGTGTGAGCCAATCCGGGATAACTTTTGTGTTTTCAAAAATTTTATTAACAGCCTTTGCTAGATGAGAATGTATTGCTGTTAATTTCTTAATCCAATAAATCTGGATCTTATCAATCCCAGGGGACTTCCAGTTTCCCATGTTCTTAATTGCTTGGAAGAGGTCCTCTTCCGAGAATTGGTGAACATCTTCCACTGATTCTAGAAGTTCATCGGCAGCATCAACTTCAGATTGAAGCCAAGATGCGTCTTTGTTGTAGGATCTGCTCTCGTCCCAGATTCCTGCCGAAAATGCTTCGACGTCATCTTTTGAAGGAGTAACAGCTTTGCCATTCGGTTTTTGAGTCAGATTGCGATAGAATCTCTTCGCGTCTGTTTCAAACAACCGGTTCTGTACACGGAAATCTATTCTACGTTTGTAACGTCTAATTCTTTGAGCCCATGCTTGAATTTTCTCTTTTAGCTTTTCAACTACTATTAGCCTGCTGGTGTCATTTTCAATTTGGTATTTTTGTTCAACATTGAATATTTTTCGTTGAACTTTAGAGGTGTGTGTTGATTTAGAAGATGCCTCAGCTAAGAGTGATATTTCGCGCCGGGTGTCGGCTATCCGTTTCATAATTCTGTTCATCCGTGGGGGTACAGAGCTGTTTACTCTATTTTGCTGCCGGCCGTCGGTGTTCTTGGCTGGCCCCAAAATTATCTGAGATACTAGATATCCAGTTGCATATATGATGTGATTGATTTCAGTAATATCTAGATCTCTGCCTGGGGTCTCGACCACCTCATTTAGGACAGAATCCACTGTTTCTATCACTCTTTTAGCTTTGGCATTTTCGTATAGACTTCTCAACGGTTCGCGAGATTCAAACGGAAGTTTGCTAACTCTTTCTATCTCGCGCCGAAGGATATTTCGCATTATGTCCTTATCGTGTAATTCATTGCCAGAGGAATTTTCACCACTGACGTGTGTTTCACTGGAAAGAGATGAACCTTCCACGGGATCATCATTTTCAAGTTCTACATGTTCGTCATGTGGATTGTTCGAGCGAAGTACATTTCTCTCAATGTTAGCCAGTTGTTCTGCTGTGAATTTTCCACTGCTGAGTATGTATCGTCGTTGACTGGCAAGCTTCTTTGAGTCTAGGGTAGGTCTCATATCTGGGTTCCGCTCTCTCCATACCTTGAAAACTTCTATTTCAGAGTCCCCATTTTTCGCTTTTGCATAGTAAAAGCACCACATCACCTCCTTTAATTCATCCCGGGTCCATCTCTGACGATGGCTTCGAGCTACTGCCGGCTCTGGGTCCCTGGGACTAACATCCGTGGGATGGCCAGACGTCGACAAGGTGACATTAGCTCGGTTTCTGAGCAGGTATGGGACATTGGTAGAACAAGGCACGTTAAGATTCATTACATTGCTTGTTCTATCCATTTTGCTCATTGGTTTGAATTGAGGATTCGCAGGACGCAAGTTCGAGTTCACAGATCACACTTAACCCTCGGGTTGTTTCCTGCCATCCGTTACTGCGACCCACAGTGGCCTCGGGACATCCCCCGCAGGGCCCAGCAAGGGGTCCCTCCGATCGCCAGTCGGCATTACTAAACCCTACGGGATTTTCACTGACTGCTGAAGGCAGCCTCCTTCGCTGGCTAATGCAAGGTTCGGGCCTCCACTCTGATCAGTGGCCTGGTGTGCCAACCCAGTTTCTCTCCTGTACCCTCTATGGGCCGACAACAGGAAGTCCGAAGGTTCATGACCCTTCCCTCTCTACTTACTTCCCAATCTCCTCAAAATGGAGTACTTCTTCGTCTGACCCCTCACCTTCAAGCTATTCAGCAAGGGAGGCCCTACCGGAAGCTAGGCTACCACTGACATAGCTTTAAGGCTCATGGGGTAACTCAAGCTCCACCACCAACTGGAGGGTTGTGTACTCCCTAGGTGGAGTTATTATTATTATTATTATTATTTTATTTTATTTTATTTTTCACAGTTTTTACTGGTTGGTGAGTCAACCACTCACAGGTTTGATGGCCAGATGGCTTCTAACAATACGGCATGTATTCAAAATAACTGCCTTCTGCATATTATATATACTTTTGGCATCCAAGTGAAGACACTCTAGACCTCGAAGTCTCATTTTCGGGATCACTCCTGTGGCTTACATTATTATTGGCACAGTTGTCACTTTGCTGAGGTTACACTGAGCAGCGACTTCATGGGCGAGATTGGTATATTTCTGGATCTTTTCTTGGTGTTTTACCGATATATTGTGGGTGTTAGGTATTGATATATCAATAAGGAAAGCCTGCCGATGGTTTCTATCAATGTATGGTATATCGGGTCTATTGCCGCCAACTTGTCCGTCAGTGATAATGGAACGATCCCAGTAGAGTAAGTGCTCTCTACTTTCAGGCACGTTCTGAGAGACATATTTGTAATACGACAAGGAAGTGGCGAGAAAGCCCGTTTTCATTGCTAATAATTGGTGAACCTACTTCGCCACTTCATCATGCCTCTTTTTATATTCCAACTGTGCGTGGCCGCTACAGCCACTTGCCACGTGTTGGATATTTTCGCTTGCGGCATCACATCTCCTACACGTGTCAGATTGGACGGTCTAATCTCTCTGAATGTGTTTTCTGTAGTTCAAAGTTGGCACCACTTGGTCCTGAATAGCTATCATGAAGGCTTCTGTCTCCGGAAAGAGATCTCCACGCTGGAGCCATGCGTGCGACGCAGACATGTCGACTTCTGGTTTGCTCAGCTCATGGGAGTACTTTGCGTGCAGTGTCTTCGCTTTCCATGAGGTTATCTTCTCTTCGGTTTCAGTGACTGGCTGAACAGATGGATCAGTCATGTTTAGGTTCAGAGAACTATAATTATTATCAACTGCGCTCACTGCTTTCTGAAGTCTCCCACAATGTTCCAAGAAGTATCTTCTGAGTGATGCAATTTGAGAGCTATTTAGATTTATGAGATCTACAACACCTCGCCCTCCTTGTGATCTTGGAAGGGTAAAACGCTCAATATTTGGATGGGGATGATGTTTTCGGTGTTGAGTCATAGCAGCTCGAATTGTCCTCTGGAGATAGTCGAGGTCTGTATTTCTCCTTTTAATAACGCCAAAGGAATATGTCAGCACTGGAATAACATATGAATTGATGGCCTGTACAAGATTTCTAGCAGAGAGTTCAGTTTTCAAGAGTCCATGCAATCGTTTACACACTTCAGTTGTTTGTATGTTCTTAGTGTCAGTATGTTTAATTCGGAGTGACTGTTGGAAACCCAAGTATTTGTATGCTTCATGGTGGCAATCTTTGGCTCATTATTATTTTCCGAATTTATAACTTGCATACGACCCCTGATGATATTCATTCTCCTGCACTTATCCAAACCGAATTTCATCTGGATGTCTTCGGTGAATTTACGCTAATTATTTGCCGCATATGATTCTCAGTGTCTGCATAGAGCTTCAGGTCATCCATGTAAAGAAGATGCGAGACACGAAGAAGGGTTGAGTTCCCTTTTTTAGATGCATTTAGTAGAGTGGACAGAGGATTCAAGGCTAAACAGAACAATAAATGGCTTAAAGAATCACCCTGGAAAATCCCTCGGCGGATTTGTATAATATCCGTCTCGACGGATTGTTTTCCATTAGAGAGATACAGTTTTGTATTCCATCGACTCATCACAGTTTTGGAAGCAATTTTTGAAGGACTCAGCACAATTTTGAAGGAAGTTTTGGACAAACGGATGAATCTTGTATACATCCAAACACCGAAGGAGACAAGAATGGGGCACGGTGTGAAAAGCTTTAGCATAATCTATGTAGCATGCGTACAAGTTTCTTTGTTTCTCAAGCACTTGCCCCATAATTACAGAGTCTATAATGTATTGCTCCTTGCATCCCTGAAATCCAGGTCTACATCCTTTCTGTTCATCCGCCTTTGGTAACCCTACTTCCGTCACCCTCCTTCTGGCACCCTCCTTTGGTACATGTAAGTTCTACCTTCAGTAAGAAAGTAAGGTAACATTCTGGATTGTGAAGAAAAGATTGCATAATAGAAGCTAGATGATGGTGAGTGCTGGTAAATTTTTTGAGCCAATAATTGTGCAGGCCATCACTACTCGGTGCCTTCCAGTTATGCGCCTTCTTCAAAGCTGCTTGGACAACTTCCACAGTAATGATTGGTTCATCCATTCGAGGGATATCTCGGCGTCGGTCATATTCCATTTCAATCCACAACGTATGGTTGTGAGACACAGCAGATGACCAGATAGGCTTCCAAAAGTCTTCTATCTGTGCTTTAGTGGGAAGCTTTAACTCTTTCACATCACTTAGGGACTCTCTGCCCTTTGAAAGATTCCTGTAGAATCCTTTCTGGCTCCTGTTAAAAATAGTATTCTGTTGCTTTCTCATAGTGCAGTTCCTATAGCATCGAAGGCGTTTTGTTAACGCCAAAAGCTTTTGTCGTAGGGTGTCAAGATGTTCTGTTATTGTTGTATTTAAGGGTTCGTACTTGGTATGTAATTTTGTATTGATAAGAATGTTATCCACCCTTCTTCTCAGTTTTTCTGAAGTATTTCCTTTTTGAATCTGAGTGAGTCTCCCAACATCTCTTCTAATGCGTTCTATACGATTCACCAGCCGTCTTCCCCATGGTGGCATTCTTTTTCTTTCACTTCGATCATTGTGGGTAGTTGCTACACGGCTAAAAAGCTTGGAACCGTTACATCTTTAAACCACAACCGCTGCACAATAAATTGCTGTGTGCACTTCTTCGAATGACGATCTTTGATGTAGATGCTGCGGCAGTACTGTTTCATTCAAGACGGTGATAGCTCTTGCCAATTTCTTTGAGCAATTTTGTCTGAGAATGAGGTGGCGATTCAGTGGGTCAGTTCCTTCAAATTCCGAAAGATCGGCTGCAAATTCATTGCGAATCATCACTTCGTCACTACTATCATCTCGAATAATTTCTGACATGATTGTCCCATTGTCATTCAGAATTTGTTCAGCTGATATCTCCACTGTCCTCAGATTAGTGGATTCTGAGAAGTCAAGCATTTTTCTCACTTCTTCCTTTAGTGCTTCCAGAACTGGTACAGAAAGAAGATTCTTCTGAAAAATTGCTCGACGCTGGTCTGCTATTCTTTGCTCACTAACTTCAGATTCAGGGAAACGGTGAAGGAATCTTTGATGTAATTTTTGTCGGTATGCCATAGTGTCAGTCACCATTTTGGTAATGATATAGTATTCACCCATGATGAAGGTATTTATTTCTGTAGCCCACTTCATCCTTACGCGTGGCCTGCCTGCCGCAGTGGTCTCTGGAAGCAATAGATTGTTTCTCTGAGAAGCAATTGCGCCAGGTGCAGCTGTAAGTGGAGATGGACGAGTGCTGCTATCTTCGGCTGTAGCATATTCGGCGTTATCCCCGATCAGGGCCCGCCTGTTCAGCTCCTGATCACCACCGGCTCGCATGCTGTCACCTCCAGCGGTGGCTCCGAAGGTTCCCTGGCGCTCGCCAGGCAGCGGCTTATTTTCCGAGGCCTTACGACGCATATTCCGTGTCTCCATATTTCTATGGATGTTTGCCGCCAGATTTTTTGACGTTGCCCGTCTCCCACGTGGCTAAGTTCTTAATTGCTCGGACGTAGGGCTGGACTTTGAGATGATAATGATGATGATGATGATTATTATTATTATTATTATTATTATTATTATTATTATTATTACTATTATACGCTCGCTCGGTGACAGTTAATCAAAAAAGAAAGTATAAAAATAAAATCAAAAGGAACAATACATCATACAAATATTCAAAATAATAAATAATACAAATAAACAAACATAAAATATAAAAAGCAAATAGACAAGCATAATAAATAGATAAAAAGGGCCCATTTCTACTTCATAACCTTCACTTCGATGCATGATCCTTCGGTAACCAGCAATTTATCCATTAACGGTAATTACTGGCATCTGACTTTGCCCGCACTTTCGTTGACCTTTACTGCACTTCACTGCGCATAACTGCACTCTATACTGCGATTTTTCTAAGAGCGACTCTCAAGGAAACTCAAATTCCATCATCGCGTTGGAATATGTTACGGCATTTCGCGTCTTTTCTCGGTCTTGCCGGTAGAAGTCGCATGATCGCAAGCACTGCTTCACACGGTCGCGATCGTGCGAAATCTAGCGGAACGACTGAGAAAGACGCGAAATGCCGTGACATATTCCATCGCGATGATGGAATTTGAGTTTCCTTGAGAGTCGCTCTTAGAAAAATCGCAGTATACACGTAGATTCGCAAGAACTCTCGAACGTGTAACTCGCGTGCTTGTGTTGAGAGTCCCTAGCACCCCTGTTGG
Source organism: Acheta domesticus (assembly GCA_031308135.1). NCBI lineage: Eukaryota > Metazoa > Arthropoda > Insecta > Orthoptera > Gryllidae > Acheta > Acheta domesticus. The sequence goes on along the minus strand of JAHLJT010009436.1, from coordinate 211,565,553 downwards.
TAAATTGTTCCAGTCAACAATGGTCCTATTGAAAGAGCTGAAATTTCTTGTATGTGTTATTTGTTATATGCATTTTATTTTGTTTGAATGGTCGCCTCTACTTAAGTAACATGGCATTTCAAGTCTCACTGATAGCTTTCCATCCCGGTTGCTTTGTTCTCGCCACAGAGTCGTGCTGCCTTTCTACGTGTAATTAATGATTCCTCTATGACGTATGCAAAACGTACAATTCAAACCAATAACAAAATATTTTATTAAAAATTTGAAACTTGATATCTCTTTTCTTTTTTGAGAGGTGTTACATATGAAAAGTCACCTTGCGCAGCAAGAAGAAAATAAGAGAGAAGGGCTGTTCTTTCTTGGTCTTTTGTTCAGCCAGTCGTAATAAATTCTGCAGCCCACCTCCCCAGCCGACAGTACTTGGCCGAATGCGAAATGCAAGTACTTTTTGTACAAACAGCTAAAATGGATGAAATGGATCACATGTGTTTTTTCGTAAATAATTTATTCAAAGTTCTCAATCACACGTGATGAAAATGAGTCTAGATACTCCATATCTGTATTGGTGTAAAATGCGTTATAAAATTGGCGTTCAATGGATTCAATGATGTTTCGTGTTAATTGCGGTGGCCGAAAATTATTTCGCCGTAGACACGACATACGCGAGCGATACGAGTCAAATTGGCCTTATGGATTTGGGTTATTTTTTTACATGACTAAACACAACTACCGTATCTGTTGAACTTCTTGTATCAGCGTCCTTTTTACAGTGCATTCCACGGATATTGCGACCTTTGGATTTAGCGTGTTTGTCAAAAACTCTCTACGTGTGGAGCACCGGGTGACAGTGGGCACACACATTCCACTAGACGCAGTCCTCAGGGAACAGCCAGACGGAAGGCGAGATCTGATTGATTAATTGACATTTCTGATCACGACAATTGCAATGGTCATTAGTTCTGTTAGTGTAGTGAATATTTTATTCTGGGAGGTAGCTATGTACTTCAGTCTCTGGATTGTGAGATGCGGCGCCAAACGCGGGTGGGCTTTAGTGGGATTTCCCCACCTTCCAAATATCCTTTCCCCTCCCTTCAGCGGGCACCGCCTCAGCCAAGTCCTAAGCTCCCGACTGAACTATCGAGTGTGATAGTCAGTGCATCTAGGTGTGTGTGTGTGTGTGTGTGTGTGTGTGTGTGAGGTATGAGAAGATATCAAGGAGGAGAAAAGAAAGACCACGCGCGTTCGTAACCTGTTTGTTAGGGTACTGCTCCATCTTTCACCTGGTATTGATCGGAAAAATAACGGGAAACCAAGGATCAGAAAAGTCGGCCGCTAGAATTCTCCTTCAGACAGCAGGTGTATTCGACCCAGATATAGAACTAATCTCGCAAATCCGACACTATCGGGAATGAGCTCTAGGCCCTCCCGACCAGAGTTGCTGCAGAGCTAGTGACAACGCTGACTCCGAGCTAAGTCAGCCGTCCGGCGCCAGCAGGCGCTCGCGTTCTATTGGGCGCAGCATCCTGAGGGACGCGTGGCCTAAGGCGACGGCGCGCGGCGGGCGGCATCCACCTGGGCGGCGCGGCGAGGCGGGGGTGCGGTCGACTGCCGCGGGGGCGGATTGTTCAGCTGAGCGGCGCGTTCCACATGCCGCGACGGACGGCCCAGCGCAGCGGCGGCGGCGGCGGCGGCGGCGCCCGAAGCGGCGCCGTGGGCGGGAGCCCTTAGGCGGGGGGAGGGGAGGGGAGGGGCGGCGCGCGATCAATGCACCGGTGACGGGCGATCGGGCGCGCGGGACTCGCGGCGATGAGGAGGGGGACAGCCTGTGACGGACCTGGGTCGCTGGGGACCCGCGGCGTGGTGATCACCTTGTGCCTTTGGGGAGCAGGATTCCAATCCCAGACGACCCATGCGGAATTTGTGGGAGAGCGGGTTTGCGGCTTGTTTTCTCCAAGTTCAAAAGTTTCGATTAAAAGTACGTGTACAATGACCGCCGCTTTCCGGAAATTGCATGCAAGCGGCTTGAAATGGAGCCAGTCCCCAGAAGGGCGGATGGTCTCAGGGGGCGGTTGGTCGCAGCCGAGATGAGCGGCGGGGGGGGGGGGAGGCGCTGAGGGCGGGTGCGGCGGCCAAATCAATGCCTCGCCCTCGATATGACCGTGACGTCACGGACGCTCGCCGCCGCCGCCGCCACCCCCGATTTCCCGTGCTGTGACGTCAGCGCGCCATAAATACCCCGCGCGCCCGAGAAGTGTCGTTAGTTGCGCCTCCGCCTTCGCTACCGCCTTGCGCCATGCCACTCCAACGGCCGCCGCCCCCGCCATCGCCCCGCCCTCCCCGCCATCGCCCCGCCCTCCCCGCCATCGCCCCGCCCCCCCGCCTTCATCCTGCCCTCGCCCCGCCCTCACCCCGCCCCCGCCACGCCCCCGCCCCCGCCACACCCCCGCCACGCCCCGCCCCCGCCCCCGCCCTCGCCCCGCCCCCGCCCCGCCCTCCCCCCGCCCTCACCAAACCCTCGCCCCGCCCTCACCAAATCCTCGCCCCCGCCCCCACCCGCCTTCATCCTGCCCTCGCCCCGCCCTCGCCCTCGCCCTCTCCCCGCCCTCGCCCTCTCCCCGCCCTCACCCTCGCCCCGCCCATGCCGCCGGCCTCCCCGCCGCCGCGAAGAAGGGGCGGCGGCATTGACCTTTGGGTGCGCCATTGGCTCTGCCATGCCAATCCCCGGCACGCGAGGCCAAAGCCCGGCTGCGGGTTTCGATTTTTCCTTTTAGACTGAGAAAGAGGGAGGGTGGAAGGATACGAGGTCCTCTGTTAGTTTGGGCAAAAGCTTTTGTATTGCGTCATAGTTTACACTAAGGACAATATTTATATTGCCAAGCTTGCAAGATGCAAGACAAATTCAGCAGAAGAATCCACTAGTTCAGCACACTGCAGAAATTCTGTGACATGAGAGCGTGGACTGTCGGACTCCAGTTAGATCGGGAGCTGTATATACGTATTTTCATTATTCTCAATGTGATAAATGAAACACAACGAAAGAATGAAAACTGAGCGGTCGTCGACAAAGCAGTAAATGTATAAATAGCTCTCAAAGATCTTTCATTGAAACAGCATTACTGGGTAAATTTGCGGAATAAAAAGGACTTAATAACTCGAAGAATTCATACCCGCAGATGTAATTTTAATGCACTAGACACTGCGAAGAGTGCTACAATTAAAATACCTTAAAAGTTGTCCCGATCATTTTTTTAAAAAACAGCAAATATATAAAATGCCCGTCTAATGAAATACAAACTGTAATCAATTGTGTCATAGTTGTACTGGAATATTCCCGAATATGCATTTTTGGGCGGCTCGTGTGGACGTAACTGAAGAAAGCAGAGGTAAAAGTTGGGAGCATTCCACAAACCACATCCGTCAGTGAGAAAACAGCTAAGATGTACTTCCCGCCGCGCTTGACTAAGTTAGAGCGCTAGCCGGTGCGCTACGGATCGCCTGCGTTTCACTGTCAGGAATGTCATTAAATTTCACTTAGATTAATGTATTATACATGAAACTTAATGTAATCTTGTGCATTAAAAAGTGTAATATAATTGTACATGAAATGTAATGCATAAGTTAAAATCAGTGTAAATTTAATGTAGAGGTTTTTCCGTTTCCCCTGCCTCTCGCCGTTCATATATATTCCCCAGCCCATCAAGATCATTAATTAATTCCTTCTAGATATGATTATAATACTTTAACTCTTGCATCCTAAAATACATGTGTACATGTACATGTGTACATTCAATTTAATGTGCGTTCATGATAATTACTTTAATGTACATTACATTAAAGCAATGCGGCTGACAGTGTACGAATGGGCCGGTGCGTGAGAGTCGAGGTGGGGGCTGCCCAGCGCTTACGAAACAGCCGCGCAACTACTACGCTCCCAACACACGGGAGACAAGTACTTTTAAGGTGGAACGTCCTTAAAACCGGTCCAAAGGGACGTGTCTGAAAAGAACGCATGCACTGAAAACATGTTTATTTTGTACTAATATGATTGTGCTTGTTAGGATTTGATACGGAGCTCGGCATACACTGCATTACTTGGATCGAGAGGATTGTGGTTATGAGGGAAATATGAAATCAGTTGAATGATGCTACATGTTCTCTTACGAAGGGATTTACGAGAGGGAAATATGAAAAGAAAAAATCGAGTCAAGTTAACATCTACGAGTAGTTAATGAGCAACTTAGTAAATCTAATCATTAAAATTAAAATATAGTATGTCCCCGCTGGCGTTAACTAGTTATAATGATCGGGATCGATAAAAAGTCATCGGTCCAAAGGACCTCGGGCTTTTAGTCGTCGCTCGTTTAATAGTATCCTTATAGATAGTTAGATTTATTTAAACTGCAATTGGGCATAACCCGGTGGCAGCTATTACAAAAAACATAAATATACACAGTCTCTCAGTAACATAGAACTAATACCAATAATAATAATAATAATAATAATAATAATAATAACAACAACAATAAGAGTAAGATAATATAACTAGCAACTTGTATACTAATTGTAGAAATAATAATAATAATGGTAAAATAATAAAAGTAATGTTAAAATAATGATAATGATATAAAAACTGACTTCATAAAACATTAAATTACATTTGAGAGAAAACACAGTTATATCGCCCTTGGTGCTTAAATAACTACTATCCATTATTATCGCTTATAATTTTGCAACTGAATTACATGACGCAAACGTTTTACGTGCGGAGATGTCTCCATTGTTACGTGACACATGATGCAATCCAAGTTGCATTTAGCTTCACACGTGGCGTAACCATTGTAAACAAAGCCGGTTACAAATCAGAAGGACCTTCTACTAATAGGAAGAGAGCACGATTGCACTATTACATAATTTCTTTACTGTGTGGCTTGTTCACTATGGTATCCTTATTTTTCGACTTTACATTTTGTACGCGTACACCCTATATATCAGGGGTCGCCAACTTTTCTGTATATAAGATCTTTTTATCTTAAGAGTGTGTCGCGATCGACTTGTTGTCATAGGCGTATTCTAAGGGGAAAGAAAGGCCGTTAAATGCATAATATGTTTATACGCTGTGTCATATAATGTGCATTCCAACAAAGTATTTGTAGATAAGTATTTTTTTCCGTTTTTTAAATCATCCAGCCCAGACATTGCAAGTGAGCGACGATCGACCAAAATTGGCCTCGCGATCGACCGACTGATCACAATCGACTTGTTGGCCACCCCTGCTATAAATGATCGAATTTTGCCCCCATTTTTTTCTGGTGATCGCATCATTTTAATCCGTGCCGACTTGAGCTTGAATATCCAAGATCGACCGGCTTAGGTGGCTCAGAGCATCAATTGATGTCACCACAGTGCCTCGGAAAATCAGTTTGAGTCACGACGGTGGCAAACTTATCGATACAAGCTACATCGCTAGGTCGAATTCAACCTCTGTTTGGAGGAGAAATCTAGCGGTTGGCTGTCTGCTCAGTAGTTCATCATAATCATCATCGAGAGCAAGGATTAAACCGTTTGATCTGTTCCGTCTCATTGCTCGGGCCTTTTCTTTAAGAGTCTTCCTACACTTCTTTCCTTTTTGGGGCATATTGAAGGATTATTTTACTTATTGGTTTAGTGGTGAAATGTCGTTGGCATTTAAAATTAAATGATCACAGGTGTCATTGCCAACAATGTTATTTATTTTAAGAGCAGGCGAAATAGACAGGACACCGCACCCAGGCCATTAACCCTCCTCTCCTCTACCACCCCTCAGCCCGGTACTTAAGCCGCTTGGCCCACCCAAACCCGCATAGTCGTTTCGTGGCTTCCAGACAGCAGGTAAGGAACGGCTCAACTTACATTTCATGTTTCTGTTACAAAAATGTTTTTTCTCAAGTTCTATTCAATTTCATCCACTTTCTTGCGTAAATTCAAATTCCTGTAATATAAAAAATTTATTTCCCTTTGTTTTCATTTCACATAATGTTAGTTCTGTTTTTAAATTACTAGTAATCTGCTATTCCTAATGTTAATCTCTTGTTTTATTGTTATCTCTTTTAATTGTTTAATTAATTGTTTGCTATTTTTTTGTACTAGAAAACTGATGATGATAGCTAAGCCATCGAAAGCTGATCTTAAAATAAATAACATTGTTGGCAATGACAACATCTGTGATCATTTAATTTATTTTACTTAGCCGTTGTTGTGGCTTTCTCAGGACATGATCTTTCAATTTTTTTCGATATTATTTTATAATTTTTACAACTGTCTCAATATTTAATTCTTCTCAGATATCTTTTTTTGTGGTCTAATAGTGAATATCCTGCCACAAAACGAAGAAATCTCACTTCTGCAGATTCAATTCTCCGCAGCTGATCTGATGTTAATGTCCAGCTCTCGCTTCCATAAAGCAGTAATGGCAAGGCAATAACTTTGTAAAATATAAGCAGAGTTTCTTTTTGCACATTATGCTTTAGAGTTTGTTGTAATGTTTCACAGAAGTATGTGAAGTTGTTCAATTTTATTTCCCACATCTCTTGATTTAATGTAATTAAAATGATATCCGAGATATTTAAATTCACTCATTTGTTCAATTATTTGGCCATCTATAACTATCCTTGCTCTTAAAGGTTCAAATACCTTAAATGCTTGCTCACTGTTGTTTTATTTGGTGAGATTTTCACTTCATATTTATTAGCAATCTGACCTAACTTGTGAACTGCTATTTGAGTTTCATGTTCAGATTTTCCTATGACAAGCTGGTCGTCGGCAAAAAGTAATGTTGGGATTTCGACATTGTTAACCTTAAAAGCTTCATTTAAAGTCATCAACCATTTTTTAATGTTCACGTTTTTTAATGATATATATTAAAAAGCGTTGGGTATATTAAAAAGGGAGTCCAATATTTTTCAGGGTTTCCCATAATAATCTTCTTTTAAGGCTGTCAAATGATTTTACGTAATCAATAAAGACGTAGTATGTTGGTACTTTAAATTCTCTTCGCTTTTCAGTAAGTTGTGTCAGTACAAAAATACAATCTGAACATGATCTACCTTTTCTAAAACCATGTTGTGTTTCAGAGATTTGAGTTTCAACAATAGGCACTAACCTTAAGGTTAAGGTTACTGCTCAGTAGTTTTCAGCGGTAACTCCGATCAACACCAGACAAATGTCGGAGCAGTACCCTAAAAAATAGTACTCGGACCTTGCGCGATATTTCCTTCCATTTCCTTGTCCTGTCATCACCCCTCACTTACACATACCTACACCGCTTATGGGAGATGTGATTGGGGAAAAACCCTCAAGCCGACAGGTAGGTCGACGCCGGATATCGCCATCCAGCGAAGGAAGGTCACGTGGGGGCTTCCTTCCCCCACAATTATCCCTTTCAAGTCGCAGCCTCCGACTCCTCCAACCTTCCCGCAGTAGTCACTCGGAATCTGCAGCTGCCTCTTCCATATCTCATGATACCGTGCAGTAATGGGCCGCCGAGACAACCGAAACAGAGAAAGACAGCGAAAGACTGAGACAGACAGAGGCGGAGGCAGACAGAGGCGGAGGCAGACAGAGGCGGAGGCAGACAGAGGCAGAGGCAGACAGAGACGGAGGCAGACAGAGACAGAGGCAGAGGCAGACAGAGGCAGAGGCAGACAGAGGCAGAGGCAGACAGAGGCAGAGGCAGACAGAGGCAGACAGGCAGAGGCAGGCAGAGGCAGAAAGAGGCAGAGGCAGGCAGAGGCAGACAGAGGCAGAAAGAGGCAGAGGCAGAGAGGCTGAAAGATGCAGACAGAGGCTAACAGAGGTTGACAGTCTCAGAGATATAAACAGAGAGACAGAGTCGCAGAGAGACGAAGAAAGGGAGGGATAGGGACAGAGATACGGAGATAGGCAGTGAGAGGGACAGAGAGAGGGACAGAGAGGCAGAGACAGAGTCAGTCAGGCTGAGACAGGGGCAGAGAGAGACGGAGAGAGAAAGTGTGAGGGAAGAAGAAAGAGGGATATGAAGGGCAGAACAACGTCAGCCGGGTTCCGCTAGTTCCTATATGAGAGTGTCGTTCGTGCGTCCGTTAGTCCGTTCGTCAGTGCGTCCATCACTCTTGGTTAGACTGCTTCCCGTGCACCAATTGATGTATGTGAGGTGTAATCCGACCCGTCTCTGTTTCCTGGTGGGAAACTGGTGATATGTTTCCGAATTCGGTCATTGAATCTCGCGGGACTACTACCTCTGCTGTGCCTTGTTCTACCTGGGGGACAAGTCCCCGGGGTGGGAATCTTGGGCTCTTTGGCATTTTGGGCTCTTCACCCCTAACTACGTACAAGGACGTCGCCGGAAAGGTAACGGGATCCGGCCGGTACTCACTTTGCCCTTACGGCAACATGTCCATTCAATGCCTGTGTGGGGCCGCCCTGCCAGCTCAGAGCTATTAGCTATTCAGGCTAGTACCAGAGTCAATATTACCTTTATGATAAATCGCCGCTCACATGCCCCGGGACGCTGAGTCCCTTCTCTTTGCCCAGTGTATCGAGCCACTGTCACGACGAAGACAAGTGCCCATCTGGGGGCCACCCGGGCCGAAGCCCAGGCGGCTTGGGGCCCCCAACCCGTCTTCCCACTACCTACACGTTAGGCTACCGACCTGGGTGAGGCCGTGACCAAGGCAACCTGGCGGATGGTCGTTTAACCGCCGGACTTCTATTTGTGGGATTCAGAACATCCCGAGGGGTCTCTTGCAGCCAATCCTGCCATGAGGTCGACGCACCAGGGGCCCAACTCGTGGGTTGCCGGGTTGAACCGTCAACCAGGAGCTTAGCATCGCCCGCTCACTGCCTACACGTTAGGCTAACGAACTAAGTGGGGCCGCAAGACTAGAGGTACGGGTGATCGTCTGAACATCACCAGAGACTGGAGACACCGAGGTGCTCGCGATCCCCCCTGCGGGATCCGAATTCGTTCAGACAATTCGAAGAAAATTTTAAATAACGTGTTTTTTGCGTGTTTTAGCGATGCACCCTTAGTGGGTAGACACAGAATTAAACCGTCACCGCCTACATAGATCTTTGTATGATTGTTGATTTAAGTCCCAGTACACAGAGGCATTTTGCGCTCCACGACGCCACAATTTTCTTCCAAGAGGATACCAACACAGATAGTTGTCATCTCCATGTGCAATAAGTGAATCGCGCGACAAAACTGTCGGTTAGTGATTCTGCTTTGAAATTATTGATGAGAAGTGAAGTGTTTCACCTGTATTTTTAATAATAAATATTGAAACGAATTATTATAATATTATTATTATAATACGTTTAGCAAAATGAAGCGGCGGCCGACCCTGTTTAAATAGCGCGGCAGCTATGGCCATTGCCGCTTGACCCGTTCCGAACGGGTCGGGAGAGCGCGCCAACGAGAGCGGGAGCGCGGTCACGGAATAGTGAGGGGGTAAGAGAATTCGGTAAGATACGGACGGACGCGTGAGTTGGAGTGATTTTGGATCGTAATCTAGGGACTGAGAAAACGTGAAGTGTAATATTGGACAGTGGACATAGTATTAAGAGTGTGTAGATGAATACGATGAATATACGACAGATAACCGGAGTTCAAATTATAAAGAACTGAGCAAGTGCGAAGTATCAGGGGAAGCTAATCTCGCTACGTGTCGGTACATGTGATTATAAAACATTCGGCGAGGACGGGAAACTGAGTGCTGATGAGCAGCGTGTCCACCGACTAGACAGAGTGAAAGGGATGGACAAAATAAACATACATATTGCTTGGAAGAAAAGTGTTTTGGAGGGAGCATTGCACAGCGGCGTATGGGCCCCGAGTTGCAAGCAGCGTCGTTCGGTCGTGGCTCCGGGTAACGACACCGACCGAAGGCAGCCGAGCAATGACGATCTGGAGGGGGGACTGCGCCTCGCCTGCCTCGTCTGGAAGCTAAGTGAATCGCCCATATAAATGCCAGGTTTTCTCTTTCCCTTTGTGTATGGTCTAGTGTTTTAAGAATAAAAAGGTGTGGTTGTGATTTGTTAGCAGTTAATATTAGAAAAGTGGAGAAGTGTCACACCGAGTGTATGAATCGCTGTAAAATAAAGTATTGTCCAGGTTCTTTATATTTCAATGTGTGTGTCTTTCTGATGAATGTGTCAAAACCCAGAGCCCATTCGCGAACAACGATCACCTGTCCCACCCATAAAACATTGTTGAAATGAACTCGAAAGAGGAACGTTTCAATATGTAAAAACCTACGTACAGTATTACTAAGTCCCACAATCCCTGTTTTTCTCTTTATTGATTTATTCATGAATGTTTACGCTCAACGCCTTTCCAGATCCAACTCCACAACTGAATACATGCAAGAATGCAATTGAATGCAACAATTTAAATCTTGCGTTCCTCAGTAAGTGGAAGTAAACTCAGTATATTGCGGAGAAAATATTCATGAATTCTCATTAATCTCTTGTTGAGATTGGCTCTAATCATCTTCAACAGCAGGGAACTAAAGCGATCTCGCGGAGCCCAATTTTTCCATACGGCGTACGCGAAATAGGACGGGGATGTTACACATTATTTTAATTTTCTCAAAACTAACCTGTGATAGTGTGCAAACTGGGATAATCGGGAGATGCTTTTCAACACTATACGACTCTAGAAGCGCCAAATTTTTCGTTGCTGGAAATCAAACCATCATGATTACTTAATTTTCCCAAATCAACAACTTTCTTCCTTAATATGAAAACTTTAGGATCGTCGTCTTCTTTTATTCTGCGAATGGATTCTATTACAACATCAGCACTCAACATTTTATCAAAACGTTCATCAACTTGGTGAAGAGTATCGATGTTTCTTTCAGATTCCGGCGCCACAAGACTTCCCACAAAGCAGCCAGCCAAAAAAATACAAAATTCAGAAGGTTCACGCACACCAATAAATGTAAATGTGAAAGAAACATACCCATTATAAATGTATTAATCACTTCAAATAACATTATCCAAAATGAAGTTTTGTAAACAGAGTGCAAACTTAGGGTAAAAAGGAAAAGACTGAGAATATGAGAAAAGATGTATCTGGTAAGATAATAAAGTTTCCATTCCGACTTTGGAAGCAAAATGCATATATTTTGTTGCGTATGCGGATACAAATAGTCAATAACTTTGTCTAGTTTTTCATTCATCGGTATTGAAATTCCATAGACGTCGATTTTACCTGTGACTAGATCTTTTATACCACCAGTCAAAGTTCCGTGTGATAGAACTTTACCCACACGAACATTGACACAGCCTTCCAAGTTTTGAGTGTGATATGCGGGATGGAACATTGCTTCGGTATCGGGACCCATTTGTGACCAGTAGTGTGTATTGGTGCAATATGCAGTACTGGTACCAAAATCAGTATCCTCTCAAATTCCAAATGTTACGAATGTCGCAATAGGATTATCATTTTGTGAAGCTTTGATGTCAGGATAGCCTATGTAATTTGCCAAGGGTAACAGGAATATCTTGTTTTTGCTTTCGAGTATTGGCAAAGAAATACACCATACACGACCTTTAAAACTTTCAATGAATCCATGCTTTCTTTTAGAAAACCCTTATTCAGAAAATATCGTATTAAATTTCTCCACACAAGACAACTTGAAACGTTTCGAATCACTAGTTATTTTCGGTTGTAAAAAGACCCTTCGTGCTTTAGTTTTCGAACGAAAGACGTTTTCGTATTATTACAAACTAGTCACAGAAAAAAGATATCCATTGAACTGCATCGGAAAAGCCCTCAACTTTCGTGCACTTCAGTACGTAATTTGGCGTGAAAAATAATACGTATAAATATGAAAAAATGATACATATTTAATTGAAGAATGGAGAAAATAGTTTTATTAATAAATTATCACGAAAAATAACATAAAGAAATAGGAACATTGTTAACCAGAAGAGATTAGTCATTTATTGATGGATTAGCAATAACATAGGGATTAAAAACACGAGAAGGACTACGGGACAAGAATAGAAACAAGAGGCATTTGAAAAAAAGAACGAGGTAGAACATTTTGGAATTTTTACAACACTTCGGGTCAGGATCTGGTAGCGATCGGATGTAGGATTGTGTACTCGGAAGTTATAGTTTCTTGAGACTGGCGCGTGATAGAATCGAGATGTACGAATTGTAATCGTCATATTTGATGATTAATTTGAGATTGGAACTCGGTGTAAGAATTATATATTTAAAATTTAGGAGTATCGGGATCGTAGGAAGTTTTCTGAGACTAGCTAATTAACAAAGTGTGGATTGAAGCGGACATCGGAATCCAAAAGAAGATATGGTGCTGTGAAGCTGAACTGGTATTCAACTGCCAAGTGTGCTGACGCCGAATGGACAAGGAAATATTTCCGCGAAATCCCGAATTCGAGAAAGACATAAACCAGCTAAATTTTTATGTACAAGCCCCAGGAATAATTAAAATTTTAATTAAAGCAATAATTGAAAATTAAAATTGTAACAATTAGTTGATGGCCATCATTAGGGAAAATTAATTGTCAAGTAAATAATATGATAGAGCATGTAAGAGATTGATTAAAAATTTCTAAGAATAAAAAGAGACATACGACACTTCATGTCGTTATGTGCATATATAAATTTTCGTTTCATTAAATAGAAATTAGGTATTCTCAAAATTATTCCCTTTGTATTATTGGTAACCAAAGCGTAAGAATAAGATCCATCGACCGAGTCCTCGTAGAGCGATATTTTCAGCCCACGGCAAATGCAGAGAGTAAGTATTCTAATTTTTCACGAGCATCCAGTGGACGTGGTGTCGAGCTAGCCACCCACATGTACCACGTTCACTTTTCCAATTAAGGTTACATAAATTGATAAGATATTACTTAGAAAGTATCGCAGTTGACGGGGGTATTACACCATAATTTATTAAAATAAAAGTGTATGAGCTGCTAGATGTTACTCTGAAACATCACGCAAAAAATGACACGCAATACAATTTCGGGGGAAGCACAAGGGGCCAAAATTGATAAGAGTTCAACAAAAACGAGATCAGCACCATTTTTTAACCATTCGTTGCTCTATCCGTGGAAAAAATTTAAAGCAAGAAGTGGGTGCCGCTTTTCAGAAAAGATATAAATTGCATTGACTCCAAATAGAAATTATGAAAAATTTGCACATTTTTTAAAAGTTCTATTATTTAGATCAGATTTCATTTCTGAAAAATCTTTATCATCAATATTGTCTTTCTTGGCAACTTATTTTAAAAAATTCCAATGTTCGCGGAATAAGTGTCCAACATTAATTTTTAACCGTCTCTTGCTACATACGAGGGCAAAAGGTAAAGAAAAACTTTGAAACCGATTTTGAGAAAATAATTGTTTACAAATTGCCTCTATTTAACGTAAAACTTTGCGAAATCCTCACAACTTCGAAAACCTTATACGACGGATGGGCAGACTGACAGAAAGACGGACATTTTGCCGACAGTCAATTTATCAATGCCCCACATAACCTGGATTCTTACTACATACGCATCGTGTTGGAAAGTAATTTCCTACATAAATGAACTACTTTTTCATCGCCAGAGTTCGTCAATAAGAGTGTTTCTGTCTAAAAGTCTCCCAATTTAGTCCGCAGCATTACTTTCTCTTCACTACGCAAGTTTAACATTAAGGCGAGAAAGTGGAAAAATATCGTATGCGGCTGGAGAGGGCCAATGGCCAAGCTACAATAAAAAAGTAAAAAAAAGAAAGTGGAAAAATAATTCTTCGAGAATTAAATCCAAGACAGCCTGTTCTGGCTCTTGCTCTCTCTTGCCATTCTCTTGCTCTGCCATCTAACCTTTGTGGTGGAGAGCGGTCATTCTTCACGTTGCCTTGGATAAAAATTTGATTAGGATCAACACAAACCGGAGAATAACTTATGATTAGGCTTATTGACCATGCACAGGGTACTTGTGTCAGAAAAGGAGAAATGATATGAAATCAATTAGATAGTATTTTCAGAAAATCCGCGGTCGTAGGTGATACGTTAAATTAGTGGTGCTGTACTGTACAGACTTTCTCATATCAGTTAGTTTCCCATTCTCTTCTTCTTGGGCTACCTTTTGAGTTTTGCTCCAGTCTCTTCCCACCTGCTATTTATTGACGCTTAAAACACACATTTTCCACATGTTCTCAATGTTTCGGCTTCCTAATAGTAGAATTTAAATATGACTAAGAACATTGTACGAAATGAAATCTGGTTCCATTTGCAACTTTAAAAAAGAGTTGGAGCACTTTTCAAAGAATGAGCGTATCTAAAAATGATAATTTAAATTGCATTCTTAAAGGAAATTTTCAAGGTTTCGTGAAACTCATAAGAAATCATTTGTAACCCTTGTACACTCCAATGTAATAGTGAAATTAAAAATGTCCATTATGAAAATATTCACGACGTGAGAGATATATCAAAGAAATACATTTTTTTAAGTTTTGAAAAGTCAAAATGATACATCAAATTGACATTTATGTCATATTATTCTGTGAATTGCGTATCAGTACACAATGTTTATTGAAAAATGTTGGAGCTGTATTCGAGACAATTTTGTTTTTAATATTGCCCATGTTTCACTAAAAATTGTGCGATAGCTGCTAATATTTCAAATGTAACATAGTGGCTTCGTAATGTTGGAGCTTCATAAAATAAATGGGATTTTCAAACAATTATTTCCGCAAATCCGTAGCCTATTTAGAGTGGCAGAACAAGTTACAATAACATTCTGTTGAGAGGCGCAAAGGCCGAAAAAGTTTTTGTTGTCCTATGCAGCAGAAAGCATTTCTGCCGCAGCGTGGTAACTTCAATATTTACAGTTTATGCAGCGTCCATACCACAGAGGTTTCGACTGGCCTCGCCCAGCGAATAGAAAGTTTTGCTGTAACGCAGTAGTTACATTTTAAAGTTGTGCGGCGTATATAGAACAAGAGTTCCAACTGTTCTTGCCCAGCGGATAGAACGTTCAACTGTAGCCCTGTCAGACATTGTAAGAAATTACTTTAATACTCAATCTGCCAAAATTTAACACTATTTACAGGGACACAAATCTTAAGGTTGCAGGCCAAATATTATCTCCTAATTTTTGGCCAAATAAACATTCCATTGAGGGCAACTGAAATGACCCGAACACTTTTTTACCTTAACACCAGTCATTTGCACATCATTTATTTTCAATGGAGTACGGGACTGTTTATTTGAAATGAAAAACTTTATGGAAACCGTTTTACCTCCATTTACTATTGATTTATTACGGAACCAATTTGAAACATCTAATATTGTACCATTTTCTATCTTTTTCTTCCTTGTAATAGTATTCGTTTATGTATCTACAGAACTCTGTAAGCTATATACACATTACTATTACTGCAAGTACATTTCTAATACACAGGCAGATACTTGGGAAGGTAGTTATCGCAGTTGCTATTAAGATTGCTGTTTGTTGAGTCACTTGAGTTGTCATCTAGCAGCGTCTCACCTAAAATATCAACTTAAAGTAATCTTCAAGAATTTAGTGTTAAGAGACTTTAAATTTAAAAAAATTAAAATTTGGAAATTTCAATGTCCGAATTCAATGTTGTTCAATGTTCACCTAAATCTGCTCAAGGATGCATATGAAAAGCCTCCAAGGCCCTAAATTTTTTTATTCGACTTTTTACTCGGCACAGCTGCATTTCTGAGGGCTTGCCCTCCATGTAATTTTTCTTTTTTCTACTTTCATTTTAATCATCGGCAAAAGAAAAATTCTGAGAAGTAGAACCTGTAAATTAATTATGTTATGTCAATGCATATGCAGAGCATTTAAGCCCCATTAATAGTTATTTAAATAAATAACCATTTGTTAAATATTAAGAGTAGGCTTTGTATTAAATTATGAAGAAATGAAGTTATTAAGAATAGAAAAACTTTACCTGGATTTTCAAGAGCGTAAAGTGCAGGGCGTCATAGGCCGTGCATATGCATTCATACACGAGTATTTTTCCGGGTTAAGGGTTAAGAGAAACGTATATTTTTCTTTCTGATGATGTTTATTGAGTCTTAGCAAAAGATATTTTAAGGGCATGTGTTATAAACAAAGAAAAACTTCAAATGGACTTGCCCGGATAAGACAATTAACTATAAAATATTTATCGTGAATGAAAAGATATTTAGCGAGAATAAAAACGTCATATTGACTAGAACAAAATATTAATTAAATGTTTGAACTGTGGGTAGGAAAAATAATATAAAATGAAATTTGTGTACTTATTGAAATCGGGGCCGATCGGCGACGGAGGTCTCTAAGAGGTGTACCGACTCGGTCCGAAAAGTCACAGGTTCGAGTCCCTTGGGCATTATTGTTTGACCCTTGTGTCTCATGTATGTGTTGTCACAGAAGGCCTTGCGTTCTGCTAACCCCATATCAAAGAAGCCCGCAAATGTGTTTGTATTTAGTCTATGGTCGAAAATGCTATACATTAGAACGTAAAGGGTGACCGGCTGTAGGCTGGATAAAAAGAAAAAATTCGGTGCCGAGTGAGTGGATTTTCGACCTCTCTCAACTACTCGTACATTGGGATGTCGATTATCCGATCTAATTGGCACCAGGAATTGTTCGGATATTCGATAATTCAGATTACTGAACATAATAATGTCAATGTAGGCTCCCGTTGCACTAAAAGGCGATTGATTTCTGCCAACAATGAACATTCCGAGTGAGTAACAGTTGCTAAGTATTTACGATCGGTTGTTTGACAATGTACTGTTAGTTCTCTTGCACTTAACGGTGGTGAAAAGAGTTTTTTTCTGCTAATAATAAACTTTCTGAGTTCTGAAGGAATTATTGTAGGATTTGTCAAACTTCGCTAAAGTCAGATGATTGATTGTTCAGTATCTCGTATATATCTCGTACAGTATCTCATTAATATTTTGTCACTGACAATCATATCGGGGATCATTCTCAATATTCACTATTACAAAAGAATACGTATAGTGTATGGTACGTAATTAAAACAATAATTATTAAGAGAAAAGTTGCGGATAACTGATGTTCGTATAATCGGCGTCCCAATGCACTTCTAAATGTAGTTTACATGAGTTAAACTTCCTATTCCTTATTTTTCATGAGCTATAAACATCTTTTATGCAGTTTTCAAGAATTTAACATCCATCTCCCTAGTCTTCCTGTGTTTAACCTCGTGTTCTATAGTTATCACGAATTTCACCTCCCGTTCTCTAGTTTTCACGAAGGCTGCTGTTGGGGTTTGCGGGGGCGAGGGCGCTGATCCACGACTCGCGCCATCTTTAAATCTCTCTCCGCGACAGGCAGCCGCGCATAATTGCGCCGCCCGCCGCCGTGCGCGCTGCCGTCGCTGCCGGCGCGCGATATTATCTGGGGAGGCAGATGCTATCGCGTCAAGAGCTATCGGGTCCTGCACGGCGCGCGACCTCTGCCGGCCGAGCCACCGCTGTGGCGGAGCGCTGCCGTGCGGCGCGGGCATGATCGCGATGAGTGTGTGTGGGGGAGAGGAGAGGGTCGTCTGCCCCTGGGACCATGTTCCAAACACTCCTTAGTTTCTCAGTCCCTCTGATCGTATGCTCCTAGATTCGAGTCCTCACGGCGACAGGATTTTCGACACGAGCTTCTCAGCTATGTCGAATTCTGTCGCTCTCTGGAGGAGAATTTTAGCGGCCGGCTGCTCTGATCGGTAGTTTTCTATGGTGTATCCGATCAACACTAGGCGAATGTCGGAACTACCCTAACAAACGGCCCACGGACGCGCGCGCTCTTTCCTACCTCTTTCTTATCCAATCCTCACCCCTTACACATACAAACACTTATACTAACATACACTACACTATCACACATGCCGGGTGACCGGTCGGGAGATTAGAGCATGTCCCGGCAGGGGCGGTGACCCGCTGGTGGGTGATACCTGGTTGAGGGGAGAACCCCGCTAGTCGACGGTAGGTCGGCGCCGAATCTCACCATCCAGCGAGGAAAAGGTCACCGCCACTTCCAGAGGTAAAAACTCGCACTACACTCACGGGACTAATGACCTCTGTAGTTGACGTGCCCGGAATCACGAACAATCAATCAATTCTTTGTTTTGCATTCTTCCCAATTGCGCTACAGACCAGTAAAATCGCACTGTAATAAAGAACTGTTATGTATTAGGTGCCTTGGGTGTATTATCAGCCTCCCATTTCTCCACTCCTGCATTATAACATTTCTTCATAATCACCTTATGAAACTATTCTTGTTTTTTCTTGAATGGCTTAGGCACTGGCAACTATTCAAGATTGACAAATATTGTGATATAGCATACATTATGTAATATTTCATCTTTAAAGATGAAGAGTGGAGTGAGAATAAGGAACGGACGATGGCGTGCGGTCTATGTGTCGTTATATCAACAATTGATCGATCATGATATAGGAATTATCTGCTCTGATTGTTCGTTTTCATAACTGATTGATTCGCACAATGTCACTACCTGGATAAGAAACCTTGACGCCTTCTGCTCTCTAGGTGGGCCGCGGAATCCTTACATGTCCGGAATCCTATTATGTCCGCACTCCTAACCTTAGAGGTGAGTTATTATTAAATGGATATTTTATTAGAGTAGCAAAGAGGGTAGCCATGCAGGCAACTTAAGGCCTACGCTCCCAACTTAACTTTGTCAATCTCGCTTTATGAGAAACTTGGTTCATCGACTTTTGGTAACTTGACTACCACAAAATACATTTTAACAACGAATATTTACCTTATACTAGAAATAGTTTAAAGCTATAAACCCATGCTACAACTCCTTCCCCATGATCTATCGAAATATTTATGTTGCCCACTTTGTCCTGTCTACTGTTTGACTTTTTCAAATTTGGCACCTCATTGACGCCCAACGTTACAGACTGCCTGTGTTTCTCATTTTAGTCTGGAAGAACTGTCAGATAATTTTAACTGTTGGTAACGTGTTGTTTTCCGGGTGTATAAAGACGGGATTGGGAATTACCTGGAGTATTTAAATTTGCTGGCCATTTACCCAGGATTATTTTACACGCCACAAATTTTCAATGGCTCCCTTAGTATTCCGCGCCCTTTGAAAATCCATTACTACCATCCGAATTTAATTCGAGAACTTTAAGTAGATAGCCAGTAACCTGACACACAAAGTACTTGGGCCGAAAAAATGTAACGTCACATGAGTGCAATGCTTCGGACATTTTTTTTAAATATTAATTTCATAAAATTTCATTTACTTTGTTACTTCCAAGTTTTCTTGTTTCGATGGTTTTAATTAGTGAATTATCCTTTTTAAAGGTTCAGCCCATTAGATGCCATTCAAGGAAATGTGAATTTAAGAGTAAGTTCATTCAATTTCTGGTAATTACGTTTACGAAATGTTATTAAAAACATTTATAATGTTCCTGCCAGAAATACTGATGTGGTCGGAGTTTCCACGAGCATAATGGCTTTAGTGAAAAAAAGCTAACGCCTCCAATTCTTGCTTTTTAACTTCGGCACGCACATTGCTGGCATGACGACATTGCGTTCTGTTGATACCACTTCTGGTAGCAGACAAATTACAATATTTGTTTTCTGTCTTTATATATCAATAGTTTTTGAACTTGAATTATGGACATATGTAAAAAACGCATGCGACTTTGAAAGCTAGTAGGATGAAAAATAAATGCTGAACTACAAACAATACTGTGAAAGTTTCATCTGATAATACTCGTACATAGACGCATATCAAACCGTTTGATTTAGGTCATTACTTACAAAAGTAAAATATGTGTTCTAAAGTTTCCGTATATTTTCGAATTGAATTGTGTTAAATATTTAAAACGTAGAACTTTATATGTTCCAAAGATGGAAACCAATAAAAGGTGAATTGTAAACTCCAGAAGAAAGTAAGAGCAAATAAGCATCATCTTCAGCAAGATGTATCATACGATGCTTTTTGTGGCAAGGAACACCAGATAAAAAACTAAAAATAAAGATATTTTTAGGACGGGCTAATCTGATGGGCTACAGTCAGTTTGCGAAACAAACTGGCACTTATGTCTAACGGACCTATAAAGTTCCCTGGCCCATTTTTATGATACATTTAATACGTCGTACGTGGGTAAATCACGATCATGCAAGTTAATAGAACTGTCGGGATGCAAAGGATGTATAAAATGTTTAACCCATTATTAATGTTTTATAAAGATGTTTTTGTTCATTATTTTCTGAAAGCAATTGAATTATAAAGTAGCAAAGAAATTTGCATTCCTAGAATCGACATTTTGGAGAATTAACTAAATTATAAAAGGCTTTTTGTTGTCTTAGGGGAAAATTTCTACGTGATTAGTACGAACGTAATTATTTTTGTGAATAAAAACGTTGAATAAAATAAAGAGTATATTATGCCTCTTTTGAAAATATTGAAGAAACTATTCTAATTACAAGTTTCAACGATTTTTAAACGTTTCGAAACACTTTTTACCTTTCGCGTGGGAAGTTGCTGGGAGACACTCTCAAAATCACGATGTTTTATGAAAATATATTCAAACTCGTGCAGATACATAGTAGAATGCAGTTTCAGAAAAAATCCTGTGTACGGTAAGAATATAACAAGGATACATTTTTTCATAGCTGGGAGTGACAGATCTAGATGTGCTTGAACGCCCTGTCTTAGCACATTCCTTCTTAGGATATCAACAGTCATTACTGTGAGGTCATTTACTTTATCTGTTCTGCGTACATTATTCGTTTACATCAGTAATTGCAACACTCTTTCTCAATTCACAAATTTAGGTTTTTATTTATTTTACTTCACTTTAGAATAACACATTTGTTATTTGGTGTTGTCGTAATTCAAATTTAAGTGTCCATTTTCACAATTGATATTTTTCTACTTTTCTTTAATTCTAATTTGATTCATAATAATATTCTGTAATCGATTTTATTTTTTATTTTATTTGTAATTTAGACATATTATTATTTTTTGTAGCTCAGAAGATGGCCACAATGTGACCTAAAAAGCTTTAGCTCAAATAAACACACACGATGAATAAACAACGCCTCAAATGTATTTCTGTTCGGTTTTTTCATTATATGTATGAGAAAAAAGTAGGTTTATCTTTGACTAATAGACAAACAATCATATGTTATTTTCAGTGTTATATATGGCCTTAAAATTTCATGAGTCTAACATAGAAGTCTAATAAATTTCTTCATTTAAGTTGTAACATTTTCGGGAGAGGGAGGAGTGTGGATGATAGCTCCCAAAGGTCATATTCGTTACATAAATCTAATTTTATTAACAATGTAAATAGGAAAAACCACACATTCAAAAGACTTGACTGTACGGAGTGAAAGTTAAATAAAATTGTTTAATACAAGCAAACATTTTTATGTTATTATAAAAATTCTCTTGGAACTCTTCCGATCCTACATAGTCATCTCGATGAAAGGAAAGGTTGATAAATCTGTCACCTCTGATCCTGAACCTAAGCTTTCGAAATAACAAAGATCGTTGATAAATAAACCTTTACCTTCTTTTTACCGCTTCCTCGAGGCACAATACGATCGCTGACGTGCTTATTACCGTATCATAAAACAATTTAGAAACACTTTACAATCGAATCATATAGAAAAATGATGCAATTTAATATTTTCTGCAATGATCGTTAAAGTACCACCTCGAGCTATCTAAAGACGTTTATCGTGCTTGGTTGAACCTCGCTCAGAGAATGGTACATTAATAAATACAACATAATGCTATTTCGCACTTATATTACTTCGCTGAATGTGATCATCACATGTTTGATAGTTTCGACGATAGAGGTTATCTGATTTATCTTGAGCATTCGTGTTTTCTCTATGGTGTAATATATTTCGCATCGGTCACGAACACCATAATAGAATGGTTTTCAACGTAAACGTTTTACTTCCTCGTTTCTTACTTATTGAATAACTACATAATCGTTTTGCAAAAAACTGAGTCACTATAATTTGGTTGAAGAAGACTCACTTCCAATTTTGCTTAAAAGAGTTACGGTATAGTTTCGTTATCACTGTTGAATAATGTGTTTGATTATTTCGGACAGGACTGCAATGATCATTATTATTGTAAGTGTAGTGTATGTTTTGGTGTTCTCTCCATAAAGAGAGATAACATTAACAATTATACATAATCACTTTGTTTAATACGTTGGTGGCATTTAATATTCTTATTTGACATGTCTTTAATTTATTGATTAAAACAGACTATTGCAAACTTGAATTTGAAACAAATATTAAAGTTGGAGATTTTTGTTTTTATTAAAATGTTCTTAATGCTTTAATTTGCTGCATAAAAAAGTATAAATTCTGTGTTCATGTCACCTAAATGGTTTGTATCTAAGTTTCAAATTATATCCCTGATAGTAAAACGGAATAAACGTAATGTTCTTCCGTTCTATATCTTCTTCTTCTTCTTCTTCTTCTATATCTTTACGAACTATATCTTTATAAGTTCTTCTATATTTTTACGAACCTGTTTTTTCTTCATACTCCACCTCCATGATGAATTAGGAGATGTAGATACTCGACTTTCGATTCATCTTTTCTTTGGTCTTCCTGAATCCCGCTTATCTATGTGTGGTTCTATTGGTGTTTTTATCAGCCAAATTTGATCTGCCCTGTAGACGTGTCCTTCCACCTTTTTCGTCTTGTTCTTATGAATTTTACTGCGTCCATCACTACACGCTTTTCTTATGTCTTTATTCTATCCCGTCTTGTTTTACCTATTGTTGTTCATAATGTACTCATCTTTGTAATTAGTAAGTAAACTTTAAGGTCTTCTAATTTGCTATCTTGTTAAATCTGTTGCTATAAGATATTCTAAACAGTTCGCCAATTCAGATAACAGAGCTTCATGGTGACGATATTGATTGATTGATAAGTGATTCGTAGCGTATCAACGGTTTAGGTCATTAGTCCCGTAACTGTAACGCATGTTTTTATTCGTGGAGGTAGTGGTGATCTTTCCCCGCTGTCTGGCAAGATCCGGCGCGGATCTCCATCATCTTGCGTGGATATCCCCAACCAGGTATAGTCCACAAGCGGAGACCCTCCCCAGGCTGAACAAGCTCTAAACTCCCGACTGGTCTTCTGATTGTTTAATAATATGGCATATATCCACCTTTCATTTAAACCTTTGAAATTTAGAATGTTTCAAAAGTCAACTGCCCTTTTGTCTTTAGACGGTTACCCTCGGAGCCTATGCACCGTGTGCCGGGGACTCTTCTTGCCGGTTGGAAACTATTTATTTATCTATCTTTTCCTCATGTTTTTCTTTCTCTATGCCTATCGTTTATGTTGCTATTTTTCATACATAAAAATGAGAGAGAATAACTATTGTTCTTTTTTATTCTTAATAATTTTGAGAATAATATTCCAATCTCGACTCTGGATGACAATTATTTCCTCAAAAAATCCTCAAATATTTCCCTATGTTCTCCCATCCATTCCTCACAAAGAAAAAATATTTCCATTTTGGGGACAAAATGCCCCAATTTGGCTAACCTGGGGACATTCAAAGCCTCGATAACGGTGTGTCTCTCCGCTCCACCACCGCATTTTGGGGAGAAAATTCCCCAATTTGGCAACCCTGGGGACATTCAAAGCCTCGACAACGGTGTGTCTCTCCGCTCCACCGCCGCATTTTGGGGACAAAATTCCCCAATTTGGCAACCCTGGGGACATTCAAAGCCTCGACAACGGTGTGTCTCTCCGCTCCACCGCCGAATTTTGGGGACAAAATTCCCCAATTTGGCAACCCTGGGGACATTCAAAGCCTCGACAACGGTGTGTCTCTCCGCTCCACCGCCGCATTTTGGGGACAAAATGCCCCAATTTGGCAACCCTGTGGACATTCAAAGCCTCGACAACGGTGTGTCTCTCCGCTCCACCACCGCATTTTGGGGACAAAATGCCCCAATTTGGCAACCCTGGGGACATTCAAAGCCTCGACAACGGTGTGTCTCTCCGCTCCACCACCGCATTTTGGGGACAAAATGCCCCAATTTGGCAACCCTATGGACATTCGAAGTCTCGAAAACGGTGTGTCTCTCCGCTCCACCACCGCATTTTGGGGACAAAATGCCCCAATTTGGCAACCCTGGGGACATTCAAAGCCACGACAAGGGTGTGTCTCTCCGCTCCACCGCCGCATTTTGAGGACAAAATTCCCCAATTTGGCAACCCTATGGACATTCGAAGTCTCGAAAACGGTGTGTCTCTCCGCTCCACCGCCGCATTTTGGGGACAAAATTCCCCAATTTGGCAACCCTGGGGACATTCAAAGCCTCGACAACGGTGTGTCTCTCCGCTCCACCGCCGCATTTTGGGACAAAATTCCCCAATTTGGCAACCCTGGGGACATTCAAAGCCTCGACAACGGTGTGTCTCTCCGCTCCACCGCCGAATTTTGGGGACAAAATTCCCCAATTTGGCAACCCTGGGGACATTCAAAGCCTCGACAACGGTGTGTCTCTCCGCTCCACCGCCGCATTTTGGGGACAAAATGCCCCAATTTGGCAACCCTGTGGACATTCAAAGCCTCGACAACGGTGTGTCTCTCCGTTCCACCACCGCATTTTGGGGACAAAATGCCCCAATTTGGCAACCCTGGGACATTCAAAGCCTCGACAACGGTGTGTCTCTCCGCTCCACCGCCGCATTTTGGGGACAAAATTCCCCAATTTGGCAACCCTATGGACATTCGAAGTCTCGAAAACGGTGTGTCTCTCCGCTCCACCACCGCATTTTGGGGACAAAATGCCTCAATTTGGCAACCCTGGGGACATTCAAAGCCACGACAAGGGTGTGTCTCTCCGCTCCACCGCCGCATTTTGAGGACAAAATTCCCCAATTTGGCAACCCTATGGACATTCGAAGTCTCGAAAACGGTGTGTCTCTCCGCTCCACCGCCGCATTTTGGGGACAAAATGCCCCAATTTGGCAACCCTGGGGACATTCAAAGCCTCGACAACGGTGTGTCTCTCCGCTCCACCGCCGCATTTTGGGGACAAAATTCCCCAATTTGGCAACCCTGGGGACATTCAAAGCCTCGACAACGGTGTGTCTCTCCGCTCCATCGCCGAATTTTGGGGACAAAATTCCCCAATTTGGCAACCCTGGGGACATTCAAAGCCTCGACAACGGTGTGTCTCTCCGCTCCACCACCGCATTTTGGGGACAAAATGCCCCAATTTGGCTAACCTGGGGACATTCAAAGCCTCGACAACGGTGTGTCTCTCCGCTCCACCGCCGCATTTTGGGGACAAAATGCCCCAATTTGGCAACCCTGGGGACATTCAAAGCCTCGACAACGGTGTGTCTCTCCGCTCCACCACCGCATTTTGGGGACAAAATGCCCCAATTTGGCAACCCTGTGGACATTCAAAGCCTCGACAACGGTGTGTCTCTCCGCTCCACCACCGCATTTTGGGGACAAAATGCCCCAATTTGGCAACCCTGGGGACATTCAAAGCCTCGACAACGGTGTGTCTCTCCGCTCCACCACCGCATTTTGGGGACAAAATGCCCCAATTTGGCAACCCTGGGGACATTCAAAGCCTCGACAACGGTGTGTCTCTCCGCTCCACCGCCGCTTTTTGGGGACAAAATTCCCCAATTTGGCAACCCTGGGGACATTCAAAGCCTCGACAACGGTGTGTCTCTCCGCTCCACCGCCGCATTTTGGGGACAAAATTCCCAATTTGGCAACCCTGGGGACATTCAAAGCCTCGACATCGGTGTGTCTCTCCGCTCCACCACCGCATTTTGGGGACAAAATGCCCCAATTTGGCAACCCTGGGGACATTCAAAGCCTCGACAACGGTGTGTCTCTCCGCTCCACTGTCTGGCGCGGGCGCGGGCGCGGCGCACAGAGCGTAGCGGGAGCCGCAGACGTCTTACGCTGCCGGTTAATTAGCTGATAGCGGCAGCCAGTCGCGTGCACCGGAGCCGCCCCGCCCCCCACGCCGCCCCACTCCGCCCACCTTCGCCCTGATCCTCGCCCTCGCCCGCGCCAGCGCCGCCGCCGCCGCTTGATCAATATTCGGGAGAGCGGAGACCCCACCTAGGGGTGGAGACGGCGAATTCACCAAAGCGGTTGGGGTGTGGATGAGACTGGCGATGGGGTTGATGGAATATTCCGTCTGTTTGGGTGATGTTACAGCTGAAGGGGAAAGTGGAGGTTGATTGATTGTGTAATCTTCCCGGGCGCGCCAGCTGATGAGATTATTAGTGCCATAAGTGTAGTGCATGATATTATTGCTGAAGTTGGCGATGATCGGTTGCTGGAAGGAGATCCTGTGTCGACCTACGCGGCGAGCGCCGCTGCCACCGCTTGAACAACATTCGGGAGGGCAGAGACCCCACCTAGCGGGGAGACGGCGAATACACCAAAGCGGTTGGGGTGTAGATGAGAGTGGCGATGGGGGTTTCCGTCTGCTTGGGTGATGGTAGAGCTGAAGAAGAGAATGGAGGTTGATTGATTGTGTAGTCTTTCCGGGCGCAACAACTTCCGAGGTTATTAGTCCATAAGTGTTGTTCACGGTTTTATTGTGGGAGTTGGATATTATCTGCCCCCGCTGGATGGAGATCCGGCGCCGACCCACACGTCGGCTCGCGTGGTTTCCCCAATCAGGTATCTCCGACCATCTAGGCATGGCCCCAACCAGGATAAGTTCTTATCTCCCGACTGATCTCCCGACATGTGTGGTGGTATAGAACATGTAAGTGAAAGTGAGCGTAAATAAGATATGAGGAAAGGACAAGGAAGAAGGAAAGATCGCACGCGATACATGATCGGTGTGTTGGGTACTGCTCTCCGGCATTCACCTGGTGTTGATCGGAGAAACCACGGAAAAATACCGATCAGAGGAGCAGGCTGTTAGAATTCCCCAGATGGCGATCAGCTGAACCGACCTAGCTAACTACCTAGTGTCAAAAATCCTGCCACCGTCGGGACTCTTAACTATAGGACCTCTCGGTCAGAGGCAAACGCATCAATTGATGGCCTGAGTCATCTAAGCCAGGAGAGTGTGTGGTTGTTAGAGATGATGTTGTGTAATGAGCCACTGGTCGATTTGAGTGAAGATGATGGCGTTTTTGATGCCCATGGGGAGGGATGGAGGAGGGTATACAACATGGAGTCATGGAAAATCTGGTGGAGTAGATAGTATTTTCTTTGACGATTGTGATTGGGGAGACACTTTAGGAGATGGAATTGTGAGTTTGGGTGGCGGGAGTAGTAGAATGATGTTCATGGAGATAGAAGATTGCAGTGAGCCGAATGGAATTAACCGAGCACTTTGGCGATTGTATGGTGTAGGTGATATCGATAGTCTATGGCTTGGTAGAAATTGGCATTGTCGAAGGAGATGGAATCGACTACATATTTGGAACGAGAAGGTTGACTATCACATACATGAAAATAACAGGGTAGTTAAGTGACAAATGGCGTAAGAGTGCCCCCCTACCATAGAATGGTGCATAGAGGGGGGGCCTTCAGGGTTCTAGTATTAGATATTTCTCTGTGTTTGCGGGATGATTATAGCCGAGGTCGACTGGATCTACAAGTCGAGGTCTACTTTAATATGGAGGGAAGAACGATAAATGATAAACGAAAAAAGTTGAGGAGTGAGGCTGCTGAAAACAATTAAAATGATGCTGTAAAACATCACAAATGATGTCTCACGAGCAAGTTCAATGAGTTGTGTGGAAGAAGAGAATGGAAAATAGAACGCTGATGATACACTGATTCCACATAGCACGAGCAGTGACGTCATGACATGATAGTCATGGGCAGTGAAGAGAGCCAATAGAACTGTAAATGGAACGTCGTTGGCGAAGTGGAATAAGAGAAGGCTCCGGGTGAGGCAAGGACAAAGCGAGTGCACTATAGATGCCGTGGCATCGCGATCGCCAGCGCAAATGCAAATTCCGTGGAGCGACGTAGGTGGTTTGTGCAGCGTAGGTGGCTGCACAACGGCAGCGGGAATGCAAAACAGATGGCATTGCCTCAGCCACTAACGTTGTGGCGGCGGACGTAGATTAGGCAGGGCAGCGCGTTGTTTGCGTGACGTGGGCGAGCGCCGGGGCTTGGGTGGTGGGTGCGGCGTTGGTGACGACATGGAGAGGACGATGACGGGCCGACGGGGCACGAACGACATCTACTTCAAATACGAGTACATTTAAAAACATGTAGCAAAACTAGTAATTAATAGAACTTGATGCCAGTATGAAAATATTATGTCTGCAGAGTATACAGGAAAATACTAATGAATAGATCCTGGATATTTATGACGTGTCATTTTTTTCTTTGTGTTATTTTAGTGGAAAATGCTTGTTAAGAATGATTTTATCTACAGTGATTAAAATTATGATTTCACATGTCATATTCAGTCATATGTTTGCTTTTTTAAAACGCTTTCGGCGTTTCCGCCAATTTTTCATATTATGGTCACATTTCCCCATGAATTTGCGTATTTTTGTCATATTTTTATTTTTAGGATTCTATTTTCGCATATTTGCTTGCAGTCGAGAGATTTTTCAGTCTCTAATTCTGAACTATTTTTTACAATTGTATCTAATTGTTGTCTGTCTTTCCTATAAATATAGTATAGTACGTGAATTAGGAGAGTAAGATATGGAGAAACATCCTAGAAAGCACAAGATACGAAGGAAGAGTAGGTTTAGTTTTGTCAGGTTTTGTACAAAGGTCAACCGCTTCTATAAATAACTTTAGCAGTTAGAATTGTCTTCATGAGGTACAGAAGAAGAAGGGGCGAATTATGAATGTACTAGATTTTAAAAATTACAATATATTTTCAATATAATGGTTATTTAAACAGTGGCAAGATTTTGAAGGTTTCGAACATCCAACCGAAATATTTTGTTTTTAAAAATATTTATGGTGAAATTTTTGTATTTTTCTAGTTCATAAATGCTTGCGTATTTCTAACATTTTTATGTCATAAACATCCGGACCCTACTAATGATTGATGTGTCATCCACCAATAGCATTAACCGTGGAGAGAAACCGAGACATCTGATCCAAATGGAATCCTTTTCACGCTTCTCTCGTTTCGTGAATTCCACCTACATGCTATTTCATCCACCACGCTGGATGATGATTTGATAAACTATTTTAAGACAATCATGGGTTTCCTTCCTGAAAGAGGAGGGTTTGGGTTTGTTCTGAAATTATTTAATGACAATGGGTGGATGTTTTAATCATTAACTCAGTTCGAAGTGCGAACATCCCATAGATAACGTGTGACGGGATTTATGAATGTGTTGCACTCAATTTTTTCTTAATTTGAAAGACAAATAAATAAAAACAAGCAAATAAATAAATAAAAATAGAAATGTCGGATCAAGGATGTTGGATGGAGGTGGTCGGGAAGATGATGGTGGACCCAGCGTGCCCTGAAGTGTCAAATGGAGAGTGTGATGTAGAATGTGGTGGCTAGAGGATATAATTAATAAGTTGCAGGGGAAATAGTATGTTCCCTATAGTGTTTGAGGGTTTGATACAGGTGTCGATGAGGTATGGTTAAGACGGCGTAGAATAGAATGTGTATTAGCGTCGGGCAGGACGGCGACAGGATATGACGGTTGAGAAACCCGGGTAGAAGAGGCCGGCCCCAACGATATCGCGCAAGAGCTTAACCGCAGAGGTGTGCGTTAGAGTGATTGGTGATTCCGGGCGCGTCAACTACTAAGGGCATTAGTCCCATAAGTGTAGTGTATATTTTTATCGCTGAAGGTTGCGGAGATATTTCGCAGCTGGATGGTGATATCTAACGCCGACCTAGAAGTTGGCTTATGGGGTTTTCCTAGACCAGATATCTCTCACCAACAAGCACCGCCCAAGTTCTAAGTTCCTGACAGGTCTCCCGTCATGTGTGATAGTGTAGTACATGTGTGTATGTAAGTAACAGGTGAGGGTAGGTCAAGGAAGACTGAGGAAAGATCGCGGTCTGTACGTAACCGTTTAGTTTGGGTACCGCTCCGCCATTCATCTGGTGGTGATCGGAGAAACCACGGAAAACTACAGATCAGTGCAGCTGGCCGCTAAAGTTCTCCCTTCGACAGCGGTCGAATTCGACCTATCTATCGCTAGATAGATAGGGAAGTCCTAGGGTTGGAATCCCGACAACGGAAGCATTTCAACACTAGCAATTGTGTTGAAAATGCTTCCGTTGTCGGGACTCCAAACTTAGGAACTCCCGGTCCGGGGTACTGCAGTGATGCCCTGAGCCACCTAAGCCGGTATTGAGAAAGTCCATTAGAAGAGGCTAGCGCCAACGTCATCGCGCAAGAGCCTGAGGTGTGCGCCGGACGTCATCGGTTGGAGCACGTCAGGCAGCGATCGGAGCGGTGCGAGGGCGGAGCGGCGGCGCGTGTCCCGGGCGTGTGAAGTCCGAGCGGTGGGCGGACGGGGGTGGGCGTGGTCGGTCGCTCCGCGGGGGCTGACAGCGCGGGCGCTCCGACGCCGCGCCGCCGCCGCCGCCGCCGATCGCCAGACGAGAGGCGCAATTAATTTCTGCAGTGACAGGTAATTGCTGGACGCCGCGCGTTTGACACCTCTCTCCCTGCGCTCTCCACCGCCCCACGCGCTCGCGCCCCCGGCCACCCCTTGCCCCCTCTACGGCTCGCCCACGCATCGCGCCGCACGATGGGTCGCAGTGGAGCGCACACCGAAAACACCATCGAGAAAAAATAATAATAAACCGGAAACACCGCTGGTAAAATCTGTTACCAAACCGAAAACACCGTCGAGAAAAAATAATAATAAACCGGAAACACCGCTGGTAAAATCTGTTACCAAACCGAAAACACCGTCGAGAAAAAATAATAATAAACCGGAAACACCGCTGGTAAAATCTGTTACCAAACCGAAAACACCATTGAGAAAAAATAATAATAAACCGGAAACACCGCTGGTAAAATCTGTTACCAAACCGAAAACACCGTCGAGAAAAAATAATACCAAACTTAAAACGACGTTGGGAAAATCTGTTGTAAAACCGAAAACATCGGGGAGAAAACCTAATACCAAACTTTAAACGCTCTTGGGAAAATCTTTTACCAAACCGAAAAAACGTGGAGAAAATGTAGTACTAACCTTAAAACGCAATTGGGAAAATCTGTCACCAAACCGAAAACACCGTTGTGAAAATCTAATAACGACCTTCGAACGCCATTGGGAATAATGTCTCGTCTGTAAGGCGACGTGGAAATCCGACATCAAAAACGATTTCGGCTGCAAGCGTCCAGATCCATGTGCCGTGGTGTAGTTTAGATCTAGATTTTGTGTTGTGGCATGGTGGGGCTCTCTCTCAACCGACGTGTGTCTCATTACAACAGTTTCCTTTGCATTATTAGTTACGAAACCCCACGAGTTATTATAGCTAACTTGGGTCTGTGAGGTACCGGCGTGGCGGATGAGGAGGAGAAGAGAAGTGGAGGAGGAGTCATTTAAATAAAATTAGTAGCTACTTACTCGTACGTGCGGACGAGCAGTAACTGGAAGGGCCATACAAGCCTAAGAAGATAACT
Source organism: Acheta domesticus (assembly GCA_031308135.1). Classification (NCBI taxonomy): domain Eukaryota; kingdom Metazoa; phylum Arthropoda; class Insecta; order Orthoptera; family Gryllidae; genus Acheta; species Acheta domesticus. The sequence goes on along the minus strand of JAHLJT010009436.1, from coordinate 211,533,913 downwards.
ATAAATATATAGTACAATAAAAGATATCAATGACATTCATTTGATAAACTACAAATAACAGACGTGATTGAAGTCTCTAAACAAAGGCGATAGCCGAAAACCGGTGTGTATTGTGTCATCGCTCATATGTCGAGTATTTAAATATATTTCTCATCTTATGGGAAATTTATACAAAAAATAAATACCATTTCTTGGACTACATGTGTTCATACGCCATGTTTCACTGCAAATGAGTTGGTTTTATTGTACTTAATGGACGACAACCTGTTAATCATTAAGAGTCGCAGATAATTAATAGAAGCTTTTCGTTTCTCTGTTTAAGCCAATTAAAGTACAATATTACAAAAAGAATTATTGGATATGCGCGAATTAACAAACATTTTCTTTCTTTTCATGATATTTCTCAACCATTACTCATATTTTTTAAAATGTGCATGGCTTTTAAAATCTAAAATACAGAAAGACATTGAGAAAGAAATTTAAGGCTTCAATATTGGAGGCGTGGGTAGATTCGATGTAAATTTCAATTTTTTCTTCAATTTCAAAATTTTTTAGTTTTTTATGAAAATCGGAAATATAGCATACATACATTTTCGTCTATTCAAACAAAAAACTTAAAGAAAAAATTGTCACCATTTTTTCAAAAAATTTTGAATTCACAAGGGCTTTGTGGTGAAGTCGAATTTTGAATTCACAAGGGCTTCATGAACACTCGAAAATCAAAAAAATCATAGTGGTCTTCGGAATGGAAAAACTAGGTCTTTCAACTGGTATTTGTCAAGTTTCAGCTGAAAAGCTTGCAACGTTATACGTGGCACATCCATCCATCCAGACAGGCAGGCAGACTCACTAACTGATATTCCGATTTTGAGTAAAAAATTGCCTATGTCTCCTCGTCACCTTCACCAGTCTTTACCTTGTTAGGAACAGCGCTAATGGGCCTTAATCTTGACGTGTGTGCAAAGATCCAGCTCAAAATAATCTTAATCACAGATTGTACGACGGATAATTGGGAATTGTATAATTGAGATGATTCCAATACTTTTCCTTTCTGTACTACCGGCTTGGATAGCCGAGGTCATGGAAGTCGCTCGGGCCGTAGCTGCCTCGGCTCGAAGGGCAGCGGGTTCGCATCCCGCCTCGGGCATGGATGTTTGTCCTCAGGCATGGATGTGTTGTACTTCACGTGTTCTCCCTACAGTTTCCCCTACAGTTAACAAATCACGGTGCTCGCTATATGACAAAGTTGGTGAAAAATAAAAGTAAAACTCTGGGCCCGCCCGGTGTGGGTGCGGTGGCGGCCCACTGCGCCGGGGCCAGAGCCACTCGCCGCCGCGGCGGCTGGCGATGGACTCGAAGCGTCGCGACGGGCCGCCACTCTCGCATCTCGCGGCGCCCCTCTCGCCGCCCAGCCGCGGTCGTGCGCCCCTCGTCACATCGCTCGTGCGCTCACTCATTTATCCACTCATTTGCTTCCCGGCGCACTCTTTCATTTTCTCTTCCAAGTATTGATTGGCTCACCAACTCATTCATCATTATTAATTCACTCACGCCCTTATTTTGGCCCTACAGGCACTTAACCTATTACTGATTGAGCTCACTTAATAAATAGGAACCCAGCGAAGTGGCTCAGGGCATGGCGCACTGACTTCGCATTCGGGAGGCGGGGGTTCAATCCCCGTGCCGACCATCTTGTTCAGAGTTTTTGTGCTTTCCTCGGTCTTTCAGGAGCATGCAGTGATGGTTCTGAAAGGCCACGACCGCAAAACCGGTATCGCTAGCCGAATTCGTTAACTACGTGAAGTCACGAAGATAAAGCGAATTCGAGACATTGCGGATTCCTGGTAGGGTGACCGACTGGGAACCTGGGGATCTAACGGCCCAGAGGCCACAATTGCACTTTACGGGCAATTTAATGGTTAAATACATTTACAAATAAATGGGACCTTTCTCAGCACTCATAGCAATCAGCTTCGCCCATTTGGTTCGCCTGAATTATTTTTCTTGCAATATTTCCTTTGATTCTGTGATGTGTTCAAGTTATATGATAATGTGATGGAAATAAAATATCTGACTCAGAGAAAATTAATAAAAATTCAAATTTCATTTATATCTTCCTGAGATAATTAAGTGTAACTCACTTTGTAAATTACTACGTTTACATTGCAAACGCAGACTTCCACGGCCAGAGTCAGTATCTAATTGGCTATCCCAAAAACTCCGCGTCCTAGGAACAGATGTTTACTTTGTTACGAATGTACAAAAAGCTAAAATTCACTTGTCACCTTATTTACTTGGCTTTACACCTCAGGTGTAGGGCTGCCTTGGAATCCGGTTACCCTTCAGTTTTCTAATGTGAAGTCTTATTCAGAAAAACTTTGCAGTGCAGTCCGGGAGAAGTCGCGTCCTAGATCGAGATACCAATGTTTATTTTGTTTGCGTTGCTATAAATGTGCAACAGGTAAAATTCAGTTGACACTTTGTTGAGTTCGATTTAGACCTCAGAGTTTCGGCTGCCTTGCAATCCAATTACCGTTCAGTTTTCTTAATGTGATATCCAATCTAGAAAACCCCATAAATGTCAGCGGTTGTTCATCTCACGAGAACCTCAAAATCGGAACCTTAAAATCAGACGCAGTGCAGTTTGATATTTGATCTCAAATGGAAAATGAAATTTAAATACAAATAATGATTTTATGTTAATCACATATATTCTCTTCTCATCTTAATATCAATGCAAATTTTAAATATTTTATTTTATTAATTGAAATAAAAGCTGTCAATTTTATTTATCTGTACTTGATGATGAAGTCAAATTAGAACTCCGAAATGTTACGCAAATAAAATAAAACAAAAATTTCAGAATTGACTGTCTAAAAATTGAAAGGAAACTTTTACTAAATACGTTGTTAACTTTGCAATAAAGTATTACAATGTATAACGCTAAAATTCATTGGACACATTATTGACTTGGATTTAGACCTCAGATTTTTGACTGCCTTGGAATCTAATTACCCTTTAGTTTTCTTAACGTGACGTCGCATCCAGAAAAATATACTGATCAGCTATTGCTCGCCTTCCGAGAACTTTAAAATCGGAGCGCGGCGCTTATTTACTTTGCTGTTCTGGAAACGCTGCGTCCTACGCACAGACGCCAAAGTTTACTTTGTTACTTAATAAATGTATTACAATACATAAAGCAAAAATTAATTTGGCACATTATTGGCCAGGACTTAGACCTCAGTGTTTTGACTGCCTTGGAATCCAATTAACCTTCTGTTTTCTTAAAATGACGCCCTATCCAGAAAAATCCATACGGATCAGCGGTTGCTCGCCTTCCGAGAACTTTAAAATCGCATCGCGGCGCTTATCTACTTCGCTGTTCTGGAAACGCCTCGTCCTACACACAGACGCCATGGTTTAGTTTGTTAACTTTACAATAAATGTATAATACAAAAAGCTAAAATGCATTTGACACTTTCTTGACTTGGATTTAAACCTGAGGGTTTTGACTGCCTTGGAATCCAATTACCCTTTTGTTTTCTTAACGTGACGTCGCATCCAGGAAAAAAAATACTGGTAAGCGGTTGCTCACCTTCCGAGAACCTTAAAATCGGATCGCGGCGCTGGCAGCGAGGGCCACGCGACAAGCGTTCCTTGTGCTTGGGGCGGAACAATCGGCGGCGCCCGACGCATCCGCCCCGCCCCCTTCCCGCGCCGTTATTATTAGCGCGTTTGACGGCGCGCGGCCCGCGTCTTAACGACCTGCTGCATAACCACACCTTTCTTCGCCAAAGAATATTAATTAAGCTTTTGTCTTACAACTTTCCTCTCGCCTTTTCATCTTGGTCCGGCAGCCCTCGTGCGGTCGCGTTTGACTGTCGGTGGCGGGAGGGGCGGCGCGGGGCACGGCACGGGGGGAGGGGGCGGGATGGCACGGAGAAGAGCGGGGAAGGCGGGCTTGGGAGGGCGGAATGGAACGAGGCGAGATGGCGTGGGAAAAGATGGAGCGGGAGGGGCGGGAGGACGTGGATCGGGGAGGGAGAGGAGGGAGCGTGTTGGAGAGAGTTAAATCACAACGGGGAGGTTCAGGACGCAATGGTGTGAGTTGGGACGGGATGGGTCACGTATTGCCCAGTGGAAGACAGAGGTGGAGAGCGGGGGAGCGGTATGGAGAAGTGCGGAGGAAGGTTGGATGGTACGCAGAGGGACGGCGTGTTCCAGAGACGGGGAAGGGTGGGTCGAGGTGGGGCGTGAGGGCAGGGAGGGACGGGACGGGGTGGGATGGGATGGAACGGGAAGAGACGGGAAAGGAGGAGCGGGGCCGGGAGTTCCAGAGCGAAGCGGGGCGAGATGGGATGAGGCGGATTGGAGAGGGAAGTGGTGGGGTGTCGTTGGGTCGGCGGGCGTGATGACGGGTGGGGGGGACGGATGTTGCGGAGCGGCGGGTAGTGGAGTGACGTGGGGGGGCGGGGCGGAGCGGAGAGGGGTAGAGCGAAGCGGGGAATGGAGGGGGGGTGTTGGTTTGGGTGGGGAGGGGGCGGGAGTGGAGCGGAGCGGGACGGGGCGGGGCGGGGTGGAGCTGGTCGGGGCGAGGCGAGGCGGAGCGGGGCGGAGCGGGGCGAAGCGGGGCGAAGCAGGGCGAAGCAGGGCGAAGCGGGGGGAGACGTGAAGGGTGGCCGGGCGCATCGGCTTTGTACTCGTGGCGCTAATTTAATTATCCGCCCGTGAAGCGCACCTCCTCGCCGCGCCTCGAAGCTCTCAGATGGGCCGCGCCGACATCGGTTGTTGGGTGGAGGCGAGGATCCGTTTAAATAGTAGACCCAGCGATATGTTTCTCCTGAATATAGACGTAGTATTTTTGGACAATGGGGAGAAGAATGTAACGTTTCGTTTGAAGAAAATCAAATGCTGATTTAAGACTAAACAAAGGATATCGCAGAATACGACAAAAGAGAAACACATTTAGCCAGCAACACACATTACGCTGCAACACATGATAGCTTAGTGCATAGCTCATAGAGGGGTGCAAGCTTGAACCGTCAAGTCCTGTTTTCGTGTACGAGCAAGAGTCATGCTACAATGTACAAAATGTGACATGTGGAAACCTTTTAATGCATTGAGACGAAATAGCACAATCCAATATTTGCATTTTTTAATTTAAAATCGGAATTGATTGTTGTGGTATTTTCATTGAGTTCCTTCGTATCTAACAAAATTAGAGACCTGTTTTGCTGAATTTTCTCATAAGATGCATAGTTCCACCTCCTGTATCCTAAAAATCATGCAATCCGGCTGTAGATAGTGATTTGGACGAGCGAAAAAATCCCGTTTCATGTTGGAATGTTAATGAACCCTACCTAAGCATTACATCCTGTGACAATTTTCCATAAGCAGATCGTATATTTGTTCAGTCAGAGAACACAATTACGACTAGACAGTAAGTATATGTAAAGACGTAACGACTAAGTAAGACTAGTCAGTTATAACGCCGTTACCTGGTGAAGATTGTGGGAGATACGGATATCAACGCTTGAATTCCATGAGATCCCAATTAAGAAATTCCTACCTCTACAGACTACATCAGAGATTGGACAATAAACACATATTCCAGTGTAGTTCATGTTTTTCATCGTGAGGTGGCGGTGAGTTTCCCCCGATGGATGGTGACATCAGGCGCCGACCTACCGTCGACTTGCGGGGTTTTCCCCTACCAGGTATCTTCCTCTGGTGGGACACCGCTCCAGCCCGGACAAGCTCTAAACCCCCAACCGGTCTCCGGGCATTGAGGTAGTGTAATGCATAATAGTGTGTTTGGGTAAGGGGTGACGATAGGACAAGGAAGAGGAAGGAAATATCGCGCGCAGTCCTTGGCCCATTTGTTAGAGTATTGCTCCGGCTTTCGCCTGGTGTTGATCGGAGAAACCACGGAAAACCTCCGATCAGAGCAGCCGGTCGGTGGAATTCTCGTCCAGACAGCAAGTGAATTCTACCTACCTTACAAGCTACTGTCGCAAATCCTGCCGCCGTCAGGACACGAACCTAGAACTTCCCGGTCAGAGGCAATGCAGTTATATCAGCTGATGCACTGAGCCACCTGTCCAGGTCTTAGCGTAGCTACAATGGCGAGATTTTGTAGATTGGAATTTGTTTTTAAACGTAAAGAATAGTGAGAGTAAGTCCGACAATCATTTGGCTCGAGTGCTTCTTTACAAATTTCAGAGATTATAATTATATGTGATTCATTATGTTTCTAAGTTTAGATTTGATAGCAGATTTCCCGCTGCAGTCCACATAGCCCACACATAAATATAAAACATTCCAGTTTCATATTCAGAAACATGATTAACATATTGTTTGCAATGAATTTATTTTCCCAGAATTTGTAAACCTGTCATTTCGTTTGTCTTTCAGTTATATATTGAACGACCCGAAACAGTATTTTTGAGTTTCACGGCATTCTGTATTTTCGGAATTTACGCATTCCTTTGTAACTTTTCTGTAGTTCTTCTTTTTATGTGATGTCATAAGAATTCAGTTAGTACTATTTTTATACTCATACACAGAACACTTCCCATTGTTTTTATATGATTGATTCTTATGTTGTTGAATTCCTATTATTACTTATATAATGTATAATAAAAAAACTTCTAGTCAAAATTTGAAGTGATTTTGACTTTTAGAAGGATTCATCCGTGTCTTGGCAGGCCTTTTCCCTCCTAGTGGGTGGAAAATCACAACCCATAATGATTGCCACTCCAAGACATCGTGTGCTCGAATGCAATCTTGTATTCAAGGAATAGGATTAATACAATCAACGTAGGTCATGGGAATGACCGTACTACAAAACTCCTACAAATTAAATTTTCATCGCAATTTGAAAGGAAAATATAATATTTTACAATTTTCTTTTATTACATTTTTTTCTTACTAGATGGAAAATGGAAATGAGAACAAAAAGGAAAGGAAATGTAGCAGTTCCAAATATCGCGTTCATGTTGGTTACCCGTCAACCTATCTGTAAGTTGTTTTTTAAATTCTGAACAAAGTAAATTTACAATCTATTTCACATTAAAATAATTAGTAAATATGGTAATTTTGATAGTTGACAGTGACAATGACAATTTGTGAGTGAAAGAATGCCAGTGGAACGTTTCAGTCTTCTTACCGCCTCTAAGTAATTTCAGCTATTTTCGCACCTGCGCTGGTAGTCAGGCGCTGCGTCATTTGTCTGGGTTTATCGTTCCCCTCGGGAGACGCGGTCGCTCTCGGCCTCCACCCGCCCCTGATAGTGCTCGTCTAATTTTTGGTTCAAAGGTCTAATTGTCCAAAACATTACAAAATTTCATTGGATGCTTTCTCGGTTATACACCATCTGATCATGTAGGTCTGAGACCGATATCGTGAGTGCCGCATGTTAGAATAAATTAAGGCATTCTCATCATTAGCAGTTGATAATTCCTCCGCTGGGTGCATTCTGCGAACGCAGGGTCTCTCAGTCGGTCTCTTTTATAGAGCCACAGGGGAAAGTAAAGATACTCAACAAGAGTGTGTTGTCCACAAACGACAATGCTGGAATCCGAATGAACTCATTTAACAATATTGCGTCTTTGTTTAATGGAAAAGAGTTTGAAAACTTGGCAAGTGTTGAATAACTATTTTGCATTGGGAAGAAGTCCTATAATCGTTCACCGACCTTTTAATACTTTGCTCCAACTCACTTTGAGGATTTTGTTATTTCCTCACTCAAAAGACCTTTGTGTAAAATTGTCGTTTGGCATCCAGATATCGACATGACAACGTAATTACTAGCATAAATTAGGTATAATATATTATTCTGGCAATAATACGTGACATTCGTTCAAAGAGAGTGGGAAAACTCAGTTCTGTTGGCGCTGGCTAAAGGAAGAAAGGAGCCTTCAAATAGAAGTGTTGAAAACTCCCATTAAATACGCAAAATCAGTCTTACGTGTATTTCCACCAGCGAAAATTTGTGAATACTGTGCTGATGCAAAATGATACCACCTGGTAAGTTTCACGTGATAAATTCCGCATTTACTTCAATCGAGGATTAATTTTGCCATTTCATATGTGTGTGTAAAGAAATCGACTCCTACAGAGAAAACATAAAGAATGTTTATTTTACGGGACTGCCTACTAAATAACTACATTCCTCACTAACACCACTCCGAACTCAAGAAAATCTACATGCAATGAAGGCACATAGTTACGGCCTGCAGTAACGGCACGCAGTAACGATACGCAGTAACGTCACGAGATAACGGCACGCGGCAACGGCGCGCGGTTAAGGCACATAAGAAAGACACGTAAAAACGGCACACAAAAAATGACACACAAAAACGGCACGTAAGTAACTCTTCACACCTACACCATTCTACTTCTTGAAGTGCGACGTGACAAGTCATACAACAGGAAACTAACCACAGGTTTGATCGCAGTTACGTTCCTGACCGCTGCTGTCCGAGTAGGCGCGCGACAAAAAATATCCGCGACTTGAGCGCGGCGCGGCGCGACGCCAGCGTCGGCGCGCGCCCTTCCGGGAATTTCAATTAACCTCCGCGCGGAGATCGTGCGCCGGGGTTCCGCTCCGCTTCGCCCGGCGGCGGCAGAGGGCGGGGGAGGACGGGGGGGGCGCAGGGCACAGTTACCTCTTGCGTTTTGCAAGAGATCTTTCCTGATACTAAGCGTTGCGTTACACGTTGCATTCGCCACTGAGTGGTTTGTAATGTTTCAAGGAGGAATTTGGAACGCTGTTGACATAGAATGAACACTTCAAAGAGAATGTGAGATGTGTAGTAAGTAATACATATAATGTACAGTATTCAGGGGTGGATCCAGAGACAAATTTTGGGAAGGGAAATTAAAAATGTTTTAGTGGATAACACAGATACTGTGTCATTATACAGAATAATTATAAAATGTCGCAGGCTACACTCAGCTCATGCTGAACTACGATTTTATTCGTTTTAATGATTTTACAAAAATATTTTTGCTTGAAAGTTTCGTGACAAATTAAAATTAATAATCACTTTTAGGAGGAAGGATTGCCCTCCTCGTGGATCCGCGCCTGTAGTAATATACATACAAGAAGTGGAAGAACAAGACATAGAAGGGCATGAACAAAGTTGAATGATTCATGAAAGTAAAATTACTTTAATACGAAATATTTATTCTGGGAAAAATATATGTATTTTGTAGGTAGTTTGTTTTAAATACCTCACTTCGTAATAAAAACCTATATGATCACCTCCTATATTTCTCTCTTTTAATCTTCCTCTCCTTTACTTTGCATCGCGATATCTAGAGGAGATTTCTAGCGACCGGCTTCTTTGATCGGTAGTTTTCCGTGATTTCTGCTATCAACACCGGGCGAAAACCGAAGCAATACCCTAACAATCCGGTCATAGACCATGCGCAATCTTTCCGACTTTTCCTTGTCCTATTCTCTACAATTATTCATACAATTACATGGACTCCACTACCACGCAAGGCGTATGACCAGTGAGGGATTTAGAGCTTTTCCCGGATGGGACGGTGCCCAGCTGCGGCAGATACTTGGAAGTAGCTGAAGAAGCTGCTGCTGAGAAGGCTGCTGAGATCATTAGACCCGCAAGTGTAGTGCGTATTTTTTTCATCGTGAGATGGCAGGGTAGCGAGATTCGGCGCCGACCTACCGTCGCCTAGCGTAGTTTTCCCCAACTAAATATCTCTCACCAGCAAAGCAACTCCCCAGCCCGCACAGCGGTCTCCTGGCATGTGTGCTAGTGTAGTGCCTGTTAGTGTGTGTGTGTAAGTAGGGGTGAGGATAGGACAAGGTAGAGGAAGGAAAGATTGCGCGTGGCCCGTGGCCCATTTGGCAATAACCTGATGCTGATCGGAGAAACCACGGAAAACTACCGATCAGAGCAGCCAGCCGCTACAATTCTCCTCCAGGCAGTGACTGAATTCGACCTAGCTGACAAGCCAGTGCCGAAAATCCTGCCACCCCGCCGTCGGAACTCCAACCTAGGACGTCCCAGTCAGAGGCACTGCAGTGACATCAGCTGAGCGAAGAACTTGGAGCGCCGGCGTGGGCACGAGCGTGGGCGTGGGGGTGGGCGAGGGGCGCGAGCGGAGCGGTGAGACGCTGCGCGACGTTACGTCAGGTGGGTCAGCGCCCGCGGAGGTGAACGGACCTCGCGGAATCACCCTCCGCCCCCGCCCCCGCCACGCTCCTCTCGTGCCGCCCCGCCTCCGGCCGCGCAGCTCGCCGACCGACGGCGCTTCGCGGCTCGCAGAACCTCCGCGCCGCGCCGGCGCCGCCACAGCCAGGGCCTTAAACTCCCTTATAACGTTACATTAGAGTGGCGCGAGACCCATTACATTAGAGACCATTACAGTGGCGCCCTCTCCTGTAGCACCTTTTTACAGTAATTAAAATACGAACTGCTGCCAACGATACTTCAAATGTGCGTGGTTGGTGCCTAGGTTCGCGAGACGCAAGCAGGCGCCTAATTTTTCAAAAAGTAGCGTCGATGTTCGCATCTCCTTCAGAGGTTATTTATATGTATATATTATGAATAATTGAACACTTAGAAGACGCTTTTCGTATTCATCAGAAATAGGCCAATTTTTATGTGGCGAGCCTAAACTGCAGTTGTAGCCGGCAACACTAGCGCCTCCTATAGTAGCACTCTCAAGCTTTGTCACCAGTTTTGATGAAGAGTTGCAAGGCCCTGGCCACAGACGCGCCTGTTTACGGAGGGCGGGTCGCGGCGGGCAGTAGGAACGGAGGTGGTTGGGAGCGGGATGCGTGGACCAGGGATCGGGGTACGCGGTAGAGCAGAGAACGTGGCGCCGCGAGGCTGAGCGGCGGAGCGGAGCGTGGCCACCGGAGGGTGGGTGACGGGGGTAGAGCAGAGAGTGTGGCATAGAGGGGCAGAGCAGCGGAGAGGAGCGTGGCGAGCGGAGGGTGGATTACGGGGTAGAGCAGAGAGTGTGGCATAGAGGGGCAGAGCAGCGGAGCGGAGCGTGGCGAGCGGAGGGTGGGTGACGGGGTAGAGCAGAGAGTGTGGCATAGAGGGGCAGAGCGGCGGAGCGGAGCGTGGCGAGCGGAGGGTGGGTTGACGGGGTAGAGCAGAGAGTGTGGCATAGAGGGGCAGAGCAGCGGAGCGGAGCGTGGCGAGCGGAGGGTGGGTGACGTTGTAGAGCAGAGAGTGTGGCATAGAGGGGCAGAGCAGCGGAGCGGAGAGTGGCGAGCGGAGGGTGGGTTACGGGGTAGAGCAGAGAGTGTGGCATAGAGGGGCAGAGCAGCGGAGAGGAGCGTGGCGAGCGGAGGGTGGATTACGGGGTAGAGCAGAGAGTGTGGCATAGAGGGGCAGAGCAGCGGAGCGGAGCGTGGCGAGCGGAGGGTGGGTGACGGGGTAGAGCAGAGAGTGTGGCATAGAGGGGCAGAGCGGCGGAGCGGAGCGTGGCGAGCGGAGGGTGGGTGACGGGGTAGAGCAGAGAGTGTGGCATAGAGGGGCAGAGCAGCGGAGCGGAGCGTGGCGAGCGGAGGGTGGGTGACGGGGTAGAGCAGAGAGTGTGGCATAGAGGGGCAGAGCGGCGGAGCGGAGCGTGGCGAGCGGAGGGTGGGTTACGGGGTAGAGCAGAGAGTGTGGCATAGAGGGGCAGAGCAGCGGAGAGGAGCGTGGCGAGCGGAGGGTGGATTACGGGGTAGAGCAGAGAGTGTGGCATAGAGGGGCAGAGCAGCGGAGCGGAGCGTGGCGAGCGGAGGGTGGGTGACGGGGTAGAGCAGAGAGTGTGGCATAGAGGGGCAGAGCGGCGGAGCGGAGCGTGACGAGCGGAGGGTGGGTGACGGGGTAGAGCAAAGAGAGAGTGGCATAGAGGGGCAGAGCGGCGCGTAGCGGGTCGGAGCGTGGGGAGCAGGTGGCGGGGTGCGGGGTAGAGCAGAGAGTGTGGCATAGAGGGGCAGAGCGGCACGGAGCGGCGCGGGGTGGGGCGGGGCGTGGCGGGTGGGGGGAGGGGCTGAGCGAACGAGGTCGCGACGGCGCCGTCTGGCCTTCACCCGCTTTCTTCCCGGCGCGGCGACGGGCGGCGCCCCCCGCGCACTCCGCTCCGCTCTCCGCTCCGCTCTGCTGTGCTCCGCTCCGCTCCACTCCGCTCCGGGCGACCCCTTCGCGGATTTTCGCGGACCCGTCTTATGAAGAGGCAGAGCGCTCGGCGCGCTAGCTGTACCTTCCCCCGAGCTCTGTTGTCATGACTCAAACATCACCACGTTCTCTCCATGACTCTAACACTAATTATTTCTTCGTTTCTAATTTTCTTTGTAATTATAAGATAACTTTATAATCACAAAGAAATTAAAATATTTCATCCCATATGGTTGTAAGGTAACGTAAAACACGTGTACTCGTAGAAGTAGTTCTAACTAATTTCCTTAAATTATTATTATTATTATTATTTAATACCTTCATTACGAAATAATATTTCTTTCTCCACATATTCTAAATTAGTTTTTATAACATTTTTAAGTTTGATTGTCTACCTCGACCTTGCAGTTTTATATTTGGAAATTCTGAAAAAGCTGACACATTTCTCCAGAATGTCTCCCCCTTTACTTCTAACAAAACTTGGTCACATTTAACATTTGTATCCACTCACTCAATGCTACAAACATACGAAATTCGTTTAGCGAGGGAAAGCATCTGTGAACCCTTAGAGACCCAGGGAATAATCTTTCAAATCTTCGTCGTATAATATCACATAAATATCACGAATTACCATAGTACGAGGATGCAAGATATTCGAAGAAATTTTCTCTGGAGAAAGAGTTCATGACTTCAGAAGAGACAAAAAAAGAAGAGTGAAAGAGAGAGAAAGAGAAGAGGAAGGTGTAGAGGAAGAAAGAGTAGAGAGAGAAAGAGAGAGGGGGAGAGAAAGAGAGAGGGGGAGAGAAAGAGAGAGGGGGAGAGAAAGAGAGAGGGGGAGAGAAAGAGAGAGGGGGAGAGAAAGAGAGAGGGGGAGAGAAAGAGAGAGGGGGAGAGAAAGAGAGAGGGGGAGAGAAAGAGAGAGGGGGAGAGAAAGAGAGAGGGGGAGAGAAAGAGAGAGGGGGGAGAGAAAGAGAGAGGGGAGAGAAAGAGAGAGAGGGGGAGAGAAAGAGAGAGGGGGAGAGAAAGAGATTACGAATGAGTAAGAAAGAGGGAGAATGAGTGAGTGGACGAGTGAAAGGAAGAGCTTTGCTTTAGCGGCACCGTCTGAATAACTAAGAGTGCTCTTGAAGTGATGATTTCCAATTTCTTTGATTTTAATTCTTCGATTTTAACATTTCAAAGTATTTAAGTCACGAAACGAACTATATTTGAATTAATTGTGTTCTTGACAGGATCAAATGAATTTTTACCCATTGAGCGGACATCAAACATTCTAGGAAGATTAGCTACACACTAGAGAGGTCAAGGCTTGATTTTTGCTTTAAATGGAAGGTAGTCGTTCCAAGAAGTGTTATCACTTCTTGTAATTAACCGTTTTTAAAATATAAACACTAAATTCTCATAATATCTTAATACTAATAGAATGAACGCTTCTCTGCCACTATTTGTTTATTATATCATTTTCACGACAAACTTTGTACATACAGAGTCGTTTCGTCGTAGAAGAATACCATACCTGGCAATCGTCTGATACATGTGTTCCTTGACCAAAATGCCTAGTGATTATAATTATCATGCATTTCGTTTTTGATAGCTGAATTTCTTGCTATGGTTCACTAAAACATACACAAACAAATATAAAAACATTTCAATTACCTCTTCAGAAACAGACTCGTACTTAAATCTGTTTTCGCAGAATAATTATTAGATTGTTCCTGAAGTTGTAAACCATTGTTTAATTATTTTTTGAGAATAAGTACAAAACGACATGAAAAATATGTTTGCGGTTTTTTATATATTTCGTATAGTACAATTACATTGTACGATAATATCGCACAAAACGAAGGTAGAAAAGTTACAACAGAATACTATATATTAAATACGCGAAAACGGAGTGCGATGCAATCGTGCGATGTAATCGTAAGAGTTCTACTATTCTTTACTGTGATCATCACTAAAACCTAAATCTTAATATATACTATCATGTATAAGATACACAAAATTCATGATAAATGATAAAAATGTCGACAAACTTCGGGTGAAAATGAACAAAGATAGAGTAAATTGGGAAGAGAGGCAGGGGGACGGAAGCATCTCGAGAAAACCTTTCCCAAAGTGGCTTTGTCCACCACACATCCAACATGGATCAAGCGAGATTTAAACCTCGATACTCAGGGGAAGAATGGAGCAGATCTGACCACCACACCATAAGCCGCTCTCTGTAGGGGAAAACAGGCAAAGATGTCTCAGAGAAACAATTTTTGATAATACAGAGTTTCTGACCGGAAGTACTTGAGGTTGGAGACCCAAGAGTGGCAGATTTTCGTATCTAGCTACATAGTGGAATTCGAGAGGAGAATACCAGCGACTGACTGCTTTTATCGGTAGTTTTCCGGGGTTTCACTGATCAATATAACGCAAATGCATGGGCCGAATGTGGTCTTTCCTTTCTCATCCTTGACCGCTCCTCCTCAAATACGGGGCTACCGACCGTCGGAAATGACGCGCCGGAAAACGCAAAATAATCAAGACTCACGGCTGTCCGGGGATTGATGCCCTCGGCGAGGCGTCATCCCGACAGCCAAGAGGCTTCACATGACACTGGTCGCGGAAGTCAACGAATTTACACAAAATAATCAAACAATCAATCTAGGGCGGTGGTGTCAATGTCTACTACTGGTGGCTCTGTGGCACCGCAGAATGCAACGAGCTTCTCTGCGCAACTAGCGGCCGGAAAGAAAACTATTAGTAACACCGACGTTTCACAACAGTGAATGGTGTCGTCTCTGGTGGCGGGGTGATGAACTGCGTGAAGGGGCCATTTCGTGGGGGCACTCGTGCCACGGACTCTCGCTGGTGACATCGACCTTGACAACACTGATCTGGGGGGAGATGATTCCAAGCATCCCCCGCCGGTGAGTGTGAACGTGTCTTGCCGCGCCGCTTGAGATGAGAGGCGTTTTCTTGCGCCGATCCAGATGTGCGTCGCCATCACCCGAAGGCCTGGTTGGCTCGGCGCTTGCCAGCCGAGCGCCAGCCTTGTTAGCGCGCGGATTGTCTTTCACCGGCGGGAGCGGGATCGGGGTCGGCGGGCAGCAGTAGCGACGCGGAATCGCCGGAGCGACGGGCAACAGGCAGCTGGCGCCGGTAGAGAGAACCTATGGGGGCAGGCTGCGATAATGGCTCGTGAGCCTGTGATTTCCACTACTTGCCCGCCACGTCGGTCTATTTTACATACACTAACGCCTATGATGCTCAGACATTTAACCCTTATCTGTCTACCACCAGTGGCGGCTCGTGCTTAGGTTGCCCAACCCCCAGATAATCGGATAAGATTTCATAATATCTTAAGAATATCCATTTTTCTTTTAATGATATTCAGTATTCAGGATATTGCGGCAATATCGATGTATATGATGTCATTTTGAAACCAAAGAGCGCCGAACTCTTTCTCTCCGGTGTTCTCTCCGGTGTCTGGTGCCTTGCCACGAATCGCAACATGCTCTTGGATCTCGGCTGAGTTACTGGGTTTACTTCATTTACTCTTTGGCCCTTCGATTTAACACGGGTAACATTGGCCTTTTTGGTTGCCCCACCATCGAACATGTGGGTGGGGCTTTTGGACGCCGCGCGGCGACCAAGGGAGTCTCAGGGGAATACCGATATTTCTGTCTTCGTCTCACTCGCTGCAACGTAATTTTCTGAATTTCGCTTGTTATTGAAAGTACACAAGTTCAGTCAATTATTGGCGGCATTTAATGATGTTCAGAGAATTTTTTTTATTTGATATTAGATTTATTGATTTAACATGTACCCTTGATAAATTCTTTGTGTAAAGTTGGCAGTTCTGGAAGGAGGTGCCTTTTTTCGGTAAATGAATATTTCGCTTGCAGAAGCCTGCAGTTCGCTGCACTTACACATGGAGAGCGATAGTGGGAGTACGAGCGTGTGTGTGTATACAAAAGATACCAGAGCCGTGAAGTTTTCGAAATAAAATAATTTTATTTGTGTGAAACGTTTGAAAGCAATAGTGCTCGAGCCAAATGTAAGTGCCCTGTGGAATTCAAAGCCAGAACCACGTGCGCGGGAAGTGTTTAAACTTGAACGCACACGACACATAAAATTATGTAAGTAATGTGATGGAACACACGTGGAGGGGGGAAAACACCGTCATGGGAGTGTATCGGTGAGCAGCTGTCAGGTGGGGGCGCTGAATTTATTTGAGGAGCGCCAACCGCCACTCACCTGTCACCTGGCCTGCAATGAGAATCACAGGGGTGGGCACTCTATTAATGAGAAGATGCATGAAGGTTGGCTATGTTTTCTACAGAGAAGAAAACACAAAAAAATTGTAGGTCGAATTCTGTTTAAAATGTTGATCGCCTGAATGACGGGAACACGTTTATTGACTATAATTTACAGGAATTGAGAGTTCACCATTAGTGCTACTTTATCCCACATTAATTAGTACTTTGATTTTGAGCCAAGTCCTGTTGATGAATTTACATGAACATACTTGTTTGCTGGCCTTCGGTACTTCGGTTCGTAAATTACACACGCCTGTAGTCTGGTCAGCGCCTCCGCTCGTTGCGTCCTCAGCGAAGCCTCGCCGCGTCAGATGACGCCGTGGCTAGCGGGAAAGGCTGCCTGCGTGTCGCTCGCCCAGAAATTCGGCCGCCCACGGTCTTGATTTTCACGAATTGAGTCACCAATCATTTGCAAATTGGGCCGTCACACGACACCCCATCGCATAATATCAGCCACTGTTACTTGGCTGAGCACTACCGTGGGTGCAATTTTTTGACTACGGCACGACTCGCCCGTTGAATGGAATTAATTCCAACTCAATGGTGATAGCGTACGGTCGAAATTTCAAAGTCTGCCGGTACTGACAAATCTCGCCGACAGTCGTCACTTAATAATGCTTTCACCGAAGCGCCTCTTACTAAAACTTTTGCCGCAATGATAGTCCAAGTTTTCGTCTTTTCCTTCGCTTGCATTCCTATCTCCCCACCCTACCACTGGATTTATGCATGATCCCATCACATGATCGGAATTTCGTATCTTATTAGCTTCTTTTGAAAGTTCTGGAACTTTCCACGGAATTCGGAAGCGGATACGCGTTTAACAACCCCTTCCCTAGCTGTTTCATTTTTCTGAGCGTCTAATTGGTTGCTTTTGTTGCGTGCACACACGGCGCAGGCTCCAGTGACAAGATAAAGTGACTTCTTGTTCTGTCAGTTTGAGATTTTTATATAGTTATGCTGGATTATCGGACAGGAGCTGTGAAGGTTCTAAAATGGCTTGTTCTGGTGCTTTTCTACAGACAAAGCGTGATGAGCGGTGGTACAGGAAGGGTCGTTTTGCGTCGGGGATCAACCTGAGGGACGGAAGGGGAGTCAGGGCTCCCGAATGGGCCCTGCGGTTCATCGCAGAAATGTTTCAATATAGACTCTTATTTTACTTACGTTAAATTAATCTGAATTCCTTACATTTTTATTACATATTCGTATTTTGAATTTCGGAAACTACATTTCTGTCATTCGATGGAGGTGCAACCTCCAGTCTGTTGGGGCACCAGCCGTCACTGATGGCCACGCTGTACGAAGCTGTAGGTAGTTCAAACTTTCACTTTAAAATTTTGCAGTAATTCAATGAGAACTTCATGTTGTTTTCCGTAACATGTGGTGGTTCCCGTAACATAATGTTTTCCGTAACAAAAGGTGTCGCCATGTGCATTTCAAAATTTTGAGAAAGAAATTAATCATACAACGATGTAAGGAATTAAAAAAATATAATTCAGGCAGATAAGGGCAGATGAGATAGTTCCGACGACTCAACATCCCTCGCATCTCCCAACATTTCGCGGACATCCGACTGCTCAAACATTTCCGCATGTTTGGGAGGGGGCAAGAACCTCACTGAAGACTGATAGAGGATGCGAAATGTGTAGAAGATTTTATGAATCTCTCGGCGATACCCACATCGTTAGAGCTAAAGATGGCGCAGTGGTGAAACGGGCGGCAAACCCAGGCTCCTCGGATACGACCGGTGCTCCCCTGTTGGGTTGGTTGATTGAAGTTTTCTGCGACGTCAACTGCTCGGTGAGAACGTGCAAAGAATCTGTGGTGTAACAAGCGGGGAAACACTTTAGAACCTGTGAAATCTATTACATTTGTCTAAATTACATCGGCCCCGTCGCAATGAATAGAGTTGTTCTTCGTTATTCTTCTTGAAATTATTTAGAACTAGAATTCTGGAACAATGTTAATACACACTCTTGAATGTTCTATTACAAAAAATCTTTTTCGGCTTTCAAATTACTAATAACAATCCAGCCAAGTATTTGCAATTCAAGTAAACAAAAATGCTAATTAACTAGCCCCGAAACTTACAATAGATATATTTTAATAATTTGTCTGTCGTTCAATTTATTAACACTAAATCTCTCAAAGCCTGGATCACCTAAGGAGATAAATAGAGATAGATAAATAGACCCGCCCCTGTGTTTCGACAGGAGGCCACTGCCCTTTTCGGGATTCAATGGGTTTGTATCGTCATTATCAATTTATTAAATAGCACGAAATCGTAGATTTCTTTTTTAATAACACAAAAACTCTCTTTAATATACAGTGAGTCACGTAACTTTAGCACCTTCTGTAACTTTTAAACGGTTGAAGTTATTGCAATGCAGTTTTCACAGAAGTGCACGAGGGAATGGGGCTAATTCATACGTGTATTCATTTCTGTTTCATCAGTTGTATTTTATGAGATATTTGAGGTAACTTTGTTTTTTTCAAGTGGAACTATACATATTTTTTCAGTCCATCATGACGAGCGTAAAAAGACAAATTCAATGATATACATATTGACATATGTTAGATAAGCATTTTTTTTATTAATTTTGATGTTTGCAACTAGGGTTTAACGGATATTTTGAATGTACTCGTAACAATCCTCCACATAAGGTCACGGAGGTTCTGTCTGAGCTCCACCGGCAAACGCGCGCCGGGAAGTTTAGTACTTGAAAATACAAAAATATTCCAAATATTCACAAACCTGTTGCAGTTTTTCCTGAACTCTATTTTCAGTCCTTCCGCATTTTCATAAGTAGTGTGTATTGAAATACGTTTGTTTCCATCCTTAAGTTATTATTATATGCTTATTAATATTTAAATTGTTTGCTCACAATATGCAGTATCCTTTGTACAGTCTTAATATTTATTCTGATAGTGTTTTGCTTCAAGATACCATTAATATCCTGTGATATAAAACCCCATTGAAAGGAGTTGAAGTAATAAACAATTTTATTACAATACATAGTTATGAAAAATTCTTATTTTCAATCCTTCAATTCCAACCAAAGAAAGAAAGAAAAAAATTGAATATGCAGAAAAATGGAAAGAAAAGTTCAGGGGAAAAATCTACAACAGTTTTGTGAATATTTGGAATATTTTCGTATCTTCAAGTACTAAACCCCTTCCGTTTCCGGGGCGCGCGATTGCCGGTGGAGCGCTGCGTGACCTTGCGTGGCGGACTGTTCATTCAAAATATCCGTTAAACCCTAGTAACAGAAATCAAAATTACGCAAAAAATTGCTCATCTAACATATGACAATATATCATTGGATTTGTCTTTTTACGCTCGTCATGATAGACTGAAAAATATGTATAGTTCCATTTGAAAAAACAAAGTTACCTCAAAAATCTCGTATAATTCAAGTGATAAAACAGAAATGAATACACGTATTAATTAGCCCCATTCCCTCATGCACTTCTGTGAAAACTGCATTGCAATAACATCCGTTCAAAAGTTACAGGAGGTGCTAAAGTTACGTGACTCAGCCTGTATAACATACAATACCAATCTAAACAACTAAATATGCAGAGAGTTTACAATTTTCTTCTTAGTGATGTGACAGTAATGCTGTGATCTTCAGAGTGAAGAATCCGTACCCACTTATGGAGAAACCACGATAAAAGAATTCAATATATTCCCAGCAAGCTGTTCTATCGTCCACGTCAGGCAAAGTGCGTGGAACGTGATTGCATGACTTTGGGCGCATGTGCTGGATGTTTTTGTGAGAGTGAGTGGAATTCCCAAGCGCCCAAGGACCGCTCCTTGCGCGTTGCTCCGTTCCGCGCTCGAAAGGCAAAGGCCGCACCATTCGCGACGGTCCCGGCTCCTCGCGCCACACACACCCCCTCCGCCCTCATGAATTTCTCTACCCCGCTCCTCCCCGCTCCGCTCCTCCCCACCCCGCTCTTTCCCTCCCCGTTCCTCCTCGCCCCGCTCCTCCCCGCCCCGCTCCTCCCCGCCCCGCTCCTCCCCGCCCCGCTCCTCCCCGCCCCGCTCCTACCCGCCCCGCTCCTACCCGCCCCGCTCCTACCCGCCCCGCTCTTCCCGCCCCGCTCCTCCTGTCCTGCTCCTCCCGCCCCACTCCACCCGCCCCACTCCACCCGCCCCACTCCACCCGCCCCCTATGCCCCGCCCCGCTCTACACCACCCCGTTCCTCCACGCCCCACCTCACTCCGCTCCGCCCCGCCCCGCCCTTCCCCGCCCCGCTCCTCCCAGCTCCGCCCTTCCTCTCCCCAACCTGCCCCCCTTGCCGCCACGCTCAGGGCATCAACAAATGTAACTGCAATGCCTCTGACCGGGAGGTCCTAGGTTCGAGCCCCGATGGTGGCAAGATTTTCGACACTAGGTACGTAGCTAGGTTGAGTCCTGTCGCCTTTTGGAGGACAATTCTAGAGGCTGGCTGCTCTGATCGGTAGTTTCCCGTGGTTCCTTCTATTAATTCCAGGCGAATGCCGGAGCAATACCGTAACAAATGGACGAACCGCGAGAGATCATTCCTTACCATTCCTTGTTCTATCCTTTCCTTACACATACTGTTAAAAGCATTACACTACCAAACCCGCCGGGATATCGGTCGGGAGCTTACAGCTTGTCGCGGCTGGGGCGGTGGCCCGCTTGTGGGAGATATCTGTTTGAAGAAAATCTCTCTATCCGACGGTGAGTCGACATAAAACTGACCTCCAAAGGGGCAATATCACCGGCATTTCCCGAACAAAAACATGCACTACACTAAAGGGAGCAATATCCTTAGTTAACGCGCCCAAAATCACTATACAATGAAGTAATAAAATAGTGGTGCTATAGAATGGCACAGACTTTCCCGTATTAGTTTTCTATTTACTTGGGTCTTCGCTAGCTATTCGGAATTGCCACAAACTCTTTCTTGCCAGCTGCTATCTATCACCGCCAAAAGTACATTTTTTTGTCATTTTCTTAATTTTTCGGTTTCCTATTGGTAGAACGGAAACATTAATTTTAGAATATTAAAGAACACAAAAACCTAGTCCTAAATGGCAATTTTCTTTTAAAAATTATGTGCCGTTTAAGAGAAAATGGCGTTTTAGCGCTACTAAAAATGCGAAAGTTGAAGCTCATTTTCACAGAAAATGTTTGAGTTTTAAAAATACTTTATTTGAAGTTATTTGAAGCTCTTACACTCACAAATATAATAATGTTTACAAATTGCTGGTAATGTACATATTAAAGATTATTACTATAAAATTCGTTGAAAATACAGTGTTTTTCCACAAACATGTTTTTCAGATTTTATTCCAGATTAAATTAAATTCTTCTTATTTGTATTTGAATTTCTTGTGATATACTCTTGTTTTCCAAATAGTCAACTATTATAGTCCCGTGAGTACTGTTATAGCCTGGAGGAGACGATCTCCCTTCCATTGTTTCTCTCCAGGTGGAACGTGATGCCGAATTACTTGTCGGCTTGCGGGTTTTCTACTTTAGTTGTTTCGGGACAACGCTGTAGCTGGAAAAAGATCTAAGTTCCCACAAATTTGGAAGGCTAGTGCCAAGCAAGTCTGAATGTGTAACGCAAGAGAAGTATTCAATGAGGAGTCGGGAAAGGAAAACCGTATTACAGATTAACCTCCAACTAAGCGACATGCAGTTCAGATCGCTCAATGCAATTGCTTGACCATATGCCTACCATCAATGATTGCATTAATATAATAGAAATGTAATCTATCTCCACCACCATAAATAAGTCAACTTCGTTTACTGAAAAACATGTGCTTAACTCCAAAAGTTGCATCTTTTTACAGTATATGTATGATGTATAAATTAAAAAAGGCAACAACTATGGTTATAATAATTTATTTCTAGTGAAAAGGCTACCTGTAATAAGAGATTAGAGAAAATTAATTACAATAAGAGATAACAGATATAAAATGTTTTACAAACATTATTTAAACATTTATTGAGGCATTTATTGTCTGTTATTACTATCACCCGGACCCCGTCTGAGGTTGTACCCTTAGGCAGCTACCTAGGCATAAGACTGTCCATGATTCCAGTCTAAATGAAATGAGATCCTATTACTTTCCAATAAACATGAACTCTAAAGATAATTTTTCTGTACGATATTGAAATAAACATTTTTTTAATAACTCTGGCTTAATCCAAACGCTCTTACCTAATGAAGTTGTTCTTGATGTGACATCACGTCAGGCAGTATAAACGGACTTGGGTGAACCACTTTTTTTCTTAAAGACCAGTTGCTCTGTGTGTAATTAACGCGATACCGCTATCGACCATAAAGTCAATATGTTCACCCAACATGCAATGTAGCAACATGCTATTTACAACGAAGCAAACGGTACTCTTGATGACTGTGATACAATATGAAAATTTCAACTATTTGTTGTGTGAATATGAACGTCACATCTTATTTTTTATACTGCTATCTCATAACCTTCTTCAGAAATGATCTCAAGCAACTGATAAGTCCGAACTACTCGGTTTCTCCAAGGACCTCAACTAATAGAAACGTACGAAAAACTAAAATTAGTTGCAACAAGACTAAAGGACTAGAGAGTCAGACACTATGTATAATGTTCTCTTACATAAGACGAATTTTATGGTATTTCTACATTTCACGACTATAAATTTCGTGTCTACCAAAGTAAATTTAACACAGTATACCTACGTCATTTATGAAAATATGTTAGATAACAGTTCCCAACAATCGCCATTTTAGTCACGAGACTGCTGAAAGTATCTGCTTCAGCCTCCAAAAATCCTCATATTCTATTAAAATATACTCTGGCCTTTTTTCGTGCTCCTTACCGCTGATCCGCAAGAAATTATTTAAATAGGCTAACCATTTCAAATATCTTTCATGAATATGTGTAGCAACGGAACAAATCAAATAAACGGTTTAGATCTTCATGTATTATCACGTATCCCATTTAAAGACTCTCATCCGATGCCTAATCAAAAATGCTTCGTCATTACTCACCCTTCAAGCTCTTCTCTGACCGGGAGGTCTTAGGGCTCGAGTCCAGACTGTGGTAGGATTTTTTTCTCTAGCTGCTCAGCTAGGTCGAGTCCAGCAGCTGTCTGGAGGATAATTCTAGCGGCCAGTTGCTCTCATCGGTAGTTTTCCGTGGTTTCTCTGATAAACACTTGGCTAATGTCGGAGCAGTACCCTAACAAACGGGCCACGGACCGCGTGCGATCTTTTCCTCCTCTTCCTTGTCTTATCCTCACCTCTTACTTACACTTACACTCACATGCACTACAGTACTACACATACCGGGCTCTAGTCGGGAGCTTAGAGGTTGTCCCGACTGGGGGTTGCCCCTCTAATGGGAGATACCCGTTTGGTGAAAACCCTGCAAGCCGACAGGTCGGCGCCGGATCTCACCAACCATCCGGGGAAGATCCCATTGCTATAAAAAGATGCAGTACTCTTAGGATGAAATCGACTAAAAAGGAAAAGAAAAAGTCATATAAAAATGGTTCATTTCCTTTAGACATAACAAAATATATATCTCTACTAAAAGGCGTTGTTCTATAGTGAAAAGAAAAAATGAGATTTCATTAAAATCCACCCCGAAATATGTTTACTGCTAAATAACACTCGCAATATTGGATTGCCTCTGCGTTAAGTCAATACTAAAGGCCTTAAGTCAAGTAAAAGACACCGAGAAGCTATGTTGTTCCTCCGCCTCTCAAACGTGAGGTCCAGCGCGAACGTCAAAATGCTAGGGTTTCCCTTCAGAGCTCTCCACCAACAGGGCACCCTCCAATCCTGGGCGAACTCGAAGCTCCCGACTGGTCTCCCGACATGTGAGGCAGTGTAGAGCATGAGAGTGCGTGTGTGTGTGAGAGAGGAAGGGATTATGAAGAGGAAGAAAAGATCGCAGTCGTTAATGTAAGGCTCCTGAATGCGGCTGGTATTGATCTAAGAAACCACAGACTACGTACAGTCCACAGATCAGTATACAGTCGACTCCGATTATAGTGAACTTCTGGGTACGATCATTTTTGGTTCACTATATCAGAGGTTCACATTATCCGGTGATGTAAAGATGAAATAGAATTTCTCAACAGTTAGTGGCTTTATTAATATAGATATTTATCAAAACACTTTAACAGAACGAACTAAAAATTTAAATATCATCATTTGTCCTAAAAAATCAAGTATTTTTCAATTGTTTGCTTCATACATTTTTCATTAGTAATTTCTCTAGATCCTTCTCCAGAGTTAGTTATCTCTCCATACTTGATTCTGCATTGTCTTCTGCCTCTAAGTATCGAATTACAATTTTGACACCCTTCAATGCCTCATGCTCTGTTGAAACACCACCCCACTCTCCGAAGGTACTTTTAATCGCCTAGTAACATACAAGATCCTTTCAGTAGCGGGATGGCGCAAGCGGCTAATGAAACGGATAGCTATTCCGCGCGGTGCGGCCGGTATCATCAGGCTGAGGGCCTGCGACAGTCGCGCGCTTCGTGTCGTGCTCGTAGAACACAATGTGGTTCGTCCCACGGAATATCAAGTAACATCAAGCTTGAAACTTAAGCAAGCAATCGCGGTCACCGCTGCCAGTTGTAGCCCACGCAGATCACGGCCTTTATTTCCGCAGTATTTAAAATGAGTGGCAAGGTCTTCAGTAAGGTCTCCATTCCAGATTCGCTACCTTCACCTGAGGGGAGATTTCTCTGATTATCACCTGTGGCCGACGGTATTTTTTCAAGTTGCTTTGTGTTGGGAATTCTGGCTCTGAGGCGATATATTCTTTTACAGGAGGGAATTAATTTCCAGGTCATTGTATTTCCTACGTTCACTGTAGCCGAGGTTAATTTTCACTATAACCGAATCTTTTTATCCTTATTTGTAATATAAATGAAACGGGAGCAGTTCACTATAACCGAGGGTTCACTATATCCGAATTCACTATAACCGGAGTCGACTGTAGTTGGTCGCTAGATTTCTTCTCAAGAGAGTGGCTGAATTCCATTCAGCTACGTATCGAAAAGCGCCACCGTTGGAGCTCGAATCCCGATATCTCCCAGTCAGATACACTGCATTGGCAACAGTTGCTACCCTGAGCCATCTCAGCCGGGTTATGCTAAGGTAGCAGCAGTGTTTAAGCAACCCTGACAGCTCTTTATAAATGAGGTCTCTAAAGAAAGGGAATTTAATGGAGACGTAGCAAATTGCACTTGCAAATTGCTTTGTGCAAAGTGCACAGAAAAAGGCATCTCAATATTCATGTCAAATGCAACTTGCAACACTAGCAGAATTTTAAAGATCTATTTAGTTTAATAACTCCTAAACGAAGCGTTCTGGAGGCGAAATTTTGTAATTTGCGAAATTTTGTAATTTTGGGTCCAATGGCCTCACAGGAATATTCTTCGCACCATAATCTATAGAATGCGAGATTCTGGGACATTTTATTACATTTTGTTGGTTCGGCGCTTCTCGATACAACCCCAGAATCTGCAACTGAAAGTGAAATTAAACTAATTTCTTGATATTCTAGGTGACTGATTGCACGGGTGTTCCTCTCAATTCGGTAATAAAGTTAAATAATATTCTAAAGAGTGGATTAGTACTTGCCCGATGCTGTATTTTTGCAAGGTCAACTTTACGTAGCTTTCTCAAAAGTAAAAACTATCAGAAAAGTATATTTGGTTATCAAGGAAAGCGAAAATCTGTCAAGGAAGATTGTATAATTATTTCACATGCTGTTTCTAAGGAAGTGTTGTGAATTGTTCCAAGACCATTTACCTATAATACTAAATTTATTCAGAATCTTTTCAAAATCAATTTCATTATTTTTCTTTTTCTTTCATATTCTATAAATACATCGGAAGTTACCATTATACAATTTTTAAACAAATTAACACGTTTTGTTAACAACTTTCTGTCTGAATATGGAAATGGAAAGATAAGGGTGGGGGTTCAATTTAATATGTGAGAGTTCTCGCACGGGTACGCTAGTAATACTTATCACGACAAAAAGTAAATTCAGCGTAATGCTTACATGAAAAAAGAATTTTTACAGAAGAGCACAGAGCACTGCACTTCCTAATTTCAATTATGTCTCGTGGCGCACTATATTTCCGTCGGAGGAGGCCGTCACAAAAGGAAGCGTCGAAGCCGTTTACAAATTAGCCAACTCCAAACGAACGAATGGAGGAAGCAGAGTCTAATGGGCTCAAGGATACAACGACCACAGAACCTTCAGTTATGTTGCAGTTATTTCAGCACTAGCTATCAAAACGGTCCTTTCTTATAAAAATCGCTCTATACCAGTGATGCCAGGGTCTGTTGCTGGTGGCAGTGGCACGCGTTGTGGCATCGTGGCATGTCACGAGCTTCTCTGCGCCACTCGCGAAGGGAATGGGAACTATTAGTAACCCCGCCGTTTTACAATAGGGACGGCGTTGTCTCTGGTGATGAAGTACGCGGAGGGGCGATTTCGTCGTGGCACTCGTGCCACGGACTTCCGCTCATGGCATCGACCTTGGCAACACTGCTCTATACTGTAGGAGGAGGCGGCCGGGCGTCGTCACATGTGCACCGTTCGCTCCTTTTCTCCTCTCCAGATCGGGCGGTCGTCTGCGTCTCACAAGCAGACCGCGGAGACGCCATATTCGGCTGGCGCGGCGCGGCGCGGGGCGGCCTGGAATGGAGGGACGTGGCGCGGCGCGGCGGCGCTCAAAGGCCCCGCCACCCGTCGCTTCCTGCTCCGCTCCGCCTGGCGCCTGAGAACGCGAGTTACGGCGTGGCACATACCGGCCCCAAATGGGTATGTTACCACGTTTCAAAAGCATATAAAGGTTAGTGAGCCGATTCCCCGTAGCCGAAATCGCTAAAACAGTACTGTCGTAGCGATCTAGGACCCAAGGATCGCGGGTTCGAGTCCCGCCCGGACATGGTTGTATTTGTGTTCGTCCTTTCTCCCCCTATCATAACCCTAACCTACCCTTTCTCCCCCTAACATATCATTTGTCATCTTCAGTTACATAACGTTAGACCCAATAGTGGTCGCTAATGACCTTGATGTTGATGCGATCTTAAATAACAAAAGAAAAAGCATATAAAGGTGAGTGAGCCAATCCCCCGTGGCCGACATCGCTAAGGCAGTACTATTGTAGCGATCTAGAACCCAAGGATCGCGGGTTCGATTCCCGCATCGGGCATGGTTGTATTTGTGTTCGTCCTTTCACCCAATATCATTACCACATGTCATCTTCAGTTACATAACGTTAGACCCAATAGTGGTCGCTAATGACCTAGATGTTGATGCGACCTCAAATAACAAAAGAAAAAGCATATAAAGGTTAGTGAATCGCACCGCAATATTTAATCGTCAATTTTTGGGTTAATATATTGTTTCTAGACATCTTTTTTACAGTAATCGATTGCAACCGTTCACGTAAGAAAGCGTTTGATTTATTCCGTCGAAATCAGCAAATTAATTTGTAGATGACAGAAATCAGTCAATTTTCTGAATGTCTTCATTTAAACGCAAATAGTTCTTCTCGACTGTGAAATTGATTACATGCTTCATGTATAAACTAATTACTAATACTGATATTATGAGGTAGAAATATTTTACAATACTATGAATTGCCGTAAGAACTACCAACGGCACTACCATCACGATTTCCCGGATAAAAATCGTTCCTCCTCTAAAGCAGGGATGGACCCAGCCGATCATTTTGGGGGAGGGGGCATCGTAGATTTTTGTTAAATAAGAAACATGTTTATTATTAAATTGTATATTATTTGTGTACTGTAGATATGATACTACACAAGATTATTGTTTAAACAATTAAATAATTTAAACAAATTAATATTTAAATCAATTTTGCCAAATAAAGCAAAATAAACAAAAACTCCAGCCTTTTGGGGTGGGGGAGACAGTCCCTCTACCTTCCCCTGGATCCGCCAGTGCCTTATGGGTTGAGCCTTACAGTAATTTCCCTCCATGGACCCGAACATTAATTGTTTTACATATTACATAGTTCCATTGCAACACTTGAACTTTTAGTGAGATTCACATCTTCGTATTCACATTTTTAGATTCGTTCAGAGTGGACATATTCAGAGAATTTCTGGAAAGGCTGCTATTATGTTAACCCAGGAATTGTGACGCGGGGGTCTGTGGGACCCCCACAATCCTTTCTTCCCGATTCTTGTATTTCCCACGTTGGCTACTCTGATCATTGTTTTAGTACCTTTCTGTTTTTGTATCATGATATTTAGTGCACTCTCAGTTTGCTAATTTAGTGAGTTTTGTACGTGTAGCAAGCTTTTTTTTTGTTTGGGGTGCCCAAGGCCCCCCGCGTCGTGAACAAGAGGAATAATAATAATAATAATAATAATAATAATAATAATAATAATAATAATAATAATAATAATAATAATAACTCCACCTAGGGAGTACACGACCTTGGAGTTGGTGGTGGAGCTTGAGTACCCCCATGAGCCTTAAAGCTATGTCAGTGGTAGCCCAGCTACCGGTAGGGCCTCCCTTGCTGAATAGGTTGAAGGTGAGGGGTCCGACGAAGAAGTACTCCATTTTGAGGAGAGTGGGAAGTAAGTAGAGAGGGAAGGGTCATGAACCTTTGGACTTCCTGTTGTCGGCCCATAGAGGGTACAGGAGAGAAACTGGGTTGGCACACCAGGCCACTGATTAGAGTGAAGGCCCGAACCTTGCATTAGCCAGCGAAGGAGGCTGCCTTCAGCAGTCAGTGAAAATCCCGTAGGGTTTAGTAATGCCGACTGGCGATCGGAGGGACCCCTTGCTGGGCCCTGCGGGGGGAATGCCCCGAGGCCACTGTGGGTCGCAGTAACGAATGGCAGGAAACAACCCGAGGGTTAAGTGTGATCTGTGAACTCGAACTTGCGTCCTGCGAATCCTCAATTCAAACCAATGAGCAAAATGGATAGAACAAGCAATGTAATGAATCTTAACGTGCCTTGTTCTACCAATGTCCCATACCTGCTCAGAAACCGAGCTAATGTCACCTTGTCGACGTCTGGCCATCCCACGGGTGTTAATCCCAGGGACCCAGAGCCGGCAGTAGCTCGAAGCCATCGTCAGAGATGGACCCGGGATGAATTAAAGAAGGTGATGTGGTGCTTTTACTATGCAAAAGCGAAAAATGGGGGCTCAGAAATAGAAGTTTTCAAGGTATGGAGAGAGCGGAACCCAGATATGAGACCTACCCTAGACTCAAAGAAGCTTGCCAGTCAACGACGATACATACTCAGCAGTGGAAAATTCACAGCAGAACAACTTGCTGACATTGAGAGACATGCGGAGTATGTACTTCGCTCGAACAATCCACATGACGAACATGTAGAACTTGAAAATGATGATCCCGTGGAAGGTTCATCGCTTTCCAGTGAAACACACGTCAGTGGTGAAAACTCATCTGGCAATGAATTACACGATAAGGACATGATGTGAAATCTCCTTCGGCGCGAGATAGAAAGAGTTAGTCAACTTCCGTTTGAATCTCGCGAACCGTTGAGGAGAATATACGAAAATGCCAAAGCTAAAAGAGTGATTGAAACAGTGAATTATGTCTTAAATGAGGTGGTGGAGACCCCAGGCAGAGATCTAGATATTTCTGAAATCAATCACATCATATATGCAACTGGATATCTGGTATCTCAGATAATTTTGGGGCCAGCCAAGAACACCGACGGCCGACAGCAAAACAGAGTAAACA
The DNA here is from genome assembly GCA_031308135.1 of Acheta domesticus. NCBI lineage: Eukaryota > Metazoa > Arthropoda > Insecta > Orthoptera > Gryllidae > Acheta > Acheta domesticus. The sequence goes on along the minus strand of JAHLJT010009436.1, from coordinate 211,503,682 downwards.
GCTCTGTACCCCCATGGATGAACAGAATTATGAAACGGATAGCCGACACCCGGCGTGAAATATCACTCTTAGCTGAGGCATCTTCTAAATCAACGCACACCTCTAAAGTTCAACGAAAAATATTCAATGTTGAACAAAAATACCAAATTGAAAATGACACCAGCAGGCTAATGGTAGTTGAGAAGCTAAAAGAGAAAATTCAAGCATGGACTCAACGAATAAGAAGGTACAAACGTAGAATAGATTTCCGTGTGCAGAACCGGTTGTTTGATACAGACGCGAAGAGATTCTATCGCAATCTGACTCAAAAACCGAATGGCAAAGCTGTTTCTCCTTCACAAAATGACGTCGAAGCATTTTGGGTAGGAATCTGGGAAGAGAGCAGATCCTACAAAAAAGACGCATCTTGGCTTCAATCTGAAGTTGATGCTGCCGATGAACTTGTAGAAACAGTGGAAGATGTTCACCAATTCTCAGAAGAGGACCTCTTCCAAGCAATTAAGAACATGGGAAACTGGAATTCCCCCGGGATTGATAAGATCCAGATTTATTGGATTAAGAAATTAACAGCAATACATTCTCATCTAGCAAAGGCTGTTAATAAAATGTTTGAAAACCCAAAGGAAATCCCGGAATGACTCACACGCGGCATCACGTATTTGCTACCCAAAGCGGGAGACAGCTCTTTGGCGAAGAACTACAGGCCAATTACTTGTCTGCCAGTCCTGTACAAAGTCATAACTTCAGCCATAGCTGACAAAATATATAGACATCTAGATAAGAATCATCTAATGCCAGCTGAACAAAAAGGATGCCGTAAAGGCTCTTATGGCTGTAAGGAAATCTTGCTCCTGAATAAAGTCATCTTGAATGATGTAAAGAAATGCAAACGTAATTTGAGCATGGCTTGGATTGACTACCAAAAGGCCTTTGATAGTGTACCACACCAATTGGATTTTGAAGACCCTGGAGATCTATCGATTTAACCCTAGACTTATTGAATTTTGCAAGGCTAGTATGAAGTCGTGGAGTACCAGGTTACTAATACACAGCGGAAAGGAAGCAGTAGAAACCAGAAGTATTCAGATTAACAGAGGTATTTTTCAAAGAGGTTCACTATCCCCTCTGCTGTTTTGCATTAGTTTGATCCCACTATCGAGACAGTTGTCGCAAGCTGACTTCGGTTTTAAGCTCCATGGTGATGAAAGGCCAGTATCACATTTGTTTTACATGGATGATCTGAAAATGTTTGCTAAGAATGAAGCGATTCTCTCCCAAATGCTGTCTGTCGTGAATGACTTTAGCAATGACATCTGCATGAAGTTTGGTCTTGACAAGTGTGCAAAAATCAATTTAAAAAGAGGGAAACTCACAACGTCTGAGAACATTGAAATTGATACGCACACTGTGATTCAAGATCTTGAGCCAGGTAAAACTTACAAATATCTGGGCATTGAAGAATGTGAGACCATCTCGAATGACACAATGAAAGAGAGAATTCGTAGGGAGTATTATAGGAGAGTGAGACTGGTCCTGCAGTCCGCTCTGAATTCCAGGAATAAAATATCTGCAATAGGTAGTTTGGCGGTACCTGTAGCCGAATACAGTTTTGGACTAGTGGACTGGACTGAGCAAGAAATTCGCACCATGGATCGAAAAAACAGAAAACTGCTAACAATGCATCATGTCGCCCACCCTCGAGCTGATATACATAGACTTTATGTGTCACGTAAGGAAGGAGGAAGGGGCTTCAGACAAATTGAGGCCTCCTGGCACAACGCAATAGTCGGGATGGGAAAGTATGTAGTCAGCCATCAAGATGACCCACTAATGAGGCAGGTCATGCAATCTGACCGAAGAATGGGAAACAGAGGCATTGTTAGTGTAGCTAGAAGCATTGCGAAGAAAACTAGGCAAGACACGTCGAATAACACAGACACTGAACTTCTGATGCTGCTAAACATGAAGTGTGAGACACAAAAAATGTTAGAGAAATCGTGGAGAGACAAACCACTCCACGGACAATACTTGAAACGAATGGACAAGGTGCAGATCAATAAAGATCAATCATTTATGTGGCTTAAAAGGGGAAGGATGAAGCCAGAATCGGAAGCACTTGTAATAGCTGCTCAAGATCAGGCCTTGAGAACACGACATTATGATAAAGCGGTTCTCAAAATTTCCCAAGATGACAAATGCCGCATTTGCCTGGAGCAAGTAGAAACCATTGATCATATTGTCTCAGCTTGTCCAATCGTAGCAAAGACCGAATACCTGAAAAGACATGGCAGGGTGTGTAGCTACCTCCACTGGCAGATCTGTACCGCCCTCGAAGTTCCAAACACATGCCCCAAGTGGTACGAACACTCAACGAAACCGGTGACGTCTGATGGATTGTGTACGATATTGTACGACCAACAAATTCAAACTGATCGCACGATAGCGGCAAACAAACCGGATATAGTTATCCGGGATTTGGCGAAAAAATCGTGTTTACTTATCGATGTTGCTGTACCTTGCGATCCAAACGTCGTTACCAAGGAGGCAGAGAAACGTCTTAAATACAAGAGTTTGGAAATCCAGATCAGCCGAATGTGGGTCGTAAAAGCACAGGTCGTCCCGATAGTTATCGGAGCTCTGGGATTTGTTCCGCAAAATTTGAGTAAGAACTTGTCTAAACTCCCAGGTAATTCAAAAGACTGGGAAGTGGAAGAAATTGCTTTATTTGGAACAGCCCACATTTTGCGTAAAGTATTGTCGAGGCACTGATAGTTACCGAATCTGCTCCTTAGGTAGCTGGTTGCAACCTGGAGAAAATTTTATATTCAGCCGACTCATAAGATCTTTAGTCGTGATATAATGGAATAATAATAATAATAAGAAGAAGAAGAAGAAGAAGAAGAAGAATGGTAATAATACTTAAAAAGAAGTGGTAATGAAAATTAAAGTAATTCATCTTTGTGTGTCCTAATCGCGCCAGTGGGCTAAATCCGTACTCCCTCTCCAGAAGCGCGCGCTGGAGGCCGCGGAAGCGCTCGCGAAGTGGGGCGCGGCGTCCAGCCGCGGGCACGCGCGCGCGCGGGATGAAGTAACTGCGCAGCGGTACGCGGAACGCCAGGAATAGAGCGCCGTCCCTTCCCCTCCCCTCCCCACCCCACCCCTCCCCTCCCACTCCCCCTCCTCCATGGCGGGGAGAGCGCTCTTCGCCGCCGCGGGCAGCGGACGCCGGATGGCCGCGCGGCCGCGCGCTCTGACCGAGATTCGAACTGGCGCACTCGCTGGCCGCCGCCGCGCGGGGCGTGGAGGTCGCCCCCGACGCGCGAGAGGAGGAAGCAGCCTTCGCCCGGGTAGGCACACTCTCCTCCGCTGGTACGGTCGTACCGTTTACACGGAATGCTCTTCAAGCAGGGCTGGCCTTGGGAAAACTTTATACGATGGATTTCGTTGAGAAACCGCGATATGGTTGTTTATTTAAAGTCACTGTAGCTGTATTAAATTCTTACGTACATACTGAGAAGTCATAAGCTGTATGAAGGTTTTGTTATAACTTGTAAGAAGAAATTGACATAACAATTGAAGTAGTAGTAGTACAGATTAAAATTAGATGAACTTATAGGGTTAAATTAACGACAATATTAAGAAATATGATAATAACAAACAAACCAACGTTTAATTTAAACCTATAGAGAGAAACAGACATGGTAGACAAGATTTCTTTGAGTACTGAATAAACATCAGACTTAGAAAGGTTATAAAATCATTGATGTTGTATTAACATTCTTTCGAATTAATGCATTCCAGTAGTAGGCGACTTTATTTCACAGCAAGTATTACCATTGTTGTATTATAGAACTTTCCTTTCTCAGTTCAAACCCATGTCCCTGTCGTTTAATATCCCTCTTCCGAGAGTTCAATTGATCGAACTCACAAATATATTCCCTTGATATCTTCCATAACTGTTCTACGAGTTTGTTAAGCAGTCTCGTAACATCTTAAGAGTTCCAAGAGTCACAGCGCGACGTCTGCGAATATATTTAAATAGAAATCAAATAATATGAATAGTTTCATTAAGGATTTAAATTTTTAAATTTGAAACCTTTGCCTACGAAAGCTGGTAAGAACTATCAACGCCCTCATAGTTTAATAATAAACTTTTAACTGCTCTTTTGCCGGCAAGTTGGAAAGTCCATAGATTCATAGTTGTTTCTCTGTATTTCTTTCAGAGACACAAAACAAGCCACAGCAAATAAAATGTCAATGATGGCGTGAATCATTTAGAATTCACAACAACATGTTTTGAAATAACGATTTAATTACGTGATAAGCTACTTTGAACAGTTCCTTGACTAAACTATTATGTTGAAATATCATTCTTAAGATAATGTTTCAGATGTTTCAAAATTGATATAACTTCTTCCAATTATTTAGGGAAATTTTAATGCTGATCCACTATTATCAAAGTATTCATGATTATCAGTACTGATCATGATTATCATTACCAGAGCTTTTTGTATAATTTTATCCTATTATTTCATCCTGTCCGTGAGTCAAGGGTATTCTGAGTCATTGGATAAACGTAAAAGAGGTTGTAGCCGCAAGACGCGTAAAGTCACACAAACAAATAGTGAGGTGCACTGCTTAAGATGTGGACCAGACACCAACGCCATTTAGCTGGGTTTCTGCTCTAGACCACAGGGATGATTTAGAGTCGCAGCGAACAACCGCATGGCGCGAACAGCTAAATACACCTTTCGCACACGAGAAATACACTCATTCTCGATTAGTACTATTGATTTATTTGTTTGTGGAGATATCTAATAGCAAGGTTTTAGATCTACCACATTCTAGAGTATTTAACAATAATGATATTAATAATAATAATGATAATAAAAATAATAATAAAAATAATAATATTGAAGATAACGTGACTAGTGTAAATTGTCAATAAAGGTACGATACATTTTAACAACCCTCAATGTGTTAGATTTGAGACGAAAAATTTCTTAGATACAGATTCGTACAATGACAAATATCACGAAATGCTAACGCTATCAACAATTATTCGGTGAAATTCACCTCCGCTCTCTTCACGAGTCTTCCCAGACTGCCACTCTCCTTTCGGACGCGTCCTCCTGCTTCCTGCTTCATCCCGCAGTCGCCAACCGACCCCGCTCCAGTGATGCAATTCGTTCTGACCCACCGCGATGCCCTCATCCACCGGAGAGCTTGGCTAGTGTTAACTGAGACCAACGGTACCCAAGGGGTGCGCCTTCTCGAAAGTCTCCTCGATGAAGGTGAAGAATGTCTCCGCCGCTCTCTAGACCAGTGGTGTCAAGGTCTGCTACTGGTGGCAGTGGCACGCCTCGCGGCACCGTGCCATGCCACGAGCTTCTCTGCGCCAATAGCGTCGGGAGAGGAAACTATTAGTAACCCCCACCGTTTTGCAATAGTGATGGCGTTATCTCTTGCGGCGGGGTTATGAACTGGTGGAGAGGCGATATCGTCGTGGCACTCGTGCCACGGACTCCCGTTCGTGACATCGACCTTGACAACTGTTCTAGACACAGGTCAGCCCGGACAGCCAAGTATGAGTCACGAAATGGCAAGAAGTAACTGACTCCGGCCACGGAAGCTTACGCTCACATTTGACCCACGGATTGCCCACAACATTTTCCTTCCTTCATCATCTTAATTAAAAACTAATTTGAAGTTACACAGTATGAAAGAGTAAGAAATATCACATTCACCTACTCCTATTTTTTTTAATATAGTAAAACTCAATGCGGAACTTGCATAATCCGGAAATCTGTCTAAAATGAACATAAATCACGGTCCGGACAAACAAATACTCTATTACATTGCATAATGTGGAATCATACCTAGGACGGAAAAAAATATTGGTCCCTTGAGATTCCGCAATCAGAAAGTTTTACTGTACCAGTAAGTTTTCATGAGTGTGCAACCAGTTTTATTAGTTAAGTGATGTAAATGTGGATAAATTCATAATATCTATCCTAACAGGCTTAACATAATAAAATATTTGCAATAATATGGAAAGTATTACATACAGGATGATTCAGTCCTCGTTGCTCATACAGGATCCGGTGACAGAATACACTAAGTTATTCATGACTGCAAAAGGAAATAGTGTAAACCCTATTCAAAATTTTGAAAAAAAAAGTTTTTTGTCATTTCTCATCTTCTGCAAGAAAGGTAGCCGTAGTATTACCTTAAGTATTGTTTCCAGTTGATATTATTGACTACTAAAATAAAGAATATCAAAGGAGAAAGAAATTAGTGGTGCTACAGAATGGTACAGACTATTAGTTTTCTATTTCATTTGGTCTCTGCTAGCTATTCGGACTTCACACATACTCCTGCCAGCTGCCATTTATCGCCGCCCAACTACATTTTTTTTTACATTTTCTTCATTTTTCGGTTTCTTAATAGTATAAAGGAAATATTAATTTTAGAATATGAAAAAACACAAAAACCTCGTCCTAAATGGCAATTTTTTTGAAAACTTGGGAGACGTTTTCACGAACATGGCGCTTAAGCGCTACTGTAAATGCGAAATTTTAAGCTCTTTTTCACAGAAAATTGTTGAGTTTTCGAAAAACATTATTAGAAGTCATTTGAAGTACATCAATTCACAAATACAATTGTGTTCAAACTGCTGGAAATGTGCATATTAACTGTGTTAGAGATTTTTCAAATAATTGCATTTGTAGATTTTTCGAAAAAACAAAAAATATCCCCAAATGAACTTTATATCATATTAAAGAGTGCAATTTGCATTATCCTTTCCAAAGGTTTGAAGACAGAATTTGGAGCTATTTTGAGAAAATGGCGTTTGAGCGTTTCAGAATATGCGGAATTTGGAGCTAGTTCTCACAGAAAACGGTAGAGTTCTCGAGAAACTTTATATGACATTACTTCATTAATAAGAACATGTGCTCTAAATAATGAGAACAAATTGCCTCTAATGTAAATATTAATGACGCGAGAGGCAAGTAAAAAATTACATTTGTATTATAAAAAAACAGAATAGATCAATATGGCTTTTTTGTCATCTGTTAGAGTGCATTAAGCATTATCTTTACCAAAAGTTGAAAGAAAAAATTGGGAGTCGTTTTTGAGAAAACCGTTTTTTTGTAATTTTTTAAAATTGCACATATTGCACGCAATATTGTGCAAAAAATCTAAAACTTAAAAAAATGTACATGACCTTAAAGAAAGAACTCACTATGAAGAACAATTTTATTTTAAGAAAACTCTCTATCTTTAATTTTGTAATTGGAGGAAGATGCCGAAAAAAATTCAAACTTTGGCAATAATCGAAAATTTAGAGTTAACCGTGAAATTCTGACCTATGCCACCTTAATAAGTTTATTTTACTATATTCTTACAAGAACTTTAAAGAAAAAATGTGGAGCCGTTCTTGAGAAATTTTTGAAAATGTCTGGGAGGCTTTATGTGAAGTATCCCCAAATTTTAAAGAACAATTTTCAAAATTTCAATGCTGCGACTCGAGTCAGATGGACAGGGGTTTATTGAATCTGGCAAAAATCCTACCCATGGTTCAGGCGCTAGTGGTGTTCACAGACGAACGGAGAGGCGGCGGACGTTTTGCTTTCAATTAGTTTTTCGATGTCAAGGACCCACAAAACAGGGATTCTAGTTACACCACGTGTTAGACGATTTTTATTCTTAATTTAGCAACTGGATTTATCCAGTTTTTCGTTATCAGGGCCCGGCAATTAATTTTTTTCTGCCGAAAATCCGCCGTTTTTTCGCGCAGCATTACATAACTTTCCCTACACTACGTCTATTACTCTGTATATACGTGCGTATACGGGAAAGTAAAACAAAACTTTTATTTAAGTGTTATTTAGGATAGTTTAACATATGTGCATATACGGCCAAAAATTTGCATTTTCACTTCCTGTAACAGGGATTTACAAGTGTTTAAAACGGCCTCCTCCTGCGTGAATGCAAGGTAGGCATGTAAACAGCACGGCCTCTGACGCGCACAAATTTGCCGGGTTGTACTACCTTTATTTCTGCCTCCAAGCTTTCAGTGCGGCGAAGGTCATCACGATCATAGACTTCGGTAGCATAAACGCGGTCTTTCATTGACCTCCCGCTTCAAAAGCGTTGGGAGTACCTGAGTAATGAAGTTCAGATATTGAACGTCTCTTAAACGCTCGGGTAAGGATGTGTGTGTGAGAATCGAGGGTAAATTCATCCACAATGCCAACCGACATTTTTACAGAAAATCACTCTTGATGAGCTACGCGCAACATGCAGATTTCCTCGGCCCTCACATGCAAATTGGGCACATTAATTGTGCCAGTTCTTGTAAAACACTCTTCACCTGCCGAAAGAAAAAAATACACGTTTTCTTTGCATTTGCGGAGTAAATGCCTAGAAAATTGAAAACCACGTTAAGATATTGTACTGCGCAAATGATACACACGTTGGAAATGGAAAAGTCATAATCTCTCTGCAAGCATTGTTCGCCAGACGGACCGTGTGATGTTTTGACTTCGCGCGCATTTTGCCTTGGGTTTGCTTCTGGGGCTTCGCGGAGAGTATTAGCAATTGAGTTTTCCACAGAAGTGTCGAGCCCTATCACAAGGTTAAGCCGCTCACGCACTTGTCGTAGTACATGTTACATGAGCACAAGCACATAGTCCAAAGTTTAACGTTAATTACTTACAAAACTAAACATGAAGAGTATGCATACTAACGGTGTGTGAGATCTTTCAAAGAAATTACATTTGTGGAATTTTTGAAAAAACAAACATATGCCCCAAAATGAACTTTACGTCATATTAAAGAGTGCAAACAGCACTATCCGTTCGAAAAGATAGAAGAAAAAATTAGAGCCATTTGTGGGAAAATGCCATTTGAGCGTTTATGAAAATGAGAAATTTTAAGCTCTTTTTCACAGGAAACAGTTGAGTTCTCAACAAATTTTATGACATCATTTAAAGTACATGTACTCACAAATATAATAACGTAAACAAATCTCTCCTGTTTAAATACTAACGACGCGAGAGGCAAGTAAAAGAATTGAACTTTTATAATTTTTGAAAGAACAGAAGGATAGAGCATACTGATGTTTATGTCATCTCACAGAGTATATTTAGTACTATCCCTACTAAAAGATTAAAGAAAAATATGGAGTCGTTTTTGAGAAAAGCTGTTTTTTGTAATTTTTAAAAATTGCACATATAGCGTGCAATATGGGCGAAAACTACTAAAATTTTCAAACAAGTGTCGAAAAACTCACTATGGAAAACAAATTGTATTTGGAGGATGAATCTGTATCTTAAATTTTGTAGTTGTACGAAAACGCCGAAAAATAATTCAAAATTTTCCAATTATCGAAAATTCATATTTAACCGTGAAAATCACCTATGCCACCTTTAAAAGCGTATTATACTCAATTCTTACAAGAAATTTAAACAAAAAATATGGAGCGATTTTTGAGAAAATTTGAAAATGTACGGGAGGCTTCATGTGAAGTATCCCCAAAAATTAATTAATGTTCTTCAAAATCGCAGAGCTTCGACTCAGGCCAGACAGATAGGAGTTTCTTCAATTTGGATAAAAACCTACGTATGGTTTAGACGCTAGTGTTGTTCACATACACCGGACAGACAGACAGATGGTCAGACAGACGGAAGTTTTGAAAAAAAAACACTTTTTTGGTATCAGAGGACCTCAAAACGTGTATTTTCTTTGTAATCGCGAAGTCGATTTTCTGCAGCATTACATAACTTTCCCTAAACAACGTATATAACTCCCAATAAACTATGTATACGAGAAAGTAAAGCTATGAAGAACCATCACGAAACATAGAGAACACGTTTTTCTTTAAATTACATAAAATCATAAAATACATAAATCAATAAATTACATAATAATTAAATAATAACATAAATTACATAAATATTGTGAATACATCATGTGGTTCAATTGCTTAGTTGTAGAAAATTTTTTAGAAATAAAAAAATAGAAAGAGTTTTGACCACTTTTTTTTGTGTTTCCAACAACCGTGCGCCGCCGGTGCCATCGTGTCGGCGCTGCCGCGTTCTCACGGGGAAACGGCCGGAGAGCGCTGGCGAGTATTCAGGATGTTGTAGACGGCCGTGGACGCGGCCACCAGCCATGGCCGCCTTGTGGCGGATCCCAGACACAGGCCATGGCCCTCTGAAAAAATGGGAGACCGAAGAAAATTATAACTTACATTCAACAGAAAACAATGAACTGTAAAGTTCCCTGAAGAAAACGGACTATGAAAGCGTAGATTACTAAATCTTCTCCTAGGTCATTGCAGGCCATGTTATGACCAGGGACGAATTCAGAAAGTATGGAGAGGAAAGAGCTTTATTTTGAGTCCCCTTTTAGATCTTTTATTAAAGATAATTAGTGACAATCGCATTGAAACGTTTATTTCTCTTAGTGCGTTTACACAGATGTTTAAAAAAGAATTACAATTGAATGAATTTATGCTGAAAATATCCAAGTCACAAGAATCAATATGGTTAAAAAATATCTTATCATAGACATATCTTAAAAGGGTATGCCCGAATAAGGGGGTGAAAGTGCCCCCAAACTAAATCGATAATCGTGATACTCATACGTGCAATAGAAGCTGAGAAAAAAACAAAACATGAAAGAAAAGTTTCTTATTGTGTCTCTCCAACAGATTGCGGTAGAAGGAGGATTTTGTGGGAATTTACAAACATCTCTTTCATATCGTATCAAGAATATCGATTGGGTTTGGAGGCACTTTTCACCCCCTTATTCGGCTAGACCCTTTTTAGCAGCAAGGATGCACATCGAAAATTAGAAATATGTGAAATATGGTTGTAGAGAAAGAAAGTTCTACATATTCACTACAAGGAAAATAGAAAATTCCAAAAACGTTGTTTCATGTCGTTACATCTTGAAGACTATTGAAATAACTGTGGTTTACACATTTTGGAACAATACAACCACTATTCATTGTGAACCCAGAATTCAACATCTTTCTAAAATGCAATGAAAATGTCTTGGCAGATATGCAAAGAAATCTTGCGTTCACAGTATCTTAAAAACGTAATGTACCACTTGTGTAATAATAATCACTGAAATTATTTTGTGATAGGATCCATCTTACTATTTCTGGACATTACGTTTATATGTTCTCTCTAATCATTGCATATAAAAACACTCTTCGAATTTAAGGAAACTCGCTTTGCTAACAATAACCTCTCTCTCACATGCTTTCGAGTGATTTCAATACATCAATTACAATTTACATAAGGAAATAATGAGCAGATGACAGCAAATAAAAGTTCAATCTATTAATTCTAAAACTTTATTAAAATTTAGTATTTACGCTACAAAACCGATTAATAATAGGAAGTGACAAAAGATCTGGAGCCCACTACTTTTCATTTAAAGCAAGAATTACGAAATTTGGTTGAAGGGAAAGATCAAACTTCTTTCGAAACGAAAACCCTTAGTGTTTTAAATTCACAAATTTTGGCAATATTCTAAATATCAGAGGTTGTAATGAAAATCGAAAGTGTACAATAAATATAATAATTGCACTTTTTTCTACCTGTTAGAAAATCAAGAAAAAAATTGAAAAAATCACAGGCGCTTTATGTGAAGTACCTCCAAAAATAAAGTATCTTAATGATGTTCATCACAACACAACTAGATTCTACTCTTGACGTACTATTAACTAAGTTTCAACTCAAAAATATTCTAATCTTAAAGAATTATGCTTAATGTATACATCCATACATTCCGATTTTCAGGTCGCAATTGCGAGTATACCCTCTCCACCTACATCAGTTTTAATTTCTTTTGAACAGCGTAGATAGTTCTTAATCCAGAGTTGCGAAAAGTGTTACAGTTGAAAAGAAATTTAAACACTGATTTTATGATCGATATTCGAGATTATAATGTTGAAATGATTCCAATATTTTGAAAAATAAAAAAAAATTAAAATGTTGGCTTGAAATAACAAAGTATACACATAAGAAGAGGCGTCGTTCCCATTCCTCCCCCAGGATCCATCAGTTAGTCGTTGGCTTGACACCTGCACTACGGAGTCTTCTCTAAACCATCCAGCTGTCTTCCCATCCAAATAACAGGATTAGGAAAAAATTATTTGCGCACGTCTCAGAACCTTTTGTTTTTAAGTTATTATGTCAGCATTCGTGTGGAATCGATCAGAGGAAACCACGAAAACGATTAATTCAGTCGACTGCAGTTGCTTATAGAACTTTCAACCGGAGAGCCCCAAGCTCCCGGAGCAGTATCCTAAGAATATTGGCACACATTTATCTCAGTCAATGACATAATACGAGGGTTGAGGAAGAAGTCATGGCAACTATTTTGTTATAAAATAAATGTTATTGAAGCGCACAATTTTATTTGTGGCGTGAGAGAAATGCTGCAGTAAGGTGTGTTCACATTCACAAAGGTCTCTGAGTGTCTCTATTAGCACAGAAAGCAGCGTGAAATCGGTTGTCCAACTACCGCTGTGCAAGATGAATGGAACGTGTTTCGACCAGCGTTCGTTCTTCAAGACAGCCGTTCTCCATGGAAGAAATGCTCGAGAATGTCATAGGGAATTGATGGAAGTTCTTGGGAATAATGCACTTCCATACCGGACAGTCGCGACATGGTCACGAGGATTTCTGCGAGGACGCATAGCAACCAGTGACCAGCAACGCATGTGGCGACCTGTGAGTGTGCGGACAGACGTAGTATGTGCGGTAATCGAACATCTGCCGAATCGGGCCTTTAGGGTATGTATGAAGGGAATGTTGTGAGCTCGTGTATAGTAAAATGCTTTGAAACATGAAATCAGTACTGTCATTGGAAATACTTTAATAAATACAAGAACGACAAATCTGATGTGTCGTTAAATGTCAATGCACTTAGTTCATACTCTACCCTTTCATGTATATATTACATTTTCCACCCGTACTCGTATTCTCACAAAAAATAGTTGTCACGACTTATGTCCCAACCCTCGTATTTTACATACATTCTCACATTTAAGAGGGTTTCACAAAATGTTTTCAAATGTCCTTCTTTTATTAAAAAAAATAACGAACATTCATGATTTTTCCTTGAAATCCCCACGTATGCGTTAACAGTCTGAGGTGGCTCAGGGCATCAATAATTTATTCATCAATCAGTAATTGATATTATTGATGCCACTGCAGTGCCGCTGACCGTAAGGTCTTCGGGTTCGAGTCCCGACTGCGGCGGTATTTTCGACACTAGCTGGTCAGTTAGGTCGAATTCAGGCGCTGTCTGCAGGAGAATTCAAGCTACCGGCTGCTCAGATAGGCATTTTTTTCCTGGTTTCTGCGAATTCTGGAGCAGTATCCTAATAAATGGGCCATGGACCACGCGCGATCTTACGTCCGTTAAGCTGGCAAAGCCATTTTCAAAAAACACATTTTCTCTATACCCAGAATTTTGTGCTATTTTTGTGCTTTCCAAATATCCAAAAATTAATTTTTTTGCTCCAACGGTTTTTCCAAAAATGGGTGGCTTTGCTGGCTTAATGTTAAGCTGGCAAAGCCAATTAGCCAAAACAAATTTTCTTTATACACAAAATATTGTGCTATTTTTGTGCTTTTCAAATATATAAACATTAATTTTTTTGCTCTTACCGTTTTTCGAAAATTTAGAAAACACGAATTTTCGAAGTGCCCGGCAGGCGCAACAACTACGCGTAAGAAATCTACTCGTAGAAAAAAAACTATCCATAAAAATTAGATTTTCTTGACACAAAAATAACCACAAAACAATTCTCTATCCAACAATGTTGTTTCGAAATATTCAACATTTAACATTCCCTATAAATAATAATAATTCTTTACACTACTGTCAAGAAACAACACAATTCAAGTCATACAATTCCTCATAAAAACTAAACTACTCAATATTTCGCAATGTCCTTTCCCAACAAACAGAACCAAACATTGTTCTAACAAAGTACACACACGCTGATTTTTTTGCTCTCAAACGTTTTTTGCAAAATTCAACAAAACCACTCACGAGGCACCACGAACAACGCACTCTCGCAGGATAAGAAAATCACTCATCAAGGCAAAACTCTCATTCAAAATAAATTTATCCTCACATAACATCAACCACAATACAATACAATATACAACAATATTGTTTTTAACTTTTTATTTTCGATACTATCGAAGAAAAAATTGTACATCCGTTAACTGGGTACCCAAAAACACACCAATGGAGGCACATCAATCCTACTAAATACTAAAATACTCAACACATCGCATTGGCCTTCCCCAACAAACAAAATCAAACTTCATTCTAATAAACTACACTTACAATGATTTTTTTGCTCTAAACGTTTTTTGAAAAATTGAACAAAATGACACGTATGTGGCGCAAGATAGGGCAACTCCGCCAAGAACAAAAACAATCTTCGAAGGAAATATATCATTCAAAAATAAAATGTCTTATCACAGAATCAACAAAAATACAATGCACTATGCAAAAGTATTGATTTCAAATCTTTGACTTTCGATACTATCTATAAAAAAATCTAAATCATTACACTGAAAATTAAAAAAAAAAGACGCATGGAGGCAAACAAATCCTAATAAATACTAAACTACTCAACCAATTGCATTGTCCATTTCCAAGAATAACAATTAAATATTTTTCTAATAAACTACACCAACAATGATTTTTTTGCTCTCATCGTTCTTTTCAAAATTAAACTCAACCTCGTATGTGTGCACGGGAATGGCGCGACCTCGGGATAACAAACACGACGGAAGGAGGAACGCATGTCCTAATAAATACTAAACTACTCGATAAATCGCATTGTCCTTTTCTAAGAATAACAATAAAATGTTTTTCTAATAAACTACGCCAACAATGATTTTTTTGCTCTCATCGTTCTTTTGAAAATTAAACTTAACTTCGTATGTGTGCACCGTAGTGGCGCGACCTCGGGATAACAAAAACGACGGAAGGAGGAACACATGTCCTAATAAATACTAAACTACTCGACCAATTGCATGGTCCTTTTCCAAGAATTACAATATACATACACTCACTTGCACAACACTCCTACGCCTGACGAGAGACCAGTCACGAGCTTATTCTGAGATTATCTTAACTCTGCTTTTGACAGGAATTAGCTATTGACTGTTTCATCCAACCAGGAGCTTGAACGTCACCATAGTGACGTCACTGTGGCGACGTACAAGGCCTGCTCTACTCATACAAGCTTTCGATTGCATGGCAGCGAAACAGCTAATTCTTGTCAGGCATAGAGTTAAGAAAATCGCGGTGTAGAGCTCGTCTCAGCTGGAGCGTTGTCACACTGGTGGGAGATACCTGATTGGAGAAAATCCCCGCATGCCGACAGGTAGGTCGGCGCCAGAACTTGCCACTCAGCGGAGGAAGATCACCGCCACCTCCCTCGATGTAAAATATACACTATACTTACGGGACTAATTACGCTAGCAGTTGACGCGCCCGGAACCACTAATCAATCAATCAATAAAAAAAACATTTCCTTCTTTATTTGCACAGTTGAACATTTCCTTCTTTTATTAAGAAAAATTACAGACATTCTTGATTATTCCTAGAAATCCGCACGTATACGTTACAACCGGACGAGGGCCGCGGGGGCTTCGTGCGACGGACGGCGCCGGTGGGCGTGGCCGGCGGCCGTTGCGGAGGTCAGGACGGCGCCGCCCCCTTCTCCGCCGTCGAGCCGATGCCCTGGATCCAAACGGGTGAAGGACGCTTCTTGCCAGCCTCTGTGGAATACACCGGCCTCCTACCCTTCGCTCAACTCCGCTCTATCCTTTCTCCGTACTTGCGAAAGATCGCTCTGGACTTCTTGATTTTCGATACGAAAGAAGAGTAGGACACATTAATTTCCTTAAATTTATGTGTGGTATTTATTAAATTATTTGTTTATAATTCTAAACTACAATTCTATTAAACTATCAAACACAGAAAAATAATCTACGACTGGATAGTTCAAATGTGAACATATATGCTGTGAAATTCAAATTGATATTAATATTAATGATACAAAACCTATTTTTAAAATCTAAAGTGACATGTCAGGGTTCGTAAACACGTATTTATTTCCGTAAGCTTCTCTCTTCAAAGCCGTACTCTTTTGTGCGATAAGAAATTTACTGTCGTTATAGAAACGTGAAAAGAATTTGGTAGATGAGGGCAGATACGTCGCCATTAACTTACTTCGAAGCTATTTGAAGCAAAAAATATTTGCATTCAAAATTAAATGAGAATAACTGCGAAGATAAAGATACCAAATACCATTTCTTGTTATTTGGTTTTGTTTACGTTGCTTTTTCTACATAAATTTCAGTTTGAGTAAATTCATTAACTCTACATGCTAATTAATATTACCAAAGTATCAAGAAATATATGTAGCAAAGTGTCAATTTTCTCCTGCATCGAACATTACACTCTGCGTCAGGAGTTTCCTATTACTAGAACCACATGGGAGAAAACTAATTATTTCTCAGAGAATCGGTAACAAAAATTAATATTGAAATCTCTTCCAAGTAATGCAGCTTCTCTATCAAGCTTGATCATTTAGAAATATTATTTACATCAATATTTAATTATATGTTCCGTTTTCTTTCTCCATTCCTTGCTTTCATGTTTCATTTACTTATCGTTTTCACCTCGGAATGCCATAAACCTGACGTGCAAGTACCAAACACGCGGAAAACTTCAGCATACTTGACACAGTTTCAACACGTTCTCTTTATCGACTAAAATAAAAGCAAAACAGGCATCGGCTGTTAGGAATTCGTAAAAGTCTCGTCAGTCATGTAAATTTGTGTATCTCCACGCGAGAAGTTTGCGTGGTTCCCAGCCAGAGTTCGCACCTGGGCGTGCGGTGCTATGCCCTCGCGACATGCGACGGCTTCGGCTGATGGGCGGGACTTAGTGGGGAAATGTTGCCAACTGCAGGGGCAAAAATTCGGTTACTGTTTCGTGTCTTCAGATACTTTTCTTAGGTATTACAAGGTGGTAGTTCTCTGTAACTGCACAAATAGTAGTAGTAGTATTTATTGATCGAGTGGGCCACTTTCAGAGGACACTGCCACTGGCTGTAGTTCTACACCCGTGTATTAAACCTAAACTTCCTTCGAAGCCTCAGAATTAATAATCTGAGGTACGCAGATGACACCACATGTCTTGCGGAAACTGAAGAACATCTAGAAACCCTGTTAAATAGAGCCAATGGCATTAGCAAGGGATTCGGGCTGTATCTTAAGAAGTGCAAGACGTTAGTTATGAGCATCTGCGATGAAGCTAAGATCTCCATACAGGGTCAAAATATCAAGACTGTAGAGGAGTACATTTTACTAGGCTCGTATATAACCAGTGACGTAAATTCAAGGCAAGATATAAAAAGGAGAGTGGGTATGGGCAAAGCAGCAATAGCTAGACTATTGAAAATGATGAAAAGTGAGTATATAGCTAGGAACAACAAAGTTTACATTATTAAGACTATGGTATTCCCTATTGTTCTGTACGGTTGTACGGTTGCAAAAGCTGAACCTTAAAAAAGAAGACAAGAAGAAATTAGACGCTTTCGAATTATGATCGTGGTGAAAGCTGTTAAGATACCGTGGACTGGAAGGCGTACCAACGCATCGATATTGGAAGGCATCAAGCCGGACCCTTCGCTTGTAGCCATAGCCTCAGGACAAAAACTGAAATATTTTGGACATCTTATGAGAAGAGAAAATATATTAGAAGAAGACTTAATGCTGCGAACTACCGAAGGTTGTACAGGCAGAGGCAGAAGAATAACAAAATGGACGGACGAAATACGAAAATAAATTTAGAGAGGGCTGAAATCTTCAAAGCGGCAGCTGACCACAGGACATGGAGGAGATTAATAGCCACATCCACTGCGAAAATAGAAAGAACCAACATATGAAGGGTGGTAGCCCTAACTGCTGAGAGTATCCTTATGGATCACCCGAGGTCGTACGTGACCTAAGGAACTACTACCTACTTCCTTCGAAGCCTACCCCTGGCTCGGGTTTCGTGGTTCTTCTTCGAACCGGCGCACCTATTGGGCGTCCCCTTAACTCCTGGGCGTGGTTCTTATTTTCTCCGTCAGATAACTGTTTAAGCTAACTCTAATAAATGTATGTAAACCATGGAAACTTGATAAAACATGGAAAAAGCCATTGAGATCCTGGAAGAGAAAACAAATTGCAGAATTGCAGACAAGATCAGAAACGGATCATCAGGAAATAACTAGATAATTGTGTATTCGAATCTTTCTTCATTTCTGTGCTGTACGTTGCCTTTTTCTTCTCTACTCGTAGGGTGCACTGATTATTTGCAGAATGCGCTAAGTAGTATCTCCGTACAACAGTTATCTTCCAAGAAAAAAATTAGTGAATAAGACACAATTTACAAGATATTTGTTATTCACACTCAGATAATGCAGCTTATGGATCGAAATAGGAAAATTAAGTTCTGTGTTTTATTCCTAACAATGGACAGTGAGTATCACTCGGTGGTGAGTGATTTAGATACTCGTTTGGATGTCTTATAAATTACGAGCATGTAAAAAAAATAATGGAAAGACATTTAAATTCTAGATTTTACATAGTTTATTCTATATTCTACATAGTTTACTAGATTCCTGGATCATCTGAAACGCTGTACCTGTGATAGTATATAGTAGACTAAGTGATGGCGAAATATGTGCGACATTTAAAGGAACGGTAAGCGAAGGGACGCCAGAATCAGATAAAAAGTGGGTCCATGGTAAAAATACAATTACCTCAATTCCCTGCTATTGAAAAACCTTAATATGAATGGAAAGGCTGAAATATTACCACAGATGCATCGGAAGCATATGAGAATTGATTGACAGTTTGAGCCCTAAAACGTCATTTTATACAAAACATAGTTTTGCATAGTTGTAAATTATGCTTCAAAATTATTTACTGATATAACAATTAATAATTTTATTTCGTTAATACAATTGGAAATTTCATCTTTCATCTTACATTTAATGTAACATCACATTAATAAATACTTTAAGATTTGGGTTAAACGAAAATATCATAGTTTCAAGATACAATGCAACTATGTGCGACAGCATGTAGATTTTTTTTTACTTTTAAAGAGTTTCTAACCGTTATTACTTGTTTTATGAAATCGTAATTCAAACACGCATTTCCATCAAGCAAGAGTAGCAATCCAACATCGGAAGTGAGGAGGAAATCGGTGGCAGGAAGGGGCAGCGCACACAAAGAGAGCCCGGCGGACGGCGCGGGTGGCGCTTCGATGCGGGCCGCAGGGGGGCTCGCGGCGGCGGCAGTATCAACGACCTTATTGAGGCCAGCGGCTTTACTCCGTTATGTCATGCCCTCAGATACGCCTCCGGCCCTCGCCACCTCCGCCTTCACCTCCACCTCCGCCGCTGTCCCCGTCACCGCCACTGCCTCCGCCTCCGTCCCCGCCCCCGCCCCCTTCCCCCGCCAACTCCTGCCACCTCCACCCTCACCGTCACCTCCAACTCCCACATATCCATTACCACCACCGCCAACACTGCCCCAGCCCCACCCACCTCTGTTCACTGCCACTCCCACTGCTAGCTCCAACCCTCACGCCGCCACCACCCCCGACGCCCTGGCTGCCTCGTCGCGCGCACGCGATTGCCGCACGAACAGAACTGCGTGGCGCGGAGCGGAGCGCTGTCGAGTCCGAGCTGAGCGGGGTGGGGTGGAGCGGTTAGCAGCGCGGAGAGGCGGCCGGGCGGAGTGGGGCGCGCGTCGCGCACGCCAAAATATGCAAATACGTCGCCTTCACCGCCCCCACCGCCGCCTCCACCGCCTCCTCCACAACCGCCCCCCGCCGCCCCCGCCGTCCCCGCCGTCCCCGCCGTCCCCGTCGTCCCCGCCGTCCCCGCCGCCGCCACAGCCTCCACTCCACTGTCACCGCCGCCTCCGCCAAGCCATACTGCCCAACGCGGGACCGGTTCATTGATCCCAGGGGCGGGCGGCGCCGGCGACGGGTTAGGAGGAGGCGAGGGTGGGGCGGCGCTAGCGCGGGGGCGGCGGGGGAGGGGAGGGGAAGGATTAGATCGCCGCCCGTGTCAAGGAAAAGCGCCGGCATTGCAGCAGTGGAATCGCAACGCAGCCGCCGGCTCCCGCCGCCACCGGCCCGATTTCGCACAATATTCGGATTGGAATGTTGAAGCGATCTCTGGCGCATAATGCACGGGAATCGAGGCAGAGGGTGGCCACGGAGAATGTGAAGGCGCTTTGCAAGGTGGATTGGGTGTGTCGTTGCAGCATTTGTCGGGAGATGAAGTCAATATGAGGAGCTCTCTCATTTACCTACCTATGGTATACCTCAAGGTGTGTTACAAGTCACTGCAATGAAAAGACAGAAACTGTAATACTATTAATGTTTTGACCTATCTGACATTACGTGCATAAATCCCTGACACTATATAAATACCTAGTTAATAGCAGTTTTAGTTCTCCGTAAATAAATTCAATATAAGAATATAGAGAAATTTTTAATTTTTTTTTCCAATGATCAAGACGAACCATGCACGGTAATAAAATGGAAGATTATTAATATTTCTAAATCCCCAGATTGAAAACCGCCTGGCTTGAGATTTTAATCCTCTTAAATAAAGTAACTGCATTCCACACTGTTTATTATTAGTAACAATAACTCAAAAAATGTGTCATCAAATTCCTACCAACAATTTCTATTGTACAAACTTCTGTACAAATTCCTATGAACAAATTTCACCCATAAACAATTTTTATATCTTCAGTCTTTCGAACATTTGGCCGATGAAGTGTCTTTTTCAAAGACCGTAATGTGCCTAGTGCCTGGATTGATTGACATACGAGAAAGATAAATCTGACATATGCAACGTACCGTTATATATTCATAAGTAGTGCTTTGCTGTTTTCCAAACAACAATACATTTAATGGAATATTATCAGTGGAGTGTTTCTTCTTCTGAATCCATGCCTTTTGAATAGAAATGTAGCTTTGTTGGTACTTTGGTTCATGGTTCATACATCATTCGGTGTGTTTTTATTATGAGAAGCACCTACGTCTTCCTTCTTAAGGAGAAAATAATTTAATATCGAATATTAATTCATTTCAGTAATCAAAATAATTTAAAACATAGTGTTTTGATCGTAGACATGACATAATATCCGAGCTTATCCAGTTTCGATTGTACAACTGTGTAGAGGTTTAAAACGTGCATTGTGCAATCCAATTTTAAATCAGTTTTCGTCGTAGAGTATACCACATTTCGAGGAAAAAGAGAAACATTTTTTGTTGGAAAACGAGCACCGGTTGAAAATGTGATACATTCACATGAAAGGATAAGATATAAACTAAATGCATGGACATTTAACGACACATCAAAATTGTCGTTCTGATATTCATTAAGGTGTTTGAAATGACACTACTGGTTTCATGTTCCAAAGAAGTTTAGCATACACTAGTTCATAGCATTCCAAAAACATTAATTACCTGTTCTAAAGACCCGTTTCGGCAAAATCTCGATTACAGCACGTGCCACATCGGTACGCACTCTCGCAGGCCGTCAGTGTGTTGCTGACTACTGATTGCTGAGCGTCTTTGCAGAAACTCTCCTTCGCATCTCGCGACTCCCCATTATGGAAAGGCATTATTCCCAGGAACTCCTACCAATTTCTGTGACATTTTTAGGTATTTCTCGCATAGAGAACGGCTGTCTTGAAGTATGAGCACTTCTCGAAACATATTACATTCATCTCCCACAGCGGTAGTCGAAAAATGTATTTCACGTTGCTCTCTGTGCTAATAGAGACTCACAGAACCATCTGTGGCTGTGAACAAACACTACTGCAGCATTTCTCTCACGTTACAAATGAAGTTGGGCAACACGGTAAAATTTCTTTTAGAAAAAATAATTGCCATGATTTGTGCCCCAACCCTTGTAGTTTGTACACACAGTTTAGTTAACCCCTCCATTGAAATCTTTTCCATTTATTCCATTTAATCTGAAATGGAATAATAAAGTGATTAAGATGTTCAATAGAAACCCGTGTACGTCGAGACATCCGATGACGCCTCCAGCAATCGCTATTCATCGTTGTCTCTTCGTCCACAGACCTCGAAAGTTTCGGAGGTCGTCTCCATTAGGTTCTACTGATGGTTCTGGTTCTATTGTAGGTTCTACTATCGGAATGGTTCTGCCTCGATTATGGTAGTCCCGGAACTGGCATTTACGGACACAGTGGTCTCGTCCCTGAAACTTTCGTTACTGCATGTCTTCGCGTTGTTATAGAAATATGCAAAAGCTGAATTTTCAAGTGTAATTAATTTTCATTTAAACTTCAGCTGAAAATAAATACTTATTTAGGGTAGGTTTGTCATTCATATTCTATTTCTAATTCATTATTAATTCTCGTATCTTGAGATTTTCAAAATATTGAAAATAAATAATCATGAACAAATCATTTTTACCACTACAAAATACTGCTATGGTTCTTGGTGTTGTATTAAATGTGTATCTTTTCTTCAGAAGTGCTTCATTATTGCGCCTGTTTGTCAACGGATTCTGATGTTCCATGACTATGTCCATGAAGTTTTGAATCAATACTTTTCAGGAATACTTAACAGAAAATGCATTCATTAGGATATAAACTACGCAAAAGACTGGTAGAATTGCGCTTCAGATAACGACAGCGCTTTCAATTCGCCCTGGCACTGAAGTTCAGAAACTGCATTGACCTCGTTAGTCTGTCAGCAGTGCTTCGTGTGTCAGGAAATAAGTGTTTACTTTCTCATATACGTACGTACAAGTATATATGATTGATTTATTGATTGATCAGTGATTCCGGGCGCGTCAGCTGCTAAGGCTACCCGCCAACTGCCCAGCCGGAACAACCTCTCAGACCCCGACTGGTTTCCCGACGTGTGTGGTAGTGTACTGCAAGTGAATGTATGTGTGTGTGTAAGTTGGGTGAGGATAGAATAAGGAATAGGAAGGAAAGACACGCACGAAAACCCTGACACCGTCGGGACTCGAACTCCAGGACCTCCCTGTCAGAGGCCCTGCAGTAACATCAATTGATACCCTGAGCCACATAAGAACCAAGCCGGTTGTCGTACGTACAATGTCTTTGGAGATAATTTATATTTTGTTCACTAAATAATACTTCTAGTGTCAAACAATACACAACCTTCTCGATTTCACGTGTTATAGCACAAATATCCCGTGCCTTCTGAACGGCCACCTCTGTGTGTGCAAGTCTCCTGTAGGTCACCTGGCTGAAAGAAATCTGTACCATGGGCTGCAGCAGCAAAAGCATCTGGATCGAATCCAGCTCGACGTAATTCATTTAGAGGGCGACGAAAATGTTTAATAATCTAAATAAACTTAATGCGGAGTATATCTTCATAATTTGATAGCATCAACCTAGCTATACACGAGATATAATCAGCTCATTACTGTCCGTATGAAAAATAACGAGCAGCAGGTTCTTGTGGAAATCGACTTTTAGCCACTTGCCGCCGTTACGTTGTAACTCCCGTCGCCGTCAACAGATGCCGCTGGCGTGCTGAAAATGCCGCTTGCGGAGTCGCTGTGAACGCTACCGGGAAACTTCTCTTTTTGTGCGAGAACAAGCGCTGACGAGTAAACTGGTCACCGGCAAATAATTGAAAATGTCGGCACGCTCTTCACAGAAAGAATCTTTCGCAGACGTATTTGTGCCGAAATACCCTGTTTTAATTGACTGAAAATGTGTATGACGAAAGTTCTGACACGGAATGTTCAAATGTAGCTTTTAATTAATAATGTAGAGCGTAATGTTTTGTGCTTTGATCCCACAGTTTCAGAAACAAATTTGGGAAATGCAAGAGCTTTTAAATAACATGTGTTTATTAACAGTACTCTGTGGTGGAAATTATTGCAGGGGATCAGAATGTTTTAGTAAACGTTTGTCCGACGATTTCATTTTGTTATTTATGAAATGCATATAAGGCAATGTTATTCAAATCCTCCAACGAATGTCGAATACTGAAATTAATTGTGTGACTGTCACATGATATTTTTAGTGCTAATGACTCCATGAAAATTGGACAACTTATTGTTTTGGTTTATTAAATATATTTTGCCATACATTTACAGCCATTTACATCTGCATTCATGTTCCAAAACAAACCTATCTAAATAATTTTGAAAATAAAATATTTTATTTATTTTTTAAAAGCAAATTCATCAACCATGATTCCGTTACTTTATTTCGACAGCGATGATATCGATCCGTGATTTAGTGACATTAACAATAATATAATATCATCATGTCTTATTTTAAATTTTTCGGCATTTCAAAAATTGTATTAATTTGTAATTTCAAATTAGGAGTTAGTCAGTTACGCAGTAAATAATAAATTAAGCGAGCTTGCCGACGTTTCGAAACTACATTAGTCTTTCAACAGGGCTGAAAATTTAACATTAATGCAATGATTAATATATATGAAATATTTATAAAGACATTTGAAAAAAATATTATTTAAAATAGTATTAGAATTAGTTGTATTATTTCCCACACTGAAGAACTTATGGAGATGGTCGTTGAAACCATATGGAAGTAGCACACGACTTCAAGCGTCTACAATGTAACAGCATGGTATTTTCTGTATGTATAATAAAATAACAGTGTTTAAAAACGACAGCAAGTAAAGTTCTTTTAGTTATTGGCCAATTATTCAATTAAAATTCCAAATGAATAAATTACTTGATGGTGTGAATTTAACAAAACAATTTATTGTCTTTAAGTATTCTGACTGCTTATTTAAAGACTCCTTGTTTCTGAATATCAGCAAACAAAATATTATTTTGATTGTACATTGAGAGTATTCCTTATTGAGCTTTGCATTTCAAAGCGATCTCTTATCTCATCCTTTTTTTTTTTTTACTTTCTCGCCCTTACTAACGTAAGAAGAGAAAGTATCGTGTGCCGGAAAACGGCGAATTTTCGACGCAAAAACTCTTATTGCCGGGCGCGATAAGGAAAATGGATAAATCCTGTTGCTTCTACTTCCGTTAGCACTAAAACCCTTTGTGGGTCTTGGCTTTCTCTACTAAATCGTTCCAATTTTTTCTGTCATTCAATATCACTCTCCACTCTACCATGTGCAGCACCAGAAGATCTTGGCACACGTCGTCCATCCACCTAGTTCTTGGTCTTCCTTTCTTGTGCCCACCTCTAGCCATCCATGACATGATCTTCTTTGGGAGTCTATTCATCTGCATCCTTTGTATGTTTCCCAACCATGTGATTATTTGAGCCTTAATAAATCATATTACATCTTCCCCATTTATCATATTTTCTTATTCTTGATTTGTTCGTATTTTCCAGATGTCATCATTTACTTGGCCAATTTATTTTACGCAATATCTGTCTTTCAAGTGTTCTCAGTTGATTATAATTTTTGTCTCTGAGTGTCCATGTTTCTGCTGCATATGTAACAACTGGTCTTATTAGAGATTTATATATCCTAATTTTTAAGTGTTTTGATTTTAATAGTTTTTGATTTGCATAGTATGCTTTCTAATCCAGTTGCTAAATAGAGAAAAAATCCACCATCACGTGTTGCAGTCCGAATTTATGTTTTGTGCGTCCTTGACACCGCACAATCGATTGACGGCAAAAAGTCTGTTTGTCCCCCCGTCCGTCTGTGCCCAACCCTATCACATAAACTGTTCAGCCGATTTTCTCCAAAATTGATATTCCCCAGTTCTGACTGATATCTCTGGTGTTTGAAACCGATATTTTAATTTTTGTGGGGTACTTTACACGAAGACATTTTCAAAATTTTCAAAAAATGTTACCAATTTTTTTATTAAACTTTGTCTTTGAATAGGGTAATAGGTGCTTAAGATAATGGAGCACGTATAATCTTTATTGAAATTACTTGATTTTTCGAAAATTTCAAGAATTCAAAATTTTTTCGGTGTCTTCCTAGAACTATAATATTGAAAAATGAGATTTTTACTTAAATAAAATCTGTTCCTTAAAAACAGATCTTGAAGGTCACGTTCGACTTTTCAAGAATATGAGTAGTTTTCAATGAATTTTCCGCGAAATATATACGTAATTTAAAAAATCTCAAAATCTGCTCCAATTTTTTTCTTTAAATTTTCTCCACATATGTAATAAATCACAATAAAATATGATAATAGTCCCATTTTCGGATATTGCTTGGTTTTTGAAATTTGAAAAAAGTTAACATTTCAAAACTACAAAATTGAAACTAGAGATTTTTGTATCAAACACAGATTTTTTGTAAAAATTCAGCTTTGAAAATTGAAAAACATATGGACACTACAAATTAGAAGATAGAGATTTTTGTCTTCAACAAAATCTGTTCTAGAAAATCAGCTCATTAAAAAAGGTCATGTACTTTTGTTTACAAAACTTGTAGTTTTTCGGGAAATTTCTGCTTGAAATTAAAGAAATGTACAGAGGTGTCTCGCCAACCACGGTCGGCGAGAAAAATCTTCGGAGAATAGGGATGGATCCAAAGGATATGAAAAATAATTAATTTACTTTTAATTATAATTTAATGTTGAAAATGTCAATATTAATTCTATTTTTACTCTATTCTACAGTTTGTATTCTCAATGTATTGATGTATTTTCTTTCAAGTAATCCGCAAACCTTAATCGAAATTTTACCAAATTTAAGAAACTCATAATAAAGCGGTTTTATTTACAGTTGAGCGTGTGTTATATGTTTGTAAATTAGCCTTTTAGAACTGATTTGAAACCTATTTTCCAAATTTTTGTCCGTGTTGCAAGGTGTAGAGCATACATATTTTCACTAAATGAAATGTCACTTATCAACGCATATTTCAGCATTTAACCATCAATATCTTCCAGATTATAGTCTTTCCAAATTTGAACGAGTGTAAAGCATTACAGTAGAATGTCGATTATCCGTTTTTTATAAAAATTAGTTTCGTTCTTTTGGTCAACATTTTGTGAGTTGAAAAAGGGTTTCCAAACCTGAAGGATTTATTTCAAATTTTTACGCAATAAACACGTTACTGTTTCTTGGCTATAGAACGTTAAAGGGTTCATTTTACTATTTTAAGTGTTTATTAGATTAGATGAGTTTGGCTTCAGATACTAGTTTATAAAATTTTTAAAATGAAAACATTGAATTATATTAGTATAAACTTTTAAGTTTTATTTTGCTGCGCTTCATTTAAGATGGTGTCAATATATAAGGCGGTAATAAATTAACTTAATATTACAAACCGTACAGTGTTAGTAATTTAATTAGTTTATTAGTATTAGAGTTTGCTATTTATGAACCGTATGTGTTGTACAGTGACTAATCCATAAACAAGTTGAAATTTGAATACAGAGAGAAATAATCGTTTTTGCCTAGAATTAATAAAATATTCGTCATGCATATATGCCAAACGAATTACACAAAGTCAACGATGCGCTGGCAACAGTGCGCTGCTTGCTTCTGTATAATTTGCTGCGAATACTGTAACAGTCAAATGTATTCCTGTTTGTTTCATTTGTCAAAGTAAGAAATGATTGCTTCTTACTGTCGAAATGAATGCAGATATGCATCACAGACGCTTTGTTTGAATTGGACTTCAAGTAATAGCTGAGGTGTTAGCGCGGAAATTGCAATGTTTCAATGTTACATACTAGCTGTTTCCAATAATGCTAGAAAGTATTTGCTGGTGTAGCACCCCTAGTTCATCATGTGTATAGGTAAGTGTGTTTCTCTGGTCTCCTGCTATGTGAGAATTCCAAATAATTACAAACTTCCACGACTACCACAACCTCATAGCAATGTGAGTTCCATGAAAACTGTCAATATTGTGCTTACACTGCTTTTTCACGTTGGATCCGATGTTTAGATCCGTAGGCGCAGCCTGTCAGCTTCGCTAGTGGTAGACGTTGGCTTTACGTAGACGTTGGGACGTTGGCACGTTGTCGGCACGTAGACGAGGTATCAGATCCACCAGGCGCATGCGACAGTTTCGCCCGCTCGCCGGGTGCACTGCCGCGTACCCTGCAGCCCGAAGCGTTGATTCATGAAGCGAAAGTTGCCGAGTGACTTGCTTCGTTCAATGATTTCTCTTTCACCCAGGTAATGTGGAGCAAAGGTTACGCCATCACGCCGCTGTCGCCGTCGCCGCCTCCGCCTCTTCCACCACCACCACCACCACCACCACCACTACCACCGCCGCCACCACCGCCGCCATCACCCCGCACTTTATTGCATCTTGGCTTCTACTGCAAACGGGGAGCGAGGGACCAACGTTTGATGGTGTGACATGCCACAGCAGCCGTAGTGGAGATTTATCTCGTTTTACCGTCAAATGACTTGAGTAATTGATTGACTAACAGATCGATTGTTCATCCACATACTAGAATCCTCTGATCGTTAAAGAAATATTCTTTAGGGCCGGTTTCGCCAACATACACCTAACGTGACGTTAGTAAACGAGCCGTTAAAATTAACTTCCCCGTTAAGATTTGTTCCGTTTCACCAACGTTTCCACGGCTCCTGTTAGCTAATCGCCAGTTAACTTTAATGGATGTACAAAATGCATGAATATTTGCTTTTAGAAGGCCGTGAATTGGAAACTCTGTGGAGAATGAGCTCTCAATAGACAGAGAATAAAGAAAAAAAACACAGTATACACATTCTCTGCCATTCTATTGTGGTCAATTGTGGTGCTTGTACAAGTTTTGTTGTTTTGTGGGTTGTAATTTGCCATGTCAAAAAGAAGCAGATCCGCCAATTTTTCGGCAGAAGAAAAAGAAATTCTTGTAGACTTGCTCCACAAATATAAGATTATTACGAGCAGAAAAACGGATGGTGCTAAAAATAAATATAAAAAATAATTTCTTCTTTCCCTGAAAACACGTGGACGCACAGACGGCATTTCCAGGCTTTCCAATTCGTCGTCGTCTTCCAGTACATACTGCAAAGCTCTTTCCATTTTCCTGAAACTGCGATGCCCGATGAAACCGAAACCCAATATTTCCGATGCGCTGCCCACTAACCAAGCGTTAACTGAAACTGGCCCTAAGGGCCGGTTTCACCAATGCTTGTTAACACGCTAACCGGATGTTAGGAGATTTTAACGGCCCGTTAGAGAAAATACGTGTTTCACCAAACTTTAACGCCTGTTAACTTTCCGTTAAAGTTAACGCGGGATATCTGCTCCGTTAGCAGCAGTTAACGCTTGGTTAGTGGGCAGCGCATCGGAAATATTGGGTTTCGGTTTCATCGGGCATCGCAATTTCAGGAAAATGGAAAGAGCTTTTCAGTATGTACTGGAAGACGACGAATTGGAAAGCCTGGAAATGCCGTCTGTGCGTCCACGTGTTTTCAGGGAAAGAAGAAATTATTTTTATATTTATTTTTAGCACCATCCGTTTTTCTGCTCGTAATAATCTTATATTTGTTAAGCAAGTCTACAAGAATTTCTTTTTCGTCTGCCGAAAAATTGGCGGATCTGCTTCTTTTTGACATGGCAAATTATAACCCACAAAACAACAAAACTTGTACAAGCACCACAATTGACCACAATAGAATGGCAGAGAATGTGTATACTAGTGTATACAGTGTTTTGTTTCTTTATTCTCTGTCTATTGAGAGCTCATTCTTCACAGAGTTTCCAGTTCACGGCCTTCTAAAAGCAAATATTCATGCATTTTGTACACCCATTAAAGTTAACTGGCGATTAGCTAACAGAAGCCGTGGAAACGTTGGTGAAACGGAACAAATCTTAACGGGGAAGTTAATTTTAACGGCACGTTTACTAACGTCACGTTAGGTGTATGTTGGTGAAACCGGCCCTAAAGATGATAATACGAGTAATTCGTAATACCTAAACCATATGGCCTTATCTGGAATATATCAATGATTGGATGGGTAGATGATGATTATAATGACACACAAACAAATTTGTCAGACCCAAAGACTTTTGGTGGTTTTGTTTGTGTGCCTATGTTATTGTTATGGAATAAGAGTAATGATTAAGCAACGGTGGAATGAAGAATAGGGAAAATTATACCGAAGAACCGAGCGAACCAGCTCCGAACTCATTTTTTCCCTCATAAATTCCACATGGATCGTCCGGGATTTATGCCTCGAAACTCAGAGATGTAAGGTGAACAGTCTAACCACTCATGAATCCACCATGAATCGTCATGCTTCTACGATGCAGTGATAAAAGGATCGATTGAAAAAGTAGTGAGAGATGGCTTGCTCCATATGATTAGGTTTTGTCTCTCATATTCATGGCTAGTTGATATTCTGACTTCCATTACTCTACCAACAGCGCTGTTGGCAAAAATGGGTTCCCGTTTCTAGAAGTATTGCCGAAAAATCTAACATTGAGCAACGCTGGTCTCCTACATTACTCCACAACTGGGAAAATACTACTGCATATTTCCGCCCTTCTAAAACCATGCCAAAGACTTCTTGATCAGGAGAGATCCTGCGCTCTGGAAATTCAACGGCAAGGGACAAGCTACTGTCCGAACGAGACGCGACAATGGCTGAAAAAGTAGGTCATAATTGTCGTGGCGGTCAATGTAATTGAAAAGACCGCCACGGCAGAAAAGACTCGCCGTGGGCGAGCTCACGCCAATCCGTCCACCGATGGAGGCTACCACAGGCAGGGTGGTGCGGAACCGCGGAGCCGACGCCAGCGCAGCTAAGGGAGGGCGCGCCTCCCCTCTTTTCCCCTCGGCCCGGCGGGGGAGAGGGGAGAAGGCTGCGCGACTGATAAGCGGCGCGCTGGACGCGTGCAGGAGCATTGTGATTACTAGAGACCGGATTTTTATGTAATTACAAATTTTTTGTCTTTCTACTTACCGCTCTCAAAATTGTAATCTTGGCAAATCATCGCCCCTCTAACACAATATCGAATTTTTTCTTTAAACATTTTTACATATTTAGTACTATACTACATATTTTACATATTTTGTTGTTTTCACAATATATTTTCTTATTTTATCAATTTTCTTCAATTTAATTCCATATTTTTTGTGAAAAGACTTTTTTTTTTAAATCAGCATTTTCTCAACATTATTGGGGAATTCTGTCCAAAATATCATTGACACCGTGTTTTGTGATCTGTAATCTCAATTTCCGAGAAAAATTTGCGATTGGCGACGTGTAACACTTTGATAAAGATGCTACAGTGTATGTTGGCTGGTGGTAGATCTCAAGAGTTTGTGCGATGGCTTCTATTGCGATTAGTCCGGCTGCTAAACTACGGTCCAGGATTACAATAGATGAAGCTTTTACTAGGGAAGAGAATGTTGTATGATGTAAAGTGAGCAGTTTTTCTAAATGTAATTTCTTGCTAAGTAAATGCTTTTTAATTAGAGAATTTTAATATTACATATTATATCGGATTTTACATATTTATTACATATTCTTACTGTTTTATTGTATATTTATGTACATATTTTGACTCTCATACTACATATTTTTCCGGTCTCTATCGATTACGAGCGAGCGAGATTACCGATTTGGGAGAATTCTTCGTACATTGTATAACGACTCAGCTTTCACTGTATTGTATTTCGGTCGGTTGGTTTGTGACTTGGCTTGTGTATGGTACATCTATTGGATATCTGACGACCTGGCATTTTCCGCGTATTGTTTCTTTGAACGTGGCAAGTTCCCACTGATAATAAACTTTGTATTAACTGTTTTTCTTTTTCCCTGATTTCTGAGTTTTCCCGAGTCACAACAATAGTTTTCAAACAAATGTCAGATTTTTTTCTGTGTCGCAAACGAATGCGAATGGAAGCTTCTCTTCATGAGTCTGGTACTATTATCCGTTTTTAATCTTTCCAAATTTATGACTCTGCCTACTTTCATACAAACAGTAACACTATATACATCTTAATGTCTTTCACTGCAATATACTTGTCTTCTGACGTGCATCTTCTTAACTACAATATGTAATCTCATTCCTCACCAGTTTACAAATGCAATTGAATAGGTGAAACCACAGAACGCCACATACTTTCTCTATTTAGTGCTATTTTTAATCCACTAAATTTTAGTGCAATTCGAAGGTGATCGAAATAGAATGACTCACACCTTGCAGAATACCTATTAGCTCCGATAGGGTATAATTCCTTCCTCTTCCATTTCATTAATTTTTACCCTTCCTGCCATTACGTTCCCTGCACAAGATCGCTGATCTTTATACAATCATTAAATTTTCATGGGTGTAATATTGTATTTCATTGTTCGGCTGATTATAATATCTGACTGGATACTTTAAAAATTTCAGGAAATATTTTCCATATGTGTTGATAACAGAAGTGCCCAGATTGGATTCTGGTGAGATCAGATATTGCGCGCTCTACAAATCCTCTCGGTATATAACTGGAATAATGAAGTCGTCGGAAAGGTTCCGAGAAAGTTGAAATTTCCAATTTTCGAATATTCTGAGAGTTCAATAAAGACCGAATTTCTACCATATATCTAAGCTGATGTATTATTTATTTAGATTATTTGAGCAAAAATATTTTTAAAAAATCTTGAGACGTTTTGAAAAACACGTTAAAATGTTGTACCACTCCACTACTTGTTACGACATATTTTAAATTCTTTATCAAAATATCATTAAATTACAGTGTTACTATTTAAAGGCTGTAACTTTAAAGCGAAGTGAAAATTATTTAAATCTGGAAACATTTGCGAAATATATGTTTTAACAAACAAAATATACACAACCAATAGCGTAATCTTCTCATTTCGATGTCGGTTATAAATGTACGGGTACATACGCATAGTTATAAAGATTTTCCCCAACCTTCGCCATCAACGGAACTTTGGGGGTGAGTCGTCTTCTCAACCCCAATTAACAGAGTGCAACAGAGCGGAAAGAAAGGAGATCTGAAGTGTGGGAATGGCACTGGTCAAATCACGGGTAGAGTCTCGGAAGGGAGGGATTGGCTGCGAGAAAATGGCTGCGAAAAGAAACTAAATTTCGAAATACAATTTTGCAACAAAGACTCATATCTCCAATTTTGAAAATTTGCATTAACGTTCAATGACCTGAGCCATAGAATACTAGAGTTGAAATTTTTTGCTTGTATAAGTGCTCTTAAGTGATGAGTAACATTTACTCACTTCAAAAGTAAACAGTTTCTATCAGGAAAAGGTTGTAAATTATGTTATTGCTCATTACAGTATTTCTAAAAAAAATTAATAAAGAATTCCAGAAATAATAATTAAACACAGAATATACTGTGACTGTATTGTATAATAACCTTATCAAGAGATTAACAGGCGTGACCCCGTTCTACTGGAATGTACTGGTAACACTAGAATTAAGTAACATTTAGTCACAAACTTCCTTTATTCATTAGTCACAAATCTCCGATGTTTTCTTATTCTAATAAAACTAATACAATTACAATACTCAGAGCACGAGCATATTGAAGGTAAAAGAGTAATTAATAATGCACTGCTCGAAGGTGTTATCACGAAAAGAAAGCCATCTGCAAATAGTGGTTCTACAGAATAGTACAAACTTTCAAATATTAGTTTTCTATTTCCTTTGGTCTCGGCTAGCTATTTGGACTTGCCACATTTTCTTGCCATCTGTCTTCTATTGCCGCTCAAGTTACACTTCCTTGACGTTTTCTTAATTTGCCGGTTTCGTAACAGTAAAAAGAAAATATTATTTTAAGAATATTAAAGAACAGTAAAACCTCGTCCTAAATGGCAATTTTTTTGGAAAACATTCGATCAGTTTTTAAGAAAATGGGGTTTAAGAGCTATTGTAAATTCGCAATTTGAAGCTCTTTTTCACAGAAACCTTTTGAGTTTTCGAAAAACTTCATTAGAAGTCATTTTAAGCACTTTAACTCACAAAGCTTTTGTTTTCTATGTTAAATACATTAATTAATAAAAGAATTATACACATTAGCATACTATTTACTAATCTTCGGGAAAAAATGTTAATTTTTTCAAAGAAAACTTACGCCAGCTTAAACTAGTGTATTGCTTACAAGACTTCTAGGCACATTTATTAGCAATTCAACTAGTTATTTTTAAAATATTTTCATAAAATAAATCCAACATTTACCTAGTCAATATGCATTGCTATGATTTCTGTGAGTAATATTTTATATTAGCTACCTAAATGTAAGATGCAGTTTCATAACATTTAATTACACAGTCATTTACATACATTCAGTTTAATGGTGTATGGATACAAGTTAAGTCATAAAAGTATATTTGAAAACATTCAAAATATTAAAATGTACTCTTTAACGTTCTATAGCCGAGAAACAGCAACGTGTTTATTATGTAAAATTATAAAATAAATCCTTAAGTTTGTAAATTCTTGTTTATTTTTCAACTCTCAAAACGTTTACCCAAAAAGTGAACCTCATTTTATAATAAAAAACGGGTAATTGACATTCAATTGTATTGCTTGAAATTTTGAAAACCTATAATATGTAAGATATTGGTAGTGAAATGCTGATATATGTGTAGATAAGTGACCTTTCATTCAGAGAATATATGTATGTACTATACCTCGCAAAACAGACAAAAATAATGATTATCAAACACGTTTCGAATAATTTCTAAAAGTTTAATTTGTAAACACATGCTCTGCTAAATAAAATATCTTTATCATATCACTGCCACCATCTCGCAGTTCACCAACAATGTACTTTTCAAATATCCATTGCCGCATTGCTGCGGAAATTTCAATAAAGCTTTGGGGAGTGCTTGAAAGAAATAATTACGTATTAATAATTATATTTATATATTGTAAAATACTGTTTTTGTTCGATATTAATCTCGTCGAATACTATTTGCTTTATAGTCGTCGTAATTATAAAAAATAATCTTTATTTTTAATCTAAGACAGCCTGTTATTTTACATTTTTAAAAATTTTATGTATTTAAAATAATGTATTTTCGTGATTTATTCTCTATATTTCAGAATCCTAAAATAGGTTACCAAACATTTTTTTAGCACTGTTTTAAAATTCTCTTAGGTATAAAATTGTCTTAGGTTAAAGTTCTCTTAGGGAAGTGGACGACTAATTTTGATGCCCAATTACTCCACAAATACGTATATTTTGGAAAATTTAGACATGACCTTATTTGAAGATCTGTTTTTGATGAGCATATTTCATTAAGAAAAGCAATTGTATCTTCATAATTGTAGTTGTCGAAAGACGCCGAAAAAATTGTGAATTTTTTTACAATTTTCGAAAAATTAGTTTGCAACCAACATGAGATCTGCACTATTAAATGACCTTTAGACTATCCAATAACAAAATTTAGTCAAAATTTTTGGGGCCATTTTTTGAAAATTTTGAAAATGTCCCAAGGGCTTCATGTAAAGTACCCTCCCAAATTGAAATATTGATTTCAAATTCAAGAGGTCATGACATTAGTCAGATCGATCGGGGAATATTAATTTTGGAGAATATCGGCTGAACGGTTCAGTGGCTAGCGTTGTTCACAGACTGACGGACAGACGTTTTGCCATCAATCGATTTTTCGGTATCAAGGAGCCATAAAACGTGTATTCTAGCTACCCCACGTCTTAGAGGATTTTTTTTCGAAATTTAGCAACTGGATTTATCCATTTTTTCGTTACCAAGGCCCTGTAATAAAAGTTTTCTACCGAAAAATCACCGTTTTTGCCCAGCTTTACATAACTTTCCCTATACTACGTAAATACTTCGTATATTTTTTCTAACGTAATTTCGCCGCAATTTTATTCTCTTTCATATGATCACGAATATCGATTTGGTTTGGGGGCACTTTTCACCGCCTTATTCGGCTATACGTTTTTGGGGAGTTTGTAATGGATATTGTCGTATTTGTTTTTACTTTCTTGCCTTACGAATACTTCGTAAGAAGAGAAAGTTATGTAATCGTGCGCCGGAAAACGGCTAATTTTCGCCAGAAAATCTTTTATAGCTGGAACCTGGTGAGGAAAAAATCGATAAAACCTGTTGCTAAATTTAGGGGGAAAATCCTCTACCTCGTGGTATAGTCAAAATTCATGTTTTGTTGCTTCTTGATACAGTACAATCGACTGACGGCAAAACGTCTGTCTGTCCGTCTGTGGTCAACGCTAGCGCCTACACCGTTCAGCCGATTTTCTTCAAAATTGATATTCCTCAATCGTTTTCATTAATGTCAAGGCTCTTGGAATTTGAAACCGATATTTTAATTTTTGGGGGTACTTTACATGAAGCTCGTCGGAGATTTTCAAAGTTAAAAGAAAATAGCTCCAAGTTTTTTGATTAAATTTTGTTGTTGAACAGTGCGAAGAACGTTTAAGGGAATGATGTAGGTATCATTTTCGTTGACATACCCAATTTTTCGAAAATTGCAAAAAACTATTTTAAAACTGCAAAATTGAAGAAATTGAATTTACATCAATTTCAAAATTGAAGATAGAGATTTTTGCCTCAGACGAAGTCGATTGTACAAAATTAGCACTTTAAATAAGGTCATGTACCATTTTTTGGAAAAACTAGTAGTTTTTGCGTAAACTGCGCTTCAAATTTACATAAATCTTTTTTTTTCTCACAAACCACTCCAAATTTTTTCTTTAAAATTTCTTCACTTACGTAATGATGAACGATAAAAAATATGGTCCTAGGCCTACTTCTGGGAAATACTTGGTTTTTTGAAAATTGCAAAAAAATATTTTTCAAACTACAAAATTGTAGATAGCGATTTTTACCTCAGACAAAGTCTCTTGTACAAAACTAGCTCTTGAAAAAAGGTTATGTAGAATTTTCTGAAAAAACGAGTCGTTTCTGCCTAATCTTTGCTTCAGTTTTAGAAAAAAAATACTCAAAAACCGCTCCAAACTTTTTCTTAAAATTTTTTTCACGTGTGTAGTAAGGGACGGTAAATAAATAAATAAACTAGTAGTGTTATAGAGTTTCTCATATCTACCATGGTATCAATTGTTTCGTTATCATGCATTTACCATTCCATAGCTCGATTCGATTCTTTTTATGGCTCTGTTCGACCCATACGGTGCTAGTATGGCGTAGTAGTATAAATGCCGTGTCGTTGAATTTGAGGATCGGATTTCGGGTCTCGGAACGGAAAATGTTTGCTGGTAGAAAACACTTTGTGATTTATGAAGTAGTGGAATAGCATTTAGGACCATATAGAAGCAGTGCGAGAAAGTATGTGCGTTGGAAGCACCACAAGTTTTACATTGTCTCAATATTTTTGAAATTTTCTGAAAAATGGTTCCAATTTTTTTGATTAAACTTTTCCTCGAATATTGTAAAGGATGCTTAAAATAATGGTGCGGGTCTCATTTTCGTTAAAACGCTTGGTCTTCGAAAATTAGAGAAGTTGAACAGTTTTCTCGGCGTCTTCCTACAACTACGTAATTGAAGATGTAGATTTTTTTCCGTAAATCTAATGTTCCAAGCCAGGTCTTGAAATAAGGTCATGTACAATTTTTAGAAAATATGTAATATTGCGTGAAAATTATTCTATTTTAAAATAATTATTTTCTGGGAAAATGACTCGTACTTTCTTTTCCTCGTTCCTTGAAAAATTTTTCCCGTAAATTTTCTCTTCGTGTGTATCAAAGAACGGCAAAAAATAGTGCTGGTCCTATTTTCGAGGAACTCTCTGTACTTTTGAAAATTGCTAAAACTTAACATTGTAAATATACAAAATTTATGATATTCTTTTTTTTCTAAGCAAAAACAGATCAAAACATTAGATCAGTTAAATAAGGTTACGTTCAATTTTTTGAAAACGCGAGTGGTATTCGTGTAATTTCTACCTCCATTTAAAGCAATTTAGAAAACAATTGTCAAAAACGACTCCAAATTTTTATCTTCACTTTTTAAAAAATAGAAAGAATGATTCTTGAAAATGAAGCAGGTCACATTTTAATGGATTTCTCCGAATTTTTGAAAATTGCAAAACTTAGAAATAATGAATGTGCTGAATAATGTACCGATGTATATTATTTGATATTTCGTAGTCTCATTGACAAACTTCCGGATACAGGAATAGTTATTCACTTCATCTTCAGAATATGAGAAGCAAACATTCGAATTATAGTAAATCAGTCATAATAAGACAATAACATCTGAGCGGTATTTGTCTAACTAGAGTTTCAGTACTACTGAAATAGATTTGTAATTGAATATGTTTATGAGGGAAGTAATTGACGTCCATCTCTCAAATGGCTAATGTGCCTCTAAATGGGTTGTAGGAAATTGAATTGTGATCCATAAAGCAACCCCTTCCTTGACCATAACACTAAATCCGCCATGTTAGTTATAGTTGAGGCGTTTCGATATTCAGTTATCTTCGCCAATTCCTAAATTATTGCTGTGATTATAATACTTAGTGCACTTAATGTTAACTGAAAACTATGCTTCAATTACGTCTGAAGTAATACAATAGAATATAAGTAAACTGTATGCCCTATTTATTTTGTTTTCTGTTGTTTTGAACCAATTCTTCTGTGGTTCTACAATAATTTTACATTCAATTAATGCAATAGAGTTCAAATTGACGATAAAAATAATTGTTTAAACACAGTTTTATTTCTATTTTAAATCCACCTAATAATATTAAAATCAAAGCGACATCAGTTAGGCTGATCAAATTAGATATACTGCAAAGAAGGCTTCGAAAGCTCATTTTCTTATGTGCTTACTACGAGAAGGTAACTGTAACCCGAATTTGAGGCTTACACTTTTTTGGATCGTTTCATAATAGTAAACGGAGTAGAGTGCTAGAATCCTCATACAGAACATCAAACTAGAACATTAAACAGAGTGCAGAAAAGCGTGGCAAAATTCGCGAACAAAAAGACTGGGGCCAATATCAATCGGGCATCGTGTAGATATACGTAGAATGGCAGCATGATTGTGTGTCCTCTTAAAGGCGTATACAAAGCAATCGTCATGGAAAGTTACCACTGAAACACTGGAAAAACTATGTTACTTAAAAAGGACCAAGCATTCACACAAAATAAAATACAGATTACGGATTCAGGAAAATATGGCTTCATAAACAGGGCCATTGTTGACTGGGACGATTTACCTACAGAGATGCTAGTGGCTCTTCATACGAGCACAAAAGTTAGAGAGATCTCAAGAACGTATGTGTATAGTAATGTGTAGATGTGTAGACACTGTAGAGATGTTTTTCAGCATAAGGGAAGTCCAACAACCGTGCGGGCAAAGTGCGGTGCTCATATTTAGCGTTAAAATATAAGTTATTGGCTAACGAAGTGACATGCAGTGAACTGAAGTGAAGTGATGG
Source organism: Acheta domesticus (assembly GCA_031308135.1). Classification (NCBI taxonomy): domain Eukaryota; kingdom Metazoa; phylum Arthropoda; class Insecta; order Orthoptera; family Gryllidae; genus Acheta; species Acheta domesticus. The sequence continues at coordinate 211,464,230 of JAHLJT010009436.1, read as the reverse complement.
GTAGAGATGGAGCAGAATTTACCCACTTCATCTGGTAGACAAACGCAAATATACCTAGTATAGAGAAAGTGATGTAATTCTGCGGAATATCGATTTCGAGATTTCAACGTTAATACCCTTTTGGTATTCACTGAGGGCGACAAAGTGTTTCTTTTCAAAACGTCCGTTCTGAAAGTTGTTTCTTTCAAAACGCCTCTGAACAACACTAGCGCCAAAACTACTATTAGGAATTTTGCAAAAATGAATATATGGTGAAAAATGTCTTCAAATTGTGTGAAAACTTCACATGAAGTCCTTCAAAAGTTTTAAAAATTTCCTCATGGATAGCTTCAAAATTTTTCATTAAATTTCTTGTAAGAATAGTATGTTTGTATTTGTTATTTGGGGTCGACTGTCCGACTCTGACGGGTAACTAACGGTGTCCCGTAAGTAAAACCAGTGAGAAAACATTTATAAAGATGGCGTAGATCATATTTTCTCTGTTTCCCCTGATTTTTTGAAAATTTCCAAATTTTCAACTCTTTGCGGTGTCTTCCTACAACTGCGATATTGAAGATGGAGAATCTACAATGAATATTGGTTTGCGAATCTACAATGAACAATGGTTGTGAATCTACAATGAATATTTCTGACTTTTCCAATCCACAAAAATTCAGAGAGCTAAAAAAGAAAAAAAAAGATACGCGCCATTTTCATGTGTTCTTTGCTCTATCCAAGAAACAATGAAAGAAAAAAATTTGGAGCTGGAGGAAATTTAAAGAGAAAATTTTGCAATTTTGCAATTTTCGAAAAAAGGAGGGATTTTCAACGAAAATTATACCCACGACATTATTTACGCATTTATGCTTACCAAGGGTAAAGTGTAATTAAACAATTTAGAACTATTTTGAAAAACTTCTGAAAATATTGTTGAGAAGTTGAAAAACGTCTGAAACTATAAAGTACCCTCAAATATCTTTTTCAAACTCGCATGGCAACGAGTTCGTTGATATCGATCGGGAGATATCAGTTTTAGAGAAAATGGTCTGAACGGTTCGGGCGCTAGTTGTCCATAGACAGACATTTTGCCTTCAATCGATGTTTAGGTATCAAGGACCCACCAAACGTGATTTCTTATTAGACAACGTGTTAGAGGAAGCAATTAACTACATATAGGAACAAGTTTTATTCACTTTTTCGTTCCCGGTGCCGACAATAAGGGTTTTCTGTCGAAAAATCACCGATTTCCAGCACACTATTACAATACTTTCTATTCTTACTAAGCAAGGCGAAAATGTATAAACCTTCTACGCAAAAGCGTAATACTGGCCTGCGTAATGGCCTGCGAAATCGCAACTCGAATTCCAGCGGCGTGTCAAAGTTGCCGAAATAATATAATTCTGTTGAAAACAGTAGTAAGTTCAAAATCATGCTTCTTCTTTTCCTTGTTACGCGGGTGCAAGTCTTCAATATTATGTATGATTTTTATGTTAAATTTATTGCCTCAGGTAGATTAAAGTACAGATGGTAGATGAAGTCTTTTATTCAACAAATTCTGAAATTCAGCTAAAGGCTCAATGCAAATCAGATTTCTCCTTCATTCTCTTTTCATTGTTAGAATTTCTTGAAAATTGTATGAAAATAGGTATATTGCTGAAAACATTCGCCAGTCTTCGTTTCTGCCATTCTGTTCCTAATGTAACAAATGCGCTGTTTGCCCTGAAATCACTTCTTATAAATCTACAATCTTTGAAAATTACTCCTCCCTCTGAGTTTGGAAAAACTATGATGAAAGTCGCCTTTTTGTTAGTATACACTTCTAGGGAATTGGGAATATTTCCTTAAGCCTCATTCTCTTTTATGTTCAGACATCACGAATCTATTTTGACTCATTCGCTGGAAGCAATTTCTACGCATGGCGGGCTGGATTCCGGGATTTCTCTTCCTTGCGCTAGGGCTAAATACGGCACAGCTTGTGCCTGCCTTTGGGCCCTGTACTGCACCGCACAGTGAGCTGAAATGGTCTGAAACGCGCAAATTGTATTTCACGAGTAATTCTGTTAAAACATTGCGTTTAAAATGATGCGGGCGACAGATATATGTTACAAAAGCTAGCATCGATGTTCGCGCTTTCTTCAGCGGTTTGTTCTATGTTTATACAATGAATAATTGAGCATTTAGAAGATTCTTTATGCATTTATCAGATATCAGCCAATTTTGATGTGCGGAAGTTGGCGAGCCTAACCTGCAGCTGTACCTGGCGACACTAGCGCCTTCTATAGTAGTATCCTCGGGATTTGTCCCCAGTTTTGATGGAACGTTGCAAGACCAAGGACTGGATTCCGGAATCTCTCTCACTCCTCGGCCGGCGCCTGCACCCCCTCTTATGTAGGGGAGGCGCGGATCAGGCGAGGCTACTCGCCTCGAGGCTCCCGTCTCTCTGGGCTGCGCTCCGCCCCAGCGAGCTCGGCGGCGGCGCCAGCCCAGGCAGGCGCGGATCCAGACTTCTCTTTTGGGAGGGGTCACGTTAAGACTCAAGTGCATTTATTTCGGAAAGGGGGAAGGGTACGGAATGTAATAACATATATTTGACGAATGCTATACGTATATCAGATTGACTTTATTATACTATAAATATATTAGAAATTCAATATTCCCATAATCACACATCAGATATCAGCTTACTATTGTCACGATCCTCACCCTATCCCCTGGGGGTGAGGCAGGTGTAACTTTGGAATTTTAAATGGTAACCCCCAATTTTTGTTGCAGATTCGAATTCTGCTTACAAAAATATTTCAATTTTATTCGGTACATTTATTTTTAAAAAATTATAAAATTATCAACAATAACTTTCAAATTAGCAAAAAAAAGAACTTTCATATGATGCAACATGATACAATTTGTGAAGAAACTTATATGAGAGAAACATGTACATGTGTGTAATGAAAAAATATTTTTAATAAATTATTATAATTAATAAATGCATGCATATAATAAATAAATAAACTAAATTATACTTTTATTTTTTTCTCACAATTGTTTTTCTCATTTTCATTTTTCCTTTTTTTACATTTTTTCGTTTATAGTGCTCTTTTGTATATTAATAAATTTGCACCACATTTGAATCTCCTTCAATGGCGATTCTTCTATAACAATATTGTAAACTTCAATATAATTTTGGGGACTACACCGAGACATGCAAACATTTAATAATTTAATTAATGCAACATTTAATATATTGCAAATAACTGATCTGATTCCTTTTACATTGCCAAGGTGATTTGTATAATTAAAACCCAAATAAAGTAACTTCATTGCAATACTGTTCATCAAGAATGAAAGCTGTCAAGAGATCCTTTTGATACAGGATTCAGACTCAACGACAGGAAAACATTCAAATAAGATAGTTTAGGCGTCAGACTCTATCCTCGCTCATCAGCCGAACTAAAATCCTCTAACAGGATTCGGGCTCAGCGACAGCAAAATATTCCAATAAGGTCTTTCAGCAGTGGCGATGCTGAAGGGTAATCTGAGAACCTTATAATAGCCAAATTATTTTTCAATAAAATCTGTCGTTGTGTGCCATTTTTCAATATTTTTGTTACTGAATCTTGAAGAAAATTAAATGTGTTCGACTTTTTTCTCCATTTACGCGCAAGGGAATTATCAGGGCTGCAGCCTCTTTGGGGCCGGTATCTGAGCGAGGCCAGTGGATAGACACCGGCTGGCGCATGCGCACCAGAGAGCTTCCAATATCTTCCTTTCACTTACATTCACTAGGCAGAGATCCCACCTGGAGCCAAGGCTCTCGGTAGACACGGACTTCCACAGCGATGCGCGCCCACGTCTCGACCAGGCAAATTCACCTCATCACCTGACGTTGTGAGAAAGTAGAGTTGTGTGTGTGCCGTTTGTGTGATTTTTGTTGGTGTTTTCTTTAGGAAACAATTAATGAAGCTAAAGATATAGTGTTGCAAACAATGTCCCACTGACTATACGCCAGTCTCATAACTTATAAACGGTTTACGATATCGAAATGCAGTTTTTGCTCAACAAGGCGGAATCACGAGTCAAGTAATACGTCGTAGAGATAGAAATAGTAGCAATATGTAGTAATATATCGTGTTCGATATGAAGAGACTATTGGAATCTGCATCAAAGTAGACATGACTATGAATGAACTTTCAGGGTGAGATTTATTTGAAAGGTACAAAAATTATTGATACAGTAGTGACTTAAATGGACTTCAGGTTTCAAGATTTCGAAAACTTTCATTTTATTGAATTTCTTGACGAAAAGCACTTTTTTACTTACAAAGCGTCCTTTCGTTCAGTAAAGTTTTTCCTAATAAAACAATATACATTCCTTGACAGTGAGAAGCCTCGAAATGAACTGACAAATGCATTAATAATGAAAAATACATGCCTGCAGTTGTTTTGTATTTGTAGTAGTATTTGTTAGACAATATTGGTCTAAAAAATATCAAGATACGGTTCGGTTGACACAACTCCGTCTAACTGTCCTTTTATATAGAACTGCATTATGTGAAGGGAATATGATTACATCAAAGAGTTAAGACATTCGTGAGAAATTCTATGGGAAAAATAACTGTGCAGAAATGAAAGCTTTAACGAACAAATTATCGACGTTTTTGTTGAATAAAAAAACGATGAATGGAGCTAATTTACAAAAAATGTAAGATTAGATTTTCAGAATACCAAACTGCATGACTCCAGCTTCGCCACTGTATTTTAGGCGTTAGACACTATCCTCGCTCATCAGCTAAACTAAAGTTCTCTAACTCTAATTCTTTTCGACAAATCTTTACCACTAACCCCTGTTGATAGCCTTAACTTGTGTTGAAAGCGGCTTCTTACGTTCTCACAAAACTAGAACCGGAATCAAATTTCAATGATCAAATTAGGTTCGCCGTTACATTACTTTAAGCATTTTTATAAACATTGAGTTCGAAAGGAGTTCCGATACTGAATTTGATTGTATCATCGAAACTGAATTCTAACAAACACCTGAAAGCAAGATTGTTGAAAATTTTACATACAGACCCTTATTATTACTATGTTTAGCTAGTTCTATTCCCTTTGAACAACAGTTGTGACTTTTAAGATGAGAGCATGTGTTGACGTCCATTTTGCAGTGGCGTAGCGTGACTCACACGTTTGGGGATGCTCAACAATAACACACAAAATGTCACTATCAACTACTTCATCTAGCAGGCGTCATCTAGCAGGCAACACAAGGCAGTGGGACTCTGCTGGGACTACTTCCACGATCGCGATTGCTTACGACGGTGTAGGCGCTTCCCACAAAATCCTCACAACAGTCAGGGCTGCCGATGTCTTGAAAGCAAATTATACAATGGCTCAGCTTTAATTCTTATACGCGAATGGCAATAAGACCATTTGTTAATTTATACATTGCAGACTTAAATAATATGTCATCTATTTAAGAGATAATACAATTTCTTGGATATTAATTAAAAAATAGTAGTCACGCACTATTTCTACAGTTTGTACCCATGACCAAGTGGGGACTCCCGAGTGAGAGAGAGAAAGATAATTTACTGACCGCCTGAAGTGTGCTGCGCTCTCGTGCACAAACGAGCTTCTTTCCGCAGTAGACGCTAGCGTAAAGCAGTCGGGTTTCTCTTGGCCAGGGGTGAAGAGGGGAGAGGGGAACCTCGCCATCTGCGCATGCGTCATTGCTCGTCGCAATCTGGCGGCAGACGCTAGAAGTATTTTAGCTTCCAAGCAATCAGAGGCCAGCTTCAACAGCCCGCCGAATTCAATCATAGGAAATCAATTTAAAATTAATACAAAACGTGTTTCGCTCAACAGACCACTTGTAAGAGTATCAATACAGTATTTAAGGTTCTTATATACAGGGATGCTCAGCATCTCAGCGTCCCCTGACGCTACGCCACTGCCATTTTGTCCCAAAATCTCTCGTTCAATTAGTGACAAATATTCACATTACGTTGGCGACACTAGTAATGCGCAGTGTATTTGATTCCGCCTTTAGATGTGTTACTTGTTAAGATACATTTCTTTGTACTAAAAATATTTCTAAAGTGATCTTGAATACATCTATGTTTTTATACAAATTAAATTCCAATTTCTATATAAATTCATTAGTTTTAGCTCTGATAAATTATTAGAAATTTCTAGAATAGTCTGAAAATATCTGAAAATGCCCCAAAAATGTCTCGGACAGTCCCGATTCTGAAAGGACACTGGAAAGATTATCAGCTTCTCAGTGTTTTTTAGATATCTTAGAGTTTCTCACAAAATTGTGACGGTTCATCATTTGGGGGGGTCATGACTCCCGTGACCCCCCTTGGATCCGCGGCTGAGCCCAGGACCCTACAACTCTCCATCAAAACCGGGGACAAAGCTGGAAGGGGCTGCTAAAGAAGGTGCTAGTGTCGCCGGGTACAGGCTCACCAACATCCGCACTTAAAAGTTGGCTATATTGTGAGAAATACGAAGTGTCTTCTAAATGTTCAATTATTCATAATATATACGTATAAGAAACCGCTGAAGAAAGCGCGAACATCAACGCTATTTTTTGTAGCATTACGTGCCTGCTTGAGCGTAATGCGAACCTACGTAGCAGCCACACACGTTTGAAGTATCGTTGGAAGCAGTTCGTATTTTAGTTCCTGTAAGAAGGTTCTACAGGAGAGTTCGCCTCCATAATGGTCTCCACCACGTTATATGTGAATTGAAGGACCCTGCACCAGCCTCAAAATGTTGACCACCGCAGTAACTACTAGCGTCCTAAATAGTATTTTTACCAAAATGCCTATTTCTGCAATCAAAACTCCGCTGAACTTTGATTTCGTTAAGAACTTTGCTGAGAATTTTAAACGGATCTTTTAATTTTTGAGGGGGTACCTTCCATTAAGTCCCTACAACATATTCAAACTTCTCTGAAAAATGGCTCCGATTTATTTATTTACCATTAGCTCGTTTGATCCCTCGCGGACCCGACGTGCAACGTCGGCGTCTCGGGGCGGTCCATTGTTTAGGCGTGCTGCGCGAGCGCGGGCGCGGGCGCGGGCGCAGCGATCGGGCATCAAGGCCCCGGCCGCCTCATTTGAATTGTGATGGACCGCACTCAGGAATTCCAATGTCACGGGTGTCAATGCCGACGCCCGGTGGGCGGTGCCGCGCCCCGCCGCCCCGCGACGCGACGCGCGCCCAGACGACCTGCTGCCGTGGCCCGCCGGCAACAACGCTGGCCGCGAGGTCCTAGGGCTCGAGTCCCCACGGTGGTACCGACAGAGGTGGCTCAGAGCATCAACTGATGTCACTGCAGTGCCTCTGACCGGGAGGTCCTTGGTTCGAATCCTGTCAATGGCAGGATTTTCGCCGCTAGCTTGTCAGCTAGGTAGAATTCAGTTGTTGTCTGGCAGAACTCTAGTGGCCGGCTCTGATCGGTAGTTTTCCGTGGTTTCTCCAATCAACACCAGGCGAATGCTGGAGCAGTAACCTAATAAACGGGCCACAGACCGCGCGCGATCTTTCCTTCCTTTTCCTTGTCCTATCCTCACCCTCTTACACACACACACACTAACATGCACTACGTAACCACACATGCCGGGAGACCGTTCGGGAGCGTAGAGCTTGTCTCGACTGGTGCGGTGCCCCGCTGGTGGGAGATACCTGGTTGAGGGAAAACCCTGCTAGTCGACTGGAGTTCGGCGCCGAATCTCTTCATCCAGCGGGAAAAGATCACCGCCACTTCCCGAGGAAAACACGCACTACACTTACGGGACTAATGACATAAGTAGTTGACGCGCCCGGAACCATGAACAATCAATCAATCAACACCGCTAGCCGCGAGGTCCTAGCGTTCGTGTCCCGACGGTGGCGGAGTTCCGACACTAAGTAGCTAGGTTGGTTACTGCCTGGAGGAGAATTCTAGCGGCCCGCTGCTCTCATCTGTAGCTTTCTGTGGTTTCTCGGATCAATGCAGAGGAGTTACTCTAAAAAGGGACCAGTCTCTCATGTCGGGAAACGAATATCATGTGGACGATGGCATTGCAAGAGGGAATGACGAAGCTAGTTGCAAGTTAGGGAACGTAAACGAACCCAATGGCGAATTCATTGCATGGACATAACGTGTAGTTACGTTGCCAGCAATAGCCAAGTAGTAGCAGTCAAAACAGTCGCTTATTATAGTAAACTTTCTATACCAGGTAAATGTTGGGGCAGTACTCTAAGAAACTCGTCTCGGCCCGTGCGCTTTCCTTCCTCATCTCTGTCACTTCCTCATCTCTTATAAACACACACACACATTAACACTTAGATGCACTACGTTGGTCAACGCCGGTTCTCAAGCTGTAGTGAGTTAGGAACACCGCCACCGTTGGAGTACAAAATTTATTAAATTTACAGGAAATAATGAGCTAAATAGTTTACTTCTCCGCGTTCATTTATGCGCTAACGCTTTGGACACTTTATGGGGAGAATTGCTAGAGGACAGACAATATGAGAAATACACGGATGAATATGAATTTTTTATGATTATTCCTGATGTCAAACTGCTGGAGGTGGCGAAATTTTAGTCATTTCTTGTCCGCATGTCCTTTCTTGAAATAAATATTGCAATTAGGCAGAGCTCTACGTACCACATTAGCATGGCGCAAGAAGTAAATGTCTTTTTGTTGTGAAAAAATTTTGGTTTCCTCGAAAGCTTCGTTTCTAAATTTGAATCTGTTTATTTACATTATAAATTGTGATCGCCTACTATTGCCCTAGAAAGGCAGGTGGCACTTAAACGCTCATAGGTGGTTTGGAAATGATCGCTTGACGGTGGAATTAGGCACTCGAGTCAACGTTCCGTCATACGTACAGGAGTTGCAATGGCAGGAAGTTCGCACCGTCGTAGATGGAGGGCGGTGAATTTTCGTCGGCATAAACGATTCTGGCCGAGAGTGGTGAAGTAGGTTGCTAAATTGGAAGAGAATATTTGTTCTAGATATCTTCGCCCAGAAAACTCTCTTGTAAAGTTTCCTTTGTTTTGTTTTCTGGGAATAATTTTAATTGTGATCTGGGGTACGAGAAAACCGACAGTTTCATATCACATATTTCGTCTGTGTGTACGAGCGGGAAGGCATGGAACGCTTTAGGAAGGGCTGGCAGACTGGCGCTTGCTGCGGAGGGATCTCAACAGCGAAAAAGGAGGAGCTTTCTGCTGTGAAGTGACCGTTCACAGACCAAAGTAACACCAACTCCCGCTGTTTTTCTCAAAACTAGCCTTAACAGAATCAGATTAAAATGTTTTGGAATGTTTGTATTAATTGTGAAGCAGAGACTGGAATCAGGGAGGAGTGAAGCTAGCATAACAGTGCCATCAAGGTCATGGCCACTGTTCCCCCAATCTGGTCATTAAATTTGGAAGGAGGAGAACTGGTTAACAGAAATCCTATTTCCCTGAGTATTTGATCGAGAAGAATCTTTGTAGTGGATACTTGTAAGAAAATTTAGGTAAATTGTGTGATATTCTTATTTCAAGAACAATAATAGCTCATGAAATTAATTTGGGAACTAGCTTCTGTGGGAATCTGAATATTTTAAGTAGCATAATGTAAATACACGAACAATATTCTATTTTACAAGATGGAATAACTATGAATACTTATGAATAGCTTGTTTAGATTTTTTCTTTGAGCAAAGTAGTGTAACAATACTTTGACTAAGGAAATATCATAGATTGAAATACAGCAAGATGTGTGTGTGTGTGTGTGTTTGTGTGTGTGCAAAGTTTAGCAAAGTTTGGGTTTCTTGGTGTATTTTTGTGTGTGTTTGTAAAATTTTTTTTTTTTTTTTTTTAATTTATTATTAAAGTCGCATCGACTACTGAGGTCATTAGCGACTACTTTAAGTACAACTTTACAATATTAACATGGCAACTTTACAATAGATATGAATTTACAATAATTACAATATATGTGAATATGTAGAGACAGACATTACAGGTATTTTGATGTTACAGAATTAGCTTCTAGTATCCATACCAAAAATTTTATTCTTTGAAAAAAACGACAATTAGTTATGTTGTTTTGAAAATTACTAAATTGTTTGATTTCTAAAATAAAAACTACATGTCACTGTCACTTACTAAATACTAAAATGAACCTGCTAGGAATTAAGGATTTCCATCGAAATATTTTGAATGATCAATTGTCACTGAAGAACACTGGCAATTGATATCAATGCGTCACCAAACATAAATAAGTTGGTTTTAGCTGAAGTGAAAGCTGTTGCAATAATACCTATAGAGAGCGAGATTAAGGTATTGGGATATTTCTCCCCTAGTACTCACTGACGATTGTTCGTTTACACAGACCACAAAACAAAACAAAATGTCCTAAAATATAATTTGCAGAAATGTTATTATTGCTAAATTTTGACACCCCCTCATTTTGTACTTAATATTGATATGGGTGGAGGGACTTGGACAGCAAGACGGAGGGCTTAAAATCTTCTTTTGTGAAACTTCATATATTTCGTGTGCTTCTCTTTGAGTGAAGGTTCATTTCGATGAGTAGGAGTAGCTAGCTAAAATGTGTTGTAACAGCCCTTTTTTAACACTTGCTACCTTTGTTTGGAAACAGAACTTTGTGGTTTCACTCTGTGAATATGATTATTTTTGTTATTGGGGATAAAGCTGTAGTTATTTACAATTCAATCTCCGCTGTTGTTAATAATAATCCATTAATTTTGATATATGAATCTTGGTCAGTGTCGTTTTCGCTACCTTTCTCTTGTTTCTCTGCCTCTCACTGACTCCTCTTTTCCCTGACTCTCCCTAACAGCCATTTATATTCCAGCAGTACAGAAACACATGCCTCTGGCTCTTTATTCACAGACTGTACTGCTCTTAGCGCGCAACAAGCTCATCATTTTCCTCTCTCGACTCCCCTTACTCCTCATTTCTTTGTTACCCGAACCCTCTGCCGACCAGCTCTTTGCTATCAACTCCAGTATCGTCTCCTTTCTGAACATCTCAGCAGTTTGAACAATTCTAGACACACTATCAACCCTATCCCAATGAAAATGAAGAATTTCTAAGGTCAGCATTGTAACGATTATGCAGAAAAATTTTATTGTACTTTATTATATCATTCCGTTCCATATCAATATTATTATGAGCAAGGATGATATGATGAGATAAGAGGGTCAAATGAATCTTGAGGAAACCTACCTCAATCCCGTTTTCACCATCACATTTTTGATATTCGGTCAGAATTTCATCTTAAGTGTCCGGAGGTCGAAAAATAACGTTAATAAATGATCAGGTGTATTAAAACAAATACATTGTAACTTCTCATTCCATACGTACACTATTGGTTTTCTGTGAATCGTGGACTTCTCAGAAGTTTACTGACACGAAGAAGGCACAATAGAAATAATCATTTCTTCAATACCTATTCTTCAGGCACATTTCTGTTACTTGTACCTATCCACTTTCATCCGCAAACCGCATTCTTCGGAGTGCGAAATTCTGATTGATTTGGGTTTGTCTTGCCGGATGAAGTCATCTCAGAAGATCGCTTTGTTTATAATAATACAGAGCGAAGCAATGACAACACCATCACTTGATATTGTTGTGTTCTTGGTGATACATTAAAAAAGCAATGACGCTCGTTGCTATGTATTATTTTATATCGTCGGATATTGATTGATATATGCACGAATTCATGTGGTAATAAAAACATATTTGTTCGCTGTTACTAGAAAGTCTATCAATCAATATTTCTAACAAATTTCCCTGAAGCAACTATTCTCGCTTCTCTCCCTCCTCTCTCTCTTGACGCTTATGTCAGAGTCCATGGCTCGAATTTCGATAAAGAGTCATTGAAAGAAGCAAGATTGCGTCTTCCTTGTCACAATAGACAGAAAATCGGGGACGTTCGAAACTGCACATCACTTTGTCGCGCGAAAGAATGTGCAGATGTGTTGATGAGACAACCGTCTCAATTCACTTCGCCCTTCGCTTCAATAGACGAAGGCTGCAAGGCTTTGTAAGGCGCAGGAGGTATTAATCTCGCATTAAAAAAGCGCGGCGGAGCACGGCACGCCGGCGCCTGGCTGTGCCTGCCCTGCGGCGCCGTTGCCAGTCACTCCGGCAAGGACGTGCGCACGCGCATTGATGGTTATTTTAACTCTATGACTTTATATCAGTGTTGTCAAGGTCGATGCCATGATCGGGAGTTCGTGGCATGAGTACCACGACGAAATCGCCCCTCCATGCAGTTCATAACCCCGCCGGAAGAGACAACGGCCATTACTATTGTAAAACGGCGGGGTTACTAATAGTTTCCTCTCCCGGCGCTAGTGGCGCAGAGAAGCTCGGTGCCGCGAGACGTGCCACTGCCACCAATAGGAGACCTCGACGCCACTGCTTTATATTGTCTAGTGCGTTCATGTAACTTGTGTCTCGGGAGAGCAAAATGCGGAACCACGAATGTAAACGAAGATGGCCGATGGATTGTTAGTGATTCCGGGCGCGTCAGCTACTAAGGTAATTAGTCCCGTTTGCATGTTTTACATCGGGATGTGGCTGTGATCTTTCCCCAGTGGATGGTGAGATCCGGCGCCGACCTACAGTCGACTAGCAGGGTTTTCCCATGCCCGATATCTCTCACCGACAGGGCACAGCCCCAGTCTGGACAAGCTCTAAGCTCTCAACCGGCATGTGTGGTAGTGTAGTGAATGTTAGTGTGTGTATGTAAAGGGCGAGAATAGAACAAGGAAGAGGAAGGAATGATCGCGGGCCGTCTGTGGCCCGTTTCTTAGAGTACTGCTACTTAGCCTGGTGTTGATCGAATGAAACACGGAAAACCACCGATCAGAGCAACCGGTCGTTAGAATTCGTCTCCAGTCAGCGACTGACTTCGACCTAGCTGACAAGCTAGTGTCGAAAATCCTGCCGCCGTGGAGACTCGAACCTAGGGTCGTCTGTTCAGAGGCACTGCAGTGACATTTGATGAACTGAGCTACCTCCCTCGTTAAGATGATAGAGCAAGCTAGCGAACTAACATATACACGCCGCATGATTTGTAAAGTTAGAATTCCCCAAAAAATGAGTTGGTAATTATGCCTTTGATAGACTCGATGTTTTATGTTAACGCGAGGGCCGAAGGCCCGAGCTTCGTTCTCAACATGGACACGCGTGCGTGCAATGCGTAATTACCAACGCATTTTATGAGAATACTCACCTTGAAAATCATTCGGCGTGTATATGTCGCTCGCTGACCTCCTCGGCCATCATCGTTTACATTAGCTCCGCATTTTGCTCTACTGACACACAAGTGTGCATGTATGACTTGCGCTACTGAAGGTTCTGGGACAGGAAGGGTCTAGTCCAAAAAGTCTTGGCCTGGTCCAGTGCGTCTCCTGAAATATCGGATAGGGGATGCGATAGAAAGTAGCAAATACTTTGTCGATAAAACACTGGTTGCCTTCACTACTTCTTGTGACCTGGTGATCAGACGCCATTGTGCAGATTCGGGCTAATTCGTCGGGAGTTTCGTCACGATCCAAGTCAAATTTCTACACGTGAATCACTATTGCAACTGCACAAAAGTTCACGTCACTGCATTATAAAGAATTGACGTGCAAGAAAACCCTGCACGTCACTTTCCCTGGGCTTCGGTTTCCTTCTTTGTCTTAATTTTAACAAAATGTAATAATACAATTCTGCAGCCTTCGAGAGCCCCCCGGCTGTCCTGGGGCCATGAAGCGGCAGCAAACGTTGACAAAAGCGCAAGCCTGCCAAAAAATATCAAATGAACGTCACATATTACAAACTAAGCAACGAATCATAATATGAAATAGGATATAATAATACGTTACTTACGAATAAAACTTTCGGCTACAGGAATAAAACCTTAAATTATTCTGTTCGGATAAAGTGATTCAGAAGGCTGGGGCGGGGGTGATAAATTACAGCGATTCTAGGTTTGAGTCTGAACGAATCAGTTTGGTGAGGGTGAATTCTACTTTAGGGGTGTCTTAGGTTTTTTCTCTAAAACGTCAGAAAAAACTCGGAAATTTCCATATTGGAAAAGTGTTTAATTTTCTTCAATATTCCCAAAGCTTTATTTTCATCAAGAGATTTGGGGCCAGAAAAATAAAACAAATCTACTCAAAATGACGGTGCTTTTAATACAATACAATACAACATATATCGATAATGCCAAAAGAGAAGTAAATCATCGCGTTAATTGTAGTGTTTTCTAAATGGTGTGTCTTATAACATATTCTAAAAATTTTGTAAATATTAATGACAAAGGAGAAAATTGGCCATTTTTTCGAGCGGCATTACATAACTTTCCCTATACTACGTATATCACTCCGTGTATAAGAACGTATACGGGAAAGTAAGTGCTACAGAATGGCACAGACTTTCCCGTATTAGTTTTCTACTTCCTTGAGTCTTCGCTAGCTATTCGGTATTGCCACAAGAGCCAAAAGAACATTTTTTTGTCATTTTCTTAATTTTTCGGTTTCCTATTGGTAGAACGGAAACATTAATTTAAGAATATTAAAGAACACAAACATCTAATCATAAATGGCAATTTTCTTTTAAAAATTACGCGCCGTTTAAGAGAAAATAGAGTTTTAGCCCTATTAAAAATGCAAATTTTGAAGCTCATTTTCACAGAAAATGTTTGAGTTTTCAAAATACTTTATTTGATATTATTTCAAGCACATAGACTCACAAATATAATAATGTTTACAAATTGCTGGTAATGTGCATATTAAAGATGTGAGACAGCTTTCAAAAAAATTACAATTTTGTAATTTTTGAAAAAAGAAAAAAATAACTCAAAATAAACTTTGCGCTATACTAAAGAGTGTAATTAGCACTATCTGTTACAAAAGTTTCAAGAAAACATTTGCAGCCATATATGAGAAAATGGCGTTTAAGCGTTTCTGAAAATGACTTTGAGCTAATTCACTGAACTTTGAGCTAATTTTCACAGAAAACGGTTGAGTTTTCGAGAAACTTTACTTGACATTATTTAAAGCACATGTACTCGTCAATAAAATAATGCGAAAAAATGACCGCTAATGTAAATATTATTGACGTGAGATACATGTGAAAAAGTTTACATTTTTGTAATTTTTGAAAAAAAACGACATATAGAGCAATATGGCTTTTGTGTCATCTGATTGAGTACATTTACCATCATCCCTACCAAAAGTTTAAACAAAAAATTTGGAGCCGTTTTTGAGGAAATCTTGTTTTTGTAATTTTTTAATTTTGCACATGTTGCACGCAATATTCCACGAAAACTACTAAAATTTTGAGAAACATTTACATGACCTTTATGAAAGAACTCAATATGCAGAACAAATTTGATTTAAAGAAAAAATCTCTACCTTCAAATTTGTAGCTGGAGAAAGACGCCGAAAAAAATTCAAACTTTCAAAATTTTCGAAAATTCAGAGTTATCCGTGAAAATCGGACGTATACCATGTTAATAAGTGTATTTTACTCTATTCAGACAAGAAATTTAAATAAAAAATTTGGAGCCGTTTTTGAGAAAATTTTGAAAATCCCCGGGGGCTTCATATAAAGTACCCCCAAATTTTGAAGAATCATTTTCGAAATCTCAAAGCTTCGACTAGAAGCAGATCGACCGCGGAATATCCATTTTGGAAGAAATCGTACGCATGGTTTAGGTGATAGCAGTGTTCACAGACGGACAGACGGACGGACAGACAGACAGACGTTTTCCTTTCAGTTGGTTTTTCAGTATCAAGGACCCATAAAACAGAGTTTCTGGATACACCACGTGTTAGAGGATTTTTTTTCTTAATTTAGCAACAGGTTTTTTTTTTTCACTTTTTCGTTTTCACCGCCCGGCAATTAGTTTTTTTGCCGCCGAAAATTCGCAATTTTTTCGCGCAGCATTACATAACTTTCCCTATACTACGTATATCACTCCGTGTATACGTACGTATACGGGAAAGTAAAAATGGGTATTCTCGCTTATGATTTATCACACGTATAAATGGGTTATCATGGCAAGAATTTGGGATAAATAATGTGTTTATTGAGTCAAGATCAAACATTTCTGAGATTCATTTTAGTTAATATGTTGGTTGAGATGTGTAATATTTAAAGAATAATATATTTTGGTATGTTTGTTTTCGTAATTTCATATTTACGTAGTAACTGTATTTCAAATTCGTTACTAGGGCAAATTGGTTTCATTATTATACAATTGTTTTAAAATTAACGGTAGCAGAAATATGTGTTTTTTTTTAAAAGCTATGCCTATCCTTAAAACAATTTCATATACCAATAAGTGCGAAGGAAGCATATATGGAAAGTGTAACAAAGAAAGCAAACTGGGAAATTTGGACAGTCACATTTCTATCATAAGTGACACTAATTTGTCCCTCACGGAAAGAGGAAATTTTTAATTATAAGTAAGTATTAACCCTTATCTGCCTGAATTTTTAAAAAAAATCACCATTGTATAATTTTAAACAAATATTATATATTTTTCTCAAAATTTTCAAATACCCATTGTGTCACCTTTTAGGATGTTATGTAAAACAACATGAAGCATTACTTACACATTTTAAGATGAAAGTGTGAACTATCTACAACTCTTTAGAGCGTTCTCATACGGGCACGCTAGACAGATAAGGGTTAATTAACAGCTTATGTGTCTGTGTTTCTTGTTTCTCAATGAAATTCATTCTTCAAATTTTGGTATTCATTCTTCAAATTTTTTGGAACGTAATAATAGGCTTACAATGTAGAAAAGTTACGATTGGCGTCTAAATTAAACCGTGGATTTGCTCACATGTCCCCCACTACCCAGTGTTTTACGAATCAACCAATTATAGAGTGTGAATATACAAGTAAGCCTATATGATTATTCATATCTACCACACATTACATCGCATCACGTTGTAAATGCAAATAAACGTTTTTGAAGGAAACGAAGATGAATCATTCGTTAGCCTAAATACAACAGTCGTATTATTAAATAGTGATTGAGTGGGTTAGTTTATACCATGCCATTTATACGATTCGTGTAAATGATTGTGGTTTTGCAAAATCACAGTCCTTCGATTCAAGAATAGGATTGTGCACACACTGCCTGATTATTTACAAGATAAACGTCAATTTGCACGAAAAAGAATAAACTTCAAGCATAAAAAGAATAAAGATCAACTTTTATCCGGAATCGACTGAGACGGACAGGTACCGAAGTTGAGACCCCTGTCCTAGGCTACATCCGATAGTTAAACTCCTTGCACTTGAATTCATTTTTTTAAATTTAATTTAAGTTGCATCAACATTTAGATCATTAGGGACTATATAATACAATATTTTACATTTTACATTGACAATATTAGGTTTTTACAATATTGATGTTCCATTACAATGATGATTGTGGATACAAAACGTAAACATTGAACGTGAATTCTATTCTGCGTGAAGGCAGTGTTTTGTTGCCAGCGAAGGCGGCTCGCGACTGCATGCCCCGGGGGCTTCCCAGCCGGTTTGCGAACGGCGGTGGCGGGGGCAGAGGCGGGAGGGCGGGGGCGGGGGCAGAGCCGTCCGGAGGCTGCGCGCTGCCCGGATCGCGCGCACCGGAAATGCCGGGCGCGCCACCGGAGGCCAGTCGCTGCCCAGGACGAGCCTCGCCTCCGGGCGTTAAGGTCGTCAGTTCGAATACCTGCCTTTGGAAGGCTGAGATCATCACAGAAGCTATCCTGTTCTGGGAGCGGCCGTTAAGAATAACACAGCACCAAGAAATGTCTGCTAATTACTCAAAAGAGACAAGACGTTACTTTGAAATACGTTGATTCACCTCTTCACCGTTTTATTTGCGAAATATTATTTTTTTTTTTACAAAATGTGTTTATTATAGACCTCACGTTAAAGATAACTGTTAATCTAGAAGCCTCCTTCATTTTCTCACAAAAACTCTGGATTACTCTAAAATGGTTTGATCACATGTAATATCATTCAAAATGCAATCTTATAAACGCCAAATTTGCAAAACATTAATATCCAATTTTTTACTTCTCGCCAACTACGTTTTTACGTAGTATAGAAAAAAATATTGTAATGCTGCATCGCAAAGCAGTGATATTTTGACAGAAAATCTGGGTTTGCGATTCCTGACACCGAAAAAGTGCAAAATGGCAACGGCGAGGGTTCATGTTTAATAGCCATGTACCACGTTACTTAAGATTTGCATAAACTGTTTTGAAGAATTACTATCTGATGCATTGCAATTGCACAGAAAGAATACGATTGGCACAGAAGGAAGAGTTATAGAAAAGTTACAACAGAAAAGTTCTACGCATGCACTACAGGGATAATGGAAAACCTTTCGGAATATTTTTTTCATTCCGTTACTGGAAACAAAAGTTAGCAGCTGGGGCATAGGCAGCGCACCCTGACCGGCAAGTGTCCGATCTTTAACGTCAAGGGCTTTTGAGTACTAATAACTAACAATTTTCAGAAACAATATCGTCTCTCTCGAAGGTGGTAATTCCTTTTCAATCTTAAAAATGATGCACCTTAAAACTTGACACCTTTTAGCACTCACTTGTGAGAGTACTTGCGTATTAAAAGTAAGCTCAATTCTTTCAAGATCTCAGAGGATACAATTATGGGCGTTCGGAAACATTGAAACATCGTCCTTGCTAAATCTCACTGAAACAGCGATTTCATTTCAAAATTGACCGTCAAATGTCTCGGCTGAAACAGTGAATGTAAACTATATCAAAAGTTGTGCTTCTATCAGAGATATGTATCTAATACCTTTTTTGAAAAAAAGATTTCAACAGAATTACGAATAAAATATGATTCATTTACTAAAACTTCAGTTACTGTTACTTCAAGGATTCAGTTACTAAAACTCTTCATATTAATATTAGGTTTACACAGTTTAAACAGATGCAACTCTAATTATAACCTAATTGTTTTAATTAGATCTGTTTTATTGTAAAAAATGTGTTAATTTTTGTAAAAATGGAGATTCGTTGATTTTAAATTATTTTTAACGCTTCAATCGAGATGACATGTGCATTTAGCTCAGCTTCTTCAATCAGAAATTTGTGACCAGGAAGCGATCTACATAGTGGCCTATTAGAAGAGATATGTAGCTGTTAAGAAATTGGATATTTTTTGCAAAAATAAAATATTAATGTTTCATTTCGAATTCTATTATGTTTATCAAGGTAATTATGAGTAAGCCACTATTCTTGTTGATAGTGGTTATTGATCTCTGGTTAAATGATGAAGTGGATTTAGGACTTTGTCAGGAAAGTGAAGACTTATCCTCACTGCCAACATTTTAGCTCGATATTGGGCCATCATCAGGGCTTCAATAATTCATATAGAATAAAACAGATTCTAATAATATCCAAACAAAGATAGAGATACAACAATTAAACTCAATTGTTACTGTAGAAATCTGTGGAAATTGTAAGGATAGGTAAATATAAATAATCTTCCACAGTAAGATATTTATTTTGTACTAAATTCAGATCTCACATTCCAGTATATATGTTTAGAGGAATTTTATCTCATCTGCAGTGTTCCTTAAAGAAGAACACATCTGCATTATTATCAAAGAAATACGTAACGGTATATGAATACCGGATAATACAAAGTCTCAACAGGTTGAATAGAATGAATTCTTGGGCTAAGCGTATTCAGTAAAGTTGCCGAATACGGTTACGTATGAATGAAGAAAAGGGAATGCAATCAAGGCAAGTCTGCGCTCAAATATTGCACTAACGCGCCATAGACATAAACATATATATTATAAACATAATAATAAAACTACCTCTATAGCTTTACAGAATAAAAATTTCATGCATGGCCTTCTTTCCATTAATATTAGGTAAAAAATATCACGTCAGGTTTCGGCAGGGATGCATTAATATATACGTAGACTAAATTAAGGCTCACACTGGATTGACGCACCAATATTTTTTAAATAAAATTTTAAAATGTAAACGTATGTAAAATACAGTATTATTAAATTTTTAAATTGCAATTGTTAGAAATAATTTGGAGCATTATTTCAATAGTATTTGGGGGCCATATATTTTGATCAAGCCTGGGACCCCTTACGATATGGTGTCTCGGCAAAGCCGTTCTGACAATTGTCTAGTCCGCGACGCAATAAGGGAGCCCAAGCAGAAACGAAGTTGCACCGCTACACACATGGTCCGGCACCATCGCGGCGGCCGGTCCACTTTCCCCGCGTGACCTTTCGCCGGCTGCCTTTGGCCCGCGCCAACGCGCGTCCTCGCCTCGCCTTCCACGCCGCCACCACCGTCACCACCACCACCACCAACGGCGCCGCCGCTCTCACCGTTGCCGTTTTCAATGCTGTCACCGCCTCCACCATCGCAGCCACCGCCAGAGCAGCTACTGCTTGCGTCTCCTACGTCGCCAAGTTGTAATGGCTAGATAACTGCCGTCACCACAACTACCACCACCATCACCACCACCATCACCATCACCATCACAGCCAGCGCCGCCGCTCTCACCGCTGCCGTGTTCAATGCTGTCACCGCCTCCACCACCGCAGCCACCGCCAGAGCAGCTACTGCTTGCGTCTCCTACGTCGCCAAGTTGTAATGGCTACATAATTGCCGCCACCGCCACCACCACCATCACCTTCACCATCGCAGCCAGCGCCGCCGCTCTCACCGCTGCCGTTTTGAACGCTGTCACCGCCTCCACCACCGCAACCATGACCATCGCCTCAACCACCGCATATGCTGCTTGCATCTCCTACACCGCCATGTTGTAATGGCTACCTTAATTTTTATATGAAGACCTTGGGGCAATAACATACCATGTCACATTTCTCATGAAATTGAGATAATAGTGTATTTCGACGCCCCATACATGTATCTAGATGTTTGGGGTTTATTTTAAAGAATCGCTGAAAGATGGCAGTGTAATTTATAAATTAATGTCGTTTCTCCCAATGTGTAGAATGCTGTGTCTAGGCCTGTTCTTGCTTTTTTCTCAAAAGTTACATGTAGTGGCATAGCATGTTATTGCCCGGAGGTGTTCATATCTAACCCCATTTTGTTAAAAGTTTCAATGCATTACTCTGAGTACTAAATATTTAGAAATTCATTGCATTATTTTTATTACATTGTGAAATTATTGATTGCTTTTCTACTTCGTTTTTTATTTTGAAGAACTCTTCGTTGGTGACTTTTTTAATAGCCATCATCACATCTACTGTAACTTTTATGGTTTATTATCGATCTACATGATTTCCATCATAGATGATTCCGGTCCCGTCACTATTACAGCTTGTAAAATAGCCTCTTCTTCAATCACAGAAACTATTATTGCCATCAGCACTATGATCTCTATCGGCGACAGAACCAGGGCCTTCATCGTCATATTAATTTATTGACGGAATGATGTTTTTGGACACATCAACTGCTATGGTCATTAGTTTCATTCATGTAGTGAATGTTTTTACCCGGGTAATCTTCTTTGGATCGTGAGATCCGGCGCTGACCCACACCTGGGTTTGCACAGGAATTTTCTTTTCCCCGGAGGGGCACCGCGGAAAAAGTTGTGCAAGTTCCGAACTGGTCTACCATCTGGCCTGACATCTGTAGAAGTGTAGTGCATGTGAGTGTGTGTGTGGAAGGTGGTAAGGACACAAGAAGAGAAGGAAATGACCCATGCACGCGGTCCATGCACCGTTTGTGAGGGTACGGCTCCGATATTCGCCTGGAGTTGATCGGTTGATCAGCGACAAAATTCGACTTTGCTACGTGTCTAAAATACACCTCCGTTAGGACTCGAACCCTAGCCACACCTTGTCAGAGTCACTGCAGCGAATGCGCCAAAGCTGAGTTTGAGGTAACTCATCCGCTGCGAAATCCATTGACGATATCATTACTTTCAATGTGATTACCACCATCACTGATGATTGATTGATTGTAAGTGATTAGGTGCGTCAACTACTTAGGTCACTAGTCTCGTACGTGTAGTGCATGTGTTTTCATCGGCAGGTGGCGGTGATCATCCTTCGCTGGATGGCGAGATCCGGCGCCGACCTACCGTCGACTAGTAAGGATTTCCTCAACCAGGTATCTCTCACCAGCGGGTCACCGCCCCAGCCGAGACAAGTTCTAAGCCCCCAACCGGTCTCCCGGCAAGCGTGTTAGTGTTAGTGTGTGTAAGGAGAGAAGATAGGACAAGGAAGAGGTAGGAAAGCGCGGTCCGTGGCCTTTTTGTTAGGGAACTGCTCCGGCATTCGCCTGGTGTTGATCGGAGAAACCACGGAAAACTACCGATCAGAGCAGCCCTACCGCTAGTATTCTCCTCCAGACAGCGACTGAATTCGAACTAGCTGACAAGCTAGTGTGGAAAATCCTGCCGCCGTCGGGATTCGAACCTAGGACCTCCTGGTCAGAGGCATCAGCAGTGCATCAAAGGCATCAGCAGGCATACTGCAATGACATCATTTGATACACTGAGCCACATCTCCCGTCCCGGTACCACCATCGCAAACGCGCTATCCGTCACTGCTGCCACCATCCGTCGCCACAACCTCTCCCTTCCGCGCTGGAGCGTGGCTGCAGCGTCCTCAAGGCCCTCCGGTTGCCGCTCGCGCGAGGTCACGCGCGGCCTTTCTATCACCTCCCGAAATACGAGTGACACGCGGATCACCCGGAAGTGCGCATATGGGGCATGTGGTTGGATGTGTTTCTTTTTGTTTTTTTCTCGAATGGTCTCATAGAAATCGCCGCATTCCGTGAACTCGTCCTAGATGCAAATATCCGAGAACAACGTGGGAACCTGGGCACAAAATTCAAAGACAACGAAGTACATACTGAGAAGTTCTCGATCATAAATTGACCGTTAAATGAATGGAACAATTGACTGCGTGCCTGTAAAAGCGTTTAAATTCATTCTTGTAAATGTTTGGAACTTGAGGAAGTAAATAACCATTTAATTTAATTCGTTAAGGACATTCATTCCGCCCAGACGCCGCAAAATAGCTCTGATGATGATCGCTACGAGATCGAAAAGATCTTTAGAATAAAAATACTGACTACACCTTTTCTACAAAAAATCGTTATTGACAATTATACAGAAAGTTAGTTATTTGGTGTACCTTCTAAACATAATGTAATGACGTTTTGTAAAGTGCAGTGAAAGATGTGTGGGGAAATAACAACGAAGGAGAATTCTAAAGTAGTGTAGAGTTGTTCATGTAGTATGATGTGATGATAACCGTATATTTCACTTCGTATGTTATTGTTACTATTATTATTAATATTATTATTATTAATAATAGTAATAATTTATTGTATTCTTTTTGTCTGCTTTATTTTGATAATTGTATTTAACTAAAAAACTCATAAGAATTTTATTATAGCCTCAAGAATTGTGTAAAAAAAGTGATATGATTAAATCAAAATTACATTTCTAGTTCATTTAGTTCAAAATTACCATTGTCCTAACGCAACATTTTGTAACTTTCAAAAGAATTTGAACGCCTACTAATCACTTCGAAGACATTACGAGACGGTGTTCAAAATCTTGGCACTGGTTCAGTAAAATGACTTCAAAGTAGTTGTCTCCAGTTGGTCTCGATGGCACAGGTGGTATTTCGGAATCTCTCCTCCAAGCCAGTTGTTCATCCCCCCGCCGCAAGAGAGCAGTAATGAAAGTGGTTCTTGGGCTACCGCGAGAGGTACACACTGGCGGGAATTCGAAAAAAATAAATTCGAATCCACCTATTATTGTAAACTTTATTACCATTATTACTTTTAATTCTCTATACACATCGTCTTTTAAATAATCAAAATATTTCTTGCCATTTGACAAATATGCTGAAAACAAATTTCTATAGAGACACTTAAAGAAAACTAGAGAGAGCTGAAATTTTCCTTCCATGACTCTCGTTGCGTTGATAAGCTCGTGGTACATCACGGTGGGGAAAGAGGTGGTAATGCTATCAGAAGGCAAAGTTGGTACTATTGATTTAGTGATTTAAAAATGATAATTTCAAAACCCAACGATTACTCTTTTTCACTAAAAGTCCAATTACAAAATGCGTGTTCTTCCAAAACAAATAGGGAGTGAATTATGTAACATTAAGAGATAAAAGCAAATAAAATAATTGCCTTAGACACATTTCGTCGTAGAAACCTACCTTCTTACGGTAGAGTTTGTGTACGTCCCATAAAATACAGATCGTCCCGTTTTCCTAACTTTAGTCTCAAAGTCGCGTAAAACTTAGTCGTAACGTCGAAATGTTCCGTGTTTTGCTTTGTCTTGTTTTTTACTGTTGGGTGGTACTAAATACCAATTTCACTTAAGATTACACGAGAAAACAAAATACGGCCTTTGTAAGATCGCGTATTGTAGGCCTTTCTTCTTTGCATAGCAGCAGAAAAGAACCAGTTAGATCCCAAAGACACGACTTCTGGCGACCGGTATTATGATAAAAAAATAAAGTAAAAGATAAATGAAATTAATAGATAACTTAAAATGAAAACTATAAATGAAATTAATAACTTAAGAAAAAGTTAAGTGTCTCGTATTTTGCAAATAAATGTGTGAACTCTACCTTACAGTGTTCACAGGAACGAAAACCTCACCTTCTGCTTCCCCTAAGCTCTCCGCAGCGCTCATTTCGCGGCGCCTGGGTGCAGCCGCTAATCGTGTAATTGCAGGTTTTCTTGGCTGCGGGTCGCACGGAGTCTGAAGGCGCGCCATAAGCGGTCGAGAGACGTGTTTCTGCCTCCTAGGTAGCCTTCTACAGGCACTTTTGTCCCTCCTTCGCCGACTTTGTCAGGTTTCTAGAAACAAATTCTATCAGCTAATAATATTTGTACAACATCGCGAATCGCCGTTCTCTGTCAATGGTTTTAGTAGGCAACCCGTGTGACGCTAATGCGTTACACATTCCGTGTTGCAACGAACCTTGTATTGACATATTAATATTAGCTGGAACACCAAGGAGGGGGAGGAGGAGAAGAAGAAGGGAGAGAAGGAAAATAAGTAACAGAAGAAGAAACAGATGAAGATGCAGCAGAAGAAGAAAGATTCAGCCTAATACTTTTGAAGAAGAAGAAGAAGAAGAAGAGGAAGAAGAAGAAATATTCAGCCCAATGCTTTTGAAGAAGAAGATACAGAAGAAGAAGAAGAAGAAGAAGAAGAAGAAGAAAGACTCAGCGCAATACTCTCTTTTCTGTATCTACTTGACTCAAGTATTCATGTTCTAATTCGTCACTCATGAAGCCTTAGTGAAGAAGAAACCTACAGCTACTTTGAAATGCAGATCTTAAACTGTATTGAACACAAGAAGGACAGGAGTTCATGCTTACTAAAAAGACCGGATGCGAGTAATCATAACGCATGTGTTTTTCATTTCTTCCCGTATTTACACAGAAAATGCAGGCGCCGTCAGATTAATGTCTTTAACTCGTTAGACATAATTTCAAATCTGCGATAGTTCATAGTATTGATAAACATTTCCATGAGCATTCAAAATCTCGAAACTGACCCATTCTTCTTAGATAAACAGTAAATTATTATGATGCTTATGACAATTAACTTCCTTTGCATTCAAAAATTGAAAAAAGAGTATCATCAGTTGCATCATTAATTTTATACTGATATAAAAAGAATTTTGGCATATCAGTTCAGTCTAATATAAAATAATAGAATGCATTGAATGTATAAATATAATAAATAACGAGGTTATGGCAAAACAATACTTATCCTTCCGTGTAGGTATAAAACATACAATGCGTTAAATTTCTATTCAGCCAATATAATTTGCTTTGCACTAATTTAGATTTAAATTATAATAAAATAATTGAATGATAAATTATAATGAATTATAATGAAGAAATTTGAAGAATTATTATGCAAGGATTAGGAATGGCACAATTTTAGGAATTATTAAGAAGGGGAAATTATGCAACGAATAAACTTATCCAAGTGAACTAAACTAATCTTCCAAACCTGGATATCATGCTGTACCACTTCCCAATTTTATCGTTCGGAGAGTGCTATGACACGTGAATCTGATGAAAGAACAATCAAGACTAAGCTGTGGGCTTTTACGTAACATTTCTGAACTTCGTTAACGAAGCTTTGCCTTAACGGCCCATTTAGATTCTATTTATTTATGACATTTTATAGAATATAAATATACAATTAGTTCACCCAACCTTGAAATTTTCCAAAGCCATGGACTAAAAATGCATAACATTAAGCGGAATTCTTATAACTTTTGGAGACGCTTTACCAACTAGTCAGAAGGCTGCCGTGCTTGAAGAATTTCGGATAGCTCTTGACTCGTCACTCCCTCTGTTCACCTAGCAATACCAATTAAAACAAGGTCCCGTACCCAGCGGTGCATTTGATGTAAGTGATGCGCAATATGGCTTTGCAGCAATGTAACTTGTTATGCATCGCGGTCTCTGCGAGGCGGAGAGCTTGCCTTGGCGTCGCTCCAAGGGTCACGTGACCCCTCTTGCTCTGCATAGGCCTCTGCCCACTCACCTGCGTGGACTGCTTGCTCCAATCCGCCACACTCGACGGCATGCCATATTCGATGCATTCGGACACTGGTACCTAAGAGGCGAAAGCCCCTAAATATAGGTAATCCTAACAAGTATTTGTGATACGCTTGTCATCACTTTGGAAATTGCAAGCCAATTATGCATTTATAAATTAAAAAAGTGTAAATATTTGATGTAAGGATATTTGGATGTAGTTAAAGTCAAAATGAATAAAAGTTTTTTAAAAGAGGTTTTGTAAAATGATCTCTGTCGGTTTAATTTTGAATGTCGTTATCTCAAATGTGCACTTATTTAGCACCCCACGAAAAATAATTCTAGGAACGGTACTCCAGAATAATACACGTTCTTTAAATTCAGCTTAATCAGAGCTTCCCAGTGCTCATCGCAGGAACGATATTCACGAACTAGGCTTTGGAGTCGCAGCTGGAAGGATAATCATGCTTTAGATTCGAAACGATGTAAGAAGCTACATTTTGAAAGATGTCGAAAGAAAACTTTGAAACGCTAGTAATTTTGATTATTAGTAGTATTTGATTATTAGTATTTTTGATTTCGTGTTTTCGGGCGTGTTAACAGTTACGATAATTAGTTCCATAAGTGCAGTACCACGATACGAGTATTATCACGGGAGGTGGCAGTGTTCTTCCACCGCTGATTTGCGATGTCTGACGCCAACCTACGCATCTGCTTGCGAGATTTTCACATCACGGTGTCTCCCCCCAG
The DNA here is from genome assembly GCA_031308135.1 of Acheta domesticus. Taxonomy (NCBI): domain Eukaryota; kingdom Metazoa; phylum Arthropoda; class Insecta; order Orthoptera; family Gryllidae; genus Acheta; species Acheta domesticus. The sequence goes on along the minus strand of JAHLJT010009436.1, from coordinate 211,436,910 downwards.
CGAGCCACCACCCCCAAACGCGACAAGCTTTAAGCTTCAAACTGCTCTGCCGTCACTTCCCACAGTTGGGAAACTCGTGGCTAAGACGTAGGTTTCATTTCTCTGCTCCCGCATTACTCCAGTTCCGTTTAAAGGCTAACTGCCAGACGGAACCTTCCAAAATCCGTACTGCTGGCAAACGTGAAAGAGTATGTATTTCGTATTTTCCCAACGCGTCAACTTCTCAATGCGTCGTCCTTAGCCATACGTTAGCCAGTCACACGCAGGGAGACCCTCCATCTTAAATGTTTACACGTTGGTAGGTCTAGAGCACAGCGGTTTTGTTTCGTCGAGGTTTTGTTTTTGAGTTGTTATGTTAAGAAATTTTCTCCAGTACACGATGTACATTTGCATATTAAATGCACATATCCAAATCCTCTTTGGCTTTACGTTCATGAATCTCTCTGCTGAGGAAAAACACGCTTGCTGTGTTATCAGAAGAATGTGTCTTCTCCGCTAATTCGATATTTTTCGAAGTAATCCTCCTTAACAGTAATATTACCTCTAAATATATCTTAAATATATCACATCACCAATTAATGATATACATTACGAAAACAGTCACGGTAATATTCAGCACTCAACAGTTACAGTAAAAGTTTAATTTCGAACCCAAATTTTAATCATACGAGTACGAACGAAAAATACCGCGGAAACACGCTCTTTGTCCATGAAGTTTTGTCCCCTCCCCTCCGCCCCACCCATTATCCCCCACCGCGTGACCGCAAACGGGCTGGTGGCCCCGCGGGCGCCATTAACTCCGTTGTTTGATGTGAGCGGCCTTAAACAAACTCGGCAGGCGCCACGGCAGGCACCATGGGCGCGCGCCAGTGTATTATATTAGTTTCACAAAGGCGAGTGCAGGCGCGCGCGTCGACGACTGGATGCCCCCACCCCCACTCCATCCCCTTCCCTCTCCCCCACCCCACCCCACCCCACCGAGCCACGCCCCCTGCTCAGCCTCCATGCCCCACCGACGACTTGCCCGCCTCCGCGCTCTCTGCCGACATCACCAAGAGCAATGTTGCCACCACTCTCACATCCTCTTCTGCCACCATAACCAACATCGTCGCATCGTCGGCTTCTCCGACTCCGGTAACTTCGCTGCCTCCACTGCCATCTGCGTCGTCTCCACTTTCGCCATTGCCATCGAGTCCGACACATCGACGTTTCCGCAGCTATTGTCACTTTCGCTGTCTCCCCTACCTTCACCCCCTCACCTCCTCCTCGCCCCTTGTCACGACCTTCTCCCTCTCAGCCGGTGTCCGAAGCACCGCTGCCGCCACTAACCACGCCTCCGTAACCGACTCCTCCTCCATGACCTCCACCGCCACCTCGACCTCCCTCTCTTTCGTCTGCCTCCTCACGACCGTTTTCGCCGCCTCCATCGTCTTTACGTCGCTCATATCGGGCTCCACCTCCACCTCCGTCTCCACCTCCTCGGTCTCCACCTCCTCCGTCTCCACCTCCACCGTCTCCACCGCCGCCACCGCCAACGCCGCCGCCTGTCTGTCCGGGGCGACGCAGCAGCCGGCAAGTTCACAGTCAAGATTGTTGAGGCGAACTTCTCAAGAGCAATTTGAGCATGCCGCGGCGCCCTCGCCTCGGGTGCGCGCTTGAGGGTGGGAGGGGGGGAGCGGGCGCTGAGGGTGGACGTACTGGCTGTATACAGGAACGACCTCACCGAAGGGGAGGGGCAGAAGTTGCAAGGCTTTGGATGGAAGATGGGGGAACAATGAGCGCACATTCAGCCAGCGAGAATGGAGAAGAGTAAGATCGAGAAACTGAGAAGGGACGTTGAAGAGAGATAGAGGGATAGAGCAAAAGGGATGAAAAGAGAGGAATGGAGAGAGAGAAATGGAGAGAGAGAAATGGAGAGAGAGAAATGGAGAGAGAGGAATGGAGAGAGGAATGGTGAGAGAGGAATGGAGAGAGAGGAATGGTGAGAGAGGAATGGAGAGAGAGGAATGGAGAGAGAGGAATGGAGAGAGAGGGATGAAGAGAGAGGGATGGAGAGAGGGATGGAGAGATAGGGATGGAGAGAGAGGGATGGAGAGAGAGGAATGGAGAGAGAGGAATGGAGAGAGAGGGATGGAGAGAGAGGGATGGAGAGAGAGGGATGGAGAGAGGGGGATGGAGAGAGAGGGATGGAGAGAGAGGGATAGAGAGGAGGGATGGAGAGAGAGGGATGGAGAGAGGGGGATGGAGAGAGAGGGATGGAGAGAGAGGGATGGAGAGAGAGGGATGGAGAGAGAGGGATGGAGAGAGAGGGATGGAGAGAGGGATGGAGAGAGGGATGGAGAGAGAGAGGGATGGAGAGAGAGATGGATGGAGAGAGAGATGGATGGAGAGAGAGGGATGGAGAGAGAGAGGGATGGAGAGAGAGGGATGGAGAGGGAGGGATGGAGAGGGAGAGAGGGAGGGTTGGAGAGAGGGAGGGTTGGAGAGAAGAATGAAGAGAAAGGGAGAGAGAGAGAGTAAGAGAGAGAAGAAAGGAGAAATAGCAGGTTAAATGGATACAAATGAGAGAAACCAAGGGGATGTCACAAGTAAAGTGAGATGAAAGAGAGAGAGAGAGAGAGAGTCTCGGAAACAAATTGCGGTATTATAGAGGTGGAATTTGAGAGAAAATTGGGACGAAAAAGACAATAAAAAATGAATAAGAGAATCAATGACAGGAAGTGAATAAAGGTGGGAGAGGCAGGTAACAATGGAGAGATATAAGAAAGAAGAGAGCAAAGGAGGCATACAAGGAAACAATGAATTTGATTATTAATAATATTTTATAATAGGGTAGATAAGAAAAATGAGAACATAGGACACAAAATTATTAGTAATGTGCTCTCTTATTTAGCAACGTTCTGAAATGATACAAAGGAAATAGAAATAAATGACAGAATATATGTTACCTACTGAAATGTCAGGAAGAGTACTTCAGCTTCAAAGTAGCCACGTAAATTGTTAATGTAAAATGAACTTTACTTTAAATAAATGCAGAGTACTTTGGCCAAAAATAAAATATTAAAAAAATTGCAAACTGCTGATTTTCGAACCACAATATTGTCAGTGGTTTTTCGAACCATTCGAATTTCGAATCACCAAACTTTTCATTTTTTCAAAAATAATTCCGAATAATTAATGTGTAGGATAACTGCCAGAACAGTTTTTTTCAATAAAGGTTGAGGCTATTCTGCGATTGATTTCAGATAAAGTGTGGAAAGGCCTATGGAAAAAGAAGACGAAGAAGAAGAAGATAAAGATATTGAGAAAGCAGAAGAGGAAATGTCTGAAAAAAGGTCTTGTTACAATACATTGGCAAAAAATAACAGTGAGTAAATCCTGACTTATCTTATATAGTGAACCTTCGGCGAGCGTTGGGAGCGGCAGTCGACCAGAGGAAAGTGTGGGCAAGAGTACGACAATCATCTGAAATGGATTATTATACCAATAAATGTATCACTTCATTGAAGTCACTGATTCAACAGATGTACTGCATTATTGGAATTTCGTTAATATCTCAATCTTTGAAAACAAGAACTTAATCCGATTCATTTACTCCTAATCCTAAGTCCACGAGTAAACGCCGGCACATCTTTCAAGACGGAACCCCGCTGGCAGCAGGATCGGCCGAAGCTGTAGTAGGTGCGGCCGCTTCGCGTCTCGGATGATAGATGGCGCCTCACGAACGAGTAATTTCGGCAGAGTTAAAGAATCCCAGACGCCACGCAGCGCCACGCCGCTCCACGCCACTCCACGCCACTCCCGGGTGCGCCGCCTCCCGCGCTTTGTTTGTTTTGAACTGCGGACCTTATTAGGCCCCGCTCGCCGTAATTACTCATTTTAATGAAAGAAAACAAAGCAGAAATGCCTTAGAGAATGCATTAATAGAAAATTATTAAACGGCGATGCAGGCGCGCCGCGGCACTTTAAGGAAATTCTGAGAATTTCTGTTGTTTCCGTTGACTGACGCGTTTCGTGCGTGCAAAGTTGAGAGACGCGCCTCTCGTGATGTTATTAAACTGGATGAAAAGGTACGAGCAGTGGGTTATAAAGGGATAATGCAAATTTGTGAGACGCTTTCAATTATCACTCATGTCTTGTTCACACGATTCGCTTGCCAGGCACAAAAAGCTTTAGTGTATTGTCTTAAGATTTTCGTTTATCGCCTGAGCTTCGAATAATAAACTTGCTTAATAAACATTCTACCTATTTTCTTGTCTCCCTATTTATCTTCTTTTCACACTTGTGCGCAAATATTTCTTAAACTTCTCTAAGCAAATGAAAGAATGAAAAGTCTTTTACTGAATAATTAAATGAGTTTGATGCACCTTTGTTCTCTTTGACTACGTGTGGAAATCTCCCTTGACGGGGATATACTTATTTTCTGTTAACGTATGTGTATTACGCCATCTTGTAGGGTGAGTCTGCTAGACCCTGAACATCTTCTAGGTGGAGTCTCCATATGCAAATAGAGTAGAGCACACGACGGTGCTGCTGTTTGTAATTCTACTCCAATGCAAATGGTGGTCGTGGAACATTACTGGGATGGTGTGAATGATACGGAAAAATGGCATGTGTTTAAGATAAAACCGTCAATGTACGAGATGTGAAAAATATAAACACAAATTTATTCTTCCAATAGATGTCAGTGAACGAGATAAGCAAAGAATTTGAGAAATCAATGGAGAATGGAATTCTATTACATGAGGAATTGTTCGAATGATGAAAAAATGATGAAATTCCTTAAGATCCATTATTTTAAGACTGCAAAATCTATCGCGGCACATTCAATAGATTAAAAGGAAAAGCATATTCCACAAACCTCAACTTCTGATTAATTGAAAAAGCTAATTCCCCGCCGCCTTTTTTTCTTCAAAAAATGATTTGAAGATTTACCCCTTTAGAACACATTGTGATTTGAGCAAAATATATTTTCTTGATTTACTTATGATTTAAACAGACATGGAAGTCTTATAATATGCATATTTTCTTTACAAATGATAAAAAAGGCTTTTAAAGATTTCAACCTTGCATGAAATCGAATCAAGACACGGTAATTACGGGAAAGGTCGAAAAGGTGAAGAAAGGCGAAGAAAAAATGTGGCACAGTGAAGCAACAACGACCTGTGGTCTAGTGAATCAGCAGGCGTCGTTGTTTACATGAGCATGAAGTTATAATTAATCAATCAATGATGCAATGATTTTAGTTGGCAAGCCTCAGATCATCAGGCCTGCTTTTCCGCTTGACCACGCAATTTTCACAACGCTTCTTTCGCTATCTAGCAGATAAAGGAGGAGTCACTCGGGCGACGAAATATACGATTTGAATTTAGCTCATAGGGTTCTTTTAAGCTTGAGGATCTTTTGCATGCAGTAAATCTACTACTTGAGACAGTCGCCTTTGCTTCTCCTTCGAAGGAAGGCGTACGAAAGATTTTTTGCCCTTAAAATCCACAGCAAACGTGGGTAATACAGTCCGATACACTTACTGTTATACCACGGATGTCACCAAATTGAAGTTACAGTTGGGTGCAATGCGACACAGAGCTTAAATGAAACTAACAATGGCGTTACTCTCTTCCGCAGTGACCTGTAGGTCTTCTGGGGGAACGCGTGAAGCATTCAGCGCTGAGGACGTGAGACCTGACAGGGACCTTCGCGCGGAGGGATTGGTGGAGCAGTGAAGCCACCCTCTGGAACGACTGATATTACCTTCTCTTGTTTCAAAATGTGCAAAGTCAAAAAATATGTGACAATTGAATTTTTTATAAAAGCATAATTATTGTGAAGATAACTAACAAATTGGAAAACATAAAAAATATTTTCTGTTATTATTTATAATTTCCGTTATTATTAGGGGATATTCAAAAAAAATATTTGGGTTCTTAATTATGGTTTCAAAATCCAGTAAGAAATTATTTTCAATTATTTCTTTTAGTAACAATTATATAACTTCTTAAATAATATTATTACATTCCTTGGATAGCTATAGAAACTTGATAAAAATTAAAATTCAGAGAAAGAGATCGGAAAAGCATTGCTAATTCCAAGCTGATTTTACTCCTGTGATCAAGTACATATCTAGCAACTGAGCTTGTGATAAGCGATGAAGTTGGCTTTTCTCAATCACTAACCATTCTGTTGACTCCTCTAAATCTTTATTTATCGTTCATTCATAGGTTACGTTCCTTATTTGTCAACAACTAGCAACAGCAATCACTATGGTTCCCACTATTTAATGTTCCAGAGTGCCTGTGTCTGTAGGATCCTGAGGTCGATTCCTAACGGATGCTGGATATTTGTTTGATGTACTGTAGATGAGCGACTTTGCATCCCTACCTCGGATCGAGATCGTTAATCGACTTCTCTTGGTAGACAATTTCCGCAGTTTTCTTGGCCCCTTCTCGGCGAATGCCCGAGCTGCAACCTGAACAATGGGCCACGGTCTGCAACCATGGAAAGCACCGTTGTCTGTTTCGCGAAGCATCTGTCGAGTTAGATCAACACAACAGTACCAACTATTGATTAACAAACTCATTTTTCTTACCTAACACACCTATGCCGGAAGTGTATTGACAGACTTGAGGTTGGCTTGTCCTATAATGTTACAGAAATTGTGTATAAACACCTCTGTAGGGCAGAAATGCCGAACAAAAAGAAATAAAATAAAAAAAAGTTAGATCAATCGGCTTTGGGGGGCCAGGCGCGCGCCAGATTTTTCCTTTCATTTCCATTCATCTCCCTCAATGGGTTTTAAATGGAGACGCTGCGACGGAGTATGATCGATATTTTCACCCTTGCCAGCAGACCTACAATGGCGGGTAATACGCAACATCTTAATAGAACGGAAAAGGCAAATTGTCAAAATTGCCTTTTGTTAACTCGCCATGGCTAATTCTCAAAAATGAATAATACAAAACTAAATTTATGCATACGGGGAAAATTTACAGGACTACGTACATTTTTTGGTCTTGGGAATTTCTTCTCTTAATATTTAACTATACGTAGTTTCATTATGATTAAATGTAGCGAAGTATATGGTTAAAAATGTTTCGCAACAATAAATAGTCAAACGTATTGTTTATTTGATTTGAAGGTACTTCTTCTTAAATAACTAAACTCCGTACTCCCCTCAAGTAGAAAAGGTGCAGCTCAATAAAACCTGTGTCGATAATTACATTTATGCCATTCCATATGCAAAGCAAAAAAAATCCATTTCTGCATTTGCTCAACATATGGCTCCGTGAAAAAACTGGACGAGAACCCTAATGGAGATGATCCTTCTCGATGAACATTTTCCCTTACCAATCCGCATTTCATTCGGTTGGTCTCGCACGCCCGATCCCGCTCGGGGTCACCCGGGCCGGTGCAGTGCGGGGCTGTCGAACTGACCTGCGGTGCCGCGCGGTGCCTGCAGGGTGCACGTGAGCGCACGTCGCACGGCCGGGGAGGGGGGGGCGGTATGCACGCGGCCGCCGTGGTCGGCGCGCCCCGGGGCGGCGCACGCGCGCGCGGGCGCGGACGCACGGGCGAGCGGGCATGGGTCACGAGGCGAGGTCACGCGCTGACCACCGGCCGCCCGCAGCCAATTACCTCGCGACCCCGCGCCACGCCGCCCTCGTCACGACCCGCCCCCCTCCCGTCCCTCGCCGCCCAACGCGCCACTAGGTGGAGTCCCGCAGGGCGGTTGCATCGCCGCGCTGCTTCCTGCTCGGCCCCGCACAGCCACTCATACGCGAGACTCATTATTTTGGGTTTCCGTCAACTGATGTGGTCATTACAGTAGTGCTCAAAGACTCCGCATAACCTAATGAAAATGGGCATTCTGTATTGTCATAATCCAATACGCTCTCAAAAATTTGGTAATCATGTATTTTGTGTAGATTATGTTTCTGATTTCATGAACTTCATAACTCACTGGATTTTTGCAAATCAAATAATGTGTTATCAGGGTTATATTGCAGGTTACAACTGTGTGCGTGGTGATGCGGTTTTTTTGAGCACTACCGTATGTGGTCATTAGCCCTGTCAACGACATATGGTCATTAGCCCCGTAAGTGTAGTGTGTGTTGTTTTCCTCGGGAGGTGGCGGTGATTTCCCCCGCTGGATAATGAGATCCGACGCTGACCCGTGTCGACTAGCGGCGGATTCCCCAACCGCATATCTCCCACCAGCGTGGCACCGCTTCAGCCGGGACCAACTCTAAGCTATCGATTGTCTCCAAGCATATGTGGTAGAGTAAGAAATGTTAGTGTGTGTGTATGTGTGTGTAAGGAAGGGGTGAGGATAGGACAAAGAAAGGGAAGGAAAGAGCGCGCGCGGCCTGTTTGCTAGGGTACTGTTCAGAAATTCGCCTGGTATTGATGGAATAACCAATACAAAACTACTGATCGTAGCAGGTGACCGCTAAAATTCTTCTCCAAACAGTGACTGTATTCGACTTACCTACCTATCTAATGACGAAAATTGTCCACCGTCTTCCGTTCGATTAAGATGGCAGTGTTAATTGTATTTTATTCTTTCTGAATGTTTGAAAATATTATGTTACTGGCGTTTGTCTCCCTTTATTTTATTTATTTCTCCTGCCTTTTCTTTTTCTGTCGCTGAATTCAATATTTTTGTTGCAATGATCGTGATCATCTCATGTAAATCTAACCTCATTCTCTGGGGAATAGAAGTTAGTAGGCTGCAAAATGCGCAGTATCGTGCAGTCTTCTTGCAAATGTTCCCTACAACTCTCGTTTAAAAACTATAGTAATGATATTTGATGGAGATCACACCTAAATTACTTAACCGATTTTCATGATATTTGTGACTAAGTAGATCAGAATGAATAGCCGAGTGAAGACCGAATTTTTAGGAACATTTTTTATTTTAAAAAAGTATTGAAGTAAAAATATTGAATTTGTAGAAGGGCATCTTTCGAAATTTATTGTGTGTTTGAAATTTCAGGAATTTTTGCTGTGAAAAGAACCTACGCAATTTTGGTACCCGTAATTTGTTCTGCGAGAAAAAAATAGACAATGAGTATTTTTGAAAATTTGCTTGGTACTTCCTACAGCGTCCCCCCAAAAATTAAAAGATCCGTTTTAAATTCAAGGAGCCGCGACACCAATCGGATCAATTGACCCTTTGCGGTCCTCTGTCCCGCGTGGCGGGACACTGCGTTTTCCTCGTTGCAGACCCTTTAAATCCCCAGGTAGCAGGTTGCACCGGTCCGGCGTGCCGCGGCGTAAGAAACTGTAGTCGGGTTTCAAATTATTTTTCGTATTATTACAAACAAAACATTTTAATTTATTTGCCTAATTCATAATACATAATTTTGTAACTTAATGTTTGGTGCGGAGAGCTTCACCTCATTACCAATAACGCCTGTATATTGCATTGTATGAAAGAAGTCCGAGTTATCATTACTGTCATTTTGTTCACACTCCTCGGAATATCTCGAGAAAATGTTTCCAAATTCTTACTTTCCTGAAGATTGTTAACTCTCAGAATTGTTTACCGATTCACACAATTCAAGCTTCGACAATCTCGAACACTTACTTCTCGATGTCACCATAAGTTCAACTGCAACCTCGTAAGCGAACTGATTTTAAACAACATAAAATGGGCAAAGTCTGGCTACAATGAAGGAAAATACTGCCTAATCTCTTCTGAAGATAATTGTACAGGAAACCGGTGCCATTTACCTGAGTTAAATAATACAGAGTTAAATATAGGTCCCGCCCCACGGAACAAAGGATCTGAACCAGGAAAAAAGAAAGTCCCGTGACGCGGGACATCGGACCGCCAGACGAAGAAGACGGAAAAATGAAAGGACCGCAAAGGGTTGAGGCATATCCGTTTTGGTGAAAATAGTTGGTAGGGTTTAATTGATTGTGTTGTTTACATACAACGGACGGAGGGACAGATGTTTTGAAATTAACCAGATTTTTAGTGCCAGAATCTTCCAAAATGTGCATTTCAATCTAAATCCTGATATTTGTATCTATTCATTAGTTCTCTGTATTGAAAATCAAGAAATAAAAAATATCTGTAAAATAAGGTGAATCTTGAAACCTGGATCTAAATAGACGTGACAGTATTGTGAGCGAACAAAATAAAATTGGGCACATAGTAAACTAAAAAACCAATTCTGCATTGCATAATACTTCATTAACAAAACAATAGAACTTTTGAGGGCCGACTCAGTGGAGAGTGGTCAGTTACATGTGTTTTCGGAATATACACTCCTAACGTGTGGTCAGATTTAAATAAGTTCAATGAGATAATATATCCAAAGAATATTAGATGCGATCAGATTAAAAGAGTAATCGCAAGGTCACAAAATTAGTTCTGAATACTTAAGAAAATCTAAATCCTTCACCCACCACATTTAGACAGGACTACTTTTATTAGACTGTTTTCAATATTGTATCAAATGGGGGAGGAGCTGTCAGGGAAGTCAGCGGGTAGTGCTAGTAGGTAACAAAATCAGCAAGATACATTTGCCAATTACACATTTCTAAATATAGTGTATTCTTGAACGCGAATTTTTTCTGTACTACATTTCGAGTCCACCGTAGTAGGCAGCTGTCGCAGTTTGTTGTCCCCTGAGCCACTCAGCAGTGTTTATTCAATTCCGCCCGGCGCGCGGCGGGCGAGACGGAGCTCCTCGGCGACAGACCAACGCGCGGGGCTCGTAAATCGCGAGAGCGTTGGCCGCGGCAAAGGTGAAGAAGAAGAAGAAGAAGTCCTCCTCCCTCTTTTTCCCTATGCTCTCATGCCGGCGGCGCGGCGCCGGGCGGCGGGGTATAAATTTCTGCTAAAATGCACACGCGGTTACTAAAGACTGCGCCCCAGAAGGAGGCGGCCAAACCATTCATCATCAGACGAAGATCGGGCCACCCTCCCCGCGTCGCGTCGCGCCGCGCCGCGCCGGCAAAAATTCTCTCCCTGTTACTCTGCTCTCAACAGGTGCGTCGCGGTGCTCCTTTTGGGGCCTCCGGTCTATAGACAGAGAGGTAGCGGTGGGGGAGCGGGTGGTTATGGTAGTGGTGGGGGTGGAGGTGATGGTGGGGGGGTGGAGGTAGAGCTGCTGGTAAAGGCTGGTGGGTTACGGTGAAGAGTGGGGGACGGTGCATGAATGAAAAAGGTTGATTTGTTGATGGGGTCTGGATTTGTGAAAATAGTAGTTGTGATTAGTGAAAGTGGAGGTGTAATAGATTGTAGAAATTATGATTGTGTGGTAGTGGTAATGTTGGCGGCAGTGAGTGTCAAAACGGCGGAGACCGTGGAGATGGTGTCACAGGCGGGAAAGATGAGTCCGCAGTGGCTGCAATGGTTATCTAGGTAATATTGAACGCAGTAGTAATGCTGTAGTGATACATGTGGCGTTGACGATGCAAGTAGAGGCGATTGATCTGACAAGCGTGGTAATTGGCATGATACAGAATTGACGAGTCATCGGTGGCTGTGGTAACTATGGAAGTGGCTTTGGTGTCGATGATTAAAGCGGCTGTGGTTATGTAGCGATGGAGACAGCAGTCACTTTTTCGCTGGTGGTTGCGGTGACTTTTGGGAAGTGGCAACAGTTATCATGACCGCTAGTTTTGGCTCTGGCTAGTATCTGCTTTATGCTATGATAACGATGATGGCCGTAGTAGCAGCAGCGTAGCAGTGGTAACTGCAGCGGCAATGACAGTATAAGATGCAATGCTTGTTGCGGTAATGGTGCCTAGGACAGAAGGCAACGTTTGTACCGATAGCGGATACTCCGGCAAAGGTGCTGCCTGAAGTGGCAGTGGTGGCAGTCGCTAGCCGTACTCTCCTCCTTTCTCGTACATTACCCTCCTACTTCCTCGCCAGATAGACTCTAAAGCTGTTTGCTATAAATATTACACAGCGACGCGTTCAACGTATTTCTCGTTCTTTCCCCCGGCGGGCACGGCTCCGGCTGGATATTTATTAGGGCTCTGTAAACTTTTGGGAAAAGAAGAAGGGAAGGAACGAAAGAAGCAGACGAAGGACCAACCGGCTCCATCTTGCAGCGGCCGCGACGGGGGTAGCGGGGGCGGCGAGGGCGGCGGGGAGGCCGGGCGGCGGAGAGGCGGGGCGGCGGGGAGGCGGGGCGGCGGGGACGTGGGCGGGGAGGAGCGGCGGCACGCGCTCCACCAGGAAGATATTTTCGATTCTCTTCTTTCGTCTTCCGCGCCGCTTGACATTCCACAAATAGCGGAGATCATAACCGCGGAGGAGCAGAAATATGCTCTCGCTGATGGTGTTTATCCGACGTGTAAAGGTGTTTGGGAAGATAGAGGGCGCGCGGCGTCCTTTTCCCTGTTCGCCTTCGCGGGGGGGGGGGGGTCGCGCTCTCCACAAATCTCGAGGCGCCGCCGCGACGCCAGCGTGACGCCTGCACCCCCTGCGCCGCGACGCACAGAAGGCTAGAGCCCATACATACAGAGAGTAGTGCATTCCATTATTCCAACGATCCCGCCAGTTTACATCCAATTACCAGGAGAATTGGAACTGTAAGATACTCTGTGTGTTGAGACCCATGAATCTATCCCAAACCAATATTAATAATCTTAAAAACCTCCATAACGTCACCAATCGTCTCCTATATCATTTCAGTAGTATACCTTAATTTTGTGGCTCTCGCATGCAACCAATCTTTATAAATGAATTCACTAAAGAAAAAGAATTTCATAGAGACTTGACGAATTGCACTTTGAACTTACAAATATGAAGGATTTGCTTAAACGTATCTAAATATTCATGTAAACTGCAAACCGCAACGGCAACGTACGTCAGAATTTGATCATTATATTACATTGTTGCTGGTTCGACGCTTGTAGATTCTACCCCACCCAACTGTATGTGAAATTACTAATTACTTCATATTCTATGCGATTGACTTTCACGGGTGTTCACCTCTTTTCTCCACAATAAAGTTAAATAAGTATAGTTTCTATTGACAAGGGTGTATTATATTATCATCAATTACAAGGTAACATATAGAACAAGTAACGGAGGATAAGATGGTCTTGAAGAAAAATATATACACTCACCGTCATCAAAAAAGCTGCATCCAGAAGGACAAGGCGGATTGCGATCATTGTTGGCAGGCAGTTAGAGCGTACCACGTATACAAAAAGATTACACTTTCACATTTGTAGAACAAACATTTATTGCGCTACACGGCCAAAGACGGTACGAATACACGCGTTCAGACATTGCGGCATGGAGTTGTACAGGTCTCGAATGATGTCCTGTGCTAGTCCATTCCATGCAGCTTGCACCTGAGCGGGCAGTTCTTGCAGACTGGTGGGTAGGGTTGGGATCCTGATCGCACGCTCCATAGCATCCCAAACAATACTGCTGGCGATGGAAGAGTATCCATGGCTGCAATGCATGCTCGGGATATGGCTACGGTATGCGGACGCGCGTTATCCTGTCGCAATAGGGCAAGGGCGTGGGCGTTCATGAACGGCAAAGCCACCGGTTGTAGGATCTCCTGAATGTATCGTGTGGCTGTCACGGTACCTCCAATTAACACTAACGGTGAGCGGGCACCATGGGATATCGCGGCCTTCACCATCTCATCAGGCTGGCGGGACACGTGATGCGATACCACCAACCAATTCGTCGTGGCGCTCCCCACTGCGCCTCCAGACACGAACCCGGTGGTCGTCGCCAACAAGGCTGAAGCGGGACTCGCCGGTGAAGATGACCCGCTGCCAGTCTGCATGGCCCCAGGTCAATCATTCCCGGCACCAGGCGAGGCTGTAGCGACGATGCTGGGGTGTGAGTGGCAGGCGTCGTAACGGTCGGCGTGCGGCGAGCCTTGCGTTGTGCGACTGCCTGCCAATGGTACTGGCACTTACAGGATGTGACAGTGCAGGCTGCACAGCCTGCTGAATAGCACCAATTGTTGCCGTTGGATCTGTTCGCGCTTGGCGGACAATCCGTCGGCCCCTCTTCATGGTGCGTGGATGTCGTCCAGATCCTGCATTTCGTGTGTGCAGGCCTTCCGCAACCCATTGCCGCCAACAGTGGGCGATGGTGATGTCTGTACGACCGGTGTGGTGAGAAATACGGCCTCAGGACCAACCAGCCTCCCGCACAACTACGATGTAGAGCCTCTCGAACGCGTCTAACTGGCCAACCGGCTGTCGAAAGCGTCGCCGAGGCATAGTGTACGTGCAGATGACGCTCTGGCGACGCTACCCGATGTCGCAATGGTCGGCGCGGCCGTTTGAAGTCCTCTTATCTAGACCGGTGGGCGCGAAGTCACGTACCTACCACTGACCCCCAGTGCGCGGCCGACAGTGAAAACGAAATCATGGCTTAGCGAATGGTATGCAAAATACCCTCAGAGTTTGGAGCGGATCAGTGGGGTCCTTCGGGGTGCAGCTTTTTTTTATGACGATGAGTGTATTAAAGTCTTAATATGGAAAGGGAAAAATCAAGAAGACGGTGGGGTATATCATGCGAAAGTTCTCGCACGAGTACGCTAGTTGATATGATTTTCTTTCAGCTTCTGATTTCTGCCTGGCGAGGCTATCGAGTGAGAGGATATTAAATGGCGGCGGTTGCGCTACTCCCTGTATCTAGGGACTCTAGAGAAGGTTATCGTCATGGTTCTACTCTGAGGCAACGCTCCGAAGTGTACCAAACATCTTTATAGTGTATACCTGTACCTGAGATTGTAGGCATATTGGAGATGGGTAAATGAATTGATGCAGGGCCTGATTTACCTACAAACAAAAAAAACAACAATTGCTTAGGGGCCGCCATCCATGAGTGGCCCGGCTCTTCGTAAAAATATGCATAACATATTTTTGTGTCTGTTAAAAATTGTTACTCAAATAATCTATTGTAGTACACATTTTTATTTAAAATCTCAGAGTTTTTTAAATGTAAAAATAGTCTAATATTAACTATACGTTAATTCTTTATTGGAAAATGAATTTGTGTAAAATGTTATTGTAAACGTATTTAATGTAATAAATATAATGTAGGCCATATGTAAAATTGTATATAAAAATATTAGTTTTCATTTGTATTTGTACGGAAAATACTTATCTTAATATGTTTTTATTTAATAAAGATGGAGCTACTTTTACAAGGAGGCACACAATTTTGTGCTTGCCATCCCCGCAATACTTAAGTACTATTCTGAATTGATGGATGAGAGGGTGGTAATGATATTGATAAAATGTGAGTTATTTGTTTTAAAAATAATGGCAGTGAATCAGATGGAGGAAATGTTTGGATTTAGAAAAATCGATCGCACAAAATCGCACAAAAAGTAGCTTCATTGATACATTTTCTTTCTTTTAAGTTTCTATTCCTGAGAATAAGAGTTAAATCTGCCTTACGATTAACATTTCTTTGTATTATGAACTAACACAGAACAAATTAAGATGAAAAAACAGGCGATGCACATGAAGGCATCGTGCTAAGGTAGCTACTTACAGTTTTCTTTCCGTGATATTGTTCATTATGTCAACATGTCATATTTTTGTGAAAAAAAATACTTGGGGACTTGAATATATCCTGAGTAATAGAAAAACTATTGGTAATACTGTATGAAACATTTCCAGTGGCAATGTCGGAATTTTTCAAGTCCTTTTTCAACGATTATAATTTCAAATGTTTTTCAGCATGCAAGTTACGTATCACGAAAAAAAGAAAGACCACCATTTCATTGACTAGAAATTGTGCTCGCATTTGCATACTTTAGCGTGGAAGCTCACAGAAAAAACAGCTTGAAGTTCGAGGCTAAGACGTCGTACCCGGAAGCATGCCCGGACCCTTGGGATTCGCAAATGAACCGCATGTTCGTGTTGCGTGCTCTCTTTATTCACTGAGAACCCTCAAAGAAGGGCTGCGTGCAAGCCAGTTGTGCGGAAAGGAACGTGAATTCGCTTACAGTAGCGGACAATGACTCATCCAGATTTAGAAGTGGATTCCAATTTAAAGGCTGGAGATCCGTTAAATTTAATCTGAAACTGAGAGGCCATTCCATACCGGTTATTTAAGGACTAACATATAAATTTATGTCAGTTTGACATAGGGTTATCGCCAAGTAAGAAGGCAATCGAATTTTGATATTTCTTTGATGAATAAATATTTTTGCTGTTCTATGTATATTGAAAACATATGGATACTACTGTTAAATTTCCATCTCTTATCCGGCTTTGCTTTAATATCTCTTATCAAAATATTTCGAATTTTCAAAGAATCAACAGAGAAAAATGATAAAACGCGTAAATGATGAGTCACTTATTGCAGAATTGAAACTTGATGTGCTACAGAATTGTCGGACATTCTCACATTAATTAGTTTCTCTTTAATCAGTTTAGAATTTTTCTTTTTCTGCAGCCTCTTCCCATTTTCTAGCTATCTAGCTATCGGAATTAAAATGATGAACGCAAAATAGCTTCATCATTCATTGGGAGCATCTAGCTTTGTACATATACATTTCTTAACCACCTAACCCCTAAGTCTCTTTAGGAAATGTAAATGCTGACATAGGTGGGAGACGCGTTGCAACATTTTCTTTGGCAAACAAAAACACCACACGGACCCATTTAATTTATAAGCAGATTCCAACCAATGCTCTTGAAATACAATAACTACACCAGAAGAAAACTACAAGGACAAATACACCATACTATATTTTAATTTAAATATTCTAAACCCGACCACTTTATTCACTAAAACGTATCTCTGAAACTTGATGTTCAACCTCCATTAGGTTCATATTTGATTACATCGAATTAAAAACACTGTATATTCCAAATTCTTGCCCAATGGTAACTGATTTTTTCGCAGACCGCCTGCCAGATCTTAAGCGCGCGAAAAAAAATCATATTTTCATTAATATTTACTAACATTTGACCAAATATTATAAGAAAAAATTTTTAGAGAACATTTTCAATTTCAATTTAAGATCAACAGTAGACATTTCTTTTCTGTTTTTTTTATTTAAAAAAGCACCTAAATTTTCCAGTTTATTTTTTTTTATTTTTTCGAGCCACAAATACCTTTAATGTTTCAAACGAATTTCGAAAATGTTGTCTATTTTTTACTCAAAATTGTGCAAAAACTATTAATATTTTCAAAAATTATATATGACATTAATTAAAGAACTAATTACGAAAAATAAATTTTATTCGGATAAAAAATCTGCATTTTCAATACTGCAGATGTTTGATAGGATTAAATAAACATTTTTTTCAAAATATAGAGTTATCAGTAAAATTCGGACGTATGGCAATTTTATGAGTGTATTGCTCTCCATTTTTACAGAACACTTAAGGAAAGGAAGTTCCTGGGACTTCATGACTATCAAAAATTTTATAATTCTTTTCGAAATCGCAGGGCTGTGAGTCGGGTCAGATTGACCTGAGAATATTCATTTTGCTAAAAACCTACGAACTGTTTAGGCGCTTGTGTTCACACACGGACTAACGCACAGACGGAGAGACATACGAACATTAAAAAAAAAACGCTTTTTCGAAAGACTCCCAAGACGTGGATTGTTACTACATCGCTTTTCCACTGTAGTAAGCTCTTCGATACTACACTATTAATTTGCTTGACATAAGTTAAATATATGATCGCCACGTTCATCTATGATAATTTGTCAGAACGCTTAGTAAAATTGATTATCTGAAAATACTATAAATTGTGTATGTCAAGGTTTGAAAATTACACGCAGTACTTAATTTCATGATAATCTGAAAAGGCAACTTGACTATAAAAACGTAAAGACAACAATGTTTAATGTATATACTGTGACGTTCGTCAATTGGTAAGGAGACGAGACGCACAATTACGCCCCCTTGTGTAAGGAGCGCGGATCTTACCCCAGCGCGACGGCGCGAGGGAGCGCGCCAACGATTTACTTGGACCGAGCGAGGGGCGGGGGCGCCAGCTATGAACCGCCGTAGACAAAGCGAGTGTGCTACTAGGCGCTAGTGTCGCCGGGTACAGCTGCAGGTTCAGCTCGCCAAATTCCACGTATAAAAATTGGCTAATTTATGAGAAATACAAAAAGTGTCTTCTAAATGTTCAATTATTCATAACAAATACATAAAAGAAACCTCTGATGAAAGCGCGAAGATCGACGCAATCTTTTGTAACATTACACGCCTGATTACGTCTCGCGAACCCATGCAGCAGCCACGTATTGTTGGCAGCAGTTCGTATTTTAGTTCCTGTAAGAAGGTGATAGAGGAGAGCGCGCCACTGTAATTGTCTCCACCACGTTAAATGGGAGTTGAAAGGCCCTGGTTGTATGCTCCTTCTCTGGAAGTCAGCGAGACGAGGAAACCTCTATATGTACAGTCGGTGACCGAGTCGGTGTGAAGTGATGCAAAATGGCGGACATTATTTACGCGCGTGCATTTTCGCTCATTTTAACGTGGAACTTCAACGAACAGACTGTGAGATGAGTAAAGTAATTACCACAACTAGACTACATTAATGACGATGTACTATTAAGCTACGGAGCAGTAATCTGAGAACAATGTGAGACGGGTCCGTGTTCCACGTGGACCTTGCGAGCGTTTACTAAGTTATGGAACTTTATCACAACCAGGAAAAATTGACGATAAGTCAGTCCGGGTGGCCGAGATCGCTAATACAGTAGTGCCGTGGTGATCTTGGACCGAAAGATTGTGCGTTCGAATCCCGCCTAGGGCATGGTTGCGTGTGCTTCGTGATTGTGTGTTGTCTATGTGAAATGTGCTTTTGTGTTTCCTGTGATAGGCGTCAGGAAGGGCACCCGGCCGTAAAACATTCGCCAAATCTGTATATAAATGAAGTGTGCGAAAAATTAATAAAAGCTAGCCCACACCCATTAGCACCGACTCCGTAGTAATGAGAAAATGCAAATAACAATAATAATAAAAAAAGAGAAGTTGACGATAATGTGCTTCGCGTGTCCACGAACTGTGCCGTAATCAGTGTGAAAAACGAGCAAGGAACATTGCAGCAAAAGTCGCAACAGATGCAAGTAGAGGACTCTTGAACGTGCGTCGGAACGAGGGATTTGAGGAAATCCATCAGCAAGGGAAGTGCTGAAGACGAGAAGCGTCACTCAGGAAGCAGAAGGGCGCAGTAAAGGTCAGCAGCAAGCTGAACACTCCAAGCAAAGGCGGCGTCGTGCACAGGTACGCTCAAATGCACAGGTAAGTTGAAATGAAACGTATGTACTCGTATCATATGCGCACGTTTTCTTGAGCCCCGGAATACCTACCCCTCCTTTGTGTACATCTGCAAGATAAATGATAGCAACAAGCTTTGCTGATAAAATCTGATTAGCATAAATGTTCGCTCCCGTGTAATATAAACTATTTTGCATCAAAAAATGAGATACTGATTTCAAGTAATAATCCTCCCGATAAAACAATCAACCCCCCACTTCTGATGCATCTATTGAAATGAAGGCTCAAGAAAACGTGCGAGGATAATAGAATGGGCAGAAGAAGGAGATTTGATGGACAATGGTACAAGATACGTACCGTGACTGATATTAATAGAAATTAATCTTTATATTTATGAACATTATCACGTTGTAAAAAGTTTTATAAAATACTAGCAGAATTACGCCCCGCAGTAGTCTACCCGCTACTTCAGCGCTGCTACGACCTGATTGTTCTCAATATTCTCGCAAGGTTTTGTGACCATGAGTGTGTGCGTAAGCTAATGTGAGACATATAATAGGGGACGTCGCAATACAAAAGCTAGAAATTATGTTGACCACGTTTCCATTGAAATGCTGGGAATAAATATTTCGGGAAATAGTATTCAGAAAAATGTTTTATTTTCTTTATAGTCTACAAATAGACAACTTAATTTCAACGGGTTCCGGAAGGACAAAGTATGAAATTTTTTCACTAAGTGTAGGATCTGCTTTGATGCAAATCAATGAACTAATTAATACTATATCTTATCATTAAATAATATTTCATTTTTTTAAAGGAAGATTATTTTTTGTCACGAGCAATAGTTATATCTGAAAAAGAGGAATCCAATGATGTATCATATGTTAGTATTTTGACAGAAATTTGAGTATAAAAATAGATAATATTTCCTGTAGCAGCCTTTGAAACTGTTGCCTTTGGCAAAGGTGGCCTTCGCGGCCCCGAGGATGTTAAGGGTTGCGGCACCGAGAAGCGAAGGCCACCTTTCCCGAAGGCAACAGTTGCAAGGGCTACTAAAATAAATTTTGTAGGTTTAATTTAAGATCACATGCCAGAAACTATTGCTTTACAGTCAAAATACTGTCAAAATATTCACAAATGATATATCATTGTATTCTTCTTTTTATGATCTATCCATTGCTAGGAATAAAAATACACAATTCCATTAAAAATCAAAGATAATTAAATTTCTCAAAAAGTAAAAATATTACAAACTACATCTGTACAGCACAATACTTGCCGTATAATTCCGCATTGTTGACCGTAGCCGTATTTTTATATTGTGAACCGTTTAGAAAATGTGAGGGTGGCCCGGAGTTGGTGGGACACCCGGTATAATACGGAATGATAGAAATTTCAGTGCGATTTTCTTAAGAAACTTAACTAGTATTCTTAAGTTATGGAATGCAAGAAATTTCAGTGCAAGTTTTCAAAAGTGCGATTTCTTAAATTACTTCGGAGCACAATGTATATGCGAGGAATAAATGAAACCACAGATAAGTAAGAAATGCCAGGTGTGCGAATAACACACAGGAACGCAAAATGGAAATGAACGATGCTAAATATACCCGAACCAATAAAAAGCCGAAAGCAAACAGTCTCTATACATCAACTGAAGGTCAGAGAATAATATGTATCCTGAGACAACAACATTGCACCTATGAATACAAACTATTGAATATAAAATGAAGGTTACTTATCACAAAGAAGATAATATAATTATCGTCTAGAAATACTCTCCAGTTGAAGATATTTCATGCATCCGCTTGGTCACGTTTTTCTATTGAGTCACCATGAGACAACTCTATAAGCTTCCAACGCAGGTGATTTCTTTCTTCGTATTCTCTCTGTCACTCTCTCTCACTCTCTCACTGTCACTCTCACTCTCTCACTGTCACTCTCACTCCCTCGCACTCCCTCACACTCTCTCATACTCTCTCACGCTCTCTCACTTTCTCTCAACTCTCTCTTTCTCTCACAATCTCTCTTACACTCTCACTCTCTCTCTCGCTCTCTCTCACATTCTCTCTCTCTATCACACTCTCTCTCTCCCTGGAGATTGAAGTGAAGGACGTATTACTCACAAAACCCTCAATTTAATATGAATGCCAATAGGTGTCAAAATAATTAGTCACGTGACCGGACCAACTCTATCAAGCAGAAGTCACGAGCGAGCAAGAGAGCGATCTAAGTGCCACGGGAGCGCGGGGGTGGCTAAAGGAATCAAACTAAAATAAATCAGAAAAGATAAAGATGATTCTCCACACATGCTGAGGGTATAAGGGAATTCGAACAGGAGCCACGAGAGAGAAAAGATGAAAGAGCGAGCGACATTCTATGAGAGCGAGTCAGCACATCTTATAAAAGTCTTTACGAAACCAAAACTTTAAGAGCCGGCCCCGTGGCCGAGATCGCTAAGCCAGTAGTACTGTAGTGGTCTTGGACCGTGGGGTCGGGAGTTTGAGTCCCGCCTCGGGCATGGTTGTATGTGTTCGTTCTTTCACCCCCTATCATCACCGTATCGTGTCATCATGTCATAACGTTACTTCCAATAGTGGTCGCTAATGACCGAGTAGTTGATGCGACCTTAAATAATAAAAAAAACTTAAGGAAAATAGTAAAGATAAAGACGACACTTCCGGTGTGTTTAACGAGTAGGCAAGAGCGGTAGGAGTAGTCGCTTAGGGAGAAAGAGTGAGCGAGAAGCTACGAGGAGACATCAGCCAAACATAACCTAAAAGGTCGGGGAAGAGACGAACCTCTTTGCGCGCACTTGGTGAGCAACAGTGAGCAGGAACCTCGAGTGACCAAGGGCTAAGTGCACTGATCAAGGGCCAGTGAGCTAAGAAATCACCGCATATAAAAAAGCTGTAGGTTTAAAACACTAACAATTAACTGGTGACGTGCCTTCAAACATCTCTTACCGGTAACGTGCGGAGGTGAGACACTAAACGTTTTAGGCAGATTGTTTTCGGTGTTTCATTTCATGACTTTTTTTCTCGTTAACAATGTTATTATAAACAAGAAAATAAAAGGATTTGTTGTTAATGTGTAAAATGAAAATAATATAATAATTCACTACTCGCCGACTAAAGGCCCCCCCCCGATAAGATGGTAAAAAGTTCCCCTCAACCAAATTACATATGAGTGGTTACGCTATAATTCTAACATAAAAATAATATTTTTGAAAGGTTTCTTAGCCCCCGTCCCACCACCCACACCCCTATACAGCCAAAAACGTGTTTTTTTAATTTCAATTTTTTTTCGACAACTTAACACTATTTTATCAGACTGAAAAAATATGATAAATAAGAACACAATTTGAACTATCAGAAAAACATTTTTCAATATTTTCTCAGGCCCAAATTCAAACACAAAAAAATATTTTCGAAAAAAAAATATCAAGAATTATTTTTACTGTGTCTTAGAAGCCTGGAACAGGCTCGAAAAAAATGTCAAAGATTCCTCTTAAGACACAAATTGTTGTGCATTTTTTTCAGATTTTTGCAATTGCTTGGCTGCAGTTAAAAAAATAAAAAACATTTTCTCGTCTTTCAAAAACCTGGACTTTCAATATACTTTGAAAATGACTGCAACGATTCTGTGCATTTACTTTAGTGTTTATTATACATTTGTATACGTTGTTGTAGCACCCAATAAAGTTTTGATTTTGGAATATACTTACAAAGTATCATTTTTTAAAGCTTTCTAATCGTTTGCATAAGTAATCGTACTCTATGGAAATACGATAGTTTTGGCAATTTATAAGAAACAATCGACACAAGATCTTGTAAGTGTGATACTGGTGGATAAAGAATTACACCCCATCCTAAATCAAACAGACTTTAGAAGAAAAAATAGAAGTTTGCAGATTATGGCATACAAAAGAAGATTATTGCAACACACATTATAATGGCAAATAACTCGGAAGCGATGCTTTCCTATGCCTTTTGAACCAGGTTTGCTTGTCTCATGGGGACACGAGTTGTTTTTAGAACAAGTAAATTCTAAAAGACGACATGTTTTGGGGGATGGGTAGATGACAAATGGGGAAATGATAAGGGACATTTCCGGTGCAGGTGAAGGATAGATGGGCGACAGTGGGGAAGTGAAGGGGAACAGATTAGGCCCCGATTATGTTGTTGGGATGTATTTTTCAAAATACCACTTTTATGATCATCCTATTTTACAATTTTGCATATTAGTTATTTTGGGTGCCCCCTTTCCGTAGGACAGAAAATAGAAGCCGATATCAATGTAAAATTAAATTGAAGGAAAATACTGAAATTATCTTTCACGAT
Organism: Acheta domesticus; assembly: GCA_031308135.1. Lineage (NCBI taxonomy): Eukaryota > Metazoa > Arthropoda > Insecta > Orthoptera > Gryllidae > Acheta > Acheta domesticus. Next base: position 211,413,364 of record JAHLJT010009436.1, on the reverse strand, counting down.
AAAATTAAGGGGACTATTTTATTTTTTGCGAATTTCTATCTCGAAGCTCAGCAATATTGGAATGAATTCTCTCGCACAGTAACGGGTCTATAATGCCGTAAACTACTTTTCTGGGGATGGGAGTTTGCAGCTGGTTGCTACATTAAATCAATTTTCAATTTTCGTACAATTATTATTTACAAAGTGCACAGATTTTCTCACGTGTACAGATTGTACGACTTCTCCATATTTATTAGTATTCAAGAACAAATACTTAGGTAAAGGAAAAGATAACTTTTTCTCTAGTCTGAAACGTCTACAGACGTGAGACCACAGGCTTCCGCAGCCAATGCGTTACTATTTATCTGTCCGGGAGACGCCGCGTTCTCCGCTCAGTTGTCAACGTTTCAACTGCTATTCTATGCCCTTCCTCCTCAAGCAAGGTCGCACGTGCCTTGGACGCGGCAACTGCTGAACAGCCAAGTGGTTGACTACAAATGTCTTAGATTTTTTTAAAAATATGACCCAGCTAAAAAAATATGAAAAAATTCACAAGCATTCTGAAGTTTTAAGATAATTTTCGTGCCGGTGTCTGTGTTCTAAAACAAGTAAAACAGTTCTTGTAAATCTTGGTCTAACCCCTCCCCCTTCATTTTTCCACATGTCCCCCAATCATCCCTCAAATATGACCGAATTATTATTTAATAAACTGCCAAACACTATTATCTTTCTTTAGCGTATGATATTCTCATACAAAGGATTAGAAAGCTTTAAAAAATTATAATTTTTAAGTATATTCCAAAATCAAAGCTTTATTGGGTGCTACAACAATGTATACAAATGTAAAATAAACACTCAAATAAATGCATAGAACCGTTGCAGTCATTTTCAAAGTATATTGAAAGTCCAGGTGTTTTAAAGGCGAGAAAATGGTTTTTATATTTTTAACTGCAGCCCAGCAATCGCAAAAATCTGAAAAAATGCACAACAATTTGTGTCTTAAGAGGAATCTATGACATTTTTTTCGAGCCTGTTCCAGGCTTCTAAGACACAGTAAAAATAATTCTTGATATTTTTTTTCGAAAATATTTTTGTGTTTGAATTTGGGCCTGAGAAAATATTGAAAAATATTTTTCTGGTAGTTCAAATTGTGTTCTTATTTATCATATTTTTTCAGTCTGATAAAATAGTGTTAAGTTGTCGAAAAAAATTGAAATTAAAAAAACACGTTTTTGGCTGTATAGGGGCGTGGGTGGTGGGACGGGTGCTAAGAAACCTTTCAAAAATATTATTTTTATGTTAGAATTATAGTGTAACCACTCATATGTAATTTGGTTGAGGGGAACTTTTTACCATCTTATCCGGGGGGACCCTTTCTGGCTATAATTTGTTCTCTTTCTTCACTATTAATTATCTTAATAACTCTTAGAAAGGTTTGAAATATTATTCATCACATTAAAAAACCTTAATTTAAATACGACGATGCATTGTTACTCGAAAATTATCCATTTATAAAAAATTTGCAATGCATATTCACTGTGGGAAGAGAAGTCCCACTATTGATGAAGTGAGGTCTGCGAGACCGTTCCGAAACTTCAACTGTCCCTCAAAGGCGAACGGCTGTGACTGGATCCGCTGCGCCGCGTGTGAGTGCAGTTTAGAAAAAGAAAGGAAGGTACTCTAAAGAAAAACTTATTGCGACGTGCCAGAAAGGAGGGCTACGCGTTTATTTTTCCTCAGCGGTGTCAGAGACCGCACGTCACCAGTAAAGGTCTAAACGTAATCGAACAAAAACCAAAAGCGAAAGGCAAAGTCGGCTCTTCAAGGAAGCTTAGTAAGTGAGCAATAGAGAGAAGGAGCCAGAGTGAGCGAGCGAGTCACCGCCAAAGGGAGATAGTGGCCCCGGAGGCGCCGTGATCCTATCGATTGACGGCGCCGCTATTAACCCGTGATGAGCGTGGAGTAATTGTGTGACGGCCACTTGCTGATGATTGGCTGCGCTAACAATTAGAGTGATTCGTATTGATTGCCTCCGAACATGACACCCGTTTCCATGGCTACAATGCACGCGGTCCCGCGGGGCGCCCGAAACCTACCCCCTCGCTCCGACCCCCCCCTCATCCCCCAATGATCGTCCTCCCCATTACGTTACTCTCTCCCTCATTCTCATCTCCTTTCGATCCTCGTCCATCTCCTCTTGATCTTCCTCCCTCTCCCCCTCCATCTCTCTCCTTTTCTACCTCTTTTCACCTCTCCTCCATTCTCCCTGTCTTCATCTCCTTCCAATCTTCGTCATCTCCTTGATCTTCCCCTCTCTCTCTCCTCGTTTATTTCCCTTTATACCTCTCCCTAGCTCTCCCCCATTCTCCCTCTCTTCATATCCTTCCAACCCTTATCTTTCTCCCCTTGATATTCCTATTTCCCCCTCCATGTGTCTCCTTTTCTTTTTCTCTTCATGTCTTCCCCATTCTCCCTGTCTGAATCTCCTCCCAATTCTCGTCTTTCTCCCTTGTATTTCGTCTCTTCCACTCCCCAATTACCCCCTCCCTTAATACCTCTCTCCATCTCTCCCCTATTCTCCGTATCTTCTTCTCCTTTCAATCCTCGTCCTTCACCCCTTTATATTTCTCTCTTCCTCTCCAACACACATCCATTCTCCCTCTCTTCATCTCCTTGTCTCCCTCCCTGGCATCTTCCTTCTAACTCTGACTCTCCGCCTCCGAGACCTTCCCGGGGCCCTGGCGCTGCGCTGTGTCGCAAGGGGCGCGCGGGTGACGCGGAGGGGTGCGAAGGTGCGTCACTAGCCGCATTGCCCCCTCCCCCTCTCGGCGCCCGGAGCACATTCCGGCACACGCGCACTGCGCAGGCGCGAGGGGATCGCCTCCCCCCAGGATGGCCCCTTGTCGGGAATGGAATCTAGATGCGACTACATTAACAGTAATGGGTTGTACTGCAGATATGTCTTGTATTAAGAATATTATTAGGATATATTGAATTGGATTCATGGTGTGGAATAAGCGAGTGTTTAAACAGTCGATTGATTACTTTGTAAATCGCTATACGTTGAATTTACATTCATTACGTGCTAGAAGTGTTTAATCAGTCGGTTGATTACATGATAAATCGCTGTACGTTGTACTTACATTCATTATTTGCTAGAAGATATTTACATATACAGTTTTGCAAGAAAATAATAATGCAACTTTTGAAGCGTTTTTAAATGACAAAGCGTGTATTCTAGTAAAATAATACACTGTATCGAAACTGCTCTTGGCGGTAATTTTAACCTAAGTTAATATTTACTCGAACATTACTAATTTTCATTGCGAACAAAAATTGAAAGAAAACTATGCCGACTCCGGCTGGTTTTGTTAGAGTTCGAGGAACTCCGGAAAAATCGTCGTCCGTTTATCAGTTTCGATTTGACTGAAAAATGCAAATATTTCACTGTTTTATTCCACAAACTCTGTTAGATTAGAAACTTTTACGCTGAAACGTGGTAAAAACATTGGGAGTAAAATATGTCTGTGACGTACGGAGGATAATTAGGATTTTAAAAATGTTTCTATACAATGTCTCTTTAAATTTTTTCTATAATAGAGGGAAGGGCATTTACAAATATGCTAAAATTATGATTTTCATTAAAACCTATGAATTTTGAAAATAGCAAAAGTTTGAATGTTTTTCGAACACGTCGTATACCTCCAATATTAAAGCCAGAAATTTATTTTTCAGTTCAGTTTCTACCTTTTTAAATTATTTCATTTGTAGATCTTTGTATGTAGTGTTTGAAGATCTTTAAATGATTTCATGCGCTTGAAAAATATGAATAGTTGTTTAGAAATATCACTAAGAGAAGGAAAACTTTCAGTGTGCCGTGAATTCCCAAAATATCCCCCCCCCCCAATTTTTCAAAAATGCCTTTGATGTGTGCTGCGTATTTAATATTGGCCACCTAAAAATCATTCATTAATATCAAGTTAAATTTATCTATTGTGTATTACGTAGATCAAACATTTCTGATTTTCAGCAACGTTATTCGGGAGAGTCCGTTTTGGAAATTGTATTTGCGCGTTGGGATTGCTGATTGACAGAAGAGAGTGCTGGTTCGGGATGGGCGTGTCGCAGGTTCTACTTCCGGAATTTCAATTCAATTTCCGTCAATGTTTTATGACGTGATATCGCGATTGCAGAATTATGCAGCATTGCGTGAGTTCATTGACTGCATACCGCTAGGGGTGATCGACAGTGCACGCATTTCTCCGTAGTTCGGACTAACCCTGCAAATTTGAAACGAAATGGAAACGTATTAATGACGGAATGAAAATGAAATTTGAGTAGTATCAGTTTAATGCACAGTGGAAAAATGTTAACATGCTGAGTTATATAAACTTTAACTAGCATTTTTGGAGAGTCAGGTAACTTCATTTGCACAGGAGTATATCTTAAATGGTTTTCATCAGGACCTCAAAATAGCCATTGTTCTAGAAAAAAATGATCAGGTGGAAATGCTAATAAACATAGGTAATAACTCACAGTTTTGTGCCCTCAGTCCCTCAAGATATCAGTTTCGATTTATGTTTCGTCTAAATAGAAAGTATCCTTTTCAACTTATCAATTTCGTAAGTAAATATCTTATTTTATCAAATCGTGACTATTTTTAAATTTAATTATTTTTCCTTTCTCAAATAAACATCAGGTTAAAGGCTCTATCTTCTGTAATTTTTTTTAAATGTTTGCAATTTGCGAAAATTCGTAGGGTTGAATAAAAATTAGACCTCCGCCAATTTTTTTAAACATCCTTTGCGCTATCCGAAAAATGTAATAAAAATATTGGAGTATTTTTTTTAGATAAAATTGAAAATGTTAGGTTTCTTGTGAAGTTCCTCCAAAATTAAAAATTTTCAATTCAAATTTGCAATATGTAGAGTTTAGGCAGATAAAGTGGGAAATACAAATTTTGCAAAAAGTCGTCTTGGACGCTAGTATCGGGCTCGGACGGACGGACGGACTGACTGTCGGGGTGGACGGACCGTCGTTCAGACGGACCGCCGGACGGACCGCAAGACAGGTCGTTTGGTACCAACGATCTACAAAACGTGCACTGCAACTACAATTAACCCGCTTTTTTAATATCAGGGCCCCGTAATGCAATTTTCTGGCCACAAATTGCAACATTCCGATGCAAGATTACAAAACTCCCTTTCTCATATGTAATTACGTAATAGACGTGAAAATAAAGATAATGAATAGATATATTTAGGAAACGAAAACTCCACGTGCTTCACTGAGGATCCCTGCAAACTCCTTTAAGATCCGGTGGGAAATCACCTGCAATATTAGGATTCGGCTGGAAATCATGTAGAAAACAAATTTTACTTTCCCGTATACATACGTATATATAGAGTAATATACATAGTATAGGAAAAGTTATCTAATGCTATGCGAAAAAAACGACGAAATTTTGATAGAAAAAAATTCATTGACGAGCCCTGATTACGAAAAAGGTAGATAAAACCAGTTGCAAAATTAAGAGAAAAGAAATCCCCTAACACGTGATGTAGCCATAATCGTAGTTCTGCGGATCCTTGATACCGAAAAATCAACTGAAAGCAAAACGTCCGTCTGTCAGTCTGTCCGTCTGTCCGTGAACACCAGTAGCGTCTACACCATACTTAGGATTTTGATACCTCCAAATTCTGAAGCAGATTCTTCAAAATTTGGGGGTACTTTACATGAAGCCCCTCGGATATTTTCGAAATACTCTCAAAAACGACTCCAAATTTTTTCTTTAAATTTCTTGTAAGAATAGTTTTTTCAAAAATTACAAAATTTAATTTTATTGAGTTATCTCTCACGTCCTTAATATTGACATTAGCAGAGATTTATTCTCATTATTATATTTATTGGTACACGTGCTTTAAGTAATATCAGATACAATTTCTGGAGAAAACCGTTTTCGGTGAAACCAGCTCACAATTCCGCATTTTCAGAAACGCTCAAACCCATCTTCTCATAAATAGCTCTAAATTCTTTCTTCAAACTCTTGGAACGGATGGAGCTCATTGCACTCTTTAATATGATACAACGTTCGTTTTGGTGTATTTTTACCCCAAACTTTTTACATCCATGTATTTTTTTTAAAGATCTCTCACACCGGTAATAAGCACATTCCCAGCAATTTGTAAACACTATTGTATTTGTGAGTTGATGTACTTCAAATAACTTTTAATGATGTGTTTCGAAAATTCAAAAATTTTCTGTGATAAAGAGCTTTAAATTTCGCACACTAGGGCTTAGTCGCCCTTTTCTTAAAAACGGCTTCAAATTTTTACTTTCCCGTATACGTACGTATACACGGAGTGATATACGTAGTATAGGGAAAGTTATGTAATGCTGCGCGAAAAAATGGCCAATTTTCGGCGGAAAAAAATTAATTGCCGGCCCGTGAAAACGAAGAAGTGCATAAAACCAGTTACTAAATTAAGAAACAAAATCCACTAACACGTGGTGTAGCCAGAAACCCTGTTTTCTAGGTCCTTGAAAACCGAATTGAAAGGAAAACGTTCGTCTATCCGTCTGTCCGTCCGTCTGTCTGTCCGTCTGTGAACACTGCTAGCGCCTAAACCATACGTACGATTTCTTCCAAAAGTGGATATTCCCCGGTCGATCTGATTCTAGTCGAAGCTTTGAGATTTTGAAAACGATTCTTCAAAATTTGGGGGTACTTTATGTGAAGCCCCCCGGGGATTTTCAAAATTTTCTCAAAAACGGCTCCAAATTTTTTCTTTAAATCTCTTGTGTAAATAGAGTAAAATACACTTTTTAACATGGCATATGTCCGATTTTCACGGATAACTCTGAATTTTCGAAAAGTTTGAAAGTTTGAATTCTTTTCGGCGTCTTTCTCCAGCTACAAAATTTAAGATAAAGATTTTTTTCTTGCAATAAAATTTGTTCTGCATATTGAGTTCTTTCATTAAGGTCATGTAAATGTTTTTCAAAATTTTAGTAGTTCTGGTGCAATATTGCGTGCAATATGTGCACGCAAAAAATTACAAAAATGTAAATTTTTTTACTTGTCTCTCACGTCGATAATATTTACATTATAGGCGATTTTTTACATTATTATTATTACGAGTATATATGCTTTAAATAATGTCAAGTAAAGTTTCTTGAAAACACTACCGTTTTCTGTGAAAAGTAGCTCGAATTTCGGCATTTTCAGAAATGCTCAAACGCCATTTTCTTATATATGGCTGCAAATTTTTTCTTGAAACTTTTGTAACTGATAGTGATAATTACACTACTTAATATGATGTAAAGTTTATTTGAGTTATTTTTTTGTGGTTTTTCAAAAATTATGTAAATATAAATTTTTTGAAAGATCTCTCACATCTTTATTATGCACATTATCCGCAATTTGTAAAGATTATTATATTTTTGAGTGTAAGTGCTTCAAATAACTTCAAATAAAGTATTTTGAAAACTCAAAATTTTTCTGTGAAAATGAGCTTCAAATTTCGCATATTTTGTAGTGCTAAAACGCCATTTTGTCTTAAACGGCACATAATTTTTAAAAGAAAATTGCCATTTACGTCTAGGTTTTTGTGTTCTTTAATATTATAAAATTAATATTTTCGTTCTACCAATCGGAAACCGAAAAATTAAGAAAATGACAAAAAAAATGTACTTTTGGCGGTGATAGATGTTTGCTGGCAAGAAAGAGTATGTGGCAATTCCGAATAGCTAGCGAAGACCCAAGAAAATAGAAACCTAACACGGGAAAGTCTGTGCCATTCAGTAGCACCACTAGTTTAAAGAAAATTGGCATTAATGACGCAGTTTTACTGTTACTTAATATTCTGAAAATTATATTTCCTTTCTACCATTAGGAAACCGAAAAATTAAGTAATGTCAAAAAAATATTGTTTGGGCGGTGATAGATGATAGCTGGCAAGAGTATGTGTCAAGTCCGGATAGCTAGCCGAGGCCAAAGGAATTACAAGTACAAAACTAATACGGGAAAGTCTGTGCCATTCTGTCGCACCACTAATTTTATATATGTATACTGGACAAGTTTTAAATGAATCTTGGATCCTGAATGTACAGTTAATTCTTACAAACTCAGTTTAATTTTTTTTCTTTAATACCGAATTTTAAGCATAATTTCATTGAGAAATATAGATCCCAATGAAAATCATGTGATTTTTGAATTTATAGGGGTTTTGGATAAGAAATGTTATTTGAAATTGAATAGTTTGGGGAAAACATTGACGGGTTCCGACAGTGATTGAACTCTATCTCTGATTAAATATTCATTAATGATAATGAAAATTTTGTTCAATCACAGTGAGTGGCACTTAAATTACTTAGAATTTAATTAAAGTGGTCCTCATGGAGAGGAGTGGAAACAGTTATATTTTCTCGTATTTCTACTCTGAGAATACATCTGAATTTCATTAAAACAATTAACTCTCTCAATTATAGAAGATTTACCTGAATGATACACAAGCATATTGATAGTATGGATAATTTCCTTTAATGATATGGCACTAAATAAACCTGATACTATTCCCTTTCAATATAACATTATGCAGTAAATAGTATATTGAACATTAATGTCTATTTATAAAATACTGATTACAATTTTCTATGATAACAATTTTCTATGATAAATGGTGTACTTCTCTTGAAGGTAACGAAAATATTATCTGCACTACATTAAAGTATTACCTATGTATTCAAAACATTAAATGAACTAATCTTTCAATATTACTTATTGTAAAACAAATGGAATATAAGGATAAACGAAATAATATAAAAAAGTTTTAGATTAAATGTGAATTGCTCGTGAATCTTAACGAAGTGCGAAGACGCAACTCTATCTCACGGGCTATTCGATTGCTACACCCTTATTAACAACGCCGTGCTGGTTCGAAGCAAGATGTTCTAAATGCCGTCGCAACCAGTGTACTTTCTACTTTACCCACTCAAGTGAACTTGAACTATTCATTAAAGAGATTGATACCCCCAACTCACTAAATAATGTTGTTGACAACCGTAAATATTTTTAGCTTCTTAATTATTTTCGAAGATGGTCATCGTTAGAACTGGTTGTACGTAATGATACACCCTTCCAGATTACTACATGGAAGTTTTGTTGTTCTTGGAATAAATCTAAGACTATTATTAGGGCACGTCAGGCACTGATCTCAGAAACCCATATTGCCATCTCCCAATCCTATCTAAAGATCACGTCAGTTCTGTACGTTTTGATGATATCTGCCGTTACCAGAAATTATGGAGTCTGGACATGTGTATTCTAAAATCTCAGATTTCAGATTCATATTAGTTTTGAGATAGTGCACTATCAAAGGTCACAAAGTTCTTAATTTTTTTGTCAAGCTTGTGGCTTTGTCAGAGAGTGAAGTGCAAAATCTCTGGGTAGTTATCTGTAATATCAAATTCTTATAATATTTTACGTTTCACCGGCCACACAACTTCCACATTACTGAAAAAATGTCTATAAAGTTAACGTCTAATCACAAGTAATCCCAACGAGGCGAACCGCTTGAACATTTTCTACATAGTATACACTCAATAAAGGTAATCTTCTAAACAATTTTGGATTACCGTCCGTATGCCGAGCACCGTCAAATATTATTCTTCACGCAAATACCACTGTACGGAGAAAACACTTTTTAAAAGTATGTATATCAGGCAGGAGCCCATAGTTGATTGAAGTACTACGGAGAAGAAATTGTATTTGTGTTCACTTCACCCAGCAACATGAATGATTGATTGATTTGTGATTCCTGGCGCGTGAACAGCTAAGGTCATTAATCTCGTGTAGAAGTGTAGTGCGTGCTCTTATAGCGGGAGGTGACGGTGATCTCCAACTATAGATGGCGAGATTGACGCCAACATACACGTCGGCTGGCGGAGGTTTCCCCAACTAGGTATTTCCCACCAGCGAGGCACTGCACCAGCCGGGGCAAGCTTTAAGCTCCCACCCGGTCTCCCGGCATGTGTGGTAGTGTAGTGTATGTAAATGTACGTGTGTGTAAGGGGTAGGATAGGACGAGAAATGGGAAGGAAAGATCGCACTCGCGGTCCGTGGTCCCTATGGTAGGGAACTGCTCCGGCATTCTCCCGGTACTGATCGTAGAAACCACGAAAAACTACCGATCGGAGCAGCCGGCTGCTAGAATTGTCCTCCAGACAGTGCCTAAACTCAACTTAGCTATCTAACTAGTGTCGAAAATCCTGCCACTAATGGGACTCGAATCTAGGACCTCTCGGTTAGAGGAACTGCAGCGGCATCACTTGAGTTAGCCCCGAGCCACTTGTCCAGGTTGTAGCTGGATATTTTCTGCACAACGTCATTCAATTATAAATCTTTAAATAATATCTGCACTTTTCAAAAAAAACAAATCGAGTTACTGTTATGTGATAACACTAAGAGGAATTGCCGGTATACCGCGCATTCTCATTATTTTCGTTTAGAATTTAGTTTTCAAATAAGCCTTATTCATTTCTTACATCACGTTATTATTCTCCCTTATCGAGTAAAGCACAATGTTGACCTCAAAACCTCATTTTAGAGAGATAAAATACGTGATATTCCTTTTATATTAATTAATTCCGCTGCTCTGGAGAACGGACTCAAAGGAACGAAGTTTTTAGTGCGTTTAGAAGGATTTGGGTATGCTAAAACTGCGTGCCCTACTTTCTTAGAGATACAACTTTCAGAACATCTATCACATAATGTAGACGCCCCCGCACACGGCTTCACTCCGAACCTGATAAAAACAAATAGAGCGGCATTGTGACCCAAAATGTCGTAACTTTCATCCCTGCCAAACTACTGTAGTGTCCGATTTTCCCACTAGACTTTCGAAAACAATAAAACAGATCATTTTCACCGCTATTTGTAATAGATTATTTTCCAAATTACTGAATTTCTTTTGGGAATCAAATTACTCATCCATTTAGCTAAAGAATAAAATGATGAAACTGCAATTGTGCAGTTCAATACAGATATCATTTACGTAGTGGAACTAATTAATAATTAGATGTAATGAAAAACTGAACGAGAAAGGTTTTGGTGTATTTAAAGGACAATTAACATTCTCCCTCTTCTTTACACCTTCATTCTCCTGCGACACTATCTTACCATTAGTACTTGAACTCGTCACCTCTCCTTATGGCTGCCGTGATACTGTCGGGTACTGCGGCGGTCCCGTCGAGGTCGGTAGGTGGCAGCATTGTAGCTCCTTTCCCTCCCTCTACTTAAAAAACTGCTAATTAACGATCCTCTTACAATATTTCCATTTTCTGGCACTTAATTTCTCGTGGGCTTTAAAACTTCATGATCTAATGTTATAAGACAAATTAAGGCATTTAACTTTTAATGTAATTAAAAATTAACATTAATTTTTCACTGCTGTGAAGAACTGAAACATTGAAACACACGCCCCCTAAACAATGTAGTGATGCAAAGTCTTCTTTTGAATAATGTGTTCCGCAAGCGTTAACTAACGACCAAATGCAATGAAAAACTGAATCATAAAGATTCTATCCATTTTAAGGGCTTTTGACATCAAAATATGCTTACTTATTGACGTATTCACCGCAGCTACATGCGTCATTTTATGCTCGCTCACCTTCGCCCGCCACCGTGCATGCTTAACACCTCCACTCACGACGAGGCCTGATAAGATCAGAGGTTTTGTTCTCGCAGTCGCTTCTGCAACTAACACAGCCGCAGTTGGTTGAAGTCATTCTTTTAAAAAAGTCTCTGTATATACCAACGGCGTGCAGTATCAACTACTACGTTATCATTTGTTGTGCGAAGTAGAGTAAGTATCCCAGATCTAATGTTTTGCTCTAAAGTTCTGAAACGGGATTCAATTCTCTTCGTGAACAATGTAGTTCTTCTTACACAAGTAAAGCGGTCTTTCATAAGGGCTCGTTAATGACCAATAGCAACGGAAAACCGATTAATGAAGATACCATGCATTTCAAGGGCTCAAGTAGCCATAACACAATGTCATTCATCTTGATTTTTCCATCGCCACCATGTGGCGTCACACAACGCCAGCTTACTCCCGCCTACCTCCGCGCATTCTAGACACCTCACGACGTCGCCCTCGATATTATAGAATCGTACGAAGCGACGGTTTCAGTTGAACGAAGCCAGTCTTTTAAAAACTCTCTTTATGTATACCACTATCGTGCAGTACCAACTACTACGTTATCATTTGTTGTGCGAAGGGGAGTAAGTATCCCAAGATCTAATGTTGTAATGTAAAGTTCTGAAACGTGATTCGATTCTGTTCGTAAACAATACAGGTCATTTGATACGAGTAAAGTGGTGTTCCACAAGGGCTCGTTAATGACTATTAACAATGGAAAACCAAATAATGAAAATTCAAGGGTTTCTACTATCCACAATACAATGTCATTCATCTTGATTTCCCCATCGCCAACACATGCGTCACACGCCAAGCTTAACCCCGCCTATCACCGCGCGTTGTTGACACCTCCACTCACGACGTCGTCCTCGGCCTGATACAATCGCACGGAGCGGAGGTTTCGTTCTCGCGGTGGCCACTCCAGCCACCGCAGCTACCGTCCGTGTTGTTTCCGCTCCTCCCGCCACTCTTTTTAATTACGCCCGGCTGTAAATTACCTGCCTGCGAACGTCTGCCCCCGTCGTCGGCGCTGCCAACCGCATAAAACACGGCGCCTCAGCTGGAAGCGGTCATCGCGCCGCTTACCTCTTCGTGCCACTCCCGAGTATATCTTCCCCAAGGCGTGCCTTGCATACGAGCATTAAGTAATTTCCTTAACTGTGTAATAATTTCTGCTTCTTGTCACTGTAAACCTAACTTGTCAACAAGATAATTAAATCGTTAACTCCCGGAGGCTAGCTGTGTGCGGTTTTCTTAATTGAGTAGTACCTCTCCGTGGGGTTATTTATAGAGCTGAGACGCTAACAAACGCCCGCTTTGTGTGTGTAGCTTCGTGTTCGTGGCTGAGGGCTTCTGAGATTACGGAGTCAACGTACGCGTCCCGCTGTTTGTCCAGGAGAGATTTAAGGCGAGATATCACGGCGTTTAATGGCGTTTCCTGCTTTTTGATGGTGCGATGAATACGTGGCTGTGCATTGTACGCATTATGAGGAGTATATGCGAAGTTTTGCGTACCAAAGTTGCTTGCGTGCGGCCGTGCGTTTTCTTTAGAGTTCATTGATGATAGTCATATTTAAAATGGACGATATTTCAATCTTTGGAACAACAACTCATAATCTATTATTTTCAATATGGGATTTACAATGTAATATAGCTGTTTTGTGTTAGATGTGTCTAGAAGATTAGAGGTGTCAAACGGTTTTTGTAATGGGGAATTAAGAAGCATGTTCAACAGCATCTGTAGGCTGCTCCTTGTGGATCAATAACAACTGCACACAAAAGTTTTATGTACTTGCCAATATCGAGATACTAGAATAATCGTCCGTAAGGTAAATATTGTGAGATATATTTCAGAAAAAATGCATTTGTGTAACTTTGAAAAATAATAACAATAAATCAAAATGGTGCCACTGGCGTGTTATTCAGTACTATCAATACAAAAAGTTTAAATGAAAAATTTGGAATCGTTTTTGAGCTTAGTTATAACAGAATAACATTTGACTTTTCGAGAGACTTTACCAAACACCATTGGAATTATTTCCACTAAAAAGAGGAATAATTTATACAAATCGCCTTTAGTGTAAATAGTAACGACGTGGGAGATCAAAAACCATACATTATTCACAAAAAATATATTTATGCAATTTTTTAACAGAAAGAAAAGTGTAAAGTGGTGTTTACGTAATTTTCTAGAAATGGTTGGGCAGTAGAATGTTTGAAGGAAAAGTTTGGAGCCATTTTTTTACAATCTTGTTTGTAATATTTTTTTAATACTGCCCATATTTCACTCAAAGGTTATAGCAGAATAAGGGGGATAAAAATGCTCCCAAGCTTAATTCAATTAAGACTAGAGTGCATGTTTAGTGTTATTTAGAAAGTCATTTTCCCAAAAATCTCAGAGCGACAGGCTGATTATTATGCGCGATATAAGAAAAATACGAATTTTCGGTTTTTAATTTTTTTCATGTCAGCACTCGAAGATAAACTTCTGAACAAATTACGAGATATAGTTGACATCTATACGTATTTTGGAGAGCATTCTTTTAAAAAAATGTGGCGGGAATTTCATTTTTTTAAATTATTACAATATTATTCCATAGTTTTCTGTTCTGGACTGACGACTCCAAAAAAATCCTACAAATTGGTATTAAAAGTAATCTTTACTACTACCTTTTGTAGATTTTTATTATTGGTGCGTCATATTGATAAAATTAAGAACTCTTTTTTTTAGTTATTTATACACATAGTTTGTACGGTAGTGTTGTTCAGAAACAGCCGGACGGAACGACGGACGGATTGAATGACGGACGGACTGAATGACGCACGGAACGACGGACGCACGGAACGACGGACGCACGGAACGACGGACGCACGGAACGACGGACGGACGGACGGACGGAACGACGGACGGACGGAACGACGGACGGACGGACGGAACGACGGACGGACGGACGGACGGAACGACGGACGGACGGACGGAACGACGGACGGACGGACGGAACGACGGACGGACGGACGGAACGACGGACGGACGGACGGAACGACGGACGGACGGACGGAACGACGGACGGACGGACGGAACGACGGACGGACGGAACGACGGACGGTCGGACGGAACGACGGACGGTCGGACGGAACGACGGACGGTCGGACGGAACGACGGACGGTCGGACGGAACGACGGACGGTCGGAACAACGGACGGACGGGACGACGGACGGACAGGCGTTTTCAAAAAAAAAAAACCTTATTCAGTATAAGGGACACCAAAACGTATTTTCTGTTGAAATCTCGAAATCGATTTTCTGGAGCATTACATAACTCTCTATAATACGAATATAACTCGTAACGTATATAACGTACATTCGTAAGTATACGAAAAAGTAAAATGATCAACTTCAGGTGTGGCAAACGATACACAGAACCGCGCATATACAACGTACGTGAATGTATATAGTTCTTTAAAAACATTTTCCTTCAAGTAATGAGCCTACTTTTCTTAATCATTAGGTGATATGTATCAATATGTTTGACATTGACTTCCATAAATTATATCACTATCAATAGACAGTTTATTGAGTTCTACGATTTTATTAATGACTTGCCTGGATACTAATTCCACTCTATATGAAAAAATCTGCCAACTCTGGAACGCAAAAGTACGGCGCAAGGCATTTCGTCCCTGTCGGGCAGCCCTCGCGCGGCGGCGACCGGCGTTCACGCGTACCCGCCTCGGATCGCGTCCTGCCGCGGGCGATCGGTCCCCATTCCTCCCCGCCCACCTAGCGGCGCACCTCACGTTGTCCCGCTCCGCCGCGCCCCGCCACGCCCTGCTCCACGCCGCCTCGAGCTGCCTTGGCTCACTCAGTACCGCCATGTCCCCCTCACCACCACACCCCGCTCCACGCCGATCCCCGCCGCCCTGTTCTGCCCCGCCGCGCCCCCTTCCTGCTCTGCTCCCCTCATCCCCGTTCCCTTCCGCCCCGTTCTCCTTCGTCCCGCTCCCAACCGCCCCGCCTCGCCTCACCCCGCCCCTCCTCACCCCGTCCCTCCTCGCCCCGCCCCTCCTCACCCCGCCCCACCTCACCCCGCTCCCCTCCGCCCCGCTCCGTCTCACCCCTCCCCGCTTCAACCCGCTCTGTCCCTCCCCTCACCGCTTCATTCCACCATGTTCCTTCCTACTCCACCTCGCTTCGCCTCACTGCTCTGCGCCGCGCCGCCCGGTGCTACGTTGGTTCGCCCCGCTCCGCACTACGCCGCCCTGCCCCGCTCCGCCTCTACCTCACCCCACCTAGTCCCGTCCCGCCCCGCCCCGCGCCCTCTCGCGATCGCTCAGGTGCGCGCGCGGGCGTGGGGCAGCACTGACGTCATCGACGATGTGGCGGACAGATAGCGCGCGGCGTTGCTGCCCGGAGGGAGCGGGGAAGGGGCGGTACGTCAGCGCGCACGTCGCCCGCCCCGCCCCCGCCCCCGCCCCCGCCCCCACCCCTGCCCCCACCCCTGCCCCCGACCCCGCCCTGACCCCACACTCGCCACGAACTTGTGTAACCGTCGATGCTTCGATTGCTACCGCTGCTGCTCTCCACGTCTGCGGATTTTGTGAGGTTTTCATCTGCTTTTTTCTCCAATTCAAAAGCCGTTACGTTAAGGAAATTTCGTGGTAAATGTAATCAATGTAGGAATTAACGGTTCTACTGTACGCACCAACTTTTAATACGATTATGTGCACAAATTGAAAGATCACATTGAAGGACGTTTTATGTGAAATTTAGTTGGGTCAAATATCAGATTTTTGTTCCACCAACATCCACCAAAGGCACAATTGCCTAGAAACGATTCCAACTCGTAATCTTTGATGCTGAAATCATGAGTTGCTACAAATTCCATTCATTTCCACCATCTAGTCGGGTTTGTATTTTATATTTCGTGTATTTTCCAGCCACTTTTGAGTATTCATTGACGACAATCATCGTCTCCTGTATTATTTCAGTAGTATACCTTTGGGTTCCGGCTCTCACACGCAACCAATCTTTATAAATGAGGGCTCTAAAGAAAGAGAATTTCACGGAGACTTGACGAATTCCACTTTAAAAATATGGATGATTTCTTTAAAAAAAACGCCAAAGGCCTCAAAGAAACGTTTCTCATACCATAATCTACAAGGTGAGACATCTCCGATCCATTCAATTAACTTTTCGGTTCCACTCTTCAATACTATCAAGGCCACCTCAATATTTCAGCCCTTCCTGCTGCTAGCAATGTTAGTGGCGACACGCTTAGAAGGCTTAGATTCGAAAATATTTATTTACGCTTTCTGTTAACACCGTAGTTTGTGCACTTTGACGAGGTTTATTTGCATAATCATTAACTCAAGATTTGCTCTCCAGCAACAACTGGAAGTACTATTATAGTTGCTTGATACCTATGAAGATTGTTTCTTTGCGTGTGGTGAATCCAAACAATTAAAGTATTACCGGTGTCTGTATGTGCTGTGTACCTAATTGAGGAAGGATGTGAGTGCACAGAGAAGAGTGAAGACTGTGTTTTACCTGTACCAGTATTTTCGTTATCATTCGATAAAATTTTAAAATCAGCGGGTTCAGACACACAACTTTCTCAAAAGCAAAAAGCTTTTCTAATATTTTTCCGACTCACGAGAAGCTAAAAGCTAGCTGTCAAAGTATATTGAATAATTACTACAAATGTTGTCTTTAAGGAAGTGCTGTGAATTCTTCCAAGAAAACTCTCCATGATACTGAATAAATATTTATTGAAAATTTATTTTAAACATCAATTGCATTGTTTTTATTTTATTTGATATTGTATTAGTATATTGCAAGTTATCTTTATATATTTTTAAACAAATAAACACGTTTCGTTAACTACTTCCCCTCTTAAAATGGAAATATAAGGATAGGGATCAGACATAGGGTCTAACATGTGAGAGTTCTCGCACGGGTACGTGGAGGTAGCAGGGGAAAACTTGTGTATGGCACAACACAAAGAACAAACGTTTTAAATTAGCTAAAGTAAAATAGCTTGAAATAAATAAAAAATAAAAATCAAATCGCGCTGGCCTACAATACTACGTGAATTAATTAAAAGAAGTAAGTAAATTTAAAATTATAGAAAGAATAGAAGAAGTCACTCGACAACTGCCAACATTCGCAGTCCAAAGGCACGATTTAAATATTGGTGGTGTCTGGAAGTAGGTACATCCACGCCCAGCTGCAAACTCATGTTGTAAATAATAAACCGCTTGATATTAAACTGAAGGTGTCGGTTCATTAAGATATTCAATATGCAAACATCATTTGAGTAACATTTCCATGTACCGAAGTGAAGTCTAAGCCTATTAAATTGTTTCCAATGGTAACAAAATGTATTTAGTACTCAAAGGTAAAAATATTAGTTTATTTTTTGGCTCGGAATTGCTTTTCTTGAGGTACGTAAGAACGTTGAAAATAATCCGATACTTTTTAATACACAAATAATTTTTCAATTTTCGCACTCCAGCAAGCTGGCAGCCTGAACTCTCCAAAACCCCCTCTGTTCCTCACAACAAATCAAGGAAATTCAAATAATATTGCAAAGAGTAGGGTCGTACTTGATCGGTATTTACGCACTACTTTGCTTTGCTTTCTGAAGAGTAAAAATCTTTTCTATTATGTTTGTGACTATCAAGGAAAGCGGAAAGTTAACTCTCAAGGAGGAGTGAATAATTTGTTCAAAGTTGTTTTTAAAGAAGTATGAGTTGTTCCGAGAACATCTCTCTATAATGCTGAATAAACTTTTATTGAAAATTTGTTTCCATCATCAATTGTATTGTTATTTTTGTTTCATATTCTGCAAGTACATTAAAAGTTACATTTATACATTAAGAAAATAAACATGTTTCATTAACAACTTTCCTTCTTAATTGAAAGGATAGACAAATGTATAAGGAAAGGGTGGGTTTTAACATGCGAGAGTTCTCGCACGGGTACGCTAGCCGTTATTATTCCTGTTCGCAAACGAGGTAAAATAATAATTTATTATTTCGAATACAGTGGGTGAGAACGTATGTAACAGGATTGGGATGAGGAATGTTGATCTGAAAGCGAAAGCAAATGGTCGCACAAACATGTTAGATTACCATCAAAAGCAAAATAATGGCAAGAAACTGAAGAAAATGAGTATGAAACAATGATGCGCAAGAAGTGAAAGTAAGGTGATGTAGATAGATGGAAAGATAGATAAACGGTAGAGGTGAAAAGATAAGATGAAGGAATAAGATTAGAGAGAAAGAAAATCAAAATGTGTAAGGATATGCAAGATAAAGACTATTCAACTTCTGATGATAAAACATTTACCAGTTCTCTTGGTGCATATAAATGTCATTATATATTGTGTTAATCACATTGACAAATACGATTAACGGACATTTCACCTACCTTTCGGAAATCCTCTCCAAAAAAGAAACTTTTTTTGAAGCACTAAATATAATACAAAACACCAAAAACGCCCATTATGTACACTTACCAAATAAATCTATTCTTCATACCAATCTTCACGAATTACGCAGGACGACTTCCACCGAGATGTACTCTCCAGTCTCGTAATAGGAGTAGTACCGTATTTACGCGAATTTAATCGCCATCGAAACTAATGCGCACCCCAGATTTGAAACTTAAAATTATGGGAAAAGAAGGTTTGTGTCGAATGTAATGCGCATCAATAACAGAATAAAAGATACAATATTGTATTTAAATGTATCTAATACAACAATGGATTTATCGTATACATAATTAACATTCTACCTGCTTTACTGGTAACTGCTTTACGCTTTAATGAAGAATCAAAAGACGTTTTTGTCTGCCTTCGATTCGTACTAAAAAGCCTCAATAATAGCCCAATGATAAATTAAATGAAATTGAATTTGGAAACTCCAGCAATCCATTGTGACATATTAACGAAAAAAAAAATAAGTTACTGGCGTTCTACGAAATGGATATGCCCTCGAATCTACGAGTATCTACGTAATGCGCCATCGAGCACCACGAATTTGAGTGCTACATTTGGTCGAAAAAAAGTGCGTATTATATTCACGTAAATATGCTACATCGCATCCCAAGAACCCACCATGGTCGACGGTCGATGTCCCTCCCCTCCTTCACCCGCGGGCGGAGGGGCGGGTCGCGCGGGTTGCGTCCGCGGTCCGGGCAGGCACCGGCCGGCCATCCGTCGCCCATCGGCGAGCTGTCACCGCGGCCGTTGGGGGCGCGGGAGGGATGATGAGGAGAGGGGCGGGGGCAGCTGCGCACGGGAGAGCGAAGCGGTCGCTTCGGTACAGATTCATCTCGCTGACAGGTTGCGCTGCATCCCCCTGGAAGGGAGAACTACGCGCAGTACATTAGTTTGCAACTATTGGGAGCCATTTCTCAAATTCGCAGCTGTTCTAAATGTTCGTGTTTATGATGTGAATAGCTTTGCAGGGGCGGTTCAATGACAAAGTCTTTAAAATATAAACATAAGTATAAATAAATATGAAAACTAAAACCACATTTAAAAACTAATTCATTAGATTATACGTATGTATAGAAAATCACACTGTTCTGGAATCCGAAGTTCGGCAAAAGGCAGGAAGGAATACCTAGAACAAAATAAGCAGACGAAATAAGGATAGTAGGTGCTCAGTGGACCCACACTGCACGAAACAGAGAAGAATGAAAGCGTTATGAACCAACAAAACTACACTAATTTGAACTTAAAAATTGTATGAAAATTTGTGAACTTAATGTGTTAATTTAATAATCACAATCACATATCTCAATTGTGAAACATTAAATTAATGGGCTATCCTTCATTTTGGAGAGACCTTTGCCCTGTATGGGATTATTTTATTAAATTAAGAGACTGTTATTGTATCTGCAGTGTTTTTAGCCCTGATACTAAGGTTGTGTTAAAAGTTTAAAAACAACTTCAATAATGACAGACTCTTAGCAAAATATTAATTGGTTCCCCCGTGTTTATGAATCAAATATTTGATTATGAATATTATTTTAAAAAAATATTTATGATAAAAATGGAATTTCAAATACTTGAATCAAGATGACATTTTTTGAAAGAAAGAAACGTGTAAGTTTTGTTTTATTTTGCTTTGATTCATACATGGAAATCTTAAAATATTACTTCATAAGAAGATTAAAAAATCTATAAAGTATGATATTCATCCCAAATGATCTCTCCTTCGCACCAAATTCGTGGAAATGAGATCATAAGTTACGACTAAGGAAATCACCCTGAAAGGGGAAAACCTGCCGTCAGAAGACGAGTACACGCCTATCTACCAGACGTTTTCTAAATCATTCATGGCGCGGAAGTCACGCGTTCCCCTTCCAGTCTCTTTCCTCCTCACCAATAAATGAAAAAGACCCGCTTAGGGTTAGTCACAACAATGTTAATAAAATGCAGAATATCCAGTACAATATTGCATCTATTTGCTGTTATGTAATATCGTTGAAGAGCCCAAAATGCAATAATTTTCTTCGTAACTCAACAAAATGGCTCTATCCAAATAATCGGGTAATTTCAGTGGAATGCTCGAGCTGAATATAGTCTCCCATCCCGTAACATGCAATATTGTAGGAGTGTGCCTTTTTGAATTGGTTTGCCTATGGCTTTGCAGCTCAGTGTTTAAAATATTTATGATAGTGTATGTTATAATTCAGTGTCATTATTTTTTTTGTGGTCACAAATGCTTCAAATCATATCTTATGAAGTTTCTGAAAATATGAAAAGTTTTGGAATGTGAATATGGTTTTTTAAGTAGGTAATAAGAGATCTATTAACCTTAATTTAACGTAACAAACCACCTTTTTTGTGTCTAAATGAGAAGACAGATTTCAATGTTTGGATTCCAATGGCAAGTTTATATTATTCAGAATATTCAGAAACAAATTTAAAACTTAGTCAAGACAACCTTAGTCAAGACAAAAAAATTCTTTCCAGACCGACATATTATATATTTTACGGTCAGAACAGTCAGAATATGTAACAAGAAAGTCACGGCCTCTATTTGGAGAAGGTTACTGCCTTAGACCGAAGAAAAATCTCCAAAAATTATCAAAAGAATCCGAAATAATTGTAATTAGAAGACGGGCAAAAGACCGTTCTTAAGAGTCTTAAGAGCAACTGGAAAGAAGACATAAATAAACACTTAGTCTAAAATTTATTGTGCTTGTTTACATTCAACATATTCAAGAGAAAGACAGATAGATTTTTAAATAAAATCAAAATATGTCGTGAATTTAAATGAATAACGATACGATGTACCATAAGAAATCTTCAAAACAAATATCTTTACAAACAACATACATATCCTTCTGATAAATTTACTTTCAGAAGAAAACACTAGTCTGTTTGAATTTAAGAGATTTTAGATTCCAGGCTGTCTAACCTGAAAGTGGCGTAAAAATTAGAAGTATTTTGTAAATACTTCGCTGAGAATTTAGATGCTTCTGATGGTTTACATCAGAAACGCTTCTAGGGAAAGTGTTTACTGTAGGGAGATGCATGAGGGTTATTGGGCCGTTTCAAAAGAGAGAGGAGGGGGTCACGGGCAGAAAATAGCGGCTGTGTTTCTTCACTAGAGCCTCGAGGTGAACTCTGCTATATGTCTTTGAAGACGACGCTAAAACGTCTACACGAAGTAACGGATTTGAGGAGAAAACTTAGTTATGACTCATATCTACGCCAATTCTTAAGGGATATATGAACGTAAACTTTAGAAATGGTTGCATAATCGATATTTTGGAATACTTCATGACTGTTCCAAAATAGTAAATGCATAAAAATAATAAACATTGCGTCTCCCGCGGGTCCATGGTTAGTGAGTAGGCTTGCAATCCCAGGTTCAATTCCAGGTAGAAGCAAAAATTGAAACAGTAGCTTTTCACTGTCATATCCAAATTCATATAGCCTGTTTATAATGTTCAAGCTTCTCACAGGCCAAAGAGACAGCGTAAGGGGTTGCGAACTTCTTATCATAGGTCCCAACGTTGGTCCCGATCCCAACGTTGTCATGCTGGGACGCCACAGCAGGCAGGCACTGGCCTCACGAGCCTGTAGTGACAGCGTATATACAAATATGTGTGTTAAATTAAATATTCATAATTTGACCAAAATGACACTCGCAAAGGTGGCTCAAGACAATAACTGATGTTATTGCAATGCAGAATTGTCGTTTGTTTTCCTGAGGTGGGCCTTATAATTAGTTTCCGCTACATGGTGTGTTTTCTGCTTATCATTCTGCTTGTCTATTCCTTTAGTGCTATATCCAAATAACACTCCTCTTACAAATTTAGTAGTAGTGATAATGTGGTTATTGCTTTCTTGTTTTGCAGGCAAAACTACCTTACAATTTTTCTTCTTCCTTCTTTCTGTATTGTCAGGGACTTTTCTCTTTCTCTCTTCCTTCGCCTTCATTTTCATTTTGTATCTGCCTTTTCCTATAGACTATGTCTTTGTCTGGATGTTATCACAAACATATTCGCTGAGCATTGCATTATTTTTAATTTTTATGTTTTTGGCCATATCAGTCTATAAATGTTGGAACATTCGAATGCTCAGAACACAGTTTCTGAGAACGCCAGTTGGAGATTGTGTTCTCGGTCGTAGCGTTTCACAGTTTGGCACCGTATTAAAAGGTGCCAATGACTTTCACATCTCTTGGCACTTCATCCGACTGTTCAGAATATGTTTTACATATTGAGGTGCATGTCCAGATCAACTATCTCTGAATCCATTTCTGCTTCATTTGAAAGTTCTTCACCAACTTGTACAAAACGAAAAATTCCTCGTTGTGTTCTTCTTCCAGTACTTCTTTAATATTATTGAACTTTGATACTCTTTCTTCTCCAATATCGCAGAATTTTTGAAAAGTCGATAATTCTCGACGTTTGAAAAATTATAATTTGTTCTATGTGTTGTGGTTATGTTTTCGATATCCACATTTGGTGTGACGTTATTGTACATCCGCCCTAGACATTTAGTGAAATCAAGTCTTTAGGGAACAAATCCACAAGCTCTAAAACCATTTTGCTAAGTTTCTGGATTTATTGTGCTCTACCTTCTCCAAAACCGGAGCAAAATCTTTTCTCGTGAGAGCCTCAGAAGGCTGTTCTTGACGTTTTTCCACGCACTCTTCATTGGTTGAAATACAGCGAATCTGCTGGTTGGAGAATTCTTGTGGCGTTCGGATTCAGTGCTATTAAAAGTATTTGTAATTCAGAACAGACCTCACTCATCTAGAAAGTAAAGTGACTTTTGTTACAATAAACGAGAGTTTGAGAGAGATTTCCTAGTAAAAAAACAGTCCAAACCAAATGTTTGCAAACTGAGTTCACTTGAACGACGGGAAGAAGCCTTAATTACATCAGTAACATATTCAACAGAATTAAATGTTCACTTTGAGAACTTTGTCTTCAGTGCGTCTTCATACCTCAAAATCAGTGTAATTGAATAATCTGAAATGGTTTTAATCAATTTGTTATTTCGTTTGCTTTTAGAGCATTTTAAAAACATTTAAAGATAATTTTATTGATAATTTTTGACTAAGTTTTATGTCATCAAAATCCTTCCCCTAGTGATAACATTTAACCCGAAAACGTTTATTGAGACAGTAATGGGCATGTTCAAATTTCAGTGATGGGCACTGCGCCCATTACTGTCCAAAATCGTTCTAAATGTATATTTTCGCTTATCAAGTCAAACAAGGTTCCAAAAATTCAATATTAACATTACAGCAATGCATAAAAAATTAGTTCCTCAAAGTGCAGTGATGGGCACCCATGTCCATCCTTGTCCTGCACGTCAGATATATTTACAGTTAAGGGCACTACCTTTTATTGGTTATGACCTGCTCTGAGAAGGTGCAAACGCATATGAAAACGTAGATTATAAATCTAGCAACCCTACGTATGGAGCGTATTGGAAATAACAACAGACGAATTGTCTTAAATCCTTAATAACTGAACACACCTCGGCTAACGAATCCACAAGGTATCGATGCTCAGACGACACGTGGAGCACATGACTAGCTATTGAAGTGTGCCTACACTCACTGCGAGACCTCATTCAATTCACATTCGGGGTTTGCAAACTTAAAAATATACACGACAAAGAGATTACATCCAGAGAGCCTTTCACTGTTTGAAAACTTATTATTACCCTCCTTACAGTTTCAAATTCAACTGTATACAGTAAAATATATTATTTGTGTTTTCTCTGCCCTACATCTGCCGTCACAGCGTTCTCACTGCATACTCCACATACGTTGCTGTGCCCATCCTGTGTCCACTATCCTGGTGCCCACGACTGTACTGGTTACCCTATATAATGAACAACCGCTTTTCAAATAGCTTGAGGAAAGTCCTTTATGACTCTTGAAAATGGAACATCTTCACAAATTCTTTACATTCAAGCTAATACTCATAGCATGATTGTTCCCACACTTTCTTTCTTTGGGCGCAAGATTGTGTACTTCAACACGTTTTAAACAGATTTCTTCAATGAAACTACGGCCAAAAGCATAAAATTATGAACCTACTGTCGCAAAAACAACCGCGAAATTGAACCACACACATTCGAACCACGGAATAAGGATGCCACCACCTCTGCGAATTTCCTTTCGGTTTAAGTCAGTGTTGTCAAGTTCGATGCCACGAACGGGAGTCCGTGGCACGAGTGCCACGACGAAATCACTCCTCCACGCATTTCATTACCCCGCCACCAGAGAAAA
This sequence comes from Acheta domesticus, assembly GCA_031308135.1. Lineage (NCBI taxonomy): Eukaryota > Metazoa > Arthropoda > Insecta > Orthoptera > Gryllidae > Acheta > Acheta domesticus. The sequence goes on along the minus strand of JAHLJT010009436.1, from coordinate 211,387,908 downwards.
CGTCGTTCCTATTGTAAAACGGCAGGGTTATTACTATTAGTTTCTTTCCCGACGCTAGTTGCGCAGAGGAGCACGGGGCATGCTACGGTGCCACGACGCGTGCAATAGCCACCAGGAGAAGACCTTGACACTACTGGTATTTCCCCCCCTTTTGCCTGACAAATTGCTTACAAATCTGATAAAATTTGTACTTTACTATGCATGACACTATAAAAAGTGCAGTAAAGCTAGAAAGAGTAATGTGCAATGTCACAATGCAAACCGTAAAATATGAAATGTTAAAAATTTACTGTTCTATTTACCCAAAACGCCATTGAAACGTTGGTCAGCCTATTTGCGCTCTCCGCTATTTCTTGGCGCTATTGCAATGGTAATGTTTCTCAAATGTCATAAGTCAGTGTTAATGACGAAAACTAAAGTAAAAATGTCAACCATGACATGTATGTGAAGGTCGTTTTACTTATAGTGATCAGAACAAACCTACAATAGAAGGTTTGTCGAGAACGGCTACTTCGAGAAAAGCTTCTTTGCATGAAATCAACGCAGCGCAATAATAAAGGCAGGAATAACAAAGAATACGATTTTTCCTTTATCAAGACAGTTACCTACATGAAAAGTTATGAAAAATAACGAACATAAAGACTAGGCCTTTTGAAAGAAGAAAAAATGAAAATCTTCATTTATAACCTTCCTTAAATGTATAAATGAATTTTTCTCACTGGCGCGTTGGTGTTGTATACATATACTTAAGTGACATAGTATGTACATTATTTCCAAAAGGCATTTTCTGATACAGAATCGATATGCCAAATGTATTACTTGCGCTAGAGAAGAGAAATGTATCACAAAACAATTGTTAATTCCCATCGTTCATTCACGGAGACAGACTTTGTGCGGAAAGACAATGTAATTATGTGTTACTTTTTAGAAATGTAATAGAAAATAAGCTTATATAATTGTTGGTTGCTTATATAATTCCTTGTCGATTCTCTAGGCATTTAAGTAATCCTGTGAAAATACTAGAAAAAACAAACTCAAGACATAATTTATTTGAAGTTGATTAATTTGATCTCTCAAATGTTACCAATTGAGGGTAAACAATGTATCATATTAAAATATTTTCCATTTTAACTTTGTTTTTTTAAAACTGTCATTTTTACTCGTTCGACATAACTGTCATTCGAGGTTTCTGAGAATTACAGAGCGTTGGGAATTTTATTTAAATTTTCTGGATTCAATATTCGTACAACGCGCAATGTCTTACAAGGCAAGACGTGTCTTGGCCAATGTCCGGGCTACATGGCCCAATTTCTCCTCTCCCTTCTCACGTGATGACAGCCTTCAGAGGAACTTTGGATGGATGCCTGCAACTTGTGGGTAAGAATAGCTTGTTTAAGAAAGAGCGATCGTTGCTCTTTGAGCATTACTGCGCAAGCGAATTTTTGGCAATCTACGCTATTGTTTGCTATGTAGGAGAGTCCTCCAGTGACATTAAAAGAATACTTACAAATACCCTTGCTACTGTCATCGTTTTCTTCCAGGTTCTTGTGACCAAAGAATATTCCATTTTATTGATATCAACAGTGAATTACTCAACGATTTTAATTTTGCACGATTACAGATTAAATTACAAACTAGGCGATTATTGATTAAAGAAATTAATTTCAAAACACCAACATTATGAACTCATCAACAACTATGTAGTCAGAGTCTTAATAGGAAGGAAATTAATATTATTCCTAATTTCTGTATTTAAATAATCTCGCGAATATTCTGATTATCAGAATATAATAATGTATCAGAATATTCTCACACAATGTTATGTGAATTATGTTTTCAAACCGAGGTGTGTGTGTTAATTTTTATAATGACTTCAATTATAAAATTGTCTGTTAAATTAACATATGGCAAACCATGTGGTGAAAGGCAAAGAATTTTGTAACCAGTTTGGATGCAGTATAACCCTGCTTAAGGTCCAGTCGAGATCAAAACATTCGTTGGTTGGTTGGTTGAAATAATAATAATAATAATAATAATAATAATAATAATGATAATAATGATGATGATAATAACAACAACATGGCCATTCGCAATTCACGGTCTTTTATTCTACGTAAAATAATGACAAAGAACCTTGCAAATCATTATGAATAACGTATGCGCTACTTTAATCAATCGTATCGATTTCAATGTATTGGGATGTCTCAGAGATTTCCCCAATTCTGAATTCTTGCCGCGACTTGTTTGCTGCGGGAAAGGTGAAGAAGTGCCTGCCTTCGTTGAGTTCGTCTCGTGCGTCGCTGCCAAGCGGCCCTTCTCTCTTCCTCCCTCGCTATCGAGCCACCGCCGCCCTCGCCCCCGCCCCCGCCCTCGCCCTCGCCCCGCTCTCGCTACGACCCGCCGCGCCTTGGCCCTTCCCCTAAGCGCTCCGGCCCCCCAGCTGCTTGGCATGCGAAGTGCGCGTGTCGCGGAAATGCACCGCTGCAGAACGCGCTGCCCGAGCTCCACCCCACCACCCACCGTCCCCGCACGCTTCCGTCCCGCTCCTCGCTTTCCCGTCCCCTTCCGCTGCGCTCCGCCACTCACCTTCCACGCTGCCCTCACGCCCTCCCCCTCCCCCGCCCCCGCCCACACGCCCGCCCCGCCCCCGCCCTCGCGCCCGCGCCCGTCCACGCGCCCGCTCTCAGGCCCGCGCGCACCCCCAAGCCCGCCCCCAAGCCCGCCCCCAAGCCCGCCCCCAAGCCCGCCCCCAAGCCCGCCCCCAAGTCCGGCCCCAAGTCCGGCCCCAAGTCCGGCCCCAAGTCCGGCCCCAAGTCCGGCCCCAAGTCCGGCCCCAAGTCCGGCCCCAAGTCCGGCCCCAAGTCCGGCCCCAAGTCCGGCCCCAAGTCCGGCCCCAAGTCCGGCCCCAAGTCCGGCCCCAAGCCCGGCCCCAAGCCCGGCCCCAAGCCCGGCCCCAAGCCCGGCCCCAAGCCCGGCCCCAAGCCCGGCCCCAAGCCCGGCCCCAAGCCCGGCCCCAAGCCCGGCCCCAAGCCCGGCCCCAAGCCCGGCCCCAAGCCCGGCCCCAAGCCCGGCCCCAAGCCCGGCCCCAAGCCCGGCCCCAAGCCCGGCCCCAAGCCCGGCCCCAAGCCCGGCCCCAAGCCCGGCCCCAAGCCCGGCCCCAAGCCCGGCCCCAAGCCCGGCCCCAAGCCCGGCCCCAAGCCCGGCCCCAAGCCCGGCCCCAAGCCCGGCCCCAAGCCCGGCCCCAAGCCCGGCCCCAAGCCCGGCCCCAAGCCCGGCCCCAAGCCCGGCCCCAAGCCCGGCCCCAAGCCCGGCCCCAAGCCCGGCCCCAAGCCCGGCCCCAAGCCCGGCCCCAAGCCCGGCCCCAAGCCCGGCCCCAAGCCCGGCCCCAAGCCCGGCCCCAAGCCCGGCCCCAAGCCCGGCCCCAAGCCCGGCCCCAAGCCCGGCCCCAAGCCCGGCCCCAAGCCCGGCCCCAAGCCCGGCCCCAAGCCCGCCGAATGTAATATTTGGCTAAATAAAAGTTGCCTGGAAATGCTATACAACTCACATGACCCAATTAACCATTAACCCTTCAGTGGGCGCATGGAGTACCAGTGTACTCCACATAATTTTAAACCTTCATTTCTTTTGTATAAGCTAATGCTTGGAGCTGTCGTTCGCGGTAGCTGACTTTGCAACTGTAAGGAATCGCATGGCGGAAATGGATGTCATCAAAACCGCTTATCTCTCTCACGATAACAGATTTGTTTTGAATGGAGCACCGTCGTACTCCACGCGCCCACTGACGTCCCTCAGTTGCCTCTTGTGTCAGTCGTCCGTCCGTCGTGTCTTTCGCTCCTTCGGTGTTTATCTGAGTATGTAATCTGTATTATACTTCTGTGACTAGCAATCTGAAACTAGTGTGGTGTTTCTTTTGAAATATGAATTCTGCTAAACAAAGAAAATAATAAGAAAAAACTTCGGATGCGTATGTCATTCGCACTGATTTTCGGAAATAGAAGAAGATTCAGATTTCGATGAAGATGACAGTGATGATGATGATGATGATGATGATGAAGTTACAGAGGATTTTGAAATTAGTGATCACAACTCTCAGACTGAACAAAGAGAGTCAGAAGAAGATGAAAATGAAACAGAGACTCCGTTACTAATGAGTTATTTCGGTGCAAAGACAAAAAGACAACTTGGAATAAGGTGAAACCACGCGTAAATGTTCGTTCGAGATCTCACAATATAACTTTGTTTTTACCAGGACCAAAGAAAAGTACCAAAGGGCTAGTTGAAGCTACTGACTTTATATGTCTCTTTATAAATAATGATGTGATAAGTTTGATTGCCAGAAATACTAACATTTATATTGAGAAGGTAAGATCACGTTTTAGTCCCGACAGAGGTGCATGATGCGGATGATACGCAGATTAGAGCTCTTATTGGAATACTCTTTCTTATTGGATCACATAGAAGTTCAAGAAAAAATTGCAGCAAAATATGGGACAATTTCAGAGGCTCAGGTATAGAAGCATGTTGTTTTGTCAATGAGTCTGAAGAGATTTAGATTTTTATGGAGAATTATAAGATTTGATTATATGAGGGATAGAAGTACCAGAACTTCGTTCGACAAGTTATCGGCCGTTAGAGTTATTTGACGAAATGGTTGCAAATTATCAACCGAGGGGGGGGGAATTTGTGTCAGTAATTCAGTAATAAGTCAGTAGTTTTGAAACTATTGTTAGGAGGAGATGAACAGTCATGAGGCAAGAAAACTTCCAAGCGACCATGGCCACTGTCATGTCTGCGGCAGAAGTCGCAGTAATTCTACTCGTAGATGGTGTGAGAAAAGCAAGAAATGGATGTGCAAGACCATTTGAACGATATGTGTATATATTGTTTTGAAACTTTTAACATTTGAGCCATTTCCAAAATTTCCAAAGTGATTAACGACAATAAACATTTTTTTTCTGGATTCTTCAAAAAATTTTTTATAACTGAATTGCCTTGTTCATGTCAGTTTTTTTAGTGTTAGAATGAGAAGAATAATAGTAATATGTTATAAAAATAACTATTTAAGTGTCAAAATTCGGAGGGTTTGTTAACAAAACAGCTGCTAATACTGGAGTACGGGTATACGCCACGCGCCCACTGGCGGGCTGGAAAGTCACGCGCCCACTGAAGGGTTAATTGAAATTCTGTAACCCAGTGAGATCCCAGAAACTACCGCTCGTGGAAGCTCTTCTCCAATCGGCCTGCGATTCCAGATGCCCTTCGTGGGCGAAGTGTTTCCGAGAAGAAACAGTTACACGGAGCAAGCACGCGCGAAGGATTTGAAACGTTCATTCAATCTGTTCAGTCCAAAGGTACCAGTAATGCTGGTACCTTTGGTTAGAAAATTACTGGTACCCTTGGTTAGAAAATTACCCCCACCCATCTGATAAAAAATGTTATAGAATTTGCAAATTAATATTGTCATTAAATTATTTATGAAGTTAACATGATTTTGTCAACATATCTCCAAGCGTTTTCACATCACTGATATCCATAAAATAGGCATCACGCAAGGTCATGTCATCAGTGCAGTGGTGTCAATACCCACTAAGATCGCTGCTCCGTATGCCTGCGTTTGTCAATGGCGAGGTTGCTGGCATCGATAAAGACCATTCCACAAATATCGCAAGGATAGGGACGTTCGACCGTGTGTCTACGTTTGTGGACAGCTAGGTCGCTGGACTGGGTGAAAGCTTTTCCACACAAGTCGCACGGAAACGGGCGCTCCCCGGTGTGAACGCGCCTGTGTCGCGCGAGGTTGCCCGGCTGGTTGAAGGTCGTTCCAGACACGGATATCTTTAATTAAAAGTAAAAAAAATAGTTTTGACATAATATTTTAAATGAAGGCGCTTTAAATGTTTGCGCTTTGGAGCGCTCTAGTAGTAAATATTTAGCAACATAGCAATTAGCATTAAATGTTGCAAACATATACTGCTAGAGGGTTCCAGCGGCTCCTGTGCGCGCACGACCGTGAATGGGTGAGCGCAATGCGCACAAATTTAATTTGAGCGCTAATGGGTTAATTGGAATCCTGTATCCCGCAGAGATCCCAGAAGCTACCGCTCTTGGAAGCTCTTCACCAATCGGCCTGCGATTCCAGTTGCCCTTTGTGAGCGAAGTGTTCCGAGAAGAAAGTTACATAGAGCAAGCACGCGCAACGTTTTTTGAAACATTAAGTCAATCAAAACCATATTGACCATTAATCCATGACCATCCATTGACCAAAACCATAAACATTAATCAAAACCATATTGACAATGAAGTTATACAAGCAAAAATTAAATTACACCAAATAAAACCAATTATAAATAGATCAGAGAAGCTACCGTACAATACTGCCATACTGCTATACAAAATGATCATATGACCACTACTACTATATGCATGCCCAGTGTGGATCAGCGCAGCCAAATCTAATACCAAAAAATTCCAAGTAATACAAAATCAGTTCTTCCGTACCATCACGAATGCACCCTGGTACATCTCCAACGCACAACTCCATAAAGAATTCCAGCTAGAACCGATAACCGACCATATTATATTTTTATCCCCCCACTTCTTCCAAAACATCCCAAACATACCCAACCTAACCCCTCTAAGACTCTCCCAAAATTCTGTTCACAGAACCCACATAAAGAATAAATTTCCTTTCCACATATTTCTTGATAAATTCTCAGATCTCTATCCAAAGTACAGATATTTATATAAAGATATCACTACCACCCTATTAGTGATGTAAGTTATATTTTAAGAATAGTGTAAGTTAATTGTAAGTAGATATAAGCAATTATAACAAATGTGTAGTGTACCATAAACACTGATCTTTGTATTTGGCTGTCCAAAAGAAAATAAATTTTAAAAAAAACTTTTGAAAAGGTACTATTTTGACAGTGTTCGATTTGATAGGAAAGTCTGTATTAGTCTGCATTAAATTGGAAAGATATTGGGTGCATTCAGTTGGAACAAGCATTCAGTTGGGCGTAAAGAGAGGCGCTTGCCTAACAGTGAATTTGTTTTTGTTACATTTAATACACCAAAACTGCAATTTAAAACTGCTGAAATAGCTTGTACTGAGGAATGAAAAAGTAATTCAAACCTAATATCCTGATCTCGATAAGTTTTAGCGGATTGCCTGAGCTTCGTAGGTCGTAGGTAGAATTGTTGTGCCAAATTCTTACTGTGATTTTGTAAAATATTACATAAAGCAATCATCTCTGCTACAAGACATCCAGGAAGTTTGCGACGATTTTTAATCCAAATAAAATTTTATTTATTTATTTTTAATAGCATTGGAATTGTTTTGAGTTTATGGCATTAAAAATTGTAAGTGGTTTCAATTTATTTAGAAGAAACATCAGAGCGTCCTAATCTTTATTACAATCCCAAGAGATCCGCCCCTACAATTCGCGAGTAGTTCTGGTTGTGGCTGGTGAACTGTTATCCCCAGTAGACGCCGATTCACAATAAAAATTAGTCCCAGGTTGCTCAAGCAAGGTTCTCTTTTATAGTCGATGTTTTGAAAATGAGACACTGAATTTTAAAAGCATTTAATGGTTTAACGCAGACACGTCAAGGTGGCGGACAAGGTTACTAGCTTATTAGAATTCGCGGGCTCTGCATCCACAGCAACCGGCGGGATATTTAAAAGTAGGGTTTTGCAAGTGCCCCGGGGTGGCGGTATTATCCTCGCACGCTGTCTAGAGCCCTCGTTTCTCTAGATGGGAGAGAAGTGGAAGGTTTGATTATTTTGTTGACAGAACTGTTGTAGCTACTCCGTAACTCGATTTTCGATGTAAAATAGTTTCTGCTATAGGGAAGCGAATATTCGTATTATCAGATTTTGCCAACAACGCTCGTTCCTACCATTTATTCTGATTTCAACTAAGCTTAGTAAAGGAGTAGGGGTAGGTATCCAAGGGCTCAATAAAACGTGCCAGTATAATACGTTACTGAACGCCTTACACATGACAGGACAGTCAATATCCCAAATTCAGTGATATTAGACAAGTTAATTTCGTCTACTCAAGTGTAGAAATTATAAAATAAATATTTGAACATATCAATATGATTATCATATTGATAATCATATTTGAACTTATCAATATGAGAGAAACACATTTTATACATTTTTACGTAATTACACTTTTTGAATCGAAGGTATCTTGATTTCTTAAATCGCGTTTACTTAATACTGCAATAATTGTTACAACTTCAATGTTGACTTAAGGACGTTCAACATTATTGTTTGTTTATAGCTAAACTCCCGTGAGGGGCTTGTTAATTTATTTCACGTTATTGCTAAATGCAATAAATGATATAATTATTTAATAAAACACAAAATGAAGACGAGCAGAATTCACCATTGATACGAATTCATCCTCCATCTGGCGTAAATTATTGTACAGGGCAAACTTTGAAATAAAAATAAATAAAGTAAAACTACAGAATGGAATATACTTCAAATCTCATTTGTTGGACCGAAAACATCCGGCAAATACTTTTTCGTTTGAAGAAACAGATCGTCTGATACTTCGAGCAAGCTTTGCGTTCACTTTCCCCGCTTCAGCTTGGTCATGTACACCCCTTTCTGGATTTGGAGGGGAAATGTGAGCGGAAGAAGGGGAAGTTGCCCGTGCTTGCAGGAGCGCCGGGCTTCCCAGGCGGACTAAGTAGCTCGTGCGGGCAAAATTTGACACGCCGGGTTTAAAGTTAGGAGACATTATGGAGGATGATATAAATCTTTTGGATGAAGGAAATTTTATTCGAGACGCGTGATTAGCCGTTTTTTCATGATTGAAAGTTGCAATAGCTGATAAATAGACGAATAAAAAATCTCTTATATAATTGAAGGGTTGTGGGCAATACCATGGTAACCCACAATTTACAAATGAAAAGCATTTTTATGAGTAGTGCCTTAGAAATCTGTCGTACATTGAAATTTTTCGTCTTGAGATATGTTTCTCGAGAGAATTAAGTCAAGTGGTTCTTGAAACAAAGTTTTAAACAAAATTAAATGTTTACTTTGTTTATTACGGACGGTAGCATTGCTGTTGGTTTAGGACGGGCCTCACATGGATTACCATGTTATTGCCCAAAATGCTTCAATTAAGTAAACCATGATTTTGAAGGGGTCTTGTGGCGAGGCGATTTCCAGCTGTTAATCCCTTTCCGCCCGTTCCCAAATAGCTACCACGAGGTTCGCTTGCTAATTCGTTACAGTCTACAAGAAAATCTATATTGAACCTGTTCATTTTTTATAAAACTTAAATATTTGCCGGAAGAATTAATTTAGAATAACTTCTCATTGGTGAGATCCGAAGAAGGTGTTGTGCGTCGTAATAGGCGTATGCCGTTTCCCGGAGCGCGCGGTGGCGAAGCGCGGGTACGCGGGTCGCCCCCCAAGACGCCGCGCCGCGCCGCGCCGCGCCGCGCCGGAAAGTCAATCGCGGCACGTGCTTGGCGGCTCCGCGTGCGGCGCCCGCACATCGCTTAGCCATCGATCGCCCCGGGCCGCGTCACCCCCACAGCGCGGGGCGGCGCGCGTCTCATCGCGCTCTGAATATTTCACGCGTTGCCCGCCCCCGCTGACTTCCTGCATTGCCCCTCTCCTCCCCTCCCTGTCCCGCGCCCTCCGCCCCTCCACGCCACTTGACTCCACGCGCCTGAGCTGCTCGCTCCTTCACTCTCCTCCATTCCCCGGCTCTCTCACCCTCCTCCACTCCACACGTGCTCCCTCTCTTCCATTCTCCTCAACTCCCACTCTCCTCCAATCTCCGCTTCTCAGTTCTCAACAGTGCTACGCTTCTCCACTCTCCTCCACTCCCCGCCCATCTCACTCTTCTCCACTCCCCACCTCACTTCTCCATTCTCCTCCTCTACTCGTTTCCCCACTCTCCTTCACGCCTCACCTCCACGCCTCACCTCCACTCTCCTCCACTCCCGATCTCTCCCATTCTCCTCAACTCCTCGCTTCTTCACTCTCCTTAAAATTATTTGCTATAACATAATACACTAATAAATTACTAGTCTTTGAAATGACTGGAAGAAGCTGTGCAATCTATTTTCCTACATAGTTTTGTTTTGAACAATACACATTATTTGCAATAACACTTTTATAAGAACACTATTTAATAATTTAAAATACATTACTTAAATATTGCCAAAGTTAGTTTAATTTCATTTGTTTTACTAGTTTAAAAAATTTAAGGGATCTAGAGAATGGAATCAAATTCAGTCTCCTTTGTTCTTTCTCATTGTAGAACAAATTTAAAACTATGTATTTTGAAAGGTTTTCTATGTGGTTTTGATATTTTTGACAAATTGATTTAATTTATTGGGTATTGTAAGTGTACATAAGGTTTTACACAAAAGTGTGTTGTGCGTGTAGATGTCTTTAATAGTGTTTGAACAACAAGGTATGCCCACTGTTAAACAAAGAGTGTTTTTCATGGAACACATTTATCGCGAAGGTGAATAATTTCCACAAGATATACAATTTCAAGGACAATTTTCTTATTTCACCTATCCGTATCGCAAAAGCTTTCGTGATTTATCAAATGAATTTCGTGTTACACTCACCTAACAATACTTATGAGACAAGCTGACGATATTAAGGGACAAATGACTTAATGACTTTATGATATTAAGATACAAAAATTTCATGTTGGGCTGTTCCATAAAATCGACGTAAAAAAAAGAACACGACCTAAGTATCCTACCTACGTGTCGCACTGAAATCTGTAAAATATCTTAATTTATATCCCTATAAAATTACCATGTTTCATGAATGAAATTCATTGTATGAAGTGGTTGCAGCATTAATACACCACGAAACAGTGGTTCTAAAGATTATTGATAAATAGACGACTGGAAATGTTTAATATAGTTTCCTTTGCTGATGAGGTTTGATTTAATTTATTTTGTTAAATCAACTCTCTCACTTCTTAGATTTGACCGCCAAACAACCGCCATGCAACAGAAAAATAGTAATGAATATGCGGAGGATTAGCACGAAGGCTCTCATTTCACGAGATTGATTAATTTGACCAATCTTCTTATATTGTAGAACACGAGAATTCTACATGTATACTGTTTCGAGATATTTTCAGAAGGAAGGGTGAAATTGTTGAAAGACTGATTGTGATTGAAAGGATCTTTGTTTGTAGAACAGAAAAATGTATAAGAAGAAGTCTTCAGCGCATATTTAATCAATCACTTGAAATTTTTACAGAGTTCTAATCATAAATACGAGTAATAAGCCCCACAATCTTGCCAGAACAGTTTCCGGATTTAACTCCAAAGGATTATTTCTTAGGAAATTGCAACAAAATAAACTGTGTACGACAAAAATTGACTAACAATACATAAAGAACATAACATACAAGAAATGTTAGTGAAAGCTTTCGACTACTTGAAATAGTTGCAGTAGATCTTCAACTTAATGAACAACACTGCCAGCATCTGTTATTATTCTGGTGACTTGGAGTATGCAATTTAACGTTTGTTTTTTTATAAGCAGCAGCTAGTGCAGATAACATTACTATTCCTTGTAATCTCACCTGTTGATGACACTAGAGAGAAATAACTCTAACTTACTGCGTAGTATGTAGTACGCGAGTCATTTTGGGCATAAAATAGAATTTATTTCGCTGCATAGTCTGTCTACACGTTCATCAGTGAATACGTTTATGAACAGGTCTGGTAGATGAGAGAACAAAATTGATAAGCTGAACTCATTATTTTAGTTGTAACCGAAGTATTTTTTCATGAAATTGTATTAAATCAACCATCTGAAAAGGTAAATGCATACCTTTCCATTAGTAAAGTATCGATGCCTTTTCTGAAATAGTGTCCCAAGTCACCATCGTCAACTATTTAAATACCCTTCCTGCGATAAAAATGAGTTTTTCACCTCGAAAGTTAAAGCAATTGAAAGCACTATCGATCTTCTGCGCATGCACAATTCAAGTTTCGCATCACTTTTGTGCATCTGCGCATGCGCAGAAGATCAAGATTACAGTTGACTGCTGCCCGCTAAGACATGCAAAAACTCTCTAATGAAAAATCTACGCTATACCTGTCTTAATTGCGTTAAACAGCTCGAAATCAGTTATGCAGCGTGTCTTTGTCAGCATCCCGATGTCAACATCGACAACATTTTTGTTTGAAGAATGAAACTTAATGACAGACCTTCATATCGTACTCGTACAATGACATTTAACGAACAGCTCTTTATCAACAACAAATTGCCGGAGATCTAAAAGTGTCGCTCACTTTCTGAGCGTGAAACGTCACGGCAAAACACACTAGAGGTTCCTCCACAATGGGATTCATAAGCTTACATGTTTGTATGCTTCGTTATTACTAAAGACAGGATTTTCGTTCTGTAAAACTCTCTAAAACAGTGGTGCAGTAAAAACACCAAAACCTGCAAAAAATTGCAATTAAAAAATTCCAAAACTCTGAAAAATGATGTTAAGTTGCCTAAAAAGTCCAGTTAATCCACTTGTGAACTTATTTTTTAATGTATTCAAATCAACTTTTTTTACTTCAATATATTTTGAATGGGATATTTAAGGTGAATGAAATATGGTTTTAGTGTTTTTATTAGAATTAAGATTGCATGTATTGTTTATACAAAACATATTTGATATTTTAAATATTCGCACACAAGATTTAATTAACATAAAGCACAAAAATTGAAAAATACAAACGTACCTTCAGAAATCACAAATAATTAATTTACAGAAGAAATGTTCTGAATTTTTTCATTGTAATTTATAATTGTGTATATTTCCAAATTATTATGTCTTCTATTAACTAATGGATGTTTCAGACAAGAAAATCTTCGCTCTACTTTTAGACTTGTCTGTGTGTCGTGCCTCACTCTGACGTACGTGTACACGCAGCTGTAAGCCGTCAGAATCTGCGTTCGTTCTCTCTTGCATCGCGCAGAGCGTCTGTTTCGAGAAATGCGATGAATTTGAAACGCAGTGCGCTTGCCTCTAAGCATCGCGCTCCGACATAAGGTCAAATGTGACTCGCGCATGCTGTTTCCTATTGCTAAGTTCAGCGAATAGTGACAAAACGCATATGTGATCCGATTGGGAAGATAGGCCCCAAACAGAGCGTTGGCTGAGCGGTCGCAACGAACGACCGCGGACCTAGTTCGTGGAAACCTCCATATGCGTGCTGCAATAACTCAGGAATTTTAGACAATAGCCATCATGAAAGATACAGACGCACAGTTCATAGGTCAACATGCAGAATTGATACATATTAAACGACACTCGGTTTTAAGAGTCAAATGCACTCCTGGGTAGTCACGAAAAAGTTTTTCTTACATACCTCCTTCAAAAAAAAGGTAAGTTAGTAATATAAAACTTATATTTTATGCAATAAAAGAATGAATCTTGAAACTTCGTCCAGTAAAATCCCAAAATGTGCAATTTTCAGAGTGCAATATCGTGTAGTAACCCCCGAAACATGCAATTTCGTGTAAAATAAAACAAGAACGTCTGTTTCATTTCTGGTAAGGTTTCATTCAATTTCAAGTTAACTAAGAAAAGATACAGTTACACGGGAATCCGGTCTTTAGTTTTTACACATCACTGATAAATTCACTTGTTTCTTAACATTCAGAAATTTGAAATTATAGTAAGTTGAATCATTAATCATCCGCTAAGTATTCTTGAAAAGAAATTTCATTTCATTAACTACAAATTATAAGTATCTACAAACTATAAAACATGCAGTCTGTAATTGATTGAATTGAAGTTCGAATAATCTATCACTGGGACGCGACAGAGTTCATTTGATATCTGCGGTAAGCTAAGTTCAGTAACTTCAAGACGTCATTTCGGGTACACAATTGTCCTCCCACATTGAAATGTGGGAGGAAACAAAATGAAAAACATTGTCGTGAGGCTCGGAAAAGAGCAGCGTCTCGCCAATAATTGAGGAACACCAAGCCAAGACCAAGGAAAACCTTATTTCCAAATACAAAACTGTTGAGGGATTAGCAATTTGTAATATTGCAAGAACTGTAGCATTAACTTTTTACGCGTAAAATGACTCGCCATATTTTACGTAAATAACATTAATGTGGATAAATTCATAGAGTGTAATGTCATGCTGACATAAATAACAGGATACTAAACAATAACATTGTAATAATAACAATAAAATACCAAATTCAAAATGACACAGCAAGGCTAATGGAAGCTGAGAAGCTAAAAGAGAAAATCCAAGCATGGGCTCAACGAATTAGACGTTACAAACATATACAAGATTTCCATGTACAGAATCGGTTCTGCAGACGCGAAGAGATTATATCCCAATCTGACTCAAAAACCTAATGGCAATGCTGCCCCTCCTTCAAAAGATGACAATAAATCATTTTGGGCAGGAAACTGGGAAGAAAGCAGATCGTACAACAAAGACGCATCTTGGCTCCAATCTAAAGTTGATGCTGCCGATGGATTCATGGAAACAGTGGGACATGTTCACGAATTCTCGGAAGACCTCTTCCAAGCAATTAAGAACATGGGAAACAGGAAATCCCGCGGGATTGATAAGTTTCAGATTTATTGGATTTAGAAATTAACAGCATTACATACTCATCCAGCAAAGGTTGTTAATAATATTTTAGAAAACCCCAAGTAACTCCCGGAATGGCGTACATGCGGCATCACTCATTTACGCCTAAAGCGGAAGACAGTTGGCGAAGAACTACAGGCCAGTCACTTGTCTACCAGTACTGTAGCAAGTTATAACTACAGCCATAGCTAACAAAATGTACAAACACCTGGAGAATAATCACCTGTTGCCAGTTGAACAGAAAATGTCGTAAAGGTTCCTATGCCTGTAAGGAAAGCTTTCTACCAAATAAAGTCATCTTGAATAAGGCAAAGAAACGAAAACATTAAGCATGGCTTAGTAATTTAAGCATGTACCACACGATTGGATTTTGAAGACCATGGAGATCTATCGATTTCATCTTAGACTTATTGAGTTTTTCAAGGCTAGTATGAAGTCATGGAGCACCAGGTTACTAATACACAGCGAAGAGGAAGTAGTAGAAACAAGAAGTATTCAGATTAAAGGGGGAATTTTCCAAGGAGGTTCGCTATCGCTTCTGCTGTTTTGCGTTAGTTTGATCCCACTATCTAGACAGTTGTCGCACACTGACTTTGGTTACAGGCTTCATGGTGATGAAAGGCCAGTATCACATTTGTTTTACATGGATGATCTTAAATCGTTTGCTAAGAATGAAGCGATTCTCTCCCAAGTGCTGTCTGTGGTGAATGACTTTAGCAATGACATCTGCATGAAGTTTGGTCTTAGTTTGGAAGTGTGCAAAAATAAATTTAAAAGAAGCCATACTGACAACTTCAGAGAGCTTTGAAGTTGATATGTACACTGTAATTGAAGATATTGAGTCAGGTCAAACTCACAAGTTTCTGGGCATCGAAGAATGTGAAACCATCTCGAACAACACAATGAAAGGAAGAATTCGCAGTATTACATAAGAGTGAAACTTGTCCTTCAGTCCGCTCTGAACTTCAGGAATAAAATATCAGCAATAGGTAGTTTGGAGGTGCCTGTAGCCGAATACAGTTTCGGACTAGAGGACTGGATTGAGCAAGAAATTCGAATCATAGATCGAAAAACTAGAAAACTGCTTAAAATGCATCATGTCGTCCACCCTCGAGCTGATGTACATAGAACTTATGTGTCACATAAGGAAGAAGGAAGAGGCCTCAGACAAATTGAAGCCTCCTAGCACAATGCAATAGTTGGAATGGGAAAGTATCAGTCTTCAAGATGACCCTCTAATAAGACAGGTCATGAAATCCTACCGAAGAATGGATAATAATCATTAATCATTATTAAACGTGTTTCATTTCTGTCAGTAGTATTGCTTGCTTAAAGTTCTTGTAACACCATGTGCCTTTGAATATTGGTTTATTCAACCATCACAACTTTTTTGTGTTTTACGTTTTGTTAGTAGGGTGTTTCTGTGTTTTGATGCTATGTTGCAGTATTCTATGGTTGTAAAACGAAAGGCATTTTATTACGGAAAAGTCTGCATTGTATAATTTTGTTAATTATAAGAAGCAGAATAATTATTGTTATGAATCAATTATTATAATTATAATTAGGAATGAATTAATTTAAGATACATTTTCTTGGAAAAGCTATATTATTGCAACAGAGACTTCTGTTATTTAATTAGTGATATCGAAGAACATATTCCCTAAAAGTATATAGTGAAAACAATAACAATAATAATATAGCTTAAATTTACAACAGTACTACGAATAAACCTTATATTGGTGTCCGTGTGTAAAGAAAAGAAGAGCTCAATCACAAATATGATATGCCGAAATCTTTCCGTTGTCATGTAACGCATGACGCTATCGAAGTTATATTAAGCTTCGCAAGTGGCGTAACCATAGTAAACAGAGCCAGCTTACAATCAAAGAAACGTCTACTAATAGGAATCGATTGCACTATTATATCACTTCTTTATCTTAATGACTATACAGCCCCTGGAGCATTCGCAAAACATTTTACGTACTGCTCTACAGCGGGTGCGTCTACAATGCAGTCGCCTCAAATTTTTAATAATAATGTGCATATATGACATACAACATACGTTAGTGAATTTATTCTGTATAAGTATACCTAAACATTTACCCTCAATATTAACTAGAACTAAACAAAATTTTATTCTTACCTCTCTTAAATTGAAATTTTGCAAGCTCTTCGATCACATTTAACACTGTAGAACTCGACTCTGATTCATAACAAAGTGGTTGCAGGCCTATCGGTATCTGTTACTTCGAAAAGGCTACGTGATATTTGTGCAAATGAGCTAAGCTCATCTTTTGATTCATAATTTGCTATTCGTAGTTTCGTAGTTTTGTTCCACTGAAAACCATAGATAAGAAACGTGATGATAGGAAATGAGGAAAGATTTCCAACTAGAAGAGGTGCAGCCATTTTTAAATGCGATTGGATGTAGATCAAATTATAAAAACAAAGAACACGTTTTGTGAAGTTTCGAAACCTATGCAGCCATAAAGAGAAGTAAAGTTGCTAAACGAACTACTCTGCGAGGCATTTCTTAATGAAAAACGAGTAAAATCGATTTTTTTGTATTATTAATAATAATATATTCTATTGTCGTACTATTGAATTATTTTCATTTCTACAGGAAATTAATATAGACTTCATTTCTGAGTATACTTCTAAGTAAGTGTCTTTTGGGGCGGCCTCTTGTGAGGGCGGAAGACCCCTCCACCCGCCTTTGAGTAAAATGCTGATCATGATTTATTAATTTAAAATATTACAATGGTACATTAATTTGAAATCGATATAGAGGAATTACTCTAAGAAGGGACCACTTCGACAGGTTGAGAAACAATCATTTGTCAGAGCGACGACATTGCAAGAGCTATGGTGACGCCATTTACAAATGAGCTAACTGTAAACGGACACATGGACATAACCTGCATTTATGTTGCCAGCAATGGCCAAGCAGTAGTTGTCAAAGCGGTCGCTTCTTATAGTAATCTCTCTATATCAGGTGCTGTTCGCCATTAAAGCCTCTAAGGCGGAGCGTCTCCTATAGAAATCGCCCTCCAAAAGAAATTTAAAAGTATATTTATAAAAGTATTTATTTGTTAATAACGAATTTCTGAGTTATATAACAATCATATCAAAATTGTTCTTCGTCAGTTCGTTAACGGCCGTCCTTGCTTTACACATTTGAAGCTGTTTACAGGGTAGAGAAAAACGTTAGGCTCCCACTTCATTCCGCCATAATGCCTGTGTAAAACGAGTAAGCGTGACGTCATGCATGCACTGCACAGACTTACCGGCAGACGAAGTCTGCAACCAGGCTGCCTTCAAGGGTGGGGCCTAGTGTCTGAAGAAGGGTGTGCTCACCAGATAGTATTACTATGCAGCTCAGCAAGTAGCATTGCGCATCAACTAGTTTTCCCAATATGCAGTAGGAGCGCTACTCCCTTAAGTTTTTACGGGTTTGATTGATTGGTTGTCCGTGATTCCGGGTGCGTCAACTACTTAAGCCATTAGTCCCGTAAGTGGAGTGCATGATTTTTCATCGGGAGATGGCTGTGATCTTTCCCCGCTCAGCGGGGCACCGCCCTAGCCGGGACAAGCTCTAAGCTCCCGACCGGTCTCCCGGCATGTCTGGTAGTGTAGTGCATGTTTAGTGTAAGTGTGTCTGTAAGGGGTGAAGATAGGACAAGGGAGAGGAAGGAAAGATCGCGCGCGGTCCGTGGCCCGTTTGTTAGGGTATTGCTCCGGCATTCGCCTGATGTTGATCGGAGAATCCACGGAAAACTACCGACCAGAGCAGCCAGCCGCTAGAATTCTCATCCAGACAGCGACTGAATTCGACCTAGCTGAAAAGCTAGTGTCGAAAATCCTGCCGCCACCGGAACTCGAACCTAGGATCTCGCGGTCAGAGGGACTGGCTGTATCCGAAACGCGAAGTCTGCTGGACTGTAGTCTTAATTTATTTATTATTATTTATTTATTTATTTATTTGTCAAAAAAACAGTAAAAACTGTATATGACGTGTGGGGAAAGAAATTTACCTGCGCACATTTTCTTGAGGGCCAGAAATTTTATTTAAAAAAAAAAAAAAAAAAAATCGGAAGAGATAATGTGTAGAAATACAAAGGATGAAATGGAATGGAATGTACTGCATTGGCAGCCTTCCTCATTATTATTAATGGGGAAGGCTCTATGTCGGCTTCTGTTCTATATCGAACTTCATTGTGAGTAAACATTCTACAGAATCAACAATACCGGTCTCTGGATTCCAGTGGCGTAGCGTCAGGGGACGCTGAGATGCTGAGCATCCCCGTATATAAGAACCTTAAATACTGTATTGATAATCTTACAAGTGGTCTGTTGAGTGAAACACGTTTTGTATTAATTTTAAATTGATTTCCTATGATTGAATTCGGCGGGCTGTTGAAGCTGGCCTCTGATTGCTTGAAAGCTAAAATACTTCAGCGTCTGCCGCCAGATTGCGACGAGCAATGACGCATGCGCAGATGGCGAGGTTCCCCTCTCCCCTCTTCACCCCTGGCCCAGAGAAACCCGACTGCTTTACGCTAGCGTCTACTGCGGAAAGAACCTCGTTTGTGCACGAGAGCGCAGCACACTTCAGGCGTTCAGTAAATTATCTTTCTCTCTCTCACTCGGGAGTCCCCGCTTGGTCATGGGTACAAACTGTAGAAATAGTGCCTGACTACTATTTCTTAATTAATATCCAAGAAATTGTATTATCTCTTAAATAGATTACATATTATTTAAGTCTGCAATGTATAAATTAACAAATGGTCTTATTGCCATTCGCGTATAAGAATTAAAGCTGAGCCATTGTATAATTTGCTTTCAAGACATCGGCAGCCCTGACTGCTGTGAGGATTTTGTGGGAAGCGCCTACACCGTCGTAAGCAATCGAGATCGTGGAAGTAGTCTCAGTGTATCTGCCTTGTGTTGCGTTCGCCTGTTAGATGAAGTAGTTGATAGTGACATTTTGTGTGTTATTGTTGAGCATCCCCAAACGTGTGAGTCACGCTACGCCACTGCTGGATTCTTCGTCCTCTCATCGCTACAACCACCAGTTATCGTAACAATTCAAACACCGCGGCATCCGTAACAGAAGCGACACCACGCCCCCGTGACCAGTAGAAGACCGGCGGCGCGCGCGCGCGAGACGGGCCGGAAGGTGGCGCGCCTGGCGGCGGAGCGAAGAAGCCGCGTACGCTTGACGCGCCGCGCCGTGCTGTGGCCTCGGGCGCCACTCCTCCCTTCCCCCTCCCCTCTTTCCCCTCCCCCGCACAACCGCGCAGCGCCGTGGCGCGTCGCCTCGTACGCGTACGCGGCGCCGCGCCGGCTTCCGCACTTTCACGCACTGAATGCGGCGGCGGACGCGCGCGGCTAGTAGCGTACGGTCATGCGCGCCGCACGCGTTATTGACCGAGCGCCGCCCGCCGCCCCCGGCGCCCGCCGCCGCCGCCGCCGCCGCCGCCCGCGCGTAACGTACCGCTGAAACGCCCGCGCGCGCGCCGTCGCCACGAAGTGATGAGCGCTGGTCGCACTGACGGATCCGGGGGGAGGGGCCTTTATTTGGCAAAATTGATTAAATATTTAATGCTCGAACTATGTAATTATTTAAACAAAAATCATATGTAGTATCGATATCTGCAGTACAGAAATAATATACAATATAATTAGAAATATGATTCAAATATCTACGATGCACTCCCCCTCGCCCGAACTGATCAGCTGGGACCGCCCCTGGCCGGTGGGTACCAAGGTGCACGTGCACTTACATTAATGACAATTTGTGATACGTTACAACTTATTTTTCGAATTTTGACCAAGAATTGGTCCATTTTACCTCACATACGCGCACGTGGGATCAAGAGGGAGAGGTAGTGGATGTTTGCCCACTATCATGTAATTTATTTGTCTATATTGGAGACATAAGTATTATGGTGGGGGTGCTCAATATCCAAATTACGATTTCTTAAACTTACAACTATTCCTATCTCTACGCTTAACTCTGACATGATATTTCATTACGTACATTACTGTCATCGCTCTTATTTGCATGGCCCGTACTTACATAGTTTAGTTAGACACCACTAATATCATGAATTCTCTCACACGCTTGTTTTTCACCGGCTCACCAGATTGCCCGGTCGGCTCACGCAGTTTTTCTATCACGGGCACTAATGCGTGGCGTTTAAAGCTACTGAATTTTCACTATTATATTATACAGAATCCGGCAAGAAGACCTCCCGTATTTTGTTTGGACGGCAGTAACATGTGAAGAAAGAGAAAAATACTTTTATTTGTAAACAACAAGTACTATGCCATTTCACATTATTTGGTTTTAAAAATTATGTACAGTAAATTATATCCTCCATTGTTGACATACGGTGCCTTTCCCGGAAGTTATGCCTTTTCCGGCAATTTCGGATGGAATGGCATCATCTGCCTTGGTGGATTGCCTCCTTGTGTGCTTAAAGGGATGTGGGTTCATGTATCTACACTTGTGTAGCTATGTGTCCCCAAATAATGTACAATGGTGTAGCATTTGTGGCCCTATAAATAGGAGCATTTTTTCTTTATCTTTGTTTGTAACTGCCGTTTGAAATAAGGCAGGTCTTTTTACTGTGTACCGGGATGGCCGTTTGAAATAAGGGAGTTTTCCGAGAAAGGCGTACGCTGCATGTAATTAGTAAGCGAGGATATTTTGAATCGAATTCGTGTACACTAAAAATTAATGTTTCTTGCGTATTTTTATTGCAAACTGCCCTTATTCGCAAGTGTGTTGTGTGTGTGTGTCTCCTCTCTCTTCTCTTTCTCTCACTTTGTTTCTTTCTCTTTCTCTCTCTTTTTTTTACTCTCTTTCTCTCTCTCTTTCTGGTCTCTGTTCTCTCTCTTTCTTTCTCTCGTTGCTCATTAGGCCGACTCTTTATCGCTGAAGACTATGCTACCATAGACTAAAGACTACCATAGACTAAACTCTGTAACGCTACACTTTCAGCATTCGGCGAGTACCGTCAGCGAGTACTGACTGCTCACCCAATCCCGAGTAGCCGATGTGCTCGGCGAATATTGGCTCCCTTTGAAGTGCCGCAAATTACCCACACCCTGCTGGGAGGGCGAACAACTGTTCGGCACAAAAGTTTGGCGCTCGGCAAAGAGCAAGCAGCTCACCTCATTACTCGGGATTCAGCGAGCAGAGCCCGCTGAATGTCGTGTTCACGTGGCAACGTTAAGTTTACAGGGCGCTCTCTTCTACTTTGGGAATTTGTTCAGTTCTATATATAACATTCATTTGTCCTACGAACAGATGTATCATACATTTGGATAATCCATAGCAAGTGCACAATTACGAATCTCGATAGTGCAAAAATTACGAAATGTGGTAATGCCTCCACTCAGTGGTGTCAATGCCTCCACTGCACGCGTGATGGTAGGAACGATAACTAGGACCAATTGACGTCGAGAGGTGAATTACTATGGGTAGTCTGATGATAGTGGTAGATGCGTGTAGGTAGGTACTCGAATTCGCAGCCTTTAGCTCCACATTCGTGGATGTGGTAGTCTTCAGAATACACCCTATATAGGAATGCTTTGGAAAGTATTAGAATATTATAAAACCCCACTGCTTAGTACAAAACGGTAAGTTTTAAACCGGCTATACTAGCTCAGACACGGTATTAGCCGGTGACTCTGTAGTGACTCTGGCCATGAGGTCCTAGGTTTGAGACCCGGGAGTGGATTTTCAAATCTAGCTAGATTCAGCCGCTGTCTGAAGGAAAATTCTAGTTGCCGGCTGCTTTAATATGTAGTTTTATGTGGTTTCAACGATTAACAAGCGAATGCTTGAGCAGTGCCACGACCACACGCCATCTTTCTTTCCTCTTCCTTGTCCTCTCCCCTTACATCTTTACATGCACTACTCACACATGTTGAGAGATCAGTCGGGAGATTAGAGATCGTGTTTGGGGCGGAGCCTCGCTAGGGGATCTGGAGGGGGAATCCCCGTAAAATGATGTGTAGGTCGGCGCTAGATCTCTCATCCTTGAGAAGAGACACCGCGAAAACCTTCTCTGCAGAAACTAGACTAAAGACTCTGCACAAACTGGACTAAACTCCCTTTCTACTTTTGACACGACACTGAGAAGAAGAGTGTCACAGCTGCGATAGCAGTTTTTCAAATCACCGTCTCGACCCTTGGGCTGATACAGTTCGATCTCAAGTGACAGCCTCGCGTCAGGGGTCATTCGCTCAATTCGGGAGATACATTTCTTCTGATGTAGGCAGGGATGAAATGCCGATGTTGAGGCTGCGAACAATAGATTTGTTGATTTTTATGGGAGAGCAGCTAAGGTTGGACGTGAGCGCAGCATAAGAACTGTATGCTTGTAATTCAGTCTGAAAACGACAATATTTACGACTGTTAATATACTTCTACGAAAGAATAATTTATTATTGAATAGATTGTCAGAATTTACCTGTGTTTGGGCACCCGGAACGAGTTTTTGTTAAAACATATTCTTTGCACACTTCGCCCAGGTAATTAGCGCGCTTTTAGTAACCTCTAGTTCACAGAGAATGCAACTCCAACTTGGCCTTGAAACGGTACCAACTTTCTCGAGTTTAAATCCAATTTGTACGGCACGCGAATACACACACGCTTATGTTTGTTTCTATAGTGACAAGGCGACAGCTGGGAAATTACTGTTGGAGTTTTGAATTTTGTAACAATGATTCGGTCGCGTCTAAGCGGAACCCAGCGTCTTTCCAAGAAATCGCTACCATTGAACAGTGTCGAGGAGTTGCTGCACTCTTGCGGTCATGTTTGAAAACATTTGACAGTTGATGGCTAGTTTCAAAGAACTTATCTCCCAATGTATATCGTTGATAGAAATGACTCGGCCCTTTTGTTGTAAATTATCGTCGAAGGCGCCACGTTTGAAACGTATATTCTGCACTTAATTAGCGTCAAAGATTGTTATATATAATAATTGAGTTACAATATACAATTATATATAATATTGTTATATACAAGTTATATATAACAGGGGCGGATCCAGAAACGGATTTTGGGAGGGGAATTTTTTGTATTCAAAATGCTTTGGTCGAATGTGTCATATTACAGATTAAGTAGAATGACACAGGCTAAACTCAGCTCATCATGCGATACATTGTTATTTGTTTTAATGTTTATACGAAAATATTTTTGCTTGAAAGTTTCGGGACAAATTAAAATTAATAGTTACTGAAACATTTTGGGAGGGGAAATTTCCCTCATTTCCCTCCCCGTGGATCCGCGCCTGTATATAATAATTGAATTAGACTAAACGGCTCCAAATTTGAAACATGTTTTGCCGCTCGTGCCAACAACCGGCGTCTGATAATGAAAGTTGCTCCTTTGGAAAGGACTCTTGTAGAGGCAACAGCTCTTCCAGAATGTGACATTAAAAATTGTAATTATTATTTTAAATAATTATTTTTTGATATTTCTTATACAACACGAATTTAGTTTGTCACCCAAACGTATTCTCAGGAACGTCTAAGGTCAGCGGTAGGAGAGGGAGACGTATTGAACTAGTTTTGCAATCAGAATTGAAGGAGGTCAGGATGCAATAATTTGACAGAACATTCAAATTGTAAGGAAACAGGATAGGAAAACTGTATTCAAATTAAATCAGTGTATTTTGGGAATACATAAAAGTAGTAAAAAATATTGGTTTAATTGAGATTTACAACTGTTCAAAGTTAACCTTGCCATTGATCGATTGTCTAATAATTCACTGTGTTTAGAAGATTTTGTTTGTACTTTTCGATGAAGTAGAGATATGCATCAGATATTTTTTAGTGAATCATGAAACAATGAAATTTCAAAAATCTTCGTTTTGGGAAAGCGAAAGGATGATTATTTTGTAAACGGACTGAAAGAAACAAAGGGCCACACTCATGACAAGAAGTACTGGAATGCATGGGATTAAAGGAGAGATGAAAAATCCAGCGAACAGAGAATGGATGAATGCGTATCGGTAGAGCAGAAAGTTTTAGTGATATGCGTGACATCACGTGGGTCGTGCTATTAGCAAAATTGGGAGCTAGTTAGTCGTATACAGCTAGCGAAAGCTGCAGTAAATAGGGATGAAAATGCGATGAAGCGGTAACAAGTGTGACGCCGTAGTTGAAAGAGAACCAGACAAATTCTATACAGTTTATTTACAACAACAATATTTAAGTTCTAGTATCCCTCGATTGCTTACCGCGATCGAATAACTCGTGTATACTGTAACGACAAGAACGAAGTGAGGCACTGCCTTCTGAATGCATGCTTCTACCGCGTCACCCATGAGACTATCACACATGCAAGCCATGCAAGAACGATACGTACGAGTTTAGCGCATCGCGACCGTTGTCGATGTTTAAGACCCTCTAAGCGTACGCGACTCGGCGTCTTTATTCCTTGTGGTTCTATCCCGGCTCACCGTTGGACGAGGCTCGCAACGCCCCTACGTGATTCCACTCTCGGCCAGTAGTGGCGTCCAGACTCATCCTTCACCTCATGGTTAAAAAAAATTGCCCATTCTTCGCAGATTAGGCCGACGCCTACTACTTGCAGGGCAAACAATGTGATATTGCACAGGGAGGATTACATTAGGAACGGGCGTAGATGAAAACTGACTGAAGTAAACGATGCTCATTTCCTTAAGAGACTAAAAATTAACAGTAACAAATAACAATTATTGTTCAGGGAACTGTAGATGGAGCAAAAGAACAGCAGAATATAGGTGAAAGATGCTCGACGCAAACAGTTTCGAAGCCAAGTGGGAGCACCCAATGTGGGAGCAGACAACGTGGGAGCGGACAACGCCGGAGCAGCCAAAGCTGGAGCAGCCAACGCCGGAGCAGCCATCGCCGGAGCAGCAAACGCCGAAGCAGCCAACGACGGAGCAGCCAACGCCGGAGTAGCCAACGCCTGAGCAGCCAACGCCTGAGCAGCCAACGCCTGAGCGGCCAACGCCGGAGCGGCCAACGCCGGAGCGGCCAACGCCGGAGCGGCCAACGCCGGAGCGGCCAACGCCGGAGCAGCAAACGCCGGAGTAGCCATCGCCGGAGCAGCAAACGCCGGAGCAGCCAAAGCTGGAGCAGCCTACGCCGGAGCAGCAAACGCCGGAGCAGCAAACGCCGGAGCAGCAAACGCCGGAGCAGCCAACGCCGGAGTAGCCAAAGTTGGAGCAGCCAACGCCGGAGCAGCCAACGCCGGAGCAGCCAACGTCTGAGCAGCCAACGTGAGCAGCCAACGCCTGAGCAGCCAACGCCTGAGCAGCCAACGCCTGAGCAGCCAACGCCTGAGCAGCCAACGCCTGAGCAGCCAACGCCTGAGCAGCCAACGCCTGAGCAGCCAACGCCTGAGCAGCCAACGCCTGAGCAGCCAACGCCTGAGCAGCCAACGCCTGAGCAGCCAACGCCTGAGCAGCCAACGCCTGAGCAGCCAACGCCTGAGCAGCCAACGCCTGAGCAGCCAACGCCTAGAGCAGCCAACGCCTGAGCAGCCAACGCCTGAGCAGCCAATGCCTGAGCAGCCAATGCTGAGCAGCCAACGCAGGAGCAACCAACGCAGGAGCAGCCAACGCTGGAACAAACTATGCCGGGACAGACGATGTCGAAACAGATGAATTCCCAACCTATCAAATGACATTTCATTAAGTTACCTTCCTACCAACCATCGGTCAGAGTTGCTACGCTGCAGAGCTGCCAACCGACCTAGAGTCAAATCGCCACTCACCAACGACTCCGCTTCCCGTACGACTCTTCCATCCCATGAGCTGGGCAGCTTTCATCCCCCCTCAATCCCTTTGCTCGTCGTCCGCGCCTTTGTAACTTCTTCGCTTTCCATTCCATCCAGCCCTGCCACGCCCACCCGGTTGAAGCCCGCAGCCATTCCCGAAGTGCCGGCAGTCCGCTGCCCGCCCCCCCCCTTCATCTGCTTCCTCGCGTGCTCATCTGCCGGCGGGCGGCGCGGGCGGTCCAGTCGGCTGCCGGCTGGGGGCTCTTCGCGTGCTCGCTCGCTCGCGACCAAACATCGCTTTCATAAAGGAGAGCCCACGCTCATATGACCGCGCGTCGACGAGCATTCATCTCCTCGGCCGCTGTGTCGCCAAAGCGTTGGCGGCGATGGGGGAGCTGCGTTGACTGGAATTTCAGAGGTTTGCATCCTGTGTTAGATCGTCATATAGGTGGAGCCCGCAGATGGAAGCCAATGGGAGTAGAGAGAGCAATGAAATTTTTTTTCAAATGTCGGTTGTTTTCGAGCTTGTTACCGAAAATGTGTTTCGGTACATTTCAATTCGGCATTTACGCCGCGTATCGGTTTTAGGGTTAATATTTGTAAATCGGTGGGTTTTTAATTTTTATCTCTGTCTTTAGTTCAAACAAAGTGCTGTCTGCGATGGTAAATTTGAACGATGGGATAATTGGGGGCAGAACGATTGATGAAATGTAAATGGAGCGAGCATCTACAAAAATCATTACAAACTTAAGAAGACAGCTTATATTCATCTGATTAATAGAATACTTCAAATGATTCATGTTATGAAAGTAATTCACTGAAAACATGCTTGATGCGTCAGCTCTCATGTTAAAATCCTCTTCAGAAACTTCGTATTGTTCTAGTACAAAATGTATTAAGTGTTTGTGTAGTAATTTCATATTGCGAACGAACAACTTCACTTACTCATTTGCTTTGACTTACTCATTAGGAGGTGAATCGTGTTTGTTACATGAACATTGAATTTTGTTCTTTCCCTATATAATGCTTGATCGTTTTGAAGAAGTAAGAAAGTATTTCGCCAAATTTTATGCTATATACCATAGTTTCCTAACATATACTCATGATAAAATTAATTTGCTCCAGTGTCTTAATTTTTAATATTTGGTAAGTTTTAATTTTTTAACAGCTTTATATTTTATCTGTTCAATCCAGTGATTTTAGAGATATTTACATTACTTAATCCTAGAACTGGGTTAGGGCATAGGCAAGCGGGGAGTTCATTTAGTCGAAGCTCCCTCTCACTTTGTTACGTTTCCATAATTTAGTGTTTGGATTTTTTAAAACTTCATTTTGAATTTGTAACATTCTATTTTTTAATGTTGTCTGTAAGTTTAATAATTTTTTATTCAATTTGTATTTTTATTGAAACGTTTGTGGTGGAAGTAATTTATCCTCGGGGAATCTTGAAATAATTTTAATGCCTTCTGCTGAACGTCCTAGATTAAAGTTTTCAACACATTCCGCTTTTGTTAGTGCCTCCAAAAATTTAACTGATAGTGTACTAATGTAAGTATTCAAGTTTTGTATTTTCAATTCGTTTCTAATTTGTCTATTTGACACGTACCATGGTGCTTTAATTATGCGTCTTTAAAATTTATTTTCAACTATTTGACTTTTCTCGAAGTAACTTTTTGCGGCTCCACCTCAGACAGAGCAAGCGTAAGTAAGCGATGGTCTGATAATATATTTGAATAGTTATCCCACTTACTATGCTGAGTCTGAAGTGGCTATTTATGAGTGGATATAGTTTTGTATTTTCACGTACGTATTATTACCAATTTCTTCAATGTGATACTTCCATGTTAGTGTGTGGTCTATAAGTACTCCTAAATATCCCACTGGTTGATCATTTTTGATCCATTTCAAATTTACATTTTTAATTATTAGTGGGTTGGGCATTTTCGGTCGTCGTAGCGTAAATATCGTGGGTTGTGATTTTGCGGGGTTTATTTTTATTTGTCATTTTGAGCACCAATTTATAAATGAATCTAATGATTTTTGTAGAATTTCTCTACCTTGATCCACATCTTTATTTGTCGTGTTGTCATCAGCGATACATACAATTTCTGTTTTTCCATCTGAGGGTAGTCTGCAACGTAAATGTTAAAGAGGGTTGGTGAGAGCGGTGACCCTGTAATCCTGCCTGCGTTATTTTTTGATCTGATAAGGTATTATTCATTTTCACCGTTAAGGAGCGATTTTGTAAGAAACATTTAATTATTTCATATAGATAATGAGATATTCCTAAATTTCTCTTTTTATTCAATAGCCCTGCATGCCAAATTTTATCGAAGGCCTTTTCTACATCAAGAGAAATAGCTAACGTGTGATTATGCTGGTGAAATGGGTTTCCTATGTTTTCAGTTAGTCGTGTAAGCTTCTGAATTTGTAATACTGAAACTTTTTGTTACTTGTAGGGTGTATTGATCTAGGAGATCTGTCTCCAGCGTCTTTTTAAAATTGTCTTTGGTTCAGAAAATATTTATTTTTAGTTTGCAGAATTGGAAACAATAGAAACATTCGTCACTCTCTGTAAAATTAAATGTCTTCCATCATTGCTCAAGACTTGTAATACATTACCGGTATATCCAAACTGAAAAGCGGGCAGTTTAGAAGTATCTTAAAACACAAAGTACCTAATATTTGCTTGAATCAATATTTCTGTACACTCAATACTACTGTTATCACTGGGCTTCATTCTCAATTTTGCAGTAGTTGTGGAAACAATGAGAATGATCAAAATAACTCATAATTATATCGAAGTGCAATGCAATTGAAATTCCACACTACAGGAGTAATCAGAATTCCTTGAAACTTACAAATTGTTTCTAATTTTCCGATTGTATGAATTGATGGTGTTAATGCAATAATATTGCCACGGTGAGCTTTTGAGATTCACAAAACATTGCCTCCGCCATCGTCAGGATCTCGTTTCCATGCCTCTCCTCTCTTCATATAATTTTCGAGGCGGAAATTTCTCCAGTGCAATCTCCAGCATAATGGATTGGCACAGTATTAGATCGTGACACAATTTCATTTCAGAGCAACAGCTTCTTCAACGACAGGGATGTTATGATAGGAGGAAGTTATCGTAACTTCAATACGATGTGTATTGATGAACAAAATATAAATTTGTTAGTACTTCGAAAATAGGCAATATGTAATGCTTAGGCTCTACATTAATGAGGGGCACAAGAAAAGGGCAACTGTCGTTGGACCCGATAATTATTTCTATCTTCCCCTCTATTTCGCACTAACCAGATAGCTCGAATATAACTAGATACGACCCAGTTCTAACAAGGAATGTAGAAGTCGAATCAGGTGCTATAAAACATTGCTCGAAAAACCATCTATACTTATATCCAGAAGCCTAGATTGAATACCCTACCCGAGACACAGTAAAATATCAAATTCACTTAAAAATAGCAATACATGTAGTAATAAAACATCTTCCTGTTTAGTCCAGTTGATACATAGTAGTCATTCAAGACCACGAGCTGGACGGAGAGAGGGACACTGTCGTCTAACAGGGAGTTTTTTTAAGACTTAAATTTTTGGCATTGGAGCTTCCGATTGGATGACAACGCCCCCCTCTCCTTCCATCTCGTGGCCTTGAAGTGCCACGTTTAAATCTGAGTATATGAGTTTCCAATGACGAGCAAAGCGTTGTGTGGCAGCGCCAGGGGCGGACGCGAGCGCGCCAGCCCCCGAGCCGGCGGCGTGGGCGGGCGGGAGGGCTGCGAGCGCCCAGCGGGGGCACAATGAGTGGGCAGCGAACGCCGCTCATCTCGCAGCCAATCTGAGCCAATAGCTGGCCCCCTTCCTCCCCCCCTCGCTCCGCGGTCGTCGAGCGCCGGGCGGGCGCTGCGCGGCGCAGGAAATTGAGCACATTGCTCCGGCGGCGGCAGGGCTCGGCGCCTCCGCCTCCTCCGTCGACGTCGTCGACGTCGCCGCCGCCGCCGCCGTCGTCGTCGTCGTCGTCGTCGTCGATGTCGACACCGCCGCCTCTGTCACCGCGTCGAGCCCGGTAGGATGCAATGCCATCCCCCGACACAGAGGGCCCCGTCCCCGATCGCCCTGCGCGCGGTTTTCGCGACGAAGATCGCGTCATGGACGAAAAATGCGTCGAAAAACGAAGATCGCATCACTGACGAAAATGATTTTGGAGGTGAATTTATTCGACGTACCAACCAGCTTGCAACCAATAGCTACAACCACTCGCATAACTATAAAAATGACAGAAATGCCCGCGTCACAATTCGCTTCTTCGGATACCTTTTTGCTCACCACTTTCCCCGTCCCTTTACCCGCTTCTTTACCCACCTCTTTCCCCCCTTACCCGCCCCTTATCTGCCCTTACCCGCCCCTTACCCGCCCTTTATCTGCCCCTTACCCGCCCCTTACCCGCCCCTTGCCCGCCTTTTACCCGCCTCTTTACCCATCCCTTTACCCATCCTTTACCTCCTCTTTACACGCCTCTTTGGCCTCCCCTTTACAATCCCCTTCACCTTTCCCTTTACTACGCTTAACTCGCCTCTTTATCCCCTTTACCCCTTCTTTAACCGTCTTTTTACCCGCCTTTACCCCCCTTTTACCCCCTCTTTACCTCTTCTCTTTACTTCTCCTCCTTACCCCTCCTCTTTACCCCTCCTCTTTACCCCTCCTCTTTACCCCTCCTCTTTACCCCTCCTCTTTACCCCTCCTCTTTACCCCCCTCTTTACCCTCCTCTTTACCCCTTCTCTTTACCCCTCCTCTTTATTCCTCCTCTGTACCCCTTTGCTTTGCCCTTCCTCTTTACTTTTCCTCTTTACCCCATCTTCATCCATCTCTTTATCCCTCTCTTTATTCTCCTTATCCGCCTCTTTTATCGCCTCTTGATCCCTCCTTTACCCATCATTTTACTCACCCCATTCTCCTCCATCAGCAGGCACGTCCATCGCGGACTGCCAGAGTCTCCGCCCCCTCCCCTTATTTGGCTGCCGTCTCCGCCCGCTCGTACAATCGGCGCCCGTCGTCCGCGCGGCGCGGCGCGGCGGCACGTCGCTTCGCAGGAAAAACGACGCGTCTGCCCGCCGCTTTCAGCCGGCCGCCGCCAGCCCGCCGTCGCTGCCTCCGTTCAATTTGTTTTGTTTAGGGCCTTCGAATTGCAAATATCTAAAGGCGACCCGTTCGGGATAAGTTGAGAGCTTCTCAGACACACCTGCCAAATAAATTTCTTGTTACACGTTCTAAATATTAGGAGTGCTGTCTTGATTCTTCTTTTGGAGGGAGCTAGATATTTATGGCGGCGAGGTTTCTGGCCGGCATTTTCAGTTCGCCAGCTACTTGACAAAGTTATTTACGACGGAGTGCGTTAAGTCTCAAGCTGTAGCAGTCGTGGTGACGGGCGGCTATTGTGAAGTAATTTCGCGATGCAGTATAGCTTAATGTATCTTACGGCTATCAATACGTGGTCAAAGAAATATCTTCTACTTGAACTGAATAATGTAAAGATTAATATGCTATGTAGAATTATTATGACATATAGTAATTCATGTCGCATAGAATAAAAAGAGTTCATGAATAATTATTATAAAACTCCAATAGTACTTAAAAGAATCAATTGAAGTCTACTGTCGTATTTCTTTTCGGTATTATCTTTTCAGGTGCAGTTACAGACATAATTCAAGTAATGTTGAAACTTTATCGAGTTATGTGAAAAAAAAACTCGCAAATTTCCAGTAATAAAAACATTGTTTTTGCAATGTGTATGCAGTCACTCAATCTCATACAGATACTCTATAACATTGAAAAGTATTATGTTAACGAATGCACTGCTATTGCATCATTTAGTAACGCTACAACAATAATGATCTCTTAAAACTAGCTTACGAAGGTTTTTTTCTGAACTTTAATGGCACTCTAGCCGGCGAAACTATTTGTGCTCATGTCGCGTAAGCTTTCTATAGTGTATTCTCATATTTTGACACAATTATCTAACTAGGACACAAGTTGTGCGTCTTCACATTTCTTATGCAGTCTGGGCCACCAAAAGGTGTGCTATTAAGACCTATTTTTTTCTGAAAAGCAATGAAAAGGTAGTTTCATAATCAGTTTGTAACACAACACAAATTCAAAGATCATTGATTTTATTTACGAAAAAGTATATTGTAAATTCTAACTAAAAAAGAACTTAACTTGAACAAACGTAAAAATGTTGCTTTTTGTTGTGATATAGCTCTATTATATAAACAGGTAGAATCATTTCAAATTAGTCATAATGAACTGTCCTTCTACAATTGAAAATAGAATTGTTCGATGAAACATTCTGAGTGTGGTATGGACTTGACTAATTGCCGAAACGAGAAATCAAAATGTATGTTTCCACTCCGAGAATTCCACCCGACCGTTGAAGGACAAAGAATATCTACACGGATAATGTCGGAACACGCTGGTAAAAAAAATCTGTATGTGATTGAGTGTCTGCATTCAGGGAATTCCAATGGCGAGAGGACGGGAAGCAAAGGAAGGGTCTGTACTTGGAGGCGCATGTTTGTTTTTGGCGTGAGACCCGCTGCGTCCGCCGTCGCCCCGCACCGCCACTAAAACCATAGTTATTCCAACAGCCACTACTACCAATACTGATTACGGATCCGCAACCCATGTCGATGTTTTCAAAACATTGATGTTTCTATAAAAATATTTTTAAATGATGTTTTGAACATCGATGTATTGAAGCTGATTTTTTTTAAACATAGATATTTTGGGATAGATGTTTTTACGTTTTCGATGTTTTGTTCGTGAATGAAAAAGTGCTCATAATTATAAATTTGTAAAAAATAAAATATGAAATAGTAACTGATGGTACCCCTGTGTTTGTGTTTGAAGGCGATTTGTGTTACATTCGAGCAGACTACTATCCGTTGCGGGAGTTGATTTTAATGTCTTGGTAATTAATTCATTTTTTACGTCTTTAGAACTTGGAGAGGCATTTTTAACTTTCTTTTAAAATACATTTTAATTATTAATTAACGTGCACGGCAACTGTTAAACTATATTTGGTTGCGCACAATTTTAAGGTTAAAGAATACTAAAGCAACTTAAAAATATCGATGTTTATAAACATCGGTGTTTTTTGTACGATGTATTTCCAACACTGATGTTTTGATTTTGAATATTAATGTTTGGCAGCATCGATGCTTCGTTGTCGATGTGGCATACCTAATACTGACATTGACCCTGCTACCAATGCTATCGATACTGACACCGCCTCCGACTCTTCCACCACCACCATCAGATCCTCCAACCACTGCCATCATGGTAATGGCTCAACTTCAGCACCGCCCTTCAACTCCACCATTACTAATCACCACTATCGCCAGCGTCGCCGCTTCCGCCATCTTCTTCACTGTCGCCACCGCCTCCTCCCCCGCCTCCGCCGTCGCCGTCACATTACAAACTCAGCCTTCAACACCATCACCAACGCCTTCTCAATCTGTCTCAGCCTTCGCCCTGGTTCCCGGTGGTCCAGCGACAGAAAAAGACATCCTGCCCGCTTCGGAGAGGCCGCCGCTCGTCTTCATTTGCACACGCCACAAACGGATCTTGTCGCCTATGTGGCGTCGCACCACTTTATATACGACGTCCCGACCCTTTGGAATGACAAGGTTCAACTAATATTTCTGTCGTTTCGTGTAAATTGATATCAGTTTTTCGTTTCGTTTTTCGTATTGTCATCATTACACCTACAAAGTTATATTTTACAGTAGCTATTTGTTTACAAATTGTATTCTACTTGCAGCATTGTTCTTCTTTAGCAGAAGTAAAATGTAACCTTTTCAACTAACAACGTATTTTCTTTCATTTTGTCAGTTGCAACCTTGGCATTCCGAAGGGTAGATCTGGTAAGATCTCCTGTGAAGAAATTGGAATTCGTCTCTTACAGTTCGTCGATTATTAGTAGCTGCTAACGTCTGATGGAATTTAAGAACTTCATTTTCTTGTTTCGTCAATTTCTAATTCTGGTTTGCGATTTGGCGTTGTTCTGGAAAGGTGTTTCGTTGTCTTTCTTGCATTTTGTGTAACATGTTACGAGTATGTATTTCTTACTACAGTTACTAAAAATAAATGTTTCGTTCGGTAATCGTCACACAGTTTTTTTGTTTTCGATATTAAATAAATTAAAAGATTTTGAATGTCAATCTGCGAGTTAAGCACTTTTATTCTTTATTTGTGCCTTGTTGTAGTTTATTTTTCAGTATTTAGCATTGTAAACATACAAAAAGTATTTTCATTTTAAATTTGGAGCCAAGCCTTCTTAGGCCTATTCGAAAGTGGGCTCCTGCATTTCTGACTTGCACACCTTCGATATGGAAAATTAAATCTCACAAACGCACGGGAATTAATACATTTAAAAACTATTTTCTTTCGTTTTTAACAAGCCTCTGCCGTTAGAATTTTTATTTTCCCATTCCTACGTATACCCGGCAAATTCCTATCTTTAGAGCATCATGGAAATCTATTTCTCTTCTCTTCCATCCCATGACGGACATTTTTTTATATCTCGGACCTCACCACATCCAATTGTCAACCCCTTCTTATTCCATTTCTCTCTCACCTGCCTGCAACTTTTTTGTAAACCTTCTGTTCCTAATTATCTCCTCTTCCCCATCATTTTCTACACTCTCATTTTCCCAAACTCTTTCATTCCTCCTACTTTACCTCGTTTTCTTTCTTTTCTTCACGTGTTGTTTCTGTCTCTCTTGTTCCATAACTGCCATTTTCCTCTACCTCTACCCCTCTTTTCCTTCAGTTTCTCCAATTCCTTTGCCCTTCCTTACCTTAATTTATTCTCCTATTACTATTTTCTCCTTTTTCCCATGATTTTTTACCCCGTCCCATCTTTCCCTATTCATTTCCTCTCCTCGCCAGCAGCGCGTCTCTCTCCTTGCTTCTCTACCTGGTGGATCGATCGCCTCGCCGCCGACGCCTCCGCGCTGCCCAAATGTCAAGAGGGTGGCGAGAGCCCTGGCAGCGGAGAGGCCGGGGGACGGCACGGGAGGCGCGCGGAGCTGGCAGTGGCGGGGGGACCCGGGTGAGCGCAAGGGCAGGTGCGGTGGCTGGGGACGACTGTGGATCGCCTGGTGGACAATTGGGGAACGTCTCGTCGTCAGCTGGGGGCGAGTGGGCGACTGTTGAGGGACGGTGGGGGGACGGTTGGGGTGCGGTTGGGTGGCGGTTGGAGGGCGGTTGGGGGACGGTTGGGGGGCGGTTGGGGGGCGGTTGGGGCGGTTTGGGGATGGTTGGGGGCGGTTGAGGGGCGGTTGGGGGACGGTTGGGGGACGGTTAGGGGACGGTTAGGGGACGGTTAGGGGACAGCTGGAGGTCGGCTGGGGGACGATTGGGGAACGTCTGGGAGGCAGGTAAGGG
Source organism: Acheta domesticus (assembly GCA_031308135.1). NCBI lineage: Eukaryota > Metazoa > Arthropoda > Insecta > Orthoptera > Gryllidae > Acheta > Acheta domesticus. The sequence continues at coordinate 211,352,035 of JAHLJT010009436.1, read as the reverse complement.
TGGCCTCGGTGACGGCTGGGGGACGGGTGAGGTGGGGTGGGGGGAAGGCTAGGGGGGCAGCAGAAGGGTTAGTAGTTGGGTGAAGGCTGGGGTCGGCAAGCGTCGGCGTGGGACGGCGGGAGACAGCGCGGGACGGCGAGGGGTACGGGCGGGTGACGGGCGACAGGGGATGATTGACTCCGGGCGCAGGATGCGCGGCGGGAACCGAGGCAGCCGCCGCGGGGGTGGATACGGGCGGATGGAGGGCACACGGCACCCGTTGAGCCCCAGCTCTCCGATGGGCGCCATCGCAGCGCACTCCAGCGGCGCCTCTGCCGAACGAGAGGTGCTCGAGTGCGCCGCAGGTTGCTCCCGCTAAGAATTCTTCGCCGCGCGCAATCCTCAGGATGATGCGTCGGCGCTCGCGAAAGGTCAAAACGTTAAGGGGGGCTGGCAGTGGGATGGAACGTCCGGAAGATGCAACGAGCAGGATGTTTTCTGGATTCCAGCCGCATAATGTTAGCCTCAGATCTTTTCTTCTCAAATTGCTAAGTTGACATTTCGTTTCTGACATTAAATCTCTCTCAAATTCGTTTTAATTTCTTTAAGATGTGATATTATAATTTCAGAAGATGTATATCTTTATTTCGACGATAAATCGTGTTTTAAGTAGCAGCCTCGTGTTGCTTATCGTGTTATACACTTCAAATAACCAATATGAAAATGGTCAAACCCCAAATTGCATTTTTTTGTTTTTCATTGAAATATAATTTGCAACATGGCACGCTTGTCTCCATGAATTTTTCAACCTAAATATGGCTAAAAATAATAAAAGACATTGCATACAAATAATAAATAAAAAGCATGACATGTTGGATCGTTTTGAAACAGTCAAAAGTCATTCCTGAAGTCACTCCTCAAAATACCTCTTGAAGTCGCCTCCATTTGAAGGAAATTGTGGTAGAGTGGGAGTCAACAATAAATTAGTGACTTCAATGTTTACAGTGGAATCCACAAATTGTTTGTCTGGTTCGTCTTATCACGAAAGATATTTATGAATGAATGCCGAACCTTGAACGCTCAATGTTACACGACAATCACGAATATTGATGCAATTTTTTCTGTTAAGATCTGTTAGAAACGAAAGGCATTCGCACATCGAAATGAATACGATTCAGAAGCACACAAATATGAAGTGTGTATATGCTTGTGTGATACACTGTTAGTAGAAAGGGACTGTTTGGGAATCTGTCTGCTTTAAGGAGGAGAAAGTAATTTTGTTCCACACAGGAGCATCCAAATTAATCTCTGGCTATCGTAGCATCTGCACACAAGGCAGATATTGTCAAAAACTATAATTTAAATAATTTGTTTCCTTAAATTCATGTAAACATTTGATATTATATCGCAACATTACAGCAACCACATTTCTTAATGCGTTCTCTATAATGATATCTTACATGTTCGTAATACTCACTGCTATAATCTCAAACATCTCATTTCGAAAATAAAAATTAACTGCGATGTTATTATAAAATAATACATAATATTCTCCTGAAAAAGAAAAATCCTCCATAATAATTGTCCTTTAAGAATAAGCTTTTTCCTTAATGACTCCTTGTTCTGTAATGATATACATAATCAATTATATAGAATTTGGTACAATTTTATTTCTTGTATCGTTTCTGAAGAAATTGTTTCATTTGCAAGAAATCCATATTGGTTTATATCATTTAATTACTTCAAGTCGAACTTTGTAAAAAGAGTCAGTAGAACAAAAATCATCATACGTTTTATACCGGTGGAGGTGGCTTAACTGATGTCATTGCAGTGCCTCTGACCGGGAGCTCCTAGGGTTGGAATTTCGACACTACCTAGTGAGCATGATCGATTTCAGACTCTGGAGGAGAATTCTAGCGGCCCACTAGTCTGATCGGTAATTTTCCATGGTATTTGCGATAAACACCACGCGGATGCCGGATACCCTGGCAGACGGTCACTGACCACGCGAAATCTTTCCTTCCTCTTTCTTTGCTATCCTCAGCTCTTACACTTACATTTACATGCACTGCACTACCATACATATAGGGAGACTTGCCGGGAGCTTGGAGCATATATCAGCTGCACCGATGCCCCTTGGTGGGAGATATCTGGATGTGAGAAACTCCGCAAGTCAGCGTGGAGATCAGCGCCGAATCTCACCATCCAGCGAGATAAAATCATCTCCAGTGATAAAGTCAAAGCACTACATTTATGGGACCATTGAGAAAGAACATAGAAGTGTAGCGTCCGAAAACACGAAACAATCAATCAATCAATCATAAGTTGCGTTATAAGTATTACTATTATTAAAACACATATTAAAATATATTGGAATTTTACGTGGTTAGAAACCTCATTGAATCCAGGTATGTTGCTCTACTCGTTTCGTAAATAAAAATTAATTCATTTAGGCACAGATTTAGACATTTGGATTGAGGGAAGAGAATAGGGCAAGGATGACAGGAAAATATTATATGCGATCTTCTGCCTGTTTGTTACGGTTCTACCACGGTATTCGTCCTGGATTCATCGCAAAAGTCACGGAAAATTATCGATCAAGAGCAAGCTGACCGCTAGAAATCTCCTCCAGCCAGCGGCTGAAATTGACTTATTTCATTAGATCTGACACCGTCGGATCTCGAACCCTAGGTCTTTTCGATCAGGGGCTCGGCTGTGATTTACTTTTAATCATCTCCAATGTAGTACGTACATTCTTACGTAAAGGCACCGTTTAATAACTTATTACAGTACGCGGTTGGATAATTTCTTCGTCTCGTACGTGATATGATTGAAATATCATACATACGACGTTTCTATCCACTGGGTTTTAATTTCATTTCATTTCATATTTCAAATTCGACTGTTCGCCCTGGAACGGTTCATGATGGTTATATAATTTATATCAATTTGCTTTTGTAAGCCATTCCTTGTTGGAAAGATTCATGCGAAGAATTTTCCATTTCATAACGAAACCTGATGACTGTTTTAATTGTGGGCCATTGATTATTACAATTGTATTATCTGATTGCAGTTTTCGTGAAGTGATTGTAGTTTCGTGAAGTTTGACTTTGACGAAGTGGATAAATTTCTTCAGCTTACTGAGATATCCAAAATTGATCACTTTCTGAACTGAGAAAATGTACTGATGGCTAACTTGTTTATAATCGTAATAAATATTTATGTCACTTATGCTGCAGGCGTCTGGTTTCTCTTCCACATCAGTCGTTAGGTAACCACCACCAACACGACGCCATCATCATTCCCACCCCCAGATACTTACACTAACAATCCTACCAAACCCACGACAACCGCCATAACCACACCCGTTGATAGCTTTACGCCATCAGCCCTCGCATTATCATCCTCACCCACTAATGCCAACCTCGCTGACACCGCGAACACCTACATTTCCCTCTTAGACACGACCTCATTGCCACCATCATGTTCACTGAGATGAGCACCGATCTTTCTATCACAGTAATCAATTTATTTATTTGGGAAATTGTGAGTTTCGGGTTACGTAAGCCAAGTGCGAAGTGCGCAGTGTGGTCTCGCCCAACCGGACGCCTACGGTGGACCGTGTCACCTCCGTCTCCAACATTTCCTCCAAGCCCCACTTCCACCAGCAATACCACAATCCCAATTTCCACCAGAAATACCCTCATAATCATCATTAATACCACCAGATCATCACCAGCAATAATATTAAAACCACCAACAATACTACCACCAGATCAACCACCAGAATGGTCACCAAGTAGCAAGAGTACTACTATCACAAAAACAACCACTAGAAAGATCACCACTAAAACGACCTGCAGCAGAATCACCACCACCGGCAAAATCATCTTTACAACCACCACCGGCAAAATCATCTTTACGACCACCACCGGCAAAATCACCTCTACAACCACCACCATCAATATCACTTCCGGAAAATCACCATTACAACCACTTCCGGAAAAAATCACCATTACAACCACCACAAGCAAAATCATCACCATAAAAGCAACTAGCAAAATTACCATTGCAAGAACCATCTGCAAGATGACCACTGCACCAGCCACCAGAAAGATGACCACACGAACCATCAGCAAAGTCTACCACCGCAAGAACCACCCGAACGACTACCCCAACAACCATCAACAGTGGCATCATCTTCACCAGCCCAACCACCGTCAGCAGCGTTACTTCCACCGCCAGCCTCGCCCACGTCTTAACTCGATCGCGCGGCGCCGCCTCCAGCGCGGCCGTCCGCTCCTCCTGACTCACTTCCTGATCGGGTTTGCGGGCGGCGGCGGCGGCGGCGGGCAGAGCAAAGGGCCGGTCGGCGCGCGCGCCTCGATTGGATGATTGCGGCATCCTGCCCCCGCACGAGCGCCGCCGCGCCGCCGCCGCCGCCGCGTGCTAAGAGCCGTCTGCGGGCGGCGTCTTGGCCGCGGGGGGTCCACTCGCCGCCTCGGAAGCCGGCAGCTGTTAACGTCTTCGGAAGAGGCCCCGCGGTGGCGCGCCTCCGTCTGCTCCGGCCGCCCTCGCCCCTGAGCCTTCTTACGCTTCTTCCCTGTTGGGTGTTCTTACCAGGGCGCGGATTCTAGTGACTAGGGCCCGGATTCTATTGACTAATGCGCGGATTCTAATGACGAATGCGCGGATTCTAATGACTAGTGCGCGGATTCTAATGACTAGTGCGCGGATTCTAATGACTAGTGCGCAGATGCTAATGACTAGTGCGGGGATTCTAATGACTAGTGCGTGGATTCTAATGACTAGGGAGCGGATTTCTATGATTTTGCATATTTTTGCCCGTTGTTTCAGAGCATAGCTAAGTGAAATTTCTTGACTTTTGCTTAGAATATGATGCTATATACGTAGATTAATATGTCAGAGCATATTTGTACATTTTTGGCTAATTTTTCCTGCTGGTGTATATGCGTGTAAAGGCGCATAATTTGCATATTTCATTAAAATAGAGACTTACATGTAAAACATTTCATATTTTTATAGAATCTTCATCTGTGAGCGATCATTGATTGGAAAGAACTTCTCACAATTTGCGTTTTTTTTCTATAGATCATAAAATATTTGTGTAAATGTAGGATGTTTCTGGATAACATGTTTTTTAAAACCGTCAGAAGAAATACAATAAAACATATAATATACTTCACGCAGGTGAATATTTTCTTCAATTATTTCTCTCGCGAAGTAGGGATGATATTATGTTTGCCCAAAAATATGCTTTTTCATTCCAAGCATGCTTCTCCTGTATTTGATGAAGAAAGGTTTATAGAGGAAGTTAAATATTGTTATTTGTAATTGCATATTAAAGTGAATATTACAGAATTTTATGTCATAAATGCATATTTTTAAAAATATATTTCAAAAATTTTAAGGGCATAGAAATCCTCCCGTTTCTGATGACCTAAAAATTATTTGAAAATGACTTATAAAAATGACTTCAAAATAAGAGAAAAATGAACATATTTTTTAAAAAAAGACTTAAAAATGTTTATGAAAATGTTTCTTTATTCAATGAATTATACAATTTTAAATAAAATTTAAATAGAATTATGTTTAATATAAAGTCCGTAATCCTTAGCTCCGATCTTCCAACCAACAGTTTTGAAAAGAAGGAAGTTACCGGAGATCCGTGTAATTTTGCGATTTCGAAAAAGAGTCCATTGTAGTAGTGAATTTCGTCATGAACTGATGATACAATAAAACCTTTGTTTTAGTGTGTCATTATAAATTGCACGAAAAGGAAACAAAATGCGTAAAAATAACAGAAACGCCGAAGTCAAAAAATGATCTAAAAATTGGAAAATGGTAAAAATTAACAAAAAATATACATTTATATCACCTACATGTTGTAATAAACATTCTTTTACATGTTAGCTACGTCTAGGATGCACCAATGAAAATGACACCAATGACATGACATCAGACGCCGAGCTTTGGTTCTTACAGAACACGTAGAAATAGATTATTGGTGATATTTTTTTTTCTTAAACTTGGATATTTTCATTGGTGTTCGATTCAAACGAACGCTGTTCGGACTACCTTAATCGAGCAAATTATCTCTCGTCCGAGAAGACCCCAGTGTTCTGGTATTTTCTTCGTAGTTCGCAAATGGAGAGGCGGTCAACGCATAAGCTGTGGGCTTAAGGCCTGCCCCTTTTTCCTGTACCCTTATTCGGCGAACTGAAGAACGACCTTTTGAATTGACCATGGGCGCTCAGTCTTTCAGGTTGTTTTGTCGTTTGTTTCTGCTATTTTTAACTTTATCTTTACTAATATATTATTGTTTTTGTAAATACAGCCACTAATAAATTAAATTTTATTGCTTACGAATTTAACATTCAAGATGACTAAGCCACCTTTAAAATCACGATGTTTAAAAAATCTCGATTGATTTAGGTCGAAATAGAACGTATATGTGCGCACGTCAGTGGGCATGAGGTTAGCTGTTAGGTCTCTGAATCCTAATGCACGGGTTCGATTCTGGGTGAGGCGAGTGGGTCTTCGAAGGTCGGTAAAGCTCACAGTGAGGTCAGGTGCACGGCTTGTAAAAGAACCGTAACTGGTGCCCGGCAAAATTAAGTCCTTCCGACAATTTCACGTCCTAATGAAATTTCACGTTATTACTACAGGCATTTTGAATATAGTTAGCCGACACCGAAATCTATAGGAGAAAGTGGGATCCACAAGTGGCACTGAAGGAGATACGCACGGGGCTCGCCTGCTCGAAGAAGGCCGGTGGTCGAATACAAGTGTGCGAAACTATAGCCAATGGCTATATCCCCGAAAAGTAATCCTTAAAAGAAATAAATATACGGATTCAGATTTTTATATCCAGGGTTCCTCATTGTAAGGTCCTTAATTTCCATGATGATACATGTTGCATTCAAGTTCATATATTAAACGAGTTGAGATTCTCGAAGTGAGTAGATTTGTCCATATTTTCTAAAACACACGTTATTGTTACTAGAGTGTTTGAACTTCAAATTCCGTATTTTTCAATCCCGTGTCCTCTACACTTAAAGACGCTTCATTATTCAAAGTGTTGAGGAAAACTACATGTCTTTTTTCTATTACCATTGTACAATGCTGTCATTTGATGGCTGCAACCAGTTGCATAATGATACTCATTACGATATAGATTTCATTATGATACAGGTTCTTGACCAATCGCAGGGAAATTTATAAACCAAGTATTGAGAATTAATCATTGAGAATCGTTCTAGTAAGTACTTCGTTCGATTGTGTACATTATAATTGCATTTGATATTATATTATGCTTATCAGATTTAATTTCTTTTATTATTAGTATTTTTCTGTAATACTATTTAAAAAATGGATAATAACTTCCCTTTGATCCTATTTGACTAGCGCAGTACACCCACGTAGGCGTTCTGGTAACCACAGCCACCTGCGAGGGTATGTGAGGGTAGTGAGCTCTCCCCCAGGTGGCCTTGGCTGAATCTTACATTTCAACTGCCACGAAACGATTCATCGTAAAAGTTTATTTTATAAAAGTCATAGAAAAAGTACCGCATGTAATGGGTATTCCATCATCGTTTCGTAACGTACAATTATTTTTTCTTACAACGGACACAAGTCTACTTCTCTGAAAAATAAGTCCCCAATTAAAAATTGCTGTAGAGCGTATGTCTAAATATTTGTTAGAATATGTAAAGGTGTGTCGGCCCCCCAAGTCTCAGATATATATATATTTCATGTTCGGCACTTTCATACGACAGATGATGAATCGCAAAACATGTATCAAGGCTCTATATTAGTTTTCCCCTGCCCACCCTTTCTCACCTTCACCATCTATTTTTTCCTTTCTCTTTATGCTCACTGTCTTATCCTTCATTCTCGTTACTCTACCTAGATATGACTAATTCACTTCTACAAATTCACCTAATATTCTCGTTTAACTACTTTTAAAAAAAATTGCACAATATTTAACCAAAATAAAAATGCTCAGTGATTCTTGCGAGCAAAAACTATAAGTTAAGCGAATGTTTGAAACATTCTAGCAAACCTTCACGCAAAAATTGTTGAATATCTACTCATGTATGTTAAAGATTACGTCAGAAGCATTGAACAATTTCGTGAGTGAATTGGTTTATTAGATGTCAAATTTCTGGTTTTCAGACGGTAGATCTGCAGATGATGGCGAAGTCGTCAAAAGCTGCCCATCAAATAAAGAAAATTGTTGAAAAGTACACAAACATTTCTTCCAACTTTCTCAACTATGGTATGTAACAATGCTCTTACGTAGGTACACAATTAGTATGCTGAAAAGCAGTCGTCAGCTTCGCGAATGCGTGACGCATCCACGCATCGTTGTCTGTAGGCTGAACCGTCTTCCACATGGGGTCTTGTGCCTGTCTCGTTTCCACTGAAAACGAGCTTCCATCGTCCGCACGGATTTCATCGCGTGTGGGCACGTGGGGGGTTGGGGGGGAGGGGCAGCGAGCGGCCTAACGAAGTGAAGAGAAAGCGCGGGCCGCCGCGCCGCCTGGGCGGTCGCCGCTTCCCCTCCCTTGAGGGGAGGGCAATTTTTCAATCCCCCTAAGTCGCCCAGATGGCCACCGCCACCACCAGCGCGGGTGTTGCACACTGCTCCCAAATGACGCAATCGGCGCACGCTGCGAATAGACACATCGGGAGCCATTTCAGGTGGAAAATAAAATCACTAGAGACTTTTCTTACAAGAATAATGTTTCTAATGTAATTTTACTGAACAACGCTTCGTTTCTCCACAGCTGTTTATTGACGATTTCTCTATATGTGTGCAGAAGGTCCTTAGCTAGGTCGAATTCAGCCGCTGTCTGGCGGAGAATTCTAGCGGCTGGTTAATCCGATCGGTAGTTTTCTGATCGTGTTTCTTTCGTGATTTTTCCGATCAACAGCAGGCGAATGCCTAGGTAGTACCCTAACAATCGGGCCATACACTGTACACGAACTTTCCTACCTCTCCCTTGTCGTATCCTCACCCCTTACTTATACATACATTTACTTACACTACACTACCATATATACCAGGAGACCAGTCGGGCGCCTAGAGCTTGTCCTGGCTGGGGTGGGGCCCCGCCGGAGGGAGATACTGTACGTGGATAGGAAAAAAGCCGCAGTCAGAAGGGTAAGTCGGCGCCGGATCTCTCTATCCGTCGAGGAAAGAACATTCGCACCTCCTGCGACAAAAACATGCAGTACACGTACGGGACCAATTATCTTAGTGGTTTCTGGACCTGGAATCACTAATCAGTCAATCAATCAATCCAGATATTTGTGCTCAGAGACAAAGCTCTGAATATAGGCCTAAGGTTTGTCGAAGATAAATCTACTTTTTCTGTTACAATCTAAAAAAACGAAAATTTGTGAATTGGCGTGTAATTATGACCGCTCTATATCGCGGGCAGCCATAGGATCGAGTCCGATTTTAGGTCGTCAGTACTTTAGACCCTTAGCCGACCGTAAGAACTGCAGTGCATTCGCTGTTCACAAATGATGCTACGGAGACTACTTTGGAGACTAAAATTTTCTTAGTCTTGTACATGTGCATAACGTTTCGTAGATATACAGATTCGACAAAATCGAAAAATTACAAAAAGAAAAGACTTTCTATGGGCAAAAGAATTATTTATTGCTAATAATATGAGGAACAAGATAATGTGTTTTGATCACCTTAAAATGACTCACCTTATATTTACAATCATGCTCCGAAGGAATCAAGACGTGAAAATGTCACATGAAATGTAATCATTCACGCACCGGAGCATATGTCAGCAAAATCTTAAGTCGACAAACGAGATGGTATTCCAATAGTTTGGTCATCCATCCTTCAACCCTGAAATGGCGCCCTCCGATTATTTTCTGCATCTAAACAGGAAAAAATACGAAGAGAGAGTTTCGCGATTGATGAAATAAAAACAGAGGTGGCAGCCTTCTTTGAAGAACAATCAACATAATATTTTATAAATGATAATGTCGTTGCAAGAGACGAGATAATAGTGCATTGAAGTCCAAGAGAATCGTGTCTATAAATAGCAAATCATTTAGTTCTATAATAATTTTCTTCTGTTTAAATAGGTGAGTTATTGAATGCCCCAAACTTGAATCCAAATTCAAACATTTCTGGTAATCCGTGAATACAGAACGCCTAAAATGTACTCATTTGTAGATTCCAACAAAAGAAAAACTAAATCGTAAAAATGTGCATTTAAGGGCCTAGACGGGTCATTTCCGAGTTATGCACGATGGTAACAAGAGCTGCAGCGGAATGTGTATTGTGGGATGAACGTGCATCTACTCTTTCTCTAAATCATGTTCTGTGAATTTTTTTTTTCGTTTCAAATCTATTTGATGTAGAATTTTGGTGATTTATCCTTATCCAGACTGCACTTAAGGCATTTTTGTAACGATTGTAAATGATACAAAATCGTTAACTTTGCTTAGCGTACTATATGTATATATTTTGCCGGGCCCCGCCGATCGCACGGTATATGTCGTATCTCCGGCGCCCGTCGAAGACTTCATAGATCAAGGGTGATGATACGAGGAAAATCAGTCCATCGCACGACCTTCCGTAAGGATGAGACGGGAGAAAGGTTGGGTAAGGAAGGATTGCGTGCGAACCACGGCTTTTTGTTTAATGTAGTACATCGTGCACGAGGGTGGGATTATGATGCACGGGCATACAAAGATGCGTGCGCAAAGACAGTGCACGGACTTCACCTTCTTTGTATTTCCGCTCCGGTATCTGACTGGAACTGATCGGAGGAAATCGTGCGACGACAAATCAGAGCACGTGACCTTGAATTCTTCTTCAGGCAGTGGTCACCTTCAACTCAGCTTCTTAAATCGTTTCCGGATTCCTCCTTTTGTCGGGGCTCGAATTTATGACCTCCAGGTCGAAGAAGTTACGAATGCCGCTTGGCGTTTACATACGTTATCGTACTCGGAATCGCACTCGTCTAGAAGAACTGAAGAGCTCTGCGGAATTAAGTCTGTTGGCGTCCAGATGATTGAGCCGTCCATCTTCCGGGCACGGTCCCACTCGTTCGTCTGACCTGTCGCGTTCCGGAGAGAGATCAGTTTTTCTTCGTCGCAGAAACCTCCCATTTTTCCTTCATTGCTGATGGTCAACTGTTTCTGTTCCTCCACCGAAATAGAGAGAAGCTAAAACATAAGTGTTCGAAGTAGAAATACTGGGTGCAACTGGAAGTTGTTCCCTTTTTAGAGAAAGCGAACTCTTTTATGAGTTTTGTCAAATACTGAAGTGCAACATATTTTAGTTATTTATTTTCTCTGACCTGCGATATTTTCGCGTGTAGGGTTTTTTAAAAGAACATAGGTTAAGGGAACATAGGTTAACATAGGTTAAGGGACTATTTTGAGACATTTCTTAGATAGAAATGATGATTTTTATAAATGAGAAGCTAAAACATAACGTGTTCAAAGTATAAATACTGGGTGCAACTGGAAGTGGTTCCTTTTCAGAGAAAGCGAACTCTTTTATGAGTTTTTTCAAATGCTGAGGTGCAACATGATATTTAAGTTATTTATTTTCTTTGACCTGCGTTATTTTCGCGTGTAGCATCTGATATGTGCTTGTAGAGCTTGTAGAAGAACAAAGTAAAAAAAAACAAACAACTATTGGTGCTACAACAGCACATACTTTCCCGTATTATTGAAAGCAGCTACGTAGAATTGAAATATTGCACAATCTGCCCTAGAGCATCTTAGCTATTATTTGAAAACGTCCCATTCAACCAGGAATCGATGAACCACGGTATAAGATATATAGGTGTGTTAACTAGCCACCTTTGGGGCAAATTTTCTGAAGCCAGTTTGAGGCTAGTTCCTTGTTTGTCCGCACGATCGGTCTGCTTTGCGGTGTAAGATATACATCACAAGATGACATCTTAAACTGTGGCTGTTACACATTACACGCCCAATCACGACCTTTCCCAAATGAGACCCAAAGATCGCAGCACTTGTGTGCGAGAACTGTGAGAACTAGACTCACATAAGCTTGTTTTAGACTGGGAGTGAACACACGGTATCTTACACAGTGAGAACAACTCACTGTTTCCATTGCAGCGTTGTCAAAACTATGTAAATTCCACAACTGCATAAAAATATAATACAAAAGTTTTGTAAACTTGTAATGGAAAAAGAAGTCTGATATCATACAGTCGCAACAATGACACGTAATTCACAGAAATTCGCGACAGCGGAACGAAATTCAATTATTTCGTTCCTACATTGTCGATACTCTCTTAATGAGCTAGCAATTTTTATTTCCAATATTTGAAAAGAATTAATTTCTTTAAAGATTCATCTGTAAATGTATAAAAAAAAGTTCGAAAGTAAAAACGAACAAAGAAATAACATACAAAATTGCAAATTCTAATTTATGACGCATGCTGCTGTCCGAAGCGCAGTAAATTTACAGCGGGCTATTATGTTTGTCACAAAATTTTAGAAAAACTACTCGTATTTTGAAAAAATTAAGTATGACCTTATTTGAAGATGTAATTTTGATAAATACAGTTAATTGAGAAAGAATGTATTTTTAAAATTGTAATTTTAAGAAAACGACGAAAAAGAAGCGCAGCCAATTCCAAGCGGGCTATTATGGTTGTCAGGAAATTATAGAAAAACTACTCATATTTTCAAAAAATTCAACATGGCCTTATTTAAAGATTTAATTAAAAAACGTTGCGCGGTTTTTAAAAAAATGGTTTAAAGAAAATAAAAAGTTGTCGATGTTTGACACAATTTTTCGAAAAAAAATACTTATGGTTTTGAAAAATTGAACATAACCTTATTTGAAGACCTATTTTTGTAATACATTTCATTGAGAAAAAGTTGTATCTTCATAATTGTAGTTGTAGGAAGATGCCGAAAAATTTTTGAATTTTTTCAATTTTCGAAAAATCAGAGTTTTCAACCAACATGAGACCTACGCCATTCTCTTAAATGACCTTCAGACTATCCAACAACAAAATTTAGGCAAAATTGTTGGCGCCATTTTTTTGAAAATTTTGAAAATTTTGCAGAAGGCTTCATGTAAAGTACCCTCCAAAATTAAAATATAGGTTTCAAATTCAAGGGGCCGCGAGATTATTCAGATCGTTCGGAGTGTCAATTTTGGAGAAAATCGGCTGAAAGGTTTAGTCGCTAGCGTTGTTCACAGGCGGACGGACAGACGTTTTGCTTTCAATTGGTTTTTCGGTATCAATGACCCACAAAATAGGGATTCTGGCTGCACCACGTGTTACAGGACGTTTTTCTTAATTTAGCAACTGGATTTATCCACTTTTTCGTTACCAGGATCTGTAATAAAAGTTTTTCTGCCGAAAATCCGCCGTTTTTTCGCGCTGCATTACATAACTTTCCCTATACCATTCGTATCGTCTGTCTGTCTGTCTGTCTGTTTGTCTGCGTGCCTGCCTGCCTGTCGGTCTGTCGGTCGGTCCGTCTGTGTCTACCTGTCGGTCGGTTATCTGTCCGTCGGTCGGTCGGTCGGTCGGTCGGTCGGTCGGTCGGTCGGTCGGTCGGTCTGTCGGTCGATTGTCTATCGCTCGGGAGGTCTGTCGGTCGCTGCCTTTTCATTAATTCGCCAAGGTTTCCTGGTTGAAAGGCCCGCATGAATATTAGAAAATACACTGCTGACGTGGGCGGACAGTGTCTTTTGGGCCCACAGTGCGGCGGGCGGCGCGCCGCAGCGGTGGGCGAGTGGCGCGCCGACAGGAAGCCGGTCTCCTGATGCCCGCAAGTGGATCGGATGGCCCTCGACGCCCACCCCATCGCCCAACGTGCACGTCGCTGCCTTCGCAGAGGGGTTTGACTTCTGCCATGTGTCACGTCTGCCTTTCCTCTTGGGCAATGCTAGAATTGAAACGTAAGTCGTGAAAACTGTCATAAAAGACTGTCAGTTCTCCAAACGACGTTGGAGAGAAACATAGTTATAGATAACTGTATGTGAGTGAAAATATTGAATTGAGGGGCAAGCCCGGATATTAAGGAATTCATGATACTTAGTATGAACCAATGCCAATAATATTCCATTGAATTCCATTGAATTTCTGTCTACAAAGTTGCCGAAATTTTCGAAGTAAAGAATCACAAGAAAACGGTTTCCGCTGTGCAGAATGTGTTCGTACTTCAAATCAATTTGGGATATTGTCTGACGTTATGAATTCTTATGACAGGAACTCTTACACCCAGTTTTCGGAAGTTGACTCCAACGTTTTTGGAAGCATTGAAAGTCAATAGGTTTCCTTTGTGTGTTATATTTGAATGTCTTCGTATTTACGTATAGAAAACATTGCTCTCTTATACTTCGTTTCTATGTCCCTTCCTTGTCTTTTCACGCTTTGTTCTCGCCAACTTTATGATAGCAATGAAGGACAAATCACTTAGGCTGATACCAGCATTTGTGAAATAGAACATATACTGATTATTTTCTCTGTGTTCGGTCTACGTATTTATTATAGTGTAACTCGATGTGGTTTTCCTTAAGGTATATATTGTGATAAAATAATGAATGAATTATTTACTTTACTTTAATTCGCTAGCTCAGCTTTTGGGTTCTATACGATGACACCACGCTTACCTGCAGACTGGTTGTCACCGGGTTGCCCTCTATACAGAGAAGCCTGAAGTCTGAAATTATTTCTATTACAAGGAATTGCGTATAATTTGGCACAACAATAATTTCATTTATTGAAATGATTTGAATATTGTTTAATAATATAAATTCTATTGATTGCATGCATCTAGTTAAGAACGGTACCAAATTGTCTAGGCGTTGTGAAATGAGGCCCCGCAGTTCATACCACCCTTGGCTTCCGCGCCGAAAATCCCTCTTCGCGCCGGTCGTCGCCGAAGTCATCAGCTTCTCTCTTGATGTTTTAATTTACTCCTTGCAAGAATTGTTCCACTACTGTTCCAAATTCTATTCTCTCTATTACATATAACACGGCGATGTCCCACTTAAATTAATCAGACCACCTTCGCGCAGCTACTACCTCTCTCCATGGCTCTCAAGAAACCAAACTCTAGTTCAGAGCCCCCTCCTGCATGTAAACAAACATTCGTTACCTAGTAACCGCTTCGCACCGTCCAAATTAAAGCGCGGTGTTTGTTTTCTTGTAATATTTTGTGTATATATATATATATATATATATATATATATATATATATATATTCATTTTTGATATGGTCAAATTTTAAGGATGATATTTTTCATCGAACTCGTACGCATTGATCACAATTCACTAAAAAACAGATTGTTTCAAAAAGTCGTCAAATAATATTTTAGAAGCCTTAATTTTCTTTTGTATTATATTCAAATGTTACATTATATTTAAATATATTATATTTAATATTACGTGTAAAATATTCATAAATATTATATATGATGATTATGTTTACTTTGTATTTCAAAACATCTCAAGCTTCTAACATTCAAAAAATTTCACATTTTCTTTCAAACGCTTCGTTTTGAATAGTATTCATAAAACGAAGGAGCGTTACGGTCTTCAAAGACTTCGCTGGAAGCTGTATCTAATGCTTTGTGAAGCCCAGTGTTCCTCGAGCACCCCGTCCTCTCTCCGTTTCGACGCACGTGCTCTCGAGCAGGTGGCTGCCCGCGTTTCCACGTCCTCGCCCTCATTTATCCTCACCTTTTGTGAAAGGGACGAGTCAAGGGCACAAGCGCATTGTCACCGAGTGAATGTACGCCCATTGGGCCATCTATATCTCGCGGAGGAGAGTTGTTGGGTTTACTTTAGGGCTTACGACAATGAATCAGGATCACACTTCGTCAAGAGGAGCGTAGATGGCCTCAGGACGCGTTTCAGAGCGATATTTTTTTGTGTTGATTATGAAAGAAACGTGTGAGATTATTATAGGCGGATTTTGGATGCCAAGCGATGTCTGGGTACGTTTCTGATAGATGGATTGTTTATTCGGAAAGGAAAAATGTTAAAGAAATTTTGCCACACGCTAATAATCTGGTTTAAAAATTGAAAATTAATTGTGAAATAGTTTTGTTAATGTGAGATAAAATAATGAATAAAAGAACAGATTTTTTTAGGCTGCAAGGTATGTTAAGAAAAACGTGGTGATTTTCTGAAGATAGTTCGAATTTTTGTTGTACATTTATGCCAAAAGTAACACATATTACGGCGAATTTCAGATAGATTAACGCTATTTCAGTGTTTGATTACAAAATCTTTCTCGTTAGCTATGCCAATACCTCCCTACCTGTACACCTGAAGCAATAGAACCTAAAGCCCATTAAATGTTGGAACACATAAAGAGATTATTTTGAAAATATACAAAGCTGATTATTATATACGTACGTTGTTTATGGTGTTCACACTAATGACAATGGAATAACGACCTTCACAATACATAGAGAAATATGGTATTTATTAATTTTGGGTTTAATCATTGAGGTGGGTATCGGCATTCGAAAATAAATACTTACAAAATCAGACCGGTGGTCAGGTTAATTCCACTAGCATTTTAATGAGAAAGTAAAAGTAAGATGGGCACTTAAAATCGAAAGAAAATTTTAATTGACAATAGTTCATCACAATCTCACGCAGAATTTTACTGTGAAATTGTATATTTATTTATGACAATTTAGATATTTATCTTTTAAAAAATCACGTGCTCTCTGGCAGTAATTGATGTAACTAAAGAAACACATCATGAAATTTAAAGAACCACATTGATGGCTGTAATGGGTATCTAGTGATCTCTGGCGGTAAACGGAATCGTCTGAATAAATTTCAGAACTGACGGAAAGAGACAAATATATACAAAATTCATCGCTTTGTGTAATCACTTCAACGCACTTTTTCGAACGACCTTTGATGTAACAGTCAGACAGCTATCCTTCCATTGCTGGAATCACGGTTCAAATCCTGGACCATCGAAATGGAATTTGTGGTTGATAAAGTGGGCCCCCGGAGGGTTTTTTGTGAGTTTTTCCATGTCTCCCCCTCCCATGCCACCGGTGCTCCATCATTCACATCGTCATAATTAGCTACCCTTCAAAATGATTAAATCATTACCACTTATGATCATAACTAGCGACCAGAAAAATATGTAGTATGAAACGTCAAAATATGTACATAAATATGTAATAAAAACAGTAAGAATATGTAATAAATATGTAAAATCGGATATAATATGTAATATTAAAATACTCTATGTAATAAAACACCTTTATAAGATACGAAATTACATTAATGAAAAAATTCCTTAACAAATTTTAAAAATAATACAACCGTTTTGAAAACCATTTGGAGAGCACAAGCTGAAGCACACTGTGCATGATACAACTTTCCGGTCATTAGCAAAAACATGATCTATTCTTATCCAGGACCGTAGGTTAGCATCCAGACCAAAGTACATATAAGTAAATTTAAATGCACCTTGAGCAATACAAGCCATCGTACAAACTGGCTATATCTACGACCAGACAAAAAACACAGCAGCGTGCAACATTCTTAGTGTTACATTTCGGCGAACACCAAAATTTATCTGAAATTAAGATTAAAGTTCACGAAACGGCGTCAATGATACTTATCACGCCTAGATTTCATGAATAATCTAGGGGAAAAAACGCTGATTTTTTTTAAAAAGTACTTCTTTTCATACGTATGTAATAAAATATGTATTGAGAAATAAAGAATTCCTGCTGTGCGACCTTGGACTATTCCAAACGTCAAAATCGATTTGACCTTAACAAAATATCAAAAGAAAAACCTATCAATCGACAAATGGCTCAACAAGTCCTTGAATTATATTGATGCAAACTGCTCCAACTATTCTGCAATCTCCATTCATGGCAGTTCCAATTAAACCGGAAAAGTAGCTATAGTATGCATGCCTGATAACACAATAAAGTTCCAGCTTAAGCAGTATGCCAGCCATAAAACTACAAAGTCTTATGCCTTAATGTAAATACGTCCCCAAGCTTCACTCTCGTAATGTCATACTGCTCACACGCTCATTATCATCAATCAACTGGAGCAAGAGTACCAAAACAGAAATAAACATCGTTATTATAGAAGAATATCTTCAGATCATCGAGGCAGGAATACATTTGGTTGTAGTATGGATCCCTTCTCAAATCGAACCGCTCTTCATAACCAGAGGCGCCAGTAAAAGTAATACATTAATTGATATTCAATTGTCAACAAATGTACATAACTTATCATGTACAGTTGAAGACGTTTTAAAATTTGTTGGGGAAGAAATGAAAAATAAATGGAGCCATGAATGGACAAATTATAAAGCTATCTATCTACATAAATCTATAAACAGTTTTTACCCACTAGGCACCGACACAAAATTCCGACGCAGGGAGCAAGTAGTCCTTTCAAGAATACGAACTGGACATTGTAAATTAAGCCATCTCTATTTGATCCAAAAATCACCTCCACCCTCATGTGATATATGCAATACACCTTTAAACCTTGATCACATTTTCAAAGTATGTTCCAGGTATAACAGTCAAAGAGTATCAAATGGATTTAACCACCAATACATACTGCATTCTAAAGAAGACCAAGACAAAATAATCAAATTTTGTTTAGCCATTAACATATTTATGGACATTTAAAGCCAAAGGGTTCATGTAAATTGTAATTGTTTTCCATGAATTATTATCACTATTGTAGAATAGCATAGAATAGAATATTTATTTCGCTACTTAGGATACATCAAATAATTCCGATGGTAGCGTTTTCCAATCAATTAATCTACATAAAACAAACATCAAACCACTACATATATGCAACAAATATACAAAATGAACATCAAACAACATTACTGAATACAATTTTATAAAATTAATGTATTAACCCTATGCTAAAGCTAACCTTAATATAAAATAACAAGAATAAAAAAATTAATGTTAACATATTCTAAAAAAACTTACAACTTATTTAATCTAATTTTAAAGTTTTTGACATTCTGAGGGAAAGTCTCTAGCACTGCTGCAGGTAATTTGTTCCAATTTTGTATGGTTCTATTAATAAATGAGAATTTACCTACATCTGTTCTCTATTTTCTTTGCCGAATTTTGATGCCATGATCTTTCCGCGCGACGTGTGTTGGTTTTGATAGTCTTGCCCGAACTTCACCCCACGGCCGATCACCCCTTATTGCTTTGAATAACGTACAAAGACGCGAATTCTCTCTGCGTTTTTCCAAGGGTTCCCACGATATGAATTCAGAATTTAAACGTTCTCTTCTAACAAATTTTGCGGCATATTTTGTACTTTTTCGAGAGATTTTATTTGCCCTAGACGATATGGGTCCCAACATATCGAGCCATATTCCAAAATCGGACGTACTAAAGATGTGTACCCTAATTCCCTTGATTTTCTACTTCCTTTTCTAAGTACTCTAATCACAAAATGCAATGCCTTCCACGCCTTTTTCACTACATAATTTACGTGTTCTGCCCATCCCAGATCCTCATTTAGTACAATTCCCAAATATTTACAGCATTTAGTTCTCGGAATATCCTGATTTCCTCATTTATATTTCACGTCGTCTGTCTTTCTAGAACACGCGAATCTGATAAACTTGCACTTATAGGGATTTAATATCATTTCATTTGTGGTTGCCAATGATTCTAGCTTATCTAAATCAGCCTGCAATATTTCTGTATCATTTGTGTTATTAATTTCCCGATACATTATTTAATCATCTGCAAAAAGACGTATTTTTGATTCAATTCCCTGCCAAATATCATTAATATACGCTATAAATAACAACGGATCTAGCACACTTCCCTGTGGCAATCCGGACGTTACTTCTGCCCTCGATGAGAAATTTGTTCCAATTCGCACCCGTTGAGTACGCGAGCTGAGAAATTCTCGAATCCATAGGGCAATTCTTCTGTCTATGTTAAGCTTACTAATTTTTTGTATTAATTTATCATGGGGAACGAGGTCGAACGCTTTGGTGAAATCTATGATAATTGCATGAACAATGGAACCTTTATCGAGAGAATCAGCAATGTCCTGACTGACGGTGACTACCTGACTCTTACACGAATATCCTTTTCTAAAACCGTGTTGGCCTTCGTACATTATATTATTCTTATATTGTAAGATAATTGGAAATGTAATTGTTATAATTTTCTTCTGTTGTATTGTAACTGTAACTGCATTATAATTATATTGTAACTGTATTATAACTGTAACAGGAAGTCGCTAATAACCGCGATGTTGATGCGACTAAAAATAAAAATTATTTTTAAAAAATATGTAAATATAAAGTATGTAATAAATTCGAAGAGAGTTTATAGAATAAAGAAATATTTTGTGAAAATAGCAAAATATGTCAAATACGTAATGTAGTATGAAATTGTAAAAATATGCAATGAAAAAATTGAATATTGTATTAGGAAAGGAACGAATCGCCAATATTAAAATATTGAGATCGGTAAGTAGAAACACAAAAAAATAAATGCAATTATATAAAAATCCGGTCTCTAATCATAACGCAAAGATCTGGTATCGCATATAGTAATAACGATGCATTTTGTCCGCCCATCATTGTTGGTTCGCTGAAAGAAGGGTGAGGCTTCGTGTCGTGCGTTGAGCCGCAAGTCGGGACCTGGCAGTTGGCAGCAGTGCGCAGGGCGCAGCGACAGCCCTCCGGGCGCGAGGCGCTGCCTGGCACCGCCGTCGCCCCGTCACGCACGGCGGCCCCGTGCCTCCACACCCCGTCCCCTCCGCCCCGCGCCACTCACCGGCCACTTCCTACAGCCGCAGAATTCGCCAACGGCCCCTCCGCTCGCACACACACTCCCTCCGTCATCGCCACCGGCCCCTCGGCTCGCACACACACTCCCTCCGTCATCGCCACCGGCCCCTCCGCTCGCACACCCACTCCCGCCGTCCTCGCCGTTCGCACACTCGCTCCCGCCGTCCTCGCCACCGGCCCCTTCGCTCGCAAACCTGCTCCCGCCGTCTTCGCCAGCGGCCCCCTGCTCGCACACCCACTCCCGCCGTCATCGCCACCGGCCCCTTCGCTCGCAAACCTGCTCCCGCCGTCTTCGCCAGCGGCCCCCTGCTCGCACACCCACTCCCGCCGTCATCGCCACCGGCCCATCTGCTCGCACACCCGCTCCAGCCGTCTTCGCCACCGGCCCCTTCGCTCGCAAACCTGCTCCCGCCGTCTTCGCCAGCGACACCTCCGCTCGCGCACCGCTCCCGCCACCGGCCACTCCACTCGCACACCCGATACCGCCGTCCTCGCCACCGGCCCATCTGCTCGCACACCCACTCCCGCCGTCCTCGCAACCGGCCCCTCCGTTCGCACACTTGCTTCCGCCGTCATCACCACCGGCCCCTCCGCTCGCACACCCGATACCGCCGTCATCACCACCGGCCCCTCCGCTCGCACACTCGCTCCCGCCGTCCTCGCCACCGGTCCTTCCGCTCGCACACCCGCTCCCGCCATCGCCACCGGCCCTTCCGCTCTCACATCCACTCCCGCCTGTTTGCTTTATGTTTTCCTCTGATCACTTCCGAAGGACGCAGTGTAACTATTTCCACTAAAATCTACAAAAGTTCACATCCCTACATTAATAGGTGCTCTTAGTGAGATATTGTGATAGTCACTTATTAGAACATATTTAAAAGTCACTGTAGTCTGTTGATACTTTTTTAACCATTGAATGTTCTGCGAAAGGAGAAGCGTGCTTATTTTTCATTAAGAAGCAATTTAATTATTTTAACATGTACACTTTTCTTTAGCCACTAATTCTAGAATTGTTCTAAGTATTAAATTTTTATTTATACTTCTGTTTGCTCCATTTGAAACTAGACATTTGTGCGTAATTTCTGTGATGTAGTGATTTAGATTATTACTTGTTTCGTGAAAAGTTCACTCATAAACCTTTGAATGTTTACTTTCTTGAAACTTTTTGTTTGCGAATATTTTCTTCCACAACTCCACAGGACACTTCAGGTGCCTGTTGAAAGATAGCTTGTCATCACCATCGGATCTTCCGCGCGGACACCCACTCCGGTCCCGCGCCCCCGTCCCCCGCATCCCCGCGTCCCGCTTTACGCCCTCCTCACCCTCTTCACTACTGCGCATGCCCCAATCCTCACCAATGTCCTCACCTCCGCCATCGCCACCTGCCCCACCTTCAAACAAACACCCGCTCTCACCCCCCCTCACAGCCTCCGTCTCTCACTCCACCTTCGCCACATCTCACCTTCTCCACTGTCCTTCCCCTCGCCTTTCATTTCCATTTTGTTTCTGAATTTACGTCATTCAGCCTTTCGGCTTTACAGATGTTTGGTGACTTATACTAACCTTAAAATGTACGAGTGGGGAAACTTATTGAGCACCGACAGAACATCGCTGGAGATAATTTTAACTGCTGAAGTTAATTATTTCTATTCAAAGATGGAAAATCAATTTAAGAATGAATGAAGGCGATATCTGTTTTTTATTCTTAGGAAGGGAGGGTTATTTATGCCAAGGAAAAGGATGGTCCGGTTATGTTAGGTAAGTGGAAGAAAAAATTGTGGGATATGTGAATGATTTGCTCTTTTATTTATTTTAAGTTGAAATCTAATGTAGGGTTGAGTTTCTGACAAACCATGAAGCTTTGGTTATTTTAAGTTGAAATCTTAATGGAGGGTCGAGTTACCCGCAAACCATGGAGCTTTGGTTGCAATCGTCAGGGTCATCAGCTCCGCAATCGCGACTGGGCCTATCACTGCCTATCCACAGGCTCTCACCGTCATCCCCAA
The DNA here is from genome assembly GCA_031308135.1 of Acheta domesticus. Taxonomy (NCBI): domain Eukaryota; kingdom Metazoa; phylum Arthropoda; class Insecta; order Orthoptera; family Gryllidae; genus Acheta; species Acheta domesticus. The sequence continues at coordinate 211,329,188 of JAHLJT010009436.1, read as the reverse complement.
CCCCCGATCTACACCACCCCGCCCCCACCATTCCTCCTCCCTCACTCCTTTCCTTGTTCGTTCCCCCTTCAATGTTCTAACCTCCTTCATCGCCACCGGCAATTTTCAAAATCCAATTTTCGGTATCCCCTTCTTTCAAAAACCTTCTGGTCTGTGATAATAAATAATCTATAGAGATCCAGTGCGATTCGTGGTTAATCTTTTAAGACTGCTTCGGCACCCTCCAGAAGAAGGCGTAGGAAAAGAATTGCCAAGAGTAATAAACCTCTAGAATTCAGAACCAAACAGTGTCATCGTCCAACCTACTATTCCTAACTTATGGCAACTGATTAATTGATTGATTGATTAGTGAACCTGGCCACATCAACTGCTAAAGTCATTAGTCGCGAAAGATTAGTGCATGATTTTATTGCTGGAAATGCCACCGACTTACGCCGGTTTGCGGGCATTTTCCCCAAACAGGCGTCTCCCCCCAGCGAGACATTGCCCCTGCCGGACAATGCTCTAAGCTCCCGACTGGCCTACCAACTAGTGTGGTAGTATATTGCATGTTAACTTATGTCGAAAATCCACCTCGGTACTGTAACAAGCAACCTCTCAGCCTGGTGCGGACTCACAGAACCACACACAGATGCATCAGGTTGAACATAAAAATTCTGCAAAACGCGCGTAAATCACTCCGCCGCATTCGCTGCGCTTAGAAAGATGCTATCCACTCCGGTACATTTGGAGGTTAAGCTTAAAACTTTTTCCGGACCATTCTGAAGATGGCGTGAGAAAAGAACCAGAGTAATAAACGGCTAGAATTCAGATGCAGTACCAGTATCATCGTCCTAAGACACAAGTTGACACAAGTTTTCGTAACCTGTGTCCAATCCGAGCCGATACTCGAACCAAAAACCTCTCGTCCAGTTGCGGACTCGCAGGACCTCCCACAGTCGCATTCGTGTTGAACCTAAAAATCGGCAAAACGCGCGTAAATCATCCCGCCATATTCGGTGGCGCTTTTGTAAGGTGCTATCCACTCCGGTATATTTCGTGGTTAAGCTTAAGACTTCGTTTCTGATCCCTCTTGAAGATGGTGTGGGAAAAGAACAAGGAATAGTAAACCGCTAGAATTTAGAACCAAGCAGCATCACCGTCCGACGAACCTTTCGTAACTTGTGTCTGAACTCGAAGCTAGAACCTCTCGGTCAGTTGCCCTCAGGTGCGCGAATCGCAAGATCTCCCAGAGCAGTCGCATTCGTGTTGAACCTAAAAATCGGCGAAACGCGCCTAAATCATCCCGCCATATTCGACGCAGACAGGCGGCGTTTTAGTAAGGTGTTATCCACTCCGGTACATTTCATGGTTAAGCTTAAGACTTTGTTTCCAATCCTCCTGAAGATGACGTGAGAAACGAACCAGAGTAATAAACGGCTAGAATTCAGATCCAGTACCAGTATCATCGTCCGACCAACTTTTCGTTACTTGTGACCAATATCCGAGCCGATACTCGAACCTAGAACCTCTCAGCCAGTTGCCCTCAGTTGCGCGAATCGCAGGATCTCCCAGAGCAGTCGCATTCGTGTTGAACCTAAAAATCGGCGAAACGCGCATAAATCATCCCGCCATATTCGGCGCGACAGGCGGCGTTTTAGTAAGGTGTTATCCACTCGTCGATAAGCGATCTTTACGAGTGCGGGCGTCGCGTCGCGTCGCATCGCGTCGGGTCGGCCCGCGCGGAGGGCGCGAGGGCCCGCGCACGGCGGTTTTAATTTACGGCCAGATTAACGCTCCATTTCCAGCGCCGCGCGGCGCGCAATGCGACGGTCGAGTTCTTTCCCGGAATGGGCCACTGGAGGCTACTAAATAATTTAACGCGAATCTGATAGCTGATTGTCCGGTTGAAAGAGGGAGAGAGCGCGCGTGGGCCGAGGGCAGGGTTGCTTCCGTCCGGGTATCACGCCGCCACCGCCGCGCGTCTGTCCGGGACTCTGGCTCCGTCCTGTTGGTTATGTTGCGTCCGGGACATGAACTTGCGTAATTGGGTGTTCATGATGGGTTATTGCGTTCTGTAAATCTGTTGAAATATGAAGTTGACGTGTCGTTAAATCGAAACATTTAATGCTGAAATTTGTTTTAGTGAAACAAATGAGCTAATTTTTCCTGAGAATCGTTTATCTATGCATTACATAAAAATAGGAATTTGGGTTTGTCCAATATCGACAAACTCCAACACCGTTTGACCGATCTCCATGTAACGTAGCCTATCTATGTTTTGTTACGAAGAAGGTTTTTTTGCTGTTATTTTTGTTGTATGTCTCCACTCGATGGCGCTGCAGCCCCAGATGATGCTTTAGTTAAATGTGATTTCCAATCCACCTGGGTTCTATCTGGGCAACATTGTTGCTGCGCATTGTCGAGTGTCGCTTCGCAGTGTCGGGCAGTGAGCAGGCCAGGACGAGCATTGTCAGTGTCAAGCGTTGCGGGGTCGAGGCCAGGACGAGTGGGCGGCGCGGGATGTAGACGGGACGAAACTAATGCTGAACTTGGAGGTGACAGCGATAGTGCGGTTGCGGCTGGAGAACACATCGTAGAAGCGCTTACGGAGTGGAAAGACGTCGGCGGAGAGTAATTGCAGTAGTCCATCATATATTGTACATATGGCTCTGGTTGGTGGTATTGTACTCGACTGCTTTGTACTCGACCGCCTTGTGCTCGACCGACTTGTAGTCGATTGTGTTGTACTTGACCACCTTGTAGTCAATCATCTTTTACTGGACTATCTTATTCAGGACGGTCTTGTACTGGCACGTCTTGTACTGGAGCGTCTTGCAATGGACTGTATTGTACTGGAGCGTCTTGTACTCGATCGTCTTGTATTCTAGCGTCTTGTACCCGATCGTCTTGTAATCGATCGTCTTGCGCACACCCAACTCCACATGCCAACGCACCCGATAGTTCATTGAAAAGTGTATGCCTTCTTTCGTACGTTTCACAATCTCGGTGTCTTCCAGCATCGAACGAAATGAACCTTCACCATCACCACTTCCTCTCCACGTTCTCCTTGTCACCCCTTCTCGCGTAGTTTCACCCTCGCAGGGCGTTCCTTGGCCGCGCGTCCATCTGGTCGGGGGCGCCCCGTTGGCTGTAATCCCCACACCTAGGCCACCGCATCTGCTCGCTCGCCCCTCGCGGCCCGAGGCTGGTCGCTGCTTCCTTCTGCCCCAAGGGCGGGCCTAACCTCCCCTTTACGCTTGGCCTTCCCGTTGCTTGCCCTTCAGAGGATGAGGGAGTATTACAGAGACACAAAATTGTATCTCACGACCGAACTAAACAGATCTGCTTAGTTTTTCAGTAGATTGGCCATAACCAGCCAATCAATGATGTAAGATTGTATGCTCGAGTTACCATGCGAAGGTCTGTTTAAAACCACATACGTCTGTTTTGAGTAATTTTAGAGGATCACATAAAACCAGCTTGGGAGAAAATTTATTTCTTCTTATTGTTTTCTTCCTTTCTATTGTTCGTGGTCTTATTTGCGAGAATAAACTTCCTAGCTTGTAGCACATGATAGGTAATTGTTTAGTGAGTCTGAACGCATTTAAATATGATTTTTTACATAAATGAGTCTTACGAGACTTAAAATCTGATCATTATTGGTGACACGAGGGTCACTAGGATCGGTTGGTTTTTGTATTCCTGTGATCATTTCCGAAGGACGCAGGGTAACTATTTCAATCAAAATTCACGAGAGTTCACGTTCATCCATTAATTGGTACTCTTAGTGAGATATTGTGATAGTCACTTTTACAACGAATATTCAAAAGTCACTGTAGTGGGTTGATACTTACTAAAACATTGAATGTTCATGGAAGAAGTAGCACGCTTAATTTTCTTTAACAGCCAAGTTTTTTTAGTATACAATTTTCTATTGCCAATAATTATAGAATTGAGGCCAAGTAATAGTTTCTGATTCACACTTGTTCGCCTTACTTGAAACAGAACATTTGTGCGTAGTTTCAGAAATATAGTGATTTAGAATATTTGTTTCGTGAAAAGTTCACTCATAAACTCTTGAATGTTTACTTTCTTCTTTTTCTTGCGAACTTTTTTATTTGCGAATCTTTTCATCCACAACTCCACAGGGCACCTCGGGGGCCTGTTGAAAGATAGCTTAACTTCCAGCGAAACGGATTTCGACAACGATTTTTTGCTCCTTTTGTCCAGATGGAATCGATATTCCGCCCGGGGCGCACCGCTCTCGTTTTCTACCTCCCTCCCTCCCGCCCTACCCTCCCTCCCTCCCGCCCTCTCCCTCGCCTCCCCCCCCCCCGGCGCCATCGTCACTCAGCCGTCCTCCCCCCTCTTTCGCCTCCGCTGGCCCGAGAACCGATGTGGTTATGTGGGCCTATAGGGCAGTCAACTTGATCCGCGCGCCGGGGATGCTCGCCCCGCCGTCGTGTCCCGCCCCGTCCGTCCCCCCGTCGCCGGGTCGGGCCCCGGGGACGTCGGATCTAATCATGGTTATGCATGAGTTCAGTAATTAACAGCAATTCGTCATCTCAGCGTGGTAGCGATTCGGAGCACACATGTATAACCTATCAGGACATCCCTTGGGGAGGCGCCGCCGACGCCGTGTCGGCGAGGACGAGTTTTGGGCTTGATTTAAATCGATGGCTCCGGAGCGGTTTCCTTGCGGTGCGGGCAAGCGGGGGCGGGGCCGAACGAGGGCGGGAGCAGGGGCCGGGCGTGAGCAGGGGTGGGGCGGGGTGTGAGCGGGGCGGTCCGGTGGCAGGGCGGGTGGGGCAGGTGCGGTGGCGGGGGTTGAGGTGGGGCGGGGCGGGATGAGACGGGCGGGGTGGGATGAGGCGTAGTGAGGGCGGGATGAGGCGGAGCGGAGGTCACGGGTGGGGGCACAGGCGGGGGCACGGGCGGGGCGGAGACGCGGGTGAGGGTGGGTCGGGGGCGGGTCGGGGGCGGGTCGGGGGCGGGTCGGGGGCGGGTCGAGGGCGGGTCGGGGGCGGGTCGGGGGCGGGTCGGGGGCGGGTAGGGGGCGGGGTCGGGGGCGGGTCGGGGGTGGGTCGGGGGCGGGTCGGGGGCGGGTCGGGGGCGGGTCGGGGGCGGGTCGGGGGCGGGTCGGGGGCGGGGCGGGGGCGGGCGGGGGCGTGGTGGTGCGGAGGTAGGAGCAGGGCAGGGGCGAGATGGGCGGGGCGGGATGGGAGAGGCGGGGGCGGACGAGGGCCACGGGCGGGACGGTGGCGGAGGCGGGGCTGGGGGCGGGGGGGGCATGCGCGGGCGCATGCGAGGGCGGCCGACGAGGGCGTTACACGCGCGGACGCCCCGCGCGAGGGTGGTCGCGACGCCTCGGCGACCCACGGAAGGGGCGCGCGCGGAATATTTATACACGATGGCGGAAATTGTTGTCCGCCCTTGTAAGCGGGTGCAGTGTTTCACGGAGGTGATAGAACACAATCTGTAAATAACCTCTTTCAAAGTGAAACTCACTTTCATGTCTTTTTTGAGCAACCGTACGATACCAAAGTGATGCTTTATTATGATGCTGAATTATATTGTAAGTGAAACTTATTTGATGCAGAATACAGATATGTTTTACACGGTGTTAATAATTGTAGTACATTTGAGGATGAAGAATTTTTGAAAATGAAGAAATGGCGACGGTGGAAATTGTTAGCCCTTGAAAACGATCTAATAACACCCGCACATTATTTTCTCAGATTTTATAAAACATGTTTTCATGTCAACAAACAATATTTTATTAGTAAAAATTACTTTTATTGCGTTATTTTTTGAGCATCCAAACAAAACCAGATCATTTTGCATTTCGGTGGAGTTCAATGAAGTGAAATAGGTATACTGAGGAGAAACATTTACGATATTTTTGACATCACGTAAATCATTGTGTATTTGAGAATAGGATATTGGCCATTGTGTAATGACACTGCAGAAATAATCATGTCTAATACAAATGATTCATTATTTCGCCGAAACTGTGAAACAAAATGTAATTACGAGAATCAGTTCTTTGTTATAGTAAACCTTAGTTAATGTAGTACTGTAGCGACCGTTTATGTAATAAACGACTTTTCAAGTCGTTTTTTCGAACAATATTGAAATACCAAAATAGTTTGAATCTCAGCGTTCATTAAATAATTAAAACGATGAAAAAATATTTATTTTTTAAAATATATAATTGTGAAAATTTTCTTTGCCCCGGTAAACCGGTTGATTACACGTGATGCACTGATTTCCTAATCACGTACACATAATTTGAAGAGACAAACGATATCCAACTATTTTGTGTTTCTATGGAATTGGTTTGCATGCAGATTCAAACAGCGAGTGTTGAATTTGACATTAATGCAATAGCATTTAAAATGTTGACTATATTGACTATATTTCGGCTATATTGACCAAATAAATTGATCTGTTTTCGAAATATTCACATTTTCAGTTTCATTGAACGAAATGTGACAATATTAGAATACTGCATAAATAATTATGTTTAGGTGCTATTCTTGTTGAATTTATTTTTTCTGAAGATATTGTGTTACACAACAGTATAGAAAAACTCAACAGAATAGCGTCATATAGTGCTACTATATCTAACACGCCAAAGTATTTACAGAAAGACGTTCTGGATAGGCATGTTATTTGATACTACATTACTACAGAACAAATATCTTCTGAGTAGCAATGACTTTACATTTCTTGCAGCTTTCTCAAAATTCCTCTGAGGACCTCAGTACGTTATTATATATGAATGTAAAACAAATATTTATTGTACATAGCTGACAAATTGAAGTCGTGGCGCAGATGTTTGCTGAAATAAGGTAATGCTCATCTAAGGTCTTGCAGACGTCCCCCGTTTGCCCCCGGGGGCTTGCTCCGTCGTCCCGAGCCTATTGGCGCCTCGAGACGGGGTCTCCCCTTGCCCTTAACCCTCCCCTTAATAAACCCGACTTAATTAGGACCTCCACCCGCCGCGTACATCTCCCGTTTCTTCTCCGCATTAATATATCGCCCGTGTTAATTCTTCTCATTGTGTCTAGGCCGCCGAGATTACGTTAGCGTCGCCTATTGGCCTCTAGCAACGCTGCGCGCCCCTTCCCCTCGGCCGTTCTGCAACCTGCGCGACGCGGGCCGGCGCTCTGAGGGGAATAGGGGAATCCCCCGACGGCCGCCCGAAGTGTTCCGACCTCCGCCGAACACCGCGTATTGATTAGAGCCGAGCAGCGACAGGGGCGGCGACGGCGGCGGCGGTGGCGGCGGCGGCAGCGGTGTCTCGTACGCAGAGTCAACAAATGAAGAAGTGCTTGTGTGTGGATGCTGTGGGAGGGCTTGGGGGGGGGCCCGAGGCGGGGTGAGGACGGGAGGGGAAGCGGTGGCAGAGGTGAGGTGCGCCGTAATGCGGGGCGGTCGCGAGAAGGCGCGACCCACGCTCAGGTTGCGAGCGGCGGAGGGAGCGGGAGGGAGGGGCGAGCGAGTGAGAGGCGTAACGGCGGCGTGGGAGGGGGATGGGGCGAGTGTCACCGTCCTTTACGGCGAAGCGGCGGCGAAAGCGAGGAGAGCGCGGGCGGAGAATTTGGCGCGCGGGCGACGGGAACACGCTGTTGGCGCCGGCGCCGACGCGTGCTGGCCCGCCAGCGGAGCGGGGGTGGGAGAGGTGCACGGCCTGAACAGGCAACGAGAACAGGATAAAACGGAGCCGGAGATGTACCAAGCAATGGATGCGTGTGATGCTGATGTGGAGAGGAAGGAAATAGCCAAGGGATATTCGCGACTATGAATTTGAATATGAAACAGTTGTTGTAGGCGCAAATGAGACAAGAAGAAGGTGAGTTACTCAGTAAAATTAATTTCATTTGACAGGAAAATGAGGTTGAGTTTGCAATTTTGCACGTGGATTGAAGAATAATACAGAATTAATCGTCCCTAATGGTCGGAATATTTACGGAATCTGGCAAATCGAGGGGCAAAATGAAACTCGATTGGGAAACCCCGGCAGGGATGATGACGGATGAGAGCTGGTGATGGGGTAAGGAAGGGAGGACGGGCGGAGGACGGGCGGAGGACGGGCGGAGGACGGGCGGAGGACGGGCGGAGGACGGGCGGAGGACGGGCGGAGGACGGGCGGAGGACGGGCGGAGGACGGGCGGAGGACGGGCGGAGGACGGGCGATCTGCTCGGGAGAGGGAACAAGAGCGGTCCAGGCGGACGGCTGTAGTGCGGGAGGGGGTAGGTGCTAACCACTCCTGAGCCTGTTTATAAACATGCGGCGGCGAGGGCGGATTCGTTCAGTGGGCGCGTTAGTGTTGTTTTGCGCACAGCTCCACCGCTGGGAGATCGCGTTAACACGGCAGCCTGCATCGACATTAATATTGTTTCCAGTTGCAGTATAAGGATTAGAATGGTTTATTGAGAAGTAATAATTTAATAAACTTTACTGATCAAAAAATAAAAAAGGTGTTAATATCACAAAAACAAACAATTTTGTACATATTTTGAAACATTGTTGTGACTAAGATGAAACGGATCACAAAATAAAATTAAAACATTTTAATAAAACGTAAACACTTTGAGACATTGAAATTTTCTAAAGCTTATCTTTTGTTTGGCAGGTTAGCAAATCTTAAATTTCATGTGTATTTGAAAACCGTTCATCAATTTATAACATAATTGTCCTAGAGACTGTATCTATTGACCAAGTTATGTTAGATAGGAACTTGCAATTATTTGAATACTATTAAGTATGGTTTAAGGACATGCTGCAAAAAATATTTTTTGTGTACATCCCTATAAGAAAAAAAATTAAAATGGGACTAGATCTCTATAAAATCACAGCATTTCATGAAATTAGAACGGCATCTGGAGTTAATTTTTAATTTTCGTGTTGCGAAATTTGATAGGGAGTTTGTGGTAAGGGAACGGGTAGTTGTAGTGAGTTTGAATTTTGGAGAATTTCTTTCTCTAAATTGATTTAGATTAGTGGCTCTCTTGTGTGGTGGCTGTGTACAAACAATTACTTTTTCATTTCATTTACATTTATTAGCAGTAACGTATTGTTAATGTGAGTTTTCCTGTTAAAAATTCGCTGGGGACATTCTGTAATACACGATATCATAAAATGAGAGAAAAAACTACCCAAACTGTATTTTTTAAGAAAAATAAATATTGTGCTAATTATTTGATACTAATGCGAGAGCACAATTTCGTCCGGTCATTTTTAATGAGTTTCCCCCCGTATCGTAATAAAATGTTATCGAAAGTATTGCCACATCCTTTAAGGCAGTGTTGTCAAGGTCTTCTACTGGTGGTAGGGGCTCGAGTCATGGCACCGTAGCATGCCACGAGCTTCTCTGCGCAACTAGCGTCGAGAAAAGAAACCATTAGTAACCCCGCCGTTGTACAATAGGGATGGCGTTGTCTCTGGTGGCGGGGACTTCCGCCCGTGGCATCGACTTTGATAACACTGGTGCAAGGTGTCGATTCGCTTCTCATCCCCCGACGCGGGTGTAACCCCAGCTCGCACCACGAACGCCCCGTTGCGGGGGCGCAGGTAGCACAGTGTGACCGCTGTCCTCTCGCGGCTGCGCGCGATCGTTCATCAGTGTTCACTGCGTGGCCGCGCGGCGGCGGTGGCGGTGGCGGCGGCGGCGGCGGCGGCGGCGGCGGCGGCGGCGGCGGCGGCGGCGGCGGCGGCGGCGGCGGCGGCGGCGGGCGCCCGAGGGCGGAGTTAAAGCGCATGGGCCGAACCGGCGGCGGCGGCGAACGAATCCCGCGGACCCGGTCGCCGCGCAGCCAGGAAGCCTCCGACACGCCACTTCTCGCACAAAAGCGACAAACTGTTACCATTCTAATCGCGTATCTAATCGACTTTCAAATGGTCCGCGGGGAAGTTAAACGGCGCGTCATACTTACCCTCTCTCACATTGCATAATAAACATAATTTACTCCTTAATTAGCGATGAATTTATCAAGGGAGCTTGAAGAGTTGGTCAATAAAAGAATCGGAGTGCGGAACGCGGTGTGGCGGCGCCGGGGGACGCGGCCGCGCACAGTCGGAACGAGAGAGGGTGGGGGAGAAAGGAATGAAGGGGAGGGGCGGAAAAGGGGAAGGACGGAGGGGCGGGTAATCCATTGTTTCCCGGCGCGTTAGGGACGCGGAGGACGAGGTAGATTCAACGGAGAGAGGGCGGTGACGTCGGTGGCAGTGGAGGCTGTGATGACGGCGTTGGCCGCATTGCTGGTGAGTGGTGAAGGACACTCAGAGCGTGATTGGTGTAACGAGTGGTGCGCGCCATGAGCACCGGGAACGCGGATGGAGGCTAAGAAAATAACGAAAAAAAAAATATGCGGAAGCGCGGGTGAGGTTGGAAAGGGAGAGGGGAGTTGGGCCAAGTTGGGACTGAGATGGGGAGATCGTTGAAAATAGGAAGTAGCAATGGGGCGGCATTGGGTAAATTGGATGGTGGTGGGAAAGGTGTTCAGTGTAGCGTGCAGTCAATAGAAGGGGAATTTGGAAAAACCAGAGACTATGGTTGGGTGGGGATGGAGTAGCAGCGGCTGGGCAGTGGGAGGGAAATGATGTGGGTGGCGGTCTCAAGCGTCATGCTTCTCAAATGGAGATGGCGTAACCGATGGGGGATGACGAGGGGGGTATGAGGATATGGAGGGGTAGAGCTATCGCCAGAGGCACAAATGGGAGATAGCAGAGGGGGGAGAGGCTGTCGTCGGAGTTCGCAGGGGCGGTGGAGACGGCAGGCCGGAGCCAGTGGCGTGGGAGTCGGGGCTCGGCGCAGCGGGTGGTCGCGTGAAACGGTGGTAGCAGCAGCTTCGGCAGCGGCAAGGCCGAGGGCCAGAGCGAGCGCGATGCAGCAGCGGCAGTAGTAAGAGAGAATGGATCCGAGAGGAAATGGGATAATGAAATGAGTAAGACTAATAAGTGGAAAAGGAGAGAAACAAGAGAGAGATGGGGAGTCTCCGGCAAGCCTGCGCACAGCGCAACCGTGTTATTTAGACGAGGCCGCGTGGACCCGCCTGCCCGAATCGCCGCTCGCTCCGTCGCGCTCCGCTCTCTGCCTGTTATGTACGAGGCGGGGCGAGGCGGGGCGAGGCGGGGCGAGGCGGGGCGAGGCGGGGCGAGGCGGGGCGAGGCGGGGCGAGGCGGGGCGAGGCGGGGCGAGGCGGGGCGAGGCGGGGCGAGGCGGGGCGAGGCGGGGCGAGGCGGGGCGAGGCGGGGCGAGGCGGGGCGAGGCGGGGAGTTATTAATTAATAGCGTGTATTTGATCGAAAGAAAAAAATAGAGAACAGTGGGAAGTAAGGCAGTGTGTAACGACTTATGAAAAAAAAAACCTGCAAATATTGTTAGTGTTTTTTGCGTTAAGATGATGCGTCTTAGGAGAGCACAAGCAGATACCGAACATTCTTCCGGTGATACTGAGTTGTAAGTACTACGTGATGTCTTACGATGTAAATATTAAATGCATTTTACAAAGCATTATGTGCAAACCCACTTGAGGATAAACAGTTGACATAGCAAAGCGACTTTATACCTCGTAGCAAACTTCTTTGTATCCCACATATGAAAATAACGTTTTCAACCCGTTTGCTGTGTACCTACCGACTACTTTCCGCAGCGACGATTCACATGACGTAACCTACCCCTGTTTTCACCAAGTTGAAGTCAACAAGTGGAAAACAAATCGAGAAACGAGGGCACTGCTGTGTACTCGCCTCTCTTCTGTGAGCTGCAAGCGATGAAATAATTTGGTCTGGCATTGTATGATGAATTGTTGACTTTGTCAGATTCCTGTTGTTTTAACATTCGCATGGCGGTGGGGGCAACGTCGGACCCCAGCCTACAATTTTACTTTTTCGACATGGCACATACTTACGTAGTAAATAGAAAGTACAAATATTGTAATGCTGCAGAAGGATCGCAGAATCGGCAACTGCAAAAGTTAGAAGTAATTCTGTAAAGTAAGTGCATTTCTAGCAATGAACGCAATGAATTAGCTCGCTTTTCATCTTAAAATTACGAAAAGGTCTCTCCAGGGTACAGTAGTGTGATCTCAGAATATGATGTAAACAATATTTTTGCTTATAACACCACCAAAAATCATTGCATTTCATTTTAGTAAGATCGTATTGCAAGAGGTTGTAATTATATGAGTAACTACTTACTTATTTTTGTAAACCGAGAAACAGGTATTCGTTTTGTAGTGAAGCGATGACCGTATGTACGAAGAAAGCTCAAGGGGAGAATAAGAATGTGTGGGAAGAATTCGTAAGCCGAGGTGCATTTGTTTAGCAGACGTTTCATATGGGATATGAAACCACTGGAATTTGAAATGTTCCTTCAAATTCTTGGAAAAGCGTTGTCAAATGTTTCTGAATTCAATTAAAACTGCCTAGTGAAATAGTCGACCATAATTTTTATTTTGACCTTGTATCATATGGACTGGCTGGCAGTTGGTTCTGGAGAAAATCCTTTCTCTGGGCTTCGCAAGAAAATAATTAATCAGCGATCGACGAATAAAAACCTAGCAATTATTATTAATTTACACTAACAGGCGATTCTCGTCAAATCAAGCGCACTGTAACTATATCAGGCTGTGAACAAATTTATTCAGATTTTTCAGATTTATTTATTTAATATCCAGGGTTTTCTTCCACAAATTATTGAAGATAAAACCATGCTCAACAATGAAAACAAATACACGTTCGTAATCTCATAGTTCATTATTGGCATACATATTCATTGAGATATTGATATTAAAATACAGTATTCTCAACATACATAAAACCTTATTTTCGTACCATAGAATTGAAAAAAGTAAATGATTGCACTAAATAACAAATAATTACAACATGCAGGCTTCACGACTTAGAAAATTTGAGAATCGTCCTTTCTAGTTGCATCATTAGCTTCCTTCAAGAGCTTGTTTTTGGTTGTTTTTTGTGAATCACAACGATTTGCATCAGCGTTATTCTTCCTTGCCCTTTACTTACCCCTCTAAGACATACTACGTGCTCTTGCCTCTGAGTAATAAGGGGGTATGTCTCTTGGGTATAATCACAAGGGCCTCTGACTGTGTTCCCAGTTGGGATCGGTGGGTTCCATCCCTCCACTGGCGAGTGATAGCAGCAGATCACAGTCCGCAACTCACGTATACCCGCGCAGGGTGAGGAGGATAGAATTGATCGGCGAGGGGGCACGGGAGCGCAGATACGCGGGGGCGTTGTCGCTTAGAGAGAGAGAGAGAAAGGAGAGAGAGAGAGAGGGTCCGACAGTAAGAGAGGCAGAAAGGGAGAGATAAGAGAGAGATAGAGAGGGTGAGTCCGATAGTAAGAGGGGAAGAAAGAGGGAGAGATGAGAGAGAAAGAGAGAGAGTAGAGGGGTTCGAGAATAAGAGAGGAAGGAAGAGGGAGAGACAGGAGAAAGAGAGGGACAGGGAGGAATGTACAACGGTGAGAGGGAGATAGGATGATAGCGAGGGAGGCCACCCCGAGCCGTCCGGCGCGTAATATCAGGGCGAGCCTGCGAGCGAGCGAGGGTTGATGGGGTGGCTGATTGCCGACGGCGAGCGCGACAGCCGGGGACAGCGCTACGCAGCCGCCCTCTCACCCCCTCCACTCCCCTACCCCCTCCCCGCCAAACCGACGCCTTCAACCCCTCACTGCCCCCCGCTGACAATCCGATCCCGCTTCCGCAACACATACTGTTATTATGGCGCGTAATTACTAATCAACAAAGAGGAAACGGAGACGGAGACTGAGGCGGACGTGAAGGTGCTCATCGTTATCTTGTTATTCCTCTAACCTACTCCATGTCTTACTTCCTCCTCGTTTTCTTTTACGAAAAAACAAAGTTAGGTACTTCTTGATGATTGATTGTTAGTGATTCCAGTCAATTGCTGATGTCATTAGTCCCGTGAGTGTAATGCATATTTTTCCTCGGGAGGTGGCGGTGATCTTTCCCCGCTGGCTGGTGAGATCCAGTGCCGACCTATCGTCTGCTAGCGAGGTTTTTCTCAACGAGGTAACGCTCACCAGCGGGGCACCGCCTCAGCCAGGACAAGCTCGAAGCTCCCGACCAGTCTCCCGGCATGTTTGGTAGTGTACAGCAGTGTGCAAATGTGTGTGTACGTAGAGGGTAGGGATAGGACAAAGAAAAGCAAGGAAAGATCGCGCTCGGTCCGTGGCTCGCTTGTTAGGTTACTGCTCTGGCATTCGCCTGGTTTGATCGTAGAAACCACGTAAAACTACCGATTAGAAGCAACCGGCTGCTAGAATTCTCCTCCAGACACCGACTGAATTCGACCTAGCTGACAAGCTAGTGTCGAAAATCTTGCCACTGTCGGGACTTGAACCTAGGACATCCTGGTCACAGTCTATGATAATATTAATATTTATTTTTTCCCTTTCGCTTCATTCAGTGGAACGATGGTGCGATGGAAATATTTACAGGCCGTCATTATTTGCTATTTTTCATCTACTTTCCTTTCCTTCCATCCGCGCTGGAATCACCTTCGCTCTCGATTTTGAATGTACGTACAGTATATGGCGATTTATAACCACAAAAGGCACAAAACCTCCGTTTGCGACTTTCTACCTTCCAACGTAGGTGATTTCACCAATATTAAATGTCTCGATTTTTAAGTACAGCTACCTCTCACACAAACTGCGCACACTGCAACCACATGTACCAATATCTCCTCACGTTGATTTACTACTCGCCAACGTCTTCTCTAGGTTCAACTGATTGAGTTCGATGATTTCACAACAGTTGTTCCTCTCTAAGTATCACACTTCTTCAAGTACACCAGAGAAGGAAAAAAATCTTTGTCACAAAACATCTGTGGGGCATTTGGTTACTTGTTATTGCAGTGTGGGAAATAAAAAATCACTATAGCGTTTTGCGAGACACTAAAACGACACTCGCTTTTGTTTGGTCCCTTTATCCATCCGTCTCCAGTTTCTTTCGTTTTGTTGAACGCCAAGTCTTCGGGGAGACATCATTCTAAGAGGGGGAGCTACTGGACGCACAGTGAATCAAAATTTACCTGTATCTGCACATAATGTATTTTCTGTATTTGGAACCGTCCTTCATCTAACAAAAAGTGAATTACGAGTTCAAAGGAAGAGCTTAAAATAAATTCGTTTTTCAACAAATGTGTCAGCAAATGTGTGTGGAATTCAGGTTTTAGAACACTACCTGCCTGGCCATCTTGCCTCTATTATCCTTTTTTATTAGATTATCCCTTTTTGATTCCCTAAAGTTAAAAGTTCACGAAATTGAGGTCAGTGTTGTAATAATGTTATTACTATAAAAGAGTCTTAATAATCTGTGTCCTACTATTAACAACAATAATAGGTTTCGTATTGTAAGTAATATAGTGTGCCAGAAAAGTCTCTTCGCAGTAGCACCTTATTGGTGAGAGTAATGGCAACAGAAATTATGTTGCACGAGCAGCAGCTTGTAAGAAAACAAAATTTAGATAACAGAATGTAGAAACGTAGTCATAACAGACGTTGAAAGTATTCACACCTTTACTAGTTTCCAAGTGATCTGTTTGCTATCAACATAACTTTTAATAGGTCGCCATGATTTGGCTCCGTGCGGAGAGGCTATCCACGA
Organism: Acheta domesticus; assembly: GCA_031308135.1. NCBI lineage: Eukaryota > Metazoa > Arthropoda > Insecta > Orthoptera > Gryllidae > Acheta > Acheta domesticus. The sequence goes on along the minus strand of JAHLJT010009436.1, from coordinate 211,313,542 downwards.
TCATGTTATTGTGTTATTAGAACTAATACATTGTCTCCTAATTACTACTAGTATTAGTTGTATTAGTTGTGTATCTTTCACAGAACTGATGGTCAAATTGAAACAAAAATGACAGTACATTGGATTTTTATAAAATGGATAAAACGTACGATGTTCGAATCATAACATATTATAACAATACTCGGCCAAACGTTCTCGTTTTATCATTCTCCAATTTCGTATTGTACTAAGATGTATTATGATTATTATTCGTAGGTCGTAACTGAAATATATTTTAATTACTATATTAACATTATCTAGGAGCCGCGGTAGCTCAGTGGTAGGGTACTGGCTTCCTGGCCTGAAGGACCCAACATCAAGTCCCGGCGTAGGCTGAGATTTTTATCTGGGGCTTTCCCTTCAGGGCGGCGCTGGGGTCGACTCAGCCTCCTTTCCAAGTGAGTACCAGGATCTTTCCTGGGGGTAAAGGCGGCCGGAGCGTTGTGCTCGCCACACAACCACCTCCTTGTGCCGACGGCGACGAAAAGGTGGCCACATCGGCCACCTTAGGGCCACATCGGCCTGTGTGCTTTGCACAGGGAATACCTTTACCTTTTATATTAACATTATCAGCTGCAATGGTGTACGCAGTTGCCAATCCGCCTCTGAAGCGTCGTACACTGGATGATTGTAGGTTATAGTCCTAACAATGGCAATTTTTCGACTGCAGCGAAATACCTAAGTCAAAGCCGATTCACTAAGTGAGAAATTGAGTAGTGGATATATTTATTTATTGTATTTAATGTCTTTGATTTATTCTATTTTATATATTTTATTTATTTTTGTTTTATGTATTTTATTTAATTTATTTCATGTATTTTATTTATTTTAATGTATTTATTTTATATACTTAACTCACTTTAATTATTCATGTCGGGAATAACGACTTTTAGCTCGTTTCTGCCCAGTGTGCAGGTTGAAGGGGCGAGCGGTGAGGAGTGGGGGGTGGGAACTGCCGGGATGGGTGGGTGAAAGGGCGCAGAGGGGGGTTTGGCGCCGGCAGCAGGTGTTCGGCTCCTCCGAGACGGCCTTGCCGCCGCCGCTGCCGCTGCCACCGCCGCCGTAAAAGTTATGACGATATTACGCGAGATGCGGCAATCGATCTGCTCTTCGCGGTCTCCGTCCCCGCTGCTTCGTTTTATTGCTCTCCTTGCCACTACCTCTCCCGTAATCTTGACGGCGTGTCCTCGGTTTCTTGTTTGTTCTCGTTTCGCCCTTCACTGTGCGTTCGTTCTTCTCGTATTTCCGGCTTTCGTGGTGTCTCTCGAAGCTGATACTTTTTTATCTCTCTGCCTCTCTCCTAGAATTCTTAACTTTGATTCTTCTCATTCCCTCTTTCACTACTTTTATTTCCAAGTATTCCGATTTTCGACATCTCTCTTGCCACTGATATCTTTTATTTCTCTGTCATTACGTCCCGTTATCTCGGCGCTGGTTTCCTCTTTGTCCTTATCTTTAGCTTTTCGTTCTTTGCTGTACTTTATTTCCATACGTTCTTTGATATTCTTCTCGCTGTCGATACTTTTCATTGATCTCTGTAACTCGTTTCATTTTTTCTGCTGTCTCAGATACTTGATAATGTACTTTGAATCTTCACTTTGTGTCAATTTTTGTTCGTGTTCTGTCGAACTGATCTGAACTTGATCTGACGAAATCTATTGTAGCATCTTTGACACACACACACACTCACACACGTGATAACTGATTTTGCCTTGCTAAGAAATGGAGAATAAACGTATCCTGTCATATTGTCCACAACACAATTATTCAAGAATTACGGGGGAGAATTAATTATTCAAGATAATATTATCATATTATCAATTTACGATAACGATCAGCATGTTCCAAAAGATAAATCATTCACAAAACTAATCTCCACTACTTTATAATTTACACTTTCCAAAAAAATAGTTTCTAAATACATAATTACTATACTTACTTTTAAGAAAAGTATTTGAATCACTTCAACAATACAATCTCAAATTGTCTGTCGTAAAATCTGTGTTTAAGGTACTTCTGAATTGTTACTTCGCACACACGTCAAGATTAAGGTTTGTTAATGTTGGGCCAGAGATGATTAAGTTTGATGTAAGTGGCGAGGAGATAAATGACAAACTAGTGAACATTTTCAGGTGTAGCGAAGTACCAATAATCCTCCACAAAGTACGTCCTTAGTCACCGTTCTCCAAATTGCTTCTGTGACCCGTTGCTCCGGCGATCATGCCTTATTAGCTAACTCAAGGCTTGATCAGTCAGGAGTGGACGAGTCAGGAGTGTAACGTGGCTGTGCGCTGTAATTTCCTGAAAAATTTGACGAACTCAAGAATAGTATTATTATTCACCTCATTCACCATTACAATCAATACTCATTCACCATTTACTGTAATTTACGGTAATTCCTACGCTCTTCTCCAGTTCTCAGCAACAAACGTTGCCAGTATTGACAAGATTTTGAATTTACGTTTGTAATTTGGAAAGTGACGCCATCGCTTCTGACGCAAGGCATAAAATAGACGACGAATAAATTATCACAATTTTGTTTCTTGCATTTTTTATAATACGATGTTAATAGAGGAGCAAAAATTAAATATTTGGGGGAAGCAAAAAATCGCTTACCTTAAGATCATGTATACTCGAATTACAATGAATAATATCGATATAGTTGGAAGAGGTCAACATCCTCTTTATATACAGAAGCAGTTGACTAATAAAACAGTTCTGAAACTACTTAATACATTTTAGAGAAGATAAATTCACTTCATCTGCGTTTTCTCTTATTCGATAAAGCGCTAGAAATTAACGAAGTGAAGGATTTTGTAATTGATGTTTGGATATCTTGTTTTAATTTCCTGGGAGAAGTCTTCAAAAACATAACCTTCAGTTTCAAAAGTGAATTACGTTCACTTGTGTCGGTGAATGTACACCTTTTCACTTAATATAAGGGGTTTTTACACGGTTTTCAGTATATTTGAAGATCCCTCGTTGTGTATTGAATTAGCTTCTACCAGCATCTAGTGGTTTCGTTTCCTAAATCACTCATATCTCTCCCCCGCACTGGACGATCTCTCACCGACAACCGCATCATATTTCTTTACATCCATTGGCTTCATAACTCCTGTTAGTCTCTCCGCCGTCCTCTTCCGTTCTCCATCGCCCTTCTATCCGCCGCCCTTCTGACCGCCGCCCTTCTGACCACCGCCCTTCTGTCCACCGCACTTCTGTCCTCCGCCCTTCTGTCCTCCGCCCTTCTGTTCTCCAACCTCTGTCCTCCGTCCTGTCCTCCGTCTTCTGTTCTCTGCCCTTCTGACCACCACTCTTCTATCCTCCGCCCTTCTGTTCTCCTCCTTCCTGTCCTCCGCCCTTCTGTCCTCCGCTCTACTGTTCGCCGCCTTGCCGCCTTCCTCAACTCACTCGTCTATGTATCCATCACACAGCTCTCTTGAGTGTAATTCCTGCTTCTCTCCTCCTCACTCCATAGCTTCCTCTGCCTTCTCACCCCTCGCCACCCCCATCTCCTCTGGCTGCCCCCCCCCCCCGAGCACGTTCGCTCAGTCGCGCGCCGCACTGGCTCCTTTGCTTGGAAGTCCGCCTGTGTTCAGGGATCTGGCTCTCAACAACGCGCTCCCCTCCTTCGCCACTCTCTTCGCCCCCGCGCCACGCCGCGCCCCCGCTCTCTGGGTGAGAGCCCTCCACTCGGTCTGGCGCGCGCGCGCGCTCTCGCGCTTTCGGGAAGAGAGCGGAAAGAAAAATATGGGGCCCGCCGCGCGGCCGCGGGCGAATGCAAATATTGTGATTGAGTAATCGGCACCTCGGGGATTGTCCTCCGGGAACACGGAGGGCAGGTTTACTTAAACGTGGCGGCAGGGGAGGAGCAGGTAGGGCGAGAGGGGGGTCGCTGCCTGATGCTTCCGGCGCTCACCAAATGAACAGCGGGTCGCGCTCTCAAAGCCGGCGTGCTCTTCTCTTGTTATTCCGTGGCGGTGGTGAGGGGTATCGACTGTGGCGGTGTCGGCAACTGGATTGCGTTGGCGGAGGAAGAGCGGCAGTTGGGGCGGCGGTGGTGGCGGCGACGGTGGTTGTGATAACTGCGGCGGTGGTGGCAACAGAATGGAGTTGGCAGCGGCGGCGGTGGTGGCGGCGACGGTGGCGGCGATAACTGCGGGGGTGGTAGTAACAGAATGGAGTTTAGGCGGCGATGGAGGGAGGGCGGCGGATGGAGGGGCGGCGGTCGCAGCGACGCGGCTGTGGGGCGGGGGTAGAATAAAACGGCGCCGTCAGCGACGCTACCGATTTCGGTTGCAGTGGCAGCAGCAACGGTGACGATGGCGGCGGAAGTTTCCATAGCAGCAGAAACAGTTAACGCTGTGGTAAGGACGTGGACACGGCGGATGGAAAGATCCAAATGGAAGGACGACAATGCTAAAAAAGTAAACTAATCCCCCCAGTTAAACACGTAGAAATTATTGCACTATATTTCAATTCGAAATGTAAATAATTTTACACTTTAGAATTTCTAACGGTTCAATTCGGGTGTAAATAATACTTTGTCATTACGGAAGGAATCGAGATTATTCGCTTTCGTGAAACTGAGAGTGCGAAGCCTTGGGTATACTCCATATGATTCCAAGAATAGAGAACTGGCCCGAAACCTAAAATAATTTATGGTACGACATTGCGTATTCCGTCAAAATGGAAAATATCAGTTATAATTTACTCTGGATCACTTAAATTCTCTTGCAGAAATATGTTCTTGCGGTGGCTGATGATAATGATGATGATGATGATCCCGATGCTATTAGGCTCATACTATTAGAAAACGCTTTCTATTCTGCGCCGAAGTCAAAACATTTTGTCAATTTTAGTTTTAACTGGTTGGGTCCATTGGGTGCCAGCAGGAAGCTTCCGAAGACAGTCTCCCTATGTCGAGTTAATACTGAGTTCCTTCTCGGACAGTCAGACTTATTTCGACATTTTTACCTGTGGGGGATTCAGATCCTTTATTTCAAATCGTTCCATTGTGGCTCACTGGTCTCTGACGAAATGTGTTCTGATGTCATGGTCAATAATTTGTCAATAGACGTATTATAGGAAATGAATTTTAAAGATGATGAAATGATTTTTTGTTAAATGGAAGACGTATTTTATTTAGATGTCTATTAAGTTCTGTTATGTTCTTCAAAATTAATTTTCTTTGAAGTTTCAATTTTTTTAAGAGTTAATTTTCGCAAACACCTTGATTTATTCGTATTAGTATGTTAAAGTAGAATTGTATTTTCGTAATTACGTTTAAGTAGAATTGTATTTTCATCTAAAAACATACTTTTTCCAACTTTTTGTTAACTTCAACATCATATATTAAACATTAACTTTTTCCGATGCACTTTCGCCTTGCAGAACAATATTATATCACCTAAACAATAAATAGAATACCTCCATACCTATGATTGCTTATAGGAGCAAGGATAGTTTGATGAATAGGTTATGTGAAATATTACAGCGATTACATCTGAACTAAATGTCATTATCTGACGATTGCTGAATAAATTATTTATGAGAAGAGGATTTACTCGCCCGTTTGCTCATTCCGTTTCTTTAATGTGGTTAGGCGGAAGAGCAGGCCTTATGGCCTGAGCCTCGCCAGAAATAAAAAAATTATTATTATTATTATTATTATTATTATTATTATTATTATTATTATTATTAATGTACACCTGCGAATTAGCCCATCCACGGAATATTCGAGGGTTGAATTCTTTGGGCCACTTCGATTGCCTTCGGGTCGAGTGCCGCAATAACCACCCTCGGATTCGCCGGAGCATCTGCGGGTGACCCCGCGGCCCCCAGTGCCCTGCCCTGCGCCCCCGCCCCCGCCCCTGCCCCCGCCCGCGCTCCCGCCTGGCGCGGATGCCTGCGCCGCCGCCGCCACCGGTCCGTTGCCATGGTGATGCACAGCACAGCCCAACCCAGCCCAGCTCGGCCCGCGGCGGCCTGGATTGAGGTGAGGCTGCCGTGAATAACGACCGTACTCTCGCTGCCGCCCCCGTCGCCATCCTTGGCGTCTCTCCCCGCGGCTCCCGTAGCTCCCTACGCCGCTCCCGCCGCCTCGCGTCGCCCCGCCAGCCACGCGCCCCCGCCACCCCACTCTCAGCCACTCACCGTCGTCACCTGGGGCCCCATGCCACTCCACATTGCTCCACGCCACACCACACCGCCCTACGCTGCCCCAAGCTATTCCCACTTGTCCCACCACGCCGCCCCTTCCCCACCGCCTCCCTATCTCCATCGCTTCACCACACCCACTGTCTCCCATTGCCCCCCACTGACACCTCAGTTCCCACCACTGCCCCCCCTTTCCTCCACTCTCTCCACTGACCCCCACTGCCTCTATTGCCCTCCCACTCCTGTACTCTTCCCTACTGCCCCCACACTGCCCCTACACTGTCCCTACACTGCTCCCCACTGCCCCCCACTGCTCCCCACTGTTCCCCACTGTTCCCCACTGCTCACCATTGCCCCCCAATGCCCCGTCAACCACCCATCGTCCCAAAGATTCCTGCCGCTCTCTGCCGAGCCATCGTAGTATCTTCGCCCATTGTCCTGGGCGCCAAGCACTTTGTGGTTCCTCTTTCTTAGCTGGCGCATTTAATGCCATGAGTTCTAGTTTAGCGTGCCTTTGCCAGGTGGTATGTTTTTCTGTCTCAAACAGTGCTACTTCCTAGATCGAACACTGGATTCACTTGATATCCATGTACTGCACACTAACGGGTACTTACCTACATCAGAGAGATGGGATGGTAGTTCAGCCCACGTCCGACCAACGTCTCCATGGAGGATGTGAGTCAAGAGGTTTCGGAAAGGCAGGGCACGCGCGGTTGACGGCCCGATCATTAATTTACTGGTCTGGCCTCTCCCTGGAGTTGAGCGCAGAAACCAAGGAAACGACCAATCAGAGCAACCGGACGGTAGACTGCGCATTTTCTAGTTTCTAGTGACAACTACTCTTGTCATAGGGATCTTTAGAATGTTAATAAAACGATTTTACGATATTTTTATTTACCCTCTAGCTCTGTTGTGAAGTCAACGCTCTAATTGTCTTCACTGTTTATGCAAAATGTTAGGTTTCAACTAATATCCATGAACATTGCAAGTGGTGACTGAGATGTGTTAATATGGGCAGCAATTGCAGAATTACAATATCACACATCCGTTACCATGTGCGAGAAGGTACGTGCTGTGGAAGAGTCATAAGTTTTGTATTGAGCTGATGATGCTGACAACTGATGAATGTGATTACTACATCGAGATTTTTCGTTATAAACATCTGCATTTGCTGAAAAAATGTTCCCACTCTCGAGTAAATTATTTTTGACAAAAACCCCTGCTTCTTAAATCAAAAGGCAAGAGAGTGGTATACTTTTATACAGGGATTCGAATAAGAAATTTTAAAAATCACTGGTAATAATATCGATTAACAGAGAAATTTATTATTGATAATATGCATTTTTGCAGTAACGTCAGGTTAAGGAACTAGAATTGACTTTCTGCTCTTAAATAAAAAGAATCATGAATATATCTTCAAAATGATAAGAGTTATGATTTTTGAAGTCGGTCCAAACAAGAGAAAAAGTAACTTAGGGAAAAGCCAGATTAAAATTCATTAGCCATAGAATGGTGAGTCTGTGAACACTAAATTTCTAACTACAAGAATATGGATATTATGCTTTTAATGTGACAACATAAGGACTTAACATTAGTTTAAATCACATTTTAAATATGGGTGGCGTTTAAAAGTGGCATATGCGCGCGCAAAAGTACCAATAAATCAAAAACTAACAAACTTAGAGACAAACTGTTTAAAGCATTGAAATGTAAACATCTCAATGCATAAGAAAAAATGAAAAATCAAAATTTCAATTTTTCACGAAAAAGGTCATTTTGAAGTAAACGAGTACCTTAAATTTGGGAAGACACCCAAACGTTTTGATTAATTCCGCAAACTTTTTGGTGTGGTTTCTTGTCCAAATCACAAGTTCTGCAATGGTTCTGCAATTCAAGGAAGGCCGACAGAATGTCACCGACGAACCTAGATGTGGACGTCCATCAACTTCTCGAAGCGGCGAAAATGTGACATATGTACGAGATTGTTTGAATTCTGATTGACAGCTGAACATTCAAGTGATAGCCGAAACTCTAAACATGATGGAAACAACATTTTTTTAAATTGTAACTCCCGCCAAAGCGACATCAAGGATGCATGGAAATTTCATCACGACAACGCGCAAAGCCACATCACCGTCGTTGTTAACAATTTCTTGGCCAGGACCCAAACCCCAATGCCCCAAATCTTCCATACAGTCATGACCTGGCTCTTGTAGGCTATTGTTTCCTCGCTTAGAAGAAGGCCTGAACGGGAAACATTAGGACACGATTGAAAACATCAATCCTCATGTTACATCGGCTCGAAAGGACATCCCGTTGACCACCTTCCAGTATGTCTTCCAGACCTGGAAACACTGCCTCCAGAAAAGTATCGGCGCAGTAAGATGCTGTTTTGTGACTAATTGTATGAATATGTTCAATAAATGAATTTTTATGAATTTTTTCCATTACTTTAACGGATCGCACCATGGGATTTCATGGCATCGCATGTCATGGGATTTATTTTAAGTGCTTGCCCTCGTAAAAAACGAGCACGAAAAATACATTGTTCTAGTGTACCTCTTACCACTGTTTCATATTTCATTCTTCCTACATTGAGGCATATTGGGGTTGTCGATGTTAATTATATTGTATAATTAATGAGGTGATTAATAACAATTTCATATCGAGAGGGGAACAATGGAAAACTCTATTACTGCCCACCTTGATTAATTGCTGTTTGTTTCCTGCCTAGTATTACGTACAAGTTTTACTAGAATGACCACCTCGATGGTCAACACACTTTTGCGGTTTAACATTACTCCATATTAGTGAGGTAGGATAAAATAAATTGTTTAAAATCTCCCGTGCGTACGCTGTTTGAATTATTAATGCTGTAAAATCAATTTTCCTCACAAAATGAATATTGAAAGTATCGTACCTCATTGTTATTTATTGATGACATTTGGTTCTTTCACACGATATCCAATGATGCATGGAATTGCTGACTGGCGTGTAAAATAATATCTGATTAAGTCTCTCGGAAGGATGAACACTGAACTCTGATTTGAAATTTCGGGAAATTTGTTGAGTGATACATCTGCATTTAATACACTAAGAATGGAAAACTGAAATATTACTTTAATAGTAGTATTTGCAAGCAAATAATGGTCATGAGTTCTTGGAGATAAATGGTCTGCCTCACAAATAGTATTGAATTACGAGTATTTTATATTTTAAACAAATAAATTAGAGCTTATTATCCCATAAATAATGAATCCATGGCAAAGGATCACGCAGTAGAAATAGGGAAGACCAAAAACCTGACGAATATAGGATTTTAACCACCGGAATATGTACATTCATTTTATGTAGTATATATACAGTTTTCAGAAGAAACACATTTTCTTTTAGACGGTGTGCTTAACAAACAAAATGTATGGCTTTGAGCCACTGAATAACCACACGTACTTCATGAATGACAACATGATGCTCCGAGGATTACAGTCTGGTGGCAATTTCCAGTCCCGGCCTTATTGGAACTTTGATCTTTGAGGTTGAACTTTGAACAGTGAGCGCTATTTGGGCATGTTTTGTAATAGCTTCATTCCACAGCTTCTTGCTACACTAGAATAGGATTTCTTACATGAGCGTTTTGACATGCGGATCATTTCACTCAGGTTTCCAGGTCGTTTCAATGATAGACAATTTCGGTCCCCTATTGGTTGTGAACTAGAGAAAGTTGTGAAGTTTCGCAATAATATGTGGCAAGTTGTTAGAAAAATATAAGGATAATGTATCTGTTCTTTTGTTCGTAAATTATTTTCCAAAATACCACTACAGACTATGTCTTACTCTCGTGGTTTTAGGAATGAATAAGAAACGGCATTACATTGATTTAATTAGGTTGTTTTACATCATTATGTCTTGACCTAGATTAAGTTAATGTTTTGCATTTTTGAACTGCACTTTCAGCAATTTTCAATATTAGGCATTTCAAAATATTTTTTTTGATGAATTCTGTGTATTTGCAATTTATCTCTACAGAAATATTAGGCAAATAGTTTAATAGTAATATTTACGAGTGGAAATGTTACTCAACAGTAGCATTCCTATTTAAACAAATCTGTACGTTATATGATAAAACGGTCTCTATAACTTATATCTAGCGGTTTGTGGCGCTAGCTGTAGTCTTCTTGTTTCTTCACTACTGTACAGTTGATTAATAGCGATGATTTGGATGATTTTCCAGTCTAATGTGGTATTTCTGACTCCCAGAATTCATTTCTCCTTTCAAGGCCTTGATTTGGAGATCTTTGTGGAGTACTGCATTACTGACAAACCCTTTGTTACTGATCGAAGATATTTTGACAGGAATTGCTGACAGGAGACACTGGCTGAGCCTCAAAGTTGAATGCAGTAAGTCCATATGGGTTGTAGGATACTTTTATGTGTAAGTATTTTGTTTGATAATGGTAGGAGTGTTTACCGATTAGGCATTGGTAGTTTTTTTGTTTTTAATTCTAGTTCTTTTCTTTTTTATACGGACCTTCCAAGTTAATCCTCTATTCAAATGAACAACTACAGAGGTGGACAAAAGTATTCAGACGTAGATTGCAGACGTATTGAACTGCCAATTTTGTTTGATCCATAGATAACAATTAGATGCGCGAAGGTATGATATCGCAGGGCCCGTGAAGAAAGACATTGGCTGTGCCAATGCCATCGTCCAGTGTATGTACTAACGGATATTTCCGTTTTAATCTCATTGGCGTGTTCAACAAGCATGACAATAGTATTCAAACACAGCTCCAACTAATAAGAGGAGCTCGGTCATCAAGCATAGTACAAGCATGACAATAGTATTCAAACACAGCTCCAACTAATAACAGAAGCTTGGTCATCAAGCGCGGATCGGCTACAGATAACTTATCAGTGGATGTGAGGCGGCTCTCCCATACATAAGGCATGCAGAAGATTCGTGAAATTAGTCTGAAAGTCTAATAGTTAAGAGATGGAAAGAAGAGAAAACGTACGGTAGTTGTCCACGGCAGGGGCGTCCTCAGAAACTGGCGAATAGGGACAAGAAGCATATAGTGCGAATGGTGCAACAAAATTCGTGGAAAACGACCTCTGCAATAGCAACAGAAGTGGCAGTTCACAGTTTGAAAGACTCGACACTTGAACTGTGCGGCGTACCACGCCAGAGTTCCACGCACAAACCGTTCGTGAATAAAATTAATGCAGGAAAGCGTATGGTCTTTGCGGAGGAATTTGTCAACAAGTATGTGACATTTTGGGACAAGATGCTGTGGAATGATGTAAATTTAATTTGTACAACTGAGATGGTCGCAGTTTAATATGATGCAAAGTGATCACAGAATGGGAGCCCAAGAACATGGTAGCAACCGTCAAACGGAGGTGGCAGTGTGATGGTGTGGGGATGCATGTCCTCCATGGGTGTCGGGAACTCGTATTTATCGATAGTGTCCTGGATAGATTTGTGTTTCTTGGTATACTGAAACGAAATGTGAAAACCAGCGTTGCAAAGTTAAATCTGGGAAGAGATTTTTATTTCCAGGAAGACAATGATCCCAAGCATATGGCGGAAATTGTCAAACAATGGACACTATACAATTCCCTATCTCGACTCCTTACCCCACCGCAGTCGCCGGACCGCATAGAAAACATCTGGAATGAACTCAAAAAGAGACAACATACACGTCATGTCACCAGTTTAAAACATTTTCGTGAGGTACTACTGTAAAAGAAGAATGGGAAAATATCGGTTCGAATATCACGAAAACGGTTATGTACTCTATGCCAAAGCGAATGAAAACTGTTCTACATAGGAAAAGAGCTATTACAAAATACTGAATGCTGAATGTCTGAAAATTTTTATCCATTACATATTTCTTTTTTCGTTGTTGTTGTTGTTGTACACAACATAGGACGTGTTTTGTCAGCATTTGTTACGTATGTATGTTCCGTTTGACATGATTTTCGCATCTACAAAGAATAAAATAAGTATTTGGAGTTTTTAACAGAGTAAAGATCTATTTCTATTATTTCTTCCCGTCTGAATACTTTTGTCCCTCTCTGAAATTATTTAACTTCATTACTTTGAGAGATTTGTTTATTGTTATTTCTGGAAAGACGCTTTTTCTTGAAGCGAAGGTCACATGTTTGGATTTTCGTTCGTTTATTTTAATATACCAACGAGGAATCCACTGGTTTATTGTTTTTAAGTGGTTTTCTAGTGCTTCTGATGCTGCTTTGCGATCTTCGCTGGATGCTAGTACTGGCGTGCGGCGACGAAGGTGGCTGTTACAACATTGTTTGGTGTGGTGTATCATTACTGAATATGAGACACAAATAGTGGTGCTACAGAATGGCACAGACTTTCCCGTATTAGTTTTCTATTTCCTTGGGTCTTCGCTAGCTATTCGGAATTGCCACATACTCTACCTTGCCAGCTACCATCTATCACCGCCAAAAGTATATTTTTTTTGTCATTTTCTTAATTTTTCGGTTTCCTATTGATAGAACGGAAACATTAATTGTAGAATATTAAAGAACACAAGAACCTAGTCATAAATAGCAATTTTCTTTTAAAAATTATGTGCCGTTTAAGAGAAAATGGCGTTTTAGTTCTACTAAAAATGCGAAATTTGAAGCTCATTTTCACAGAAAATGTTTGAGTTTTCGCAATACTTTATTTGAAGTTATTTGACGCACTTACACTCACAAATATAATAATGTTTACAAATTGCTGGTAATGTGCATATTAAAGATGTGAGAGATCTTTCAAAAAAATTACAATTATGTAATTTTTGAAAAAACAAAAAAATAACTCAAAATAAACTTTACGCTATACTAAAGAGTGTAATTACCACTCTCCGTTACAAAAGTTTCAAGAAAAAAATTGCAGCCATACACGAGAAAATGGCGTTTGAGCATTTCTGAAAATGCCGAAATTGAGCTACTTTTAACAGAAAACGGTTGTGTTTTCGAGAAACTTTACTTGACAGTATTTAAAGCATATATACTCGTAAATATAATAATGTAAAAAAATCGCCCATAATGTAAATATTAACGACATGAGAGACAAGTAAAAAAATTTACATTTTTGTAATTTTTGAAAAAACCAACCCATAGACCAATATGGCTTTCATTTCATCTGATAGATTACATTTACCACTATCCCTACCAAAAGTTTAAAGAAAAAAGTTGGAGCCGTTTTTGAAAAAATCTGGTTTTTGTAATTTTTTAATGTTGCACATATTGCACGCAATATTGCACTAAAACTACTAAGATTGTGAGAAACATTTACGTGACCTTTATGAAAGAACTCACTTTGGAGAACACATTTTATTTGAAGAAAAAATCTCTATCTTCAATTTTGTAGCTGGAGAAAGACGCCGAAAAAAATTAAAACTTTCACGATTTTCGAAAATTCAGAGCTGTACGTGAAAATCGGACCTATTCCATGTTAAAAAGTGTATTTTACTCTATTCATACAAGAAATTTAAAGAAACGATTTGGAGTCGTTTTTGAGAAAAGTTTGAAAATCCCCGGGGGGCTTCATATAAAGTACCCGCAAATTTTGAAGAATCTTTTTCAAAATCTCAAAGCTTCGACTAGAATCAGATCGACCGGGGAATATCCATTTTGGAAGAAATCGTACGTATGGTTTAGGCGCTAGCAGTGTTCACAGACGGACGGACAGACGGACGTTTTCCTTTCAATTGGGTTTTCGGTATCAAGGACCTAGAGACAGGGTTTCTGGCTACACCACGTGTTAGGGGAATTTTTTTTCTTAATTTAGCAACTGGTTTATCCACTAATTCGTTTTCATGGCCCGGCAATTAATTTTTTTCTGCCGAAAATTGGCCATTTCTTAAAAGCAGGTACAAGTTTTTCATGAAAATTGCCATTTAGGACGAGATTTGACTGTTCTTTAATATACTAAAATTAACATTTCCGTAAGGAATAATACCATTGGGAAACAGAAAAATTAAGAAAATGTCAAAAAAATGTACTTTGAGTGGTGATAGATGGTAGCTGGCAAATGTATGTGGCAACTCCAAATTGCTAGCCCAGACCTAAGGAAATAGAAAACTAATACGGGAAAGTCTGTGCCATTCTGTAGCACCATTAGTTTCGCGCAGCATTACATAACTTTCCCTATATTACGTATATCACTCCATGTATATTACTTTCCCGTATACGTACGTAAAGGTCCCAATACACTTCATTGAGATACTTTGGCTTCTATTGGTTGAAATGAGGACAGGGCTGTTTTATATTTTACTTGGAAGAATCTATTTGTTAAATAAAATTTGAGGGTGAAGACAGGGATAAAAATATTTTCTGGATTTTATACAATAGCCCTTGATGCCGTATTTTGTGAAAGACTTGTGAGACGTGTAGAAATATCGCTGAGCAATATCTTCTATTTTCAAACTCTTCGTTGATCGCGTTTACTATTCCTTGAATTTGTTCAATTGAATGTTTTTGTCGGAATCCAAATTGATGGTCTGGAATTAGGTCGTTTTCTTTTAAGATTGTTAATATACGTTTTTCGATGAGTTTCTCAATTACTTTCGAGAGAATTGGTAACTTGCTGTAAGTGAGATAATGGAGACCTTTCTCGGGTTTTGGAAAAACTATAATTTGTGCCATTTTTACAGTGTGGAGGGAAGTATTACATACTTAGAATGGCATTAAATATTGATGGAATAAGTGCTACTGATTTTCTGGGTAGGTTTTGAAGGATCTCAGCTTTATCCCATCCAGGTGCTTTGTTGCTAGGTAGCTTCTTGATGGTTTCTTTTATTTCCTTGGATGTAAACGGTTTTATTGTGGGTGAAAATTACATTGGGAATGCAGGAACGTCTGCGATTTCTTCTTCCGGTGATTGATCCGAGGCATTATGCTTAAATACTTCTTGGAAGTACTCAGCAAACGCGTTCGTTTTATATTCTTCTGATAAATACCAGGTTTTGTCTGGTCTTAAGATTGGATATATTTGTTGTACTGGTTTCTTTATTATTTTTAACGTCTTGTACAGGGAATAATTATCTGCTTTTTCTAGCACGTGTTCTTGAAGAAAATAATTAATTTATGCTTCTTTTAGTTCTTGAGGGTTTCGGCGAATTTTGGTTGGCTCAATTTAAATTTGTTGTATCGTGAGGATGATGTGTTCTTCGCCATACTTCTTTGAGGTAACTCTTCTCTTTAAGTAGCTCCATGATTAATTTTGGGTATGTTTTAAACCGATGTATTTCATGATCTAAAAATACATAGTGACTTACTTTGCACCCTTTCTAGTTCCTTTCTCTGAAGTTGTAATGCAATCCTATTTCTCTAGTTCATTAACTTAATTATTATGTTCTCAATTTCATAATTTCTCCTATCCTTGTGTCGATACTAATTATTTCCTTCTCTCCCTTCAGTTGAACCGCTTGTAGTCGCCTGGGGCGCGTTCCACGTAGTTCCATAGGAGATTATCATTGCCTGGGATATGCACAAAGATCTGAGATTGACAGCTGGGATCGGACAATCGGATTGGCTATCTCTAGTGGTTTACTCTTCCACAAAGCACGTCATTCCATGTATTCAAGTCCACCTTATCGTGCAAAGTTTGTGGTGTAAATGTATGAGTATCACTGCAGTATCGATGGATTGATTGTGATTCTTCGACGACAGATGCAAGCCATTGGTGAGTTTTTTTTGAAAAATATTAAAGAGGCTTATCTGTATACTGAATTGATACTTTCTTCTGAAAACGCAAAACGTTTCAGTCTGTGAACTTGGATCGAAATTCTTCATCAAAATCTACGAAAACTGTAATACTTTCTTTTCGTAATTCATCAATGGATTAGAGTGTAGCATCTACTGCAATATTTGTTTAGACTTTTCGCAAGTACATCATTTATAATAAACTGTTGCTTTCAAAATTATCTCTTTTATAGAATTCGTGAGAGAGTCTAAATTTGGATATCACCTTATCTTAAACACTGATCCCAAAGAGTAGAAACCCTTGCTGATATGTGCGGACATTATTTACACATCTTCACGATTCATTGACAACGAGCGTGTGATTTTTCAGTATTCGTTTAGTGTTTATGTAATGTAACGTAGTCTCATTTTCTGACTTTTACCATAAGCTCAAATCCATTGTGAACGGAAGACGAGATATATCTGTTTTAATGAAACGTAAATTCTATGAGAAAAATTTCAATTGTTAGAATGATTTCTGATTTTTTAATTGGTTACGTAATTAATAGATAGAAACCTTATTCTAAAACTGTTTGCCAGCTGCAGAATAACTAAATAAGAACGTGATGCATATTTACAAACAAGAAGAAATAAAAAACCCAATAAATTAGTGTTGAAAAAAACTTTGAAAAGCAGTCTGCAAACGCTTCGACCACCCTTTGCTACTAGATGCGCTAATCAATCTGCATCATCCAGCTTGTGAACCACGAGCGCAGGCTCCTCAGTGGACATTGTCCATCGATCCAGAGCCACCTACAATCCCATTGCAGTAAGATGGTTTGCATTGCCCCCGTCGCCCAGCCGCAACATGAAGTCTTCACGCCGCCCCCGCCCACGCTTCGCCTCCGCCCCCGCCACGCTCTCGTCCCTGACGCCCCGCCGCCCCTGCCGCCCCGGCTGACCCCGCCGCCCCCGCCACACACCTAACGCGCCCGTCGCGGCGCGACGCTCCCTCGGTAATCCCGCCATTATTTGAGAGCCGATGTACGGACGCCACGTGTGTACGAGTTGTTCACCATAGGACTTAGGTTTTGATGGTAGCACATCAGTAGGGACGTGATACACCGTGATCCGAGTGTACAATACTACAGTACGACTATTTTATTAGCATTACGCGATCGTAGAAAATTCTGCTGTGCTAATGGGCAACTCGCCGAGGAACGGTGCTCTCAACTCCCCTGCGAACGCTGCAGACGGGAGGTTTTCAAGGTCTCGCCCTGCAAAAGGCGTGCTTTCCAGGGCGAGACCTTGAAAACCCTCCGTCCGCAGCGTTTGTAGAGCGCTTTATTCCCCTGTAAGTGAGGGCTCCCCGGCCGAACACAACTTTCTACGATCGCGGCCCACTAATAGAATAGTCGCACTTAACATTGATGTGTATCTAAACGTATGCGTGATTTCTCTGATCTACACCAGGCGAATTCCGGTGCAGTGGCGAAGGAAACTGGCCACGGAGCGCGCCATTTTTGTTTTCTCTTCCTTGCTCTATCTTCACCCCTTATTACATTCACATACATACGTGCAATACTCTACCACACATGCCGGTAGCTTAGAACTAGTCCGGTGCATTTACATTTCGGTATTTTTTGAAAAATCAAAAAGGCGTTTATCTTATGTTTTCTAGTTCTTTTAGCTCTTTTTTCATATGCGGAAAATTTAATGAAAAATTTGGATCGTTTTCGAGAAAATCTTGTTTGTAATATTTCACTCAAAACTTGCGCGAAAATTATTTAAAAAAATATATACTTGATATTAATTAAAGAAATAATTGTGGAGAATAAATTTCATTTGCAGAACAAATCTCTATTTTCAGAAATGTATATGTAGTAAGAGCAGGTCAAAAAAATTTTAAAGTTTGCAATTTTCGAAAATTCAGAACTTGGAAAATCCAACCTGTGCTATACTGTATGCCAGCAAGACATTTTTAGAAAAATGAGACGAGCTAGTTTTGATAAAAAAATTGTAAATGTCCCAGGAGGTAGGCGTCAAGTATCCCCAAAATTTTAACAAATGGAATTGAAAATCTTGGGGCTTCGAGTAAGGCCAGATCTATCAGGGAATATTCAATTTAGAAAAAATCCTACGAATATTTTAGGTGCTGATGTTGTTTAGAAATAGACGAATAGACTGACGGACGGACGGAGGAACTGACGGAAGGACATACGTCTGACGTAATGACTGGCGAGAGGACGGAGGGACTGGCGGACAGACGGACAGACTTACGGAGGGGGAGACTGTTGTATGGACGGACGTGTATTTTTGTTGAAATATCGAAATCGATTTTCTATAGCCTCCTACTCATTCTCCTTACTTAATGTATACTTTACATATACGGGAGAGTAATAAAGATGGCGAATATAACAAGTAATAAAGCAATGTAGGCTTTCACGGCCGCGCTGAATGGAAATCATATTTCCAGACGTTTCGTCTATAACTGCGGCAGACATCATCAGTGTTGATGTGTATCCGGGAGAAGTAGAAATATAACGCACTTGATTCAGGTGAACACATAATTCATTAATGGAACCACGTTTGAATGAATAGCATATTTACTCTTTCTGGCGTTGACTGCTGTATTTGACCAATTCTCACGCGCCAAAGCGACGCTTAGCGCAAAGCGGCCAAATCCAACTGCGGCAGCGAGCGGCGTCCGTGCGCTTGCGCGTGTGTACCTGTGGCGGCGGCATCGATTCGAGGAGATCATACTTGGATAATTAATCCGCTGGGAGCCAGGGCGGACCCTGATTAGCGCTAAGGCCGCCCGCACTCGCGCGCCCTTGTCCGACACTACTCGCCGCGCCCATCAGCCGCCACGGCACCACCCTCCGTGCCATCCACTCGCCGCGCCAACACTCGCCGTGCCGTCACTCGCGCGCCGTTGCCCAACACTACTCGCCGCACCCATCAACCGCTACGGCACCACCCTCCGTGCCATCCACTCGCCGCGCCAACACTCGCCCTGCCGTCACTCGCGGGCCGTTGCCCAACACTACTCGCCGCACCAATCTGCCGCCACGGCACCACCTTCCGTGCCATCCACTCGCCGCGCCAACACTCGCCGTGCCGTCACTCGCACGCCGTTGCCCAACACTACTCGCCGCACCCATCAACCGCTACGGCACCACCCTCCGTGCCATCCACTCGCCGCGCCAACACTCGCCCTGCCGTCACTCGCGGGCCGTTGCCCAACACTACTCGCCGCACCAATCTGCCGCCACGGCACCACCTTCCGTGCCATCCACTCGCCGCGCCAACACTCGCCGTGCCGTCACTCGCACGCCGTTGCCCAACACTACTCGCCGCACCCATCAACCGCTACGGCACCACCCTCCGTGCCATCCACTCGCCGCGCCAACACTCGCCCTGCCGTCACTCGCGGGCCGTTGCCCAACACTACTCGCCGCACCAATCTGCCGCCACGGCACCACCTTCCGTGCCATCCACTCGCCGCGCCAACACTCGCCGTGCCGTCACTCGCACGCCGTTGCCCAACACTACTCACCGCACCCATCAACCGCTACGGCACCACCCTCCGTGCCATCCACTCGCCGCGCCAACACTCGTCGTCACGCGCGCGCCGTTGCCCAACACTACTCGCCGCCCCCCTTCAGCCGCCACGGCACCACCCTCCGTGCCATCCACTCGCCGCGCAAACACTCGCCGTGCCGTCACTCGCCACCGTTGCCCAACACTACTCGCCGCACCCATCAGCCGCCGCGGCACCACCCTCCGTGCCATCCACTCGCCGCGCCAACACTCGCCGTGCCGTCACTCGCGCGCCGTTGCTCAACACTACTCTCCGCGCCCATCAGCTGTCATGGCATCCCCCTCCGTGCCATCCATTAGCCGTGCCACCTCCTTCCACGCCAACACTCGCCTTGCCATCATTCGCGCGCCCTTGTCCGACACTAATCGCCTTGCCATCACCTGCCACACATCATCACCCGCACATCAGTATCCGCTGCGCCATCTTCTGCCGTACCGACTCCCTCCGCATCATCATTCACCTTGCCATCACCCGCCACGCATCGTCCTCTGTGCCATCACCCGCCACCCCATCACCCGCCACGCCATCTCCCGTCGTGCCGTCTCCCACGGCGCCATCACTCGCCTTGCCATCGCTCGCGCGCCGTTGCCCACTACTCGCTGCGCCATCACCCTGCCCGCAATGCTCGCCACGGCATCATCCTCCACGCCAACTCCCGCCGCTCCATCACCCAACGCGCCGTTCTTAGAGTGATGGCTGAAGTGTTGCAGTGCAATGATACTACGCAGTGCTTACCAATAGTAAGAGAAAGTATGTTTTGTTGTAGCTAGTTAGTATTGTAATATACAAAATATTACAGAACAAACGCCGCGCCTTGATCTGGACGGACGGAGCTGTAATATACAAAATATTATAAAACAAACGCCGCGCTTAAATCTGGACGGTCGCGGTTACTAGGTAACGAAGATTGTTGACGGGTGAGAAGGGGGCGCTGGAGTGAGAGAGAGTGGGTGGTTGACTGGCATCCTGGGGGTAGCGGCGCGTATGTAAGCTGAATTATTTAAGTTGGACATCGACGTGAATAGGGAGGATAGATTGTGGAATAATAGGGCGAGAAGTGTGTCAGCAAGAAAGAAGCAGACGACTTCGGCGAAGACCGGCGCGAAGAGGGATTTTCGGCGCGGAAGTCAAGGGGCTACGAACTGCGGAGCCATCGTTTCACAACGCCAGACAATTCGGTACCGTGAACCTAATGCATGAAATCAAGCAAGAGAATTTTAATATTGTTAATCTCAAATTCCATTCTTTATAAACAAAATTATTGTTGTGTCACGTTGTATGTAATTCCTTCGGAATATAAACAATTTCAGACTTCCAGGCTCCTCTGTATAGAGAGCATGAGAACCAAAGAACTGAGCTAGCAAAGTAAATGAGATAAAATTAATCATTATTAATATTTTATCACAGTATATAAATAAATGATATAATTGTTGTTATTGCGAATTTCCTGCGGAAAATGGGGTTGCTTGCGGTTTAAACTGATCTAAAATTATTTCCATAATGGGGCAATTCTAGTCTGGATGTTCTAATTCAAAAGAAACCTGAACATACAGTTGTCTGGTTTCTCATTTTCGAGCGTGAAAAATTATCTATTAAGAATAAAAATTGAGTAATAACAATGACGATTACGAATTAAAGGAAATGTGTACATTAGCAAGTTCTAAATTTCTATACTAGCAAGTTCTTCTTCTAAAACATAAGATTCCCTTCTTATAGAATTTAATTGGAAAATAATTGCGTTGTTATTATCCTACAAAAGGGGATTATGTGATTAGCATTATTGCATAAGTTAGACAATACAATATTATCTAACAAAACGATAATTATCCCACGCAATCGTAACACAGACGAAAAACATTTTTCTTTCGAGTGATTCATGCCATGTACAGTCTTCTGTAAACTGCAGCATCAGAGCGAAACAGTCTTTCGCGACCTATGGCATTCAATGCCTGGGTGCCGTTGTTTGTCTCACTGGCGTCACATTAAGCTTATTATAACTGCTTTGAGAATCACTGAGGGCGTCTGTTGGCATGATGGATGTGATTTCGAATTAAAGGTTAAAAGGCTGACGGGCGAGGAAGAGTGCGAGGCCGTTTTCTTGTTGATCGCGTTGGCGTTTTGGAAATGTGTTTCTATGAGTAATATCATGAACAACTTTGTTTCCTTAACGACTCAGTTTCTGACATTGGTCTTGCAAATGATTCATAGTACTTGATACTGTTATTTTCATGCTCGAAATACCAACAGCTAATAGCAACAGCAAATAATTATCCATATCGAAGACACACTGACATAGAAAACAATTCATAAAACAGTACAAAACTCTAGTAAGTACATCCCATTATTACAAACTAAAGAACCTAACTTACATTGAAAGTAGATTTTATTGCAATGATTGGTTTAGCTGACTTACGCGCCATTATCATTTCCTAAAAAGAAAATCTTCATTTGGCGTTTGAGAATATTCGAAAACGTTTCATTTTTCAATGGATATAATTCATTAACACAACTACTTTAAAAAACTAAGTAAAATAATTGGGTTTAAATATTGTCAGGCTCATGAATAATGACCTAAGAGTTCGCATTTTGTGGAAATAATAGAAATTGTAGTAATACACGGCATTCCACCATTATAGTACATTGAAATAACCCAAAAATATGTTTTATTTTTCTATTTCAGAATGTGCTGAAAAAAACAAAAAGAGAAGTTGCTTCATTTTCCTCATTAAGAGGAATCAAATGAGCTATTAAATACATTTGTAGGTACCGGAAATCAATCAAACTACGTTTTAGGTGCTTAAAAACCGAAGAACGCACTTTTCAGGGAAATTATTAAAATCTTCTGGATAGATACGCAAAACAATCATTATTTCCCCCTCTGGAGACCGAAACGCAACGAATGATATCTCATTTGTCTGGACTGGTGGGAGTCAATAGCTCTGTGAGTGGATGCACGGACGCACGCCTCCAGTACTATATAAGGATCGTAAACAAAGTATTTCTATCAATTTTTATTCAAAAGCGTAAGAAGTTTTATTATCTCGCGAGGCATTTATTAGTCGCCCATTGTTTTCTTCAAATAGTCCTCATCTTGAAGATAATGGGTTTAACCACTAACGAATTATTGACCACTGTACGTACGTTTCATCCAAGTTGTGACCGGGAGAGGTGGCTCAGTTCATCAGCTGATGTCACGGCAGTGCCTCTGACCAGGGGGGTCCTTGGTTCGAGCCCCGATGGCGGAGGGATTTTCGACACTAACTTTGTCACCCAGGTCGAATTCATTCGCTGTATGGAGGAAAAGTCTAGCGGCCAGCTGCTCTGATCGGTAGTTTTCCATGGTCTCTCCGATCAATACCAGGCGAATGACGGAGCAGTAACAAACGGGACGTAACAAACGTTCCATAGACCGCGCACGATCTTTCCTTCTTCTTCTTCTTGTTCACTGTTCTATCCTCACCCCATACACACACGCACTTACACTAACATGCACTACACTATCATACATGCCGGGAGAGAGGTCAGGAGCTTAGAACTTGCCCCGCTGATGGGATATACCTCGTTGGGGAAATCCCCGCTGGTTGACGGGCGGTCGGTGCCGGATTTTGCCATCCAGCAGGGGAAGATCACCACCCCCACCCCACCACCTTCTCCCCCCCCGATGAAAAAGCATGCACTACACTTACGGGACTAATGACCTCCGTAGTTGACGCGCCCGTGCCATCGTTTCCGCGCCATTCTGCAGCCTTCCTCAGGGCTAAATGCATTTCGCATTGAGGAAAGTTGGAGAATGTGGCAGTTGTGCCTAGGACGCGGCGTCTCCCAGGCAGCCAAGTAGCTACTGACTCCGACCGCTGAAGCCTGCGCTCTCATTCCTTCATCTGATTCGCATCAAACTTCGGGCTGAGTACTTGAGCATCGGGTACTCTGGAGAGTCACCTATGTTAATCCACGGTAGTAGAGCCATAGGAAGGAGAGGGTAAGGGAGCGAGAATGGGAACGTTAATTCCAACCATTGGAACGCAATTGTTGATCTAATTTATTCACATTTGACATATTTTGTGTATCAAAAGCTTTTATTTCGCGAGTACATGCACCATGTTTTACAATAGTACATTATGAAATGATGATGTAATGATGGGTATTAATATACGAGTGTGATATTACGATACGAGAGAGGATTGAGCGAATATCGTAAACTTCACACGAGTGTATTAATACCCATACCATCTAGTTTCATACGCCGTTGATATAAAGGATCCATCCCAGGCCACCTAGCGGTCAGCTGCCTAACTCTACCCTCACATGCTACCACAGGTAGCTGTGGCCACCAGTCCGCCTGCATACAGCTCTGGTCAAATAGGATCAAAATAAAATTACGATCCAATTTATTTTAAGTAAAATTCCATCATGAATTACTACTAATAAAATAAATTAAAACTTACAAGAATAATATAACATTAAATGTAATTTTAATGTACACAATCGAACGAATCATTTTCTACAACGATTCTCAATGATTAATTCTCAATACTTGGTTTGTAAACTTCCCTGTGATTGGCCAAGAACCTGTATCATAATGAAACCTATATCGAAATGAGTATCATTACGCCACTGGCTGCAGCCATCACATGACAGCATTATACAATGGGAGTAGAAAAAATATTGTTTTGAAATACAAAGTAATGTCTTTTTACATTTATTTCGCATTTTATTTAAATTCGGCTCCTAACCTCTAATAAACAGTTATTCTTGATATAAATCCGGGCTAAGCTCGTGCATTTCCATGTTTGCGCTCTCAAAATTGTTTTATTTTTCTTCAAAAAACCGCGATATTAAGTCAGAGAGAAATTACGCCAAATCATATTTTACATTTAAAATACAGTTCTTTTGAACGTCGCTATCAGAATGCAGAGGTCTGGACACAAACGCTGTAGACACGATAATTTCAAAGAATTGGAAAAAAAGTTCACGTAAAAACACCGTTTCGCATGCTTTGTTGCGACGCCCACAGAGCATCACTTGGTGTCGGATTGTTTCTACTGGCAGCAGAGAATAATTTCGAGTAGCCAAAAGTTGTTAGTCGTCATTCAAGTATAGGTGCATTATTGACAGTCTGTGCCGGCCACGTAATGCATGCTCTTTGAATGTATTCTGGCACACGCGCCTTTAAACGTGGAGACACGAGATGACGTGAGGCACATGGAGATTTGGTAAAACAACACGTGAAAATAACACCAAAAGAGGTGACGTATAGGGTTATTCAGACCTCTTTGCTAATGCGTCGGACCCATGTCCCGTATGTAATGTAGAGACTGAATGGGCCAAAATTGGATACTCTTCGTCGTTTAATTTTGTAAATAATTAATGTTAAACTTCGGACTATGCACTTGTGCTCGTGTAACACGGGCTATGGTAAGTGAGCAAGCGACTTCACTTCACCTTAGGGCTCCCCACTTCTGGAAAACTGTTATTAATAGGGCCCGGATAATTATGTACTAAAAATTGGGAAAATATGTACATACATATGTATTATAATATACAGAAATATGTACTCAAAAGTATAAAATATGTAACATTAAGTATCATTAAATCAATTAATTTTTATTAAAATACCTTTATCTTAGTATATATTGCTCTGTGTACTTAATATAAAGACCAGAATTAAACATTATAGTTCTCATAATCCTATTATTTACAACGATCTCCGTATCAAAATGAAACATATATCGTCTCCGATATTATTTCAGTAGTATACCTTCCCTTTGCCGCTCTACCACGCAACCAATCTCTAAGGGTAATCTCTCCAAAGGTCTAAAGAAAGAGAATTTTGAGGAACGTGACGAATTGCATTTTGAGTTAAAAAATATGAAGGATTTGTTTTAAACGCATCTAAAAATTCATGTCAAATACACTTTCTAGTCTTCTCCGTGTTTTGTGGATCCAGTGTGACGGAATTGTCCCCTCATTGCACTGCACTAATAGCACAAATTGTTTCGAATCTTGGGTTTTTCTCCAGAAAGGAAGACCTCGTTTTCTTCACTCGATCCCCCTATTGACCCTCGAATGATAAATGAACAGTTTTTAAAGAAGCGTCTGCTGATTGGGTAATTTCAAAGCTACCAGAAAGTTCCAGGGAAGATGTTTACAAAAATTTAATTATAGTGCTTACTGAAAAAGGGGGAAATATAGTTGTTCAGCTTTTGAATATCAAACAATTGCTTCGATGTGCCTATAGATGCTGCAACTTCAGAATCAAACTGATGTATAACTTGTATTTCAAAATCAAAATTTTGAGTATTGTAGCTCATAGCGTCAATTCAGGTGCCCCATCTCGTTAATCCTTTTTTGTATTGGAAATCAATGCGTGAACATTATCAGACTGTGATCTAATCAGTTCTGCAAACGCAATGCATGCACAAGATAGGTTAGAAGAAGTAATTTTAGAAAAATACCTGCAGGGCTTCTGCTGCCTTGCACATGTACAGCGCTGCACTAGTACCGGAAGGAAGACATTATATTTAACTTCATTAGGCCACAAAAATTCCGTTGTATCGTTAAAACGTTTTGTAATAGTTCGATGGTTGCATTTGGGTAACACTTCTCAAGTTAACAAAATAAGACACTTTTAAACGTTCATTAGACCTATCACAACCTTGCCAATATGGTTTCCTTGTACATCAGTACGACGAGATTTTACTTCAGATTTTTGGTCGAAAGACATAATTTACGAACAATGGTAGAGGGATGCATGTACAAATCAGGGAAAGAAAAATTTCAACGGCCTTTCTTGAGATGGTGCGTGTAGTTTCTGGTGAAGGGTATCAAGGTCAAAGGAGACCTTTAAAATATGCGAAGTGGGTGCGCGATATCGCCTGCTAAAGATATCATTTTCACAAATCAAACTTCCTTTCTGTTCTCCGCCATACTCGCGCTGAAAACTAACAGAAGAGAAGCTATGAATTGCATCGTCGCCTTCCCCTTTCACTTCCAATACCGTTGGCATTTATGGATACACTCATTTCAGCGCGTAATGCTAGCTTTATTTTAGAGGAGGCTACAGAAAAAATGTTTGATAATGTTGAATTGTTTGTTCGGATGATTCTTTATCAAAAACAGTTCGGAAAAAATAAAGAATTAAATTTTTTAATGTAGGATAATGAAAAAATTCAGTAATATGTAAAAATATGTTCATTTGTGTAAAATATGTAAATATATGTAATTTCGGGCAAAATATGTAAATATATGTACTAAAAACTCAACGTTTTTGGTCACTAACCGATGTGAAACGTGAACATATCGTTGATTGGACTTGCTGGAGTTACTTTAGCAAAATATGTAATTACATAATTATCCGGGCCCTAGTTATTAATAATAAGCCCTGGAAGCGAGCACAAGGCAAATAGCGCGCGATGTGAATACATCAGAATCCGTCGAGCAATAAGAAATTATGATTTCTCCGTTTCTAGCGGGTGCAACATTTGCTCAGTACAGACTTACAAAGTCGTTCTGTATTCTCTAGGCCAGTGGTGTGAATTTCTACTTGTGGTCTTTTACTGTCTTCTACTGAATGTCTTCTACTGGTGGCAGTGGCACGCATCGTGGCACTGTAGCATGCCATGAGCTGCTCTGCTCAACTAGCGTCGGGAAAGGAAACTATTAGTCACCCCGCCGTTTTACGATAGGAATGGCGTTGTCTCTGGTGGCGGGGTAATAAACTGCATGGAGGGGCGATTTCGTCGTGGCACTCGTACTACGGTCCCCCGCTCGTGGCATCGACCTTGACAACACTGGTCTAGGCATTTCGTGCGCAAATATGAGGAAAACCAAAAATTTCCGAAACCGTTCCTTGGCCGGATGAAGCGTGTTTTAAAAGAACTGGAACAATTAATGTGTATGATTTGCATGTGTGAGCCGAGGAAGATTCACATGTTGCACGTAGCTCTCGAAGAATAATTCTCTGTAATTGTGTGGGTTGACATTGCTTATAAATTTATCATCGGTCCTCACTTCTTACCTGAATGTTTAAGAGGCGTTCAGTAACTGAATTTTATAATTCAGGTACTACCTAGGCTTTCGGAGGACGTCCCGTTGAATATGTGAGCACAGATGTGGTATCAGCATGATGGCGCAGCGCCACATTATCATCATGAAGTTTGGAAATTCCTAGATATGCTATATCTAGATAGGTGGATCGGAGAAGGCCAAATAGCATGACCTCGGTCTCCGGATTTGAATCCACTGAACTTTTTTTCTCGGGGTTAATGAAAGACCGCGTTTATGTTACCGAAGTCTTGGATCGTGATGACCTTCTTCGGTTCATTGAAAGCCCAGCTGCAGAAATCAAGGGACAACCCGATAGAGTTGTGCGCGTCACGGAGGCTGAGTGGCAGAGAAGCTTATCTTGCGTTCACGCAAGAGGAGTTCACTTTGAACACTTGTAGAGTCCCTGTTACACGAGGTGAAAACACGAAATTTCGGCTGTATAGACAAATAATATATTGATACACGAATAATAGATAAATAATACTTAAAGAAAAGTTTTTTCTCTCTTCTTTCTTATTCATTAAATAAGCAGGTAATAATAACAGGGAACAATATTTAATGTAATATTTGGGCTAATATTGTGTACAAAAATGACCAATGACAATTTTTTTTTTTCAAAATGTTCAATAGGGTTCATACTATTTTCTTTTGAACACGTGAATAACTTAGTGTACTCCATCAAAGGTCCTGAAAGAGCAACGAGGACTGAATAACCCTACATAATATCGGTCTTGAAATCTGTAATGTTTCCAAATACATTCGGATTAGATATGCTGACAATACAATTGCTTTATTTCAGGAACGAGAATTACTAGGACATGGCAGTCGTCATTCCGAATTTCATTTTTACTACTCTCGCAAATTACTAATGATTATTTTAAATCCTAAACATCACTTCTTTGTTCCCTACCTTTGTGTCCCTGCCTCCTGAACCGTGTTTTGTCTCAATATTCCACCGATCAACTCTCCCTTTCATTCACCAACATCTTCCCTTCGTTCGTGCTACCTTCCTCCAGTGACCCTCCTACCGACTTTCATGGCACAGGGCATCAACTGATGTCACTGCAGTGTTTATGTTAGGGAGGTCCTAGGATTCTCGATGGTGGCAGGATTTTCCACACTAGCTAGATAGCTAGGTCCAATTCAGCTAGTCTGGAGGAGAATTCTAGAGACCGGCCGCTCTGATTGTAGTTTTCCCTGATCACCACAGGGAAAATGCCGGAGTAATACACTATGAAACGGGCCACGCCCGAGCCGCGCGATCTTCCCTTTGTCTTCCTTGTCCTATCCTCACCTTTTAATTACACACTCACTCACATGCTTCACACTATCATATGTGTCGCGAGGCCAGTCGAGATCTTAGAGCTTGTCCCGGCTGGGGCGGTGCCCGCTGGGGATGATGATACCTGGTTGACGAAAGCCGCGCTAGTAGCTCCGATGGTATGCCTGCACCCGGTCTCACTATCCAAGATTACTGCCACCGAAGAAAACACATGCACAATACTTACGGTATTAATGACCGAGTTGAACCCACAATCACGAATCAATTCACTGACATTCCCTCCTCTGTAGCTTCTTCTAAACCCGCTGACTCTACCACCTCCCCTTCATCCCACACCTCTTCCTCCCTCATCCTACCACACCTCCCTGCGCCGAGCTCTCGCCCTATCTGCCCCATTGTGACGGCGGCCGCGGCACCTTGTCGCTCTCCACTCCATTGGATCCGAGCTGAGGGCGAGGGGGCGGGGCTGGGGCGAGGGCGCGGACTCGATATCGCATCGATCCACTCCCGGCCGCCCATCGCCCCGCCCTCCGCCCACCGCCCGCGCGCGCGCGCTCGCCCGCCCTTTATGTCACTCGCCATTATCTGCCGCCATTGTCCTAGGCGGCACAATAACACTCCGACCGCTTTTTACGCAAACAGTTTGCATTCCTATTCTGGCGGCGAGAATGCGCCGTAATCTGTCGCTTCCCGAAGGGGATACGTGACAGCCGGTTAGGATGAATTTTGGTGTGTGACGGCGAGTGGGTTAATGAAAGTTACCGGACAAAGAAAATGGATTTTTTTTGGATCAGACATTGAAGTTTTGTAGGACACGCAATTGAATAAAAGTGTTGGAAGGCAGATTACGGAAAGGAAAATGTACGATGGGAAAGATGAAAACCAAGAAAGCTGTTCTAGGATAACATAAATACCAGTATAGGGTCTAAAGCAGACTTGTCAAGGTCGTGGGCAAGATAACGAGCTTACTAGAGCTCGCAGGCACTTCGTCCAGAGAAATTTGCGTGAGATACAAAAGTAAGTTTTGTACAAATTCCTCTGGAGTGGTGGTACGTTACTGGATACCTGGCCAATGTCAGTCTTTGGGAGAAGTTATTTGACAGTCATTACCACACATTTATCTATATTAATTCCCATTTTCTCTTTAAGGCAGAAAAATGATCCATTAAAATGAAATAATACATCAGTCCGATTTCAAATTCTCAATTGGGAATAAAATTTTAAAAAATTGAATCAAAATAATATTGATTTTGTAATCCTGCTATTTTAAGAATGATATAAAAGCATGAACTTTCTATGTTCAGGTGAGACGGTTTAACAAACAAATTCTTGTCTGTTAAAAGTGCTGTCCATCCGTGAGCCAGAATTGGCAATTAATAAATTGACGACATCGGTGCGATTGTACGTAAATAACATGCCATGCGATTGTACGTAAATTGTGAGAAAAAAGCAAGTAAAGTTTTAGACATTGCATTCTACTTACAGGGATAAAGAACATTAAAGAACATTCATTTTCGAATTACACTGCCATCTTGAGGTAAATCTTTAAAATAAAAACCTAACATCTAGATACATCTATGGGTCGTCGAAATACACTAATATCTCCATTTCATCAGAAATGTGACATGGCATGTTATTGCCCCAAGGTCTTCAATAATTATCGTCACTCTGTACGCAAATGGTTAATTTCTACTCTCTTGGGAAGAAATGATAAACTGTTGTATCTCACCCGCTTGCTTTGAAATGCTGTGTATTTCCATTTTCTGTCTGGATTAAATCACTTATTATCATGTCCAATACGACGAAGCTTCCTGAGGTGAACTGCATCTTTTTTATATCCGATAAAATGAAACGTAATTCCGAAGTCAATATAACCCCGTTGATCATACAGGCCTACAGTGAAAAGAATGTTCAAAGTTCTAAAGGTATCGGATAAGATAAAACGCTGTTTCCCATGTGGCTAAAATATCATTATGAACCCATTAGTAATCATACTCGCTATCAAGCTCATGAATCATAACCAACACATTTTCACTCTCTTTTATCCACTTATTGGATATATAATTATTATTAAATCCTTTTAAACTTACTCCCTTGTGGCGACATTCTATTAGCAAGAAGTTCTGCACGCTTTAGGGTAGCTCTCCTTGTAACTCATGGTGTCGCTTTGAAATTGTTTTGCAGGTTTCTATTATACTACCGTAAATTATTCTACAACTCCTAAGGTATTCTGTACAAATTTATTTCGTTGTATTGTATGAAATGTTGTATTGTATTAATATACTACAATATGCTTTGAAGTATTCGTGAAGACGGTTTTGTTACACTATTTCATTTATTGCAGTGTTATTCCAGAACATTTTAATTGGTGTTCTTAGGCAGTGTAGTCCTTTATTCTGGTAAATCATTTTCTGAGGTTTTGTTGGTAGCATTTTTAATGCTGAAGGCCACTAGTTATAACTTTCGTAAATTCACTTGTCCCCTTCGAGGTCTATAGCGATACCTACGGCGAAGCCATTTACTGGCCGATGATGGCGCAGCGAAAGCAAACTTTGAAGCCGTTCTACTGGCGAGACGCGGAGGTCATTTGGGGGCTTATCTGCGCGAAAGTTCGTCAGTGTGAGACGTCCCCATTCCGAACCGAGCCGTTCCGACTCAACTCGCTATCGAGCGACGAAATGTGCGCGGTGCGCGAATGCACTAAATGCAGTGTGGCTAGGAACTATAACAACATATAGTTGATTCTTTCGTTGTTTTTCAAAGTCCAGAATTATTCTTTTATCATAAACAGATGCAGTAAATACAGCTTTCAAGAATAGTTATTAATGCACCAAGGGCTTTATAAGAAGCAGTTAAAGCCCGTGGTACAGACAACATTTTACTTTTTACCTACTTTTATTGATTCAGATTTACTTACTAATTAACTAGACGTTAACATCACTCGGTTTGCCTTTTCATATTTCCCTCCCATAATTCCCTTTCATAATTCCCTCCATAAGAGAACATTTAACCGTTTTATATTTCCCTTGTAACCACGATCCTTTCGATCCAGATAAGTTATGTAGTGTATATCGAGCTCCGTATCGAAGGCAATATCAAGCTAGAACGTATCTGTAAAAATAAAAATATTTATGCTCTGTACGTCGAATTCATAGAAATCTAAGGATTTGCAGGTAGAGGTTCTCGTAATAAATTTTTGTAACATTTTAAATGTTTGGGATTGAGAGAACCGTGCCACTTATGGAATTACTTCAGCTCATTAGTGGCAGTTTTGTCCAGCCTGAAGACATCATTGACGCGGGCCACAAGTTGAAACCTCAAAAAATCACATCAAATTACCTCAATGAAAGTGGTGAATTGGTGTTGCAGATCAGAAGTTAACAGCTGTGATATGAAATAAGGTACAAAAATGAAGAAAATTCACCAATTCAAGAGACACTGAAGGACACTGACTTTACGTCATATTAAAGAGTGCAATTAGCACTATCCGTTCGAAAAGTTTGAAAAAGTTTTGAGCCTTTTTTTAAGAAAATGGGTTTGGGTGTATTGCTCTATTGTTTTGTTTTTTCAAAAATTACAAAAATGTATTATTGTTACTTGTGTCTCACCTCGTTAATATTTACATTAGAAACGATTTCCTCAAATTATTATATTTATGAGTACATGCGCTCTAAATAATGTCAAGTAAAGAGTCTCAAAAACTCAACTGTTTTCTGTGAAAACTAGCTCAAAATACCGCATTTTCAGAAATGCTCAAACGCTATTTTCTCAAAAATAGCTTCAAATTTTTTCTTGAAACTTTGCGAACGGATAGTGCAAATTGCACTCTTTAATATGACGTAAAGTTTGTTTTAGTGTTTTTTTGTTTTTTTTTTCAAAATTGATACAAATGTAATTTTTTTGCAAGATCCCTCACACCGTTAATATGCACATTTCCAGCAGTTTGTAAACACTATTGTGTTTGTGAGTTAAAGTGATTAAAATGACTTTTAATGACGTTTTTCGAAATCACAAATGATTCTTATCAAATCTTAAAAAGAGCTTCAATTTTTGCAATTACAGTAGCGCTTAAAGGCCATTTTCTTAAAAACGGCTCCAAACTTTTCAAAGAAAATTGTTGAACTTGGGCCACGCCTATATGCATACTGCTTTTTTCCGGGGCTCAGAAATATTATCTTGGAGGCAGGACATGAACCATTCTTAGGGAGGGGGATCAGCATTTTAGCTGAATCCCATTTTATCTCCCAGGGTTGTTAGCCCTGGGGGTATGGAAGATGAAATGATGATGATAGTGAAGGGTGAAAGGACGGCGCACACAAACAGGTATACACAACTACACCCATGTCCGAAGCGGGACTCGAACCCGCGACCCTGCTATCCGAGTTCGTCACGACACTGCTGCTTTAGCGATCTCGGCCACGTGGCCGACTTTACTGGTCTTTAATATTCTTAAAATTATATTTCCGTTCTACTATTACAAAACCGAAAATTTAAGAAAATGTCAAACAAATGTAGTTTGGGTGGCAATAGATGGCAGAAAGCAAGAGTATGTGTCAAGTGTGCCATTCTGTAGCGCCACTTGTTCTTTCTGGTAGTAAAAATGTAGTATTATGTCGTAAATCTTTAAAAATTCTCTAAACGGGGAAAATGCTCTTCCGTCTTCATAAAATGTTGCAAAGCGCTGTTTTTCTTTCCTGTGGCAAAGTAGGACTAAAAGCGACCGTTCGCGTCCTGCACTGGCAAACAACCGCTGAAGAGTTAACCTTTTATTCGGTCGGCGAAAAAATACTAACGCAGATATCCATATCCGACGTACATGGGCGATCTCAACCGATAATCCGACACACCTCTTAAAAGCAAATATATATCACTGGCAAATTCTCTTGTGTGTGTAAAACCGTGTGGGTGTTGTGTAAATAGTAGGCGCGCAGAGTTGCATTTCGGTGACGGAGCGCGGCGGCGTCGCTACTGCGCATGCGCATCCGATCACAGCGGTCGATGCAGAAATCGATTTGAGCTAAGCGCAAGGCCGGGAAGAAAGGTGCGAGTGTGTCTTGGTTGGAACAGGCGTAGGGAGTGCAATTGGGCTTGAATTACTGCTCTATAAGAGGTAAGTGGCGAATAGACTTACGAATTATTGGAAAATGAGATGATTTAATGCAAGTGTAAAGGATATTTTGCGGAAATCACGGGAAAAATGTATATTCCGCGCAAGTTGTTCGAGCGACACGTGGTGGACATGAATCAGCCATTGTGTATACGAATTGTTTCAGCTCTTAAAACACTACCTTGCCGTTTGAGGGTTAAGTCCAAGACTAGTTTAATAAAACAATCATCGCGTTTAGAATAAAAATTGTGACTGCTACTGGACGAAAGAATGAATTTCTGTGGCAGCAAATGCGTGGAAGGCGAATAATGTGTGTGAAACCGTGGACATCGACATTTTTCTCTCGTGCAAGTGCATTCGGTATTGCAATTACTGTATGTAGAAATGTTTTCCTTTTACACTGTGAAAATATAGGTAGTACTGGCGGGATAACAGGTGTCGCATTCTGGCGAAGCAGAACACGTGATTGCTGTGGAGTGAAAACTGAGCGTTGTGACTTAGTGAAGGTCGTTCGTTGTAGGGATTCATCGCGACTACCTTAGAAAGGAAGTAGTATTGTGTGTTTAAATGAGTTTAAAAATAAACAAAAGAAAATTGTTAAGATTATATTACAGAAAATAGTATAATTGGGTGAAGATTACGAACATTTGTGTCCTCATAAATGAGTATCGCAAAAGTAAGAAGTATATATTACAGCAATTATTGATTCCAGGCTTTATTTTTTTTAATAACAATGTACTTTGGGATGTTCGTTATAGGTCGAATTGTAGAGAAACTTTGGAATATGGTTATTGTGTATTTGTTAGAATGAGGTATACTCTTGTTTAATATTGTAAATATTAGTTTTTAAGTTATATTATTGGATGCTAGTTGAAAGGTGTTTGACTGACAAGACTGATTGATGATTAATGATTGAAGATTAGAAATTCTTGTACCAGCCAGCATAAAAAAAGGGATTAACAGCCCTTCAATAACCTACCAAAACCTGTACTACACAGAATATGTACCATCAAGAACGAATTGTCACAAATAGAGAATGTCTCAATGCCACTCCAAATCCACCCAGTTCCACCATGGGAGGAACTCAAATTTATAATTGTTGACCACATTCTGAATGAAACGTATGGCAAAGATAACACTCTTAACATTGTGTACAAAAGCTTATTCAGAGAATTATCTCATAATTACATAAACTACCCCCACATATATACAGATGGATCAATGATAGATGGAGATAAAGGTTGTGCCATCATCTTTGAAAACCAAGAACTTCTATTAAAATTGCCAGATTCATTTTCAGTATTTTCCTGTGAAGCTTTTGCTGTAGATAAAGCCATAGATCTAATCACCAATTCGGAACTAAACAGAGCTATAATTTTTACTGATTCAAAATCAACTTTAGATGCATTAAAGAACCATGGGAACAAAAATTCAAGAATACAGTTAATGCAAAGAAAACTACAAAATTTGATGGAAAGTAATATTAAAATAGTCTTGGCATGGGTACCGGCTCATCAAGGGATAGTAGGTAATGAAAAAGCAGACGCATCAGCAAAAACAGCTGTTTCCCAAGGAATTGATTGTAGAAAAGTACCAGTTACTGTAGAAGAACAAAAAAGGACTATTAATAAGTGCATCTGGAAAAAATGGAACAGCATCTGGAAAAACTCAAGGACAAAATTACATTTAATCCGTTATAATGTGTGGGAGCATCAACCATATATCAAGAATAAGAAAATGCAATGTATAATGACTAGGACCAATAGGACACTCCAACTTGACTCATTCTTATATCATGACCAAAACACCAGTGAACAGGTGCCCTAAATGTGGGACTACAATCTCTATTTTTCATATTTTAATAAAATAAAGATTACCAATGTGATAGAAGTGGATTGCCTAATAACATGAAGAATTGTTTTGAGAATGTTGACAGTGTGTACAAAGTTATGAACTTTTAGAAACAAATTGGTGTACTTAACAGTATATAGGATGTAAACTCTGTTAATGTAAAATGTACAATGTAAAAGTCGCTAATGACCTAGCTGTGGATGCCACTATAAATAAATGAAAATTTTAAAAAAGGGATTAAGTATTTGTGCATAAACCTTTGAATTTATTTGTCTTGTATGATTTGATTTCTTTGTGAAAGTCATTTCATATGGGTTTTGTGCAAAGCATGTAATTTTTCTTTAGAGAGTGTGTTTTATGATTTGTATCTCAGCGCATCATTTAATTTCATTATGAGTGCATTCTGAACTGGAAATGTTACATAAAAAAAGCTTGATTTTTGTCATGGTCCGTCTATGCCTTATCATTCGGTCATTCTGTTCTATCAAGATCCGTCGACCCGTCCGAGCAAAAGTCTTTATAAAGTTATGAGAATATGTAGTATATATATTTTTCATAGAGAT
This sequence comes from Acheta domesticus, assembly GCA_031308135.1. Lineage (NCBI taxonomy): Eukaryota > Metazoa > Arthropoda > Insecta > Orthoptera > Gryllidae > Acheta > Acheta domesticus. The sequence continues at coordinate 211,277,189 of JAHLJT010009436.1, read as the reverse complement.
TTTCTGAAAATTAGTGTAATTTTTTATTCTATTCAATTACACTTGCATTTAAAAGTATGCAACCTTAGGCAATGCCATAGTCAAGGCTACTGAAGTAGGCGTTGTTCGCATTGTTGATGGACGGCAAATGAGAGGTACGGTTCTTTCAGACTGGTCGACGATTTTTTGACGGGATCTTAATAAAGAAGGGAATGCGGAAGGCCATATTCTGGGATATGTATTCTTCCGCAAAGGTTGAAGCACCAACTGTTAGTACGGTAAAGTTTCAGTTCAGTGAGTATGTTTGAAAGTTAGGGATAGTTTTCACGAGTGATTTACATGTTTCAATATCGTCATTAAAAATAATACAGTAAAAAATTGTTACAATTCATATGCATTAATGTGTACGTGTGATTTACATGAGGATATTGAGTCATCAAACAGAACTTTGAAGACCACGCGTTGTTTACTTTTAGCGTGCTTTTAATTAAACTCAAAATAGTCCAAATTTTAATAAGTATTATGGATGTAAATAATATTTTTTTAATGAAGTTTTAGAGAGTCCTTTTCTTGCTACTGTGCTAACATTCTCGAATTAGCCGAAATATCAGTTAAAAATAGCGAACTAAAAACACAAGTTATCTAACGTTTATAAGTTTGTATCTAATATTACTTAAAGTAACAATTGTTTATTTCTTTAAATTTATTTTAGTTGCGAAAACCAAATACTCCTGACTACACTTTAGAAGTAGTGCACCACACTCTTTGGTAAAAGGACTAAAGTTAATTGGTATATTACCTCTATCACAATTGGGAGAAGCGCTGCTTATTGGGCTGTAAATATTTAATATACTACGACTGTTTCGTATTCTAGGTGCCGCAACCTGTTCTTTAAGGTTTACATACTTTGTTTTCAGTGGTTAAAAATTTATAATGTTTTTATGAAGAACACATACATTTGAACATTTTTCGGCTGGTGTTCCAGTTCGTTTGCATTGAGTTTTCAACGTGATTCTACAAGATTTAATTGTATAATATATTATTACTATTTTATTACTGTTTTCATTGAATGACAATTCTGATGGCTATTTTGTTTCCAATTATTCCGTGGTGTGGGGTATCCAAGCAATTGTAATCGTTTTGCCGGTTTTGGTTATATCGTGGTTGAGCTTCATTACGTTACTCGTAATAATAATTTCAAGATTGCTATCTCTCCTGTACATTTTTTGGATTGATTCATGAGATTCGTAGATAATATTAATTTATCATATTCGAAAGTTTAAAGGCAGACAGAATTGAGCAATGTTCAGAAGACTTGTGGCTAGAATAGGAAATAGTTTATGCTTACTTGTAATCTTGTAAGTAAGAACAGAAACGCATGTACTCTGGTCATTTTTAAGTAAACATACAATAGTTTGACATTAGTTATAGTATTTGTTAGTAAGTGCAATTATTTTTTCATAGCAATTTTAGGTGTTAAAGACCTTTGCAAATTTAGTGACAAGTTTGCTTTAATGCCTGAAATGATCCAAGGAGTAGCTCTTTTTGGTGTTTATTATATTTACGCGTAATTCAAGTAGATTTTTGCACTTAGCTTATAATGCTTTATAATAGCTTTACCCTTAAACATGCTTCTTAGGCTAATGGTTTAGGGTAGATATCCTGATATATTATTTTGTCTCATGTTGCTGCTCTGCTTACATGTTTGAGTTGCACTGTCTGCGATGATTCATTTTTTTTCTTTTCTTTTTTTCTAATGCTTTCAGTAGAGCTTGTGTGGAATCAAACGCGTTGTTAAAATCAACGAATGAAGGCTACCAAAGGAAACCGTTTGGTTTAATTATTTTGCGTTTTCTAGGATTTTATTCTAAACTTGTAAATGGTCGGCAGATGAGAAGCCTGAGCAATATCCTGTTTATTCAAGTGATTGTTATTCTGCAATTACGTTTTTAATTTTCTTGAGAGAACTTTGGAGAAATCGTTACAGATACTGTAGAGTCAAATTCTTATAAAGTATTGCAAGTAAATATAATAATGTTTGTGCAAACTATGTTTGTAGATTCCAAAAACACAATTGAATTCGAAACCCTTTTATCAAATAAGTATGTGCTAAGAAAAATGATAAATTTATATTAAATATAGCGAGAAAATAATGTACCAATAAAATTAATATGGCTGCATGAAAAAGAAAAAGGTTTATTACACATTCTAAATTCACTTTTCTAAAGAATCTCAGTGACTTAAATATGTGGTACAGGCCACTTTACTGTCGATTATAGTCCGCTTCATTTTGACAATATTCATACAACTACTGTAGTTGAATTTTACACGGTAATGCTAGAGATTTCTAAGGGATAAATGAAAGTGGAGGCGTCGCAAAAATGTTGCTTTGAAGTTACTAATGCCACACATAGTGTTAGGGACGGTGAGTTAGTCTGGCAAACTATAACGATGCTCCTGAATACTGTTGCATGGGAACGCAGGGGGAAGATCATAGCAAACACAGGTGCAGAGACGTCGGTGACGAGGTTGCATGAAGCAGGATCTTCCCAATGCTACCCCAAATTGATAAGCACCTTATCCGTCAAAAGCGAACTTGTGGGGCGCGGTAGCTTGTGCGTAGTGAGTATTGAATCAGGGCGCGTCATTTTCTTAGGTCATTATCCTGGAAATGCTAAAAGTGAATGTTATATCCTGAAATTTCCGCCTCCAGGTATCTCCCCCTAACAGAACGACGCCCCAGCCGGGACAAGCTCTATGCTCCAGACTGGTCTTTTGATAAGTATTGCACTGAAGTGTACGTAAATGTAAATGTGTGGGTGTAAAGGGTGGGATAAAACAAGGACGAGGATGGAAAGAGGCCCTCCGCCCGTGGCCCTTTGTTAGGGTACTACTCCGGCCTTCGCCTGGTGTTGATTGGAGAAACCACGAAAAACTTTAGACCAGAGCACCGACTGCTAAATTTTCTCTTATAGTGGTTTAATTCGACCCAAATTCGCGCGCGGTAGTTTGGCTTTGGACAATGGATCAGGAAAATATTGCTCCTTAGCGGAAATGGTGTACCATTTTCACAACAACACGACAGCCATCGATAACGAAGACGGTTTCCTGATATGCTCTTGGACAATTTCTCTGGATTTCTTGCTCCCGTTCCCGAATGTCGTAATACTAAGTTAATGTTTTGAAAGAAATATCTACGTGCGTCGATACATTTTCGTACATTGATGTCGAAGTTTTGCACGTTGCCGTCAACACTTGATCAATTATATTCTACACCAGGGATTCCTAACCTTTTTCTATCTTCGACCCCATTTGATAGTATGTTTGCTTCATCGACAAAGCAAATCGACATCTCTCCTTCCGCTCTTTCTGTTCCGGCCGATCCTTGCTCTCCTTCCCTCCGCCTGCTCCTTCAGACCCGTCTCCATCTGCATCTCCATCCGGCGTCCGGCAGCAAGACCGCCCAAATGCATTGACTATTGCGTTCAGTTAATAAATATTATACAAAACACCTTTTCATCTCATCGCATCTTAATCACAAATATGATATTTTTTACTTTCTCGCCTTACGAATACTTCGTAAGAAGAGAATGTTATGTAATCGTGCGCCGGAAAACGGGGAATTTTCGCCAGTTTATTCTTGTTAGCCCTGTATTTATTTATTTGTTACATGTTATACAAATACAAATAATGTAAAATAACATTACTTCGTAGAGGACAAAGTCCTGTACGCAAACCTGCGGTGACTAAACATAGATTGTAGTCTAAAAATTATTGTTTATGATTATGACAAGAAAAGAAAGAAAAAGTTATGACTATTTTTTTATGAATATTAATTTTGTAGTGTACAGGTTGATAATATGACCTTACAATTTCTTCATCTGTCTGGATAATCCAACCTCTGAGACGCTTTCTGTACTTTCGTTTGGTCATATCACAGTTCTTCAGTTCAGTATTCAATGAATTGAAGATGATTATGTAGAAACTTAATGTTGTGGAGTAAACCTTTTTCTAAATAAAATTTTTAAAAATTAATTGTATTTTTGTCCTTTAATATAATGGCTGATGAGTCGAACAAGCTTCTCTTTGAGATAATTTTAATAATCCTTTTCTGAATATAAAAGAGTGGTTTCGTAGTACTGTCATACGCTCCACCACACGCAATTTTGCCTTAGGTCACTATAGCTCTGAATAACATATACTATAATCTGTTGCTCAGCACTTAAAATGAATCTTAATTTGTAAAAAATAAAAACTGAGTATCTCACTTTTTTAACTACATGCTCAACTTGAAATTTCCATTTCAGATTACTGAATATGTATAATGTTTCCAATTTGGCAGCAATCAATTCTGTAGTTCGTATACCGTGCTTACGTACCTGCAGTCTTTCACTTTCATAATAGAGAGATATCATCTTGTAAAGTTCCCGTCCCTTGTCATCCCTCGCCGGGGAAGCGGCGGCGTGTCGCTGACGGTGACCAACCTTGCTCTAAGACGAGCGACAATTTGTTCCGCGATTAATCCTCGAGATTAATCCCACGCGAGCGGGCCGGTGGGCGGGGGCGGGCGAGGCGATCTGTCTGCGTCTGATGGGCGCGAGCGGGCGATGGGCGATTTGCCGCGCGTCCGTGAGCCGGCGCTTGCGCCTGCAATCCAGGGTGCGTCCACCAAAGGGCCTGCCGGATCCGTGGCCGCTGCAGGGCCCTTACCGCCCTTTGTGCCCGCGACGGCCGCTCGCCCGGGGGCTGGGGACGCAAGCGGCGGCGGGGGTGGGGGCGGGGGCGGGAGCGGGAGGCGGAGCGGGTGGCGGAGCGGTCTTCGCCGCCGGACAAAGCCGTCCGAGCTGGGACCTCCTGAGGACAATCGGCCAGTGTTCGCCCTGCTACTCAGCCGCCTCCACCGCCGCCTCCGCCTCCGCCACATTCGCCGCCGCCGCCGCCGCCGCCGCCGCCGCCGCCGCCGCCGCCACCGCCGCTGCCTGCGCCGCCTCCGCCGCTTCTACCGCTACCGCCACCGCCGCCTCTGCTGCCACCTCCGCCGCCTGCGCCGCCTCCACCGCGTCTACCGCCACCGCTGCCTCTCCCGCCACTGCCACCGCCACCGCCATTGCCGCCGACACCGACACCGTCTCACCGACACATCCGACACGCGGACACGCCGACACGCCGACACCGGCACACCGACACCGGCACCGGCACACCGGCACCGGCACACCGACACCGGCACACCGACACCGGCATACCGACACCGGCACACCGACACCGGCACACCGACACCGGCACACCGACACCGGCACACCGACACCGGCACACCGACACCGGCACACCGACACCGGCACACCGACACCGGCACACCGACACCGGCACACCGACACCGGCACACCGACACCGGCACACCGACACCGGCACACCGACACCGGCACACCGACACCGGCACACCGACACCGGCACACCGACACCGGCACACCGACACCGGCACACCGACACCGGCACACCGACACCGGCACACCGACACCGGCACACCGACATCGACACACCGACACCGGCACACCGACACCGACACCGGCACACCGACACCGGCACACCGACACCGGCACACCGACACCGACACACCGACACCGACACACCGACACCGACACCGACACTGACACACCGACACACTGACGCCTCCGCCTCCGTCTCCCTGCCTGTCGGCTCCGCTCTTCGAATGTCGCCCCGCCGTCACCGTCGCCATTCGAACCCTCGCCGTCGATGCCACCGACATCTGCGAAACCTCGAGCTACAAAGGGGCAAACCAGGACGAAGACCAAGGCGATACTAAACACATCCTCCGCGGGGGTCAAATGGCAAATTTCCCTCAAAGGGGACTCCTGCAAGCATTTACATGGGTTTCTTTTTCCGGTGTGAAGTCTTTATGAACCGACAGTGGCGGCGGTTGGCAACAGGAAGTGGCGGTGTGAGGGACCGTGCCGGTGGCGATCAGAGATTATACGATTAGTTCTCGCATTGATTATTTCTCGATATTTGTGTGTGCAACGTAGCGTTTCATAACAACCGCGTGGGAATGTCCGTTGCCGAAGAACAGAGAAACGAGAGGGATTTAAAAAATGTCTCTGGAGAAAACGCGAATCTTGGAAGCTGAATAAGTGTAGAAAAATTAACGAATACTTTCACACATCCCTCTACCCGTTCACGCACTGCCTGTATACCCCCTCCAAAGCTTCGGCCATTGCTGCCACCTCTGCCGCCGCCACTACCACCGCTTGGGCAGTATACAATGGTGCTTGCGCCTTCGAAGGAGTCGGGACTGATCGTGGAACCAATCGTAAGACCCACAAGTTTAAATAATTTCTTTTGTAATTGTAAAATGTATTTTGATGTTTTCCGGAATCTTTCTGAATCTGCTGAAGAACATGGCGATCGATAAAATGGTGAAAGCAAGACAGTAGTCAAAGGCGACAATCATGGTATCTGTGATAATGAGTTCGATTCTGACATTTACATTGTAGTTATTGTGTAAGTTAAATTTCGAATATTACAGCAGTGACCATTACAAACACAAACTCTGATGTCAACTAGCTCTGGTACGAAGCGATTGGTATGTGCTAGAATTTATTCGCAACAAATCAATAAGTGGTTATTTCAAAAGACTGTCAGCAGAAAATGCAGTGACTGCTTATAATAAAAAATAGAAGAATAAGATTTAGAAGTAATGTGACCGACAAATTTTGAAGAAAAAGGTTGAGACCCAGGGACTCTAGAAGTTGACAAACAAATATCCTTATTTTTTGTTTCATTTTCTAATTGTGACAATTTTGGAAATATTTTACAAGTTAAATGAGCATTAAAAATGCTTATAGCACAATTTTTTTCATCTTCAAGCAGAAAATATCTTCTCTGTAGGTTTTGCCATTCCAATCGCTTAACTGAAACGTCTTTAAAAAGCTTCAGTCAACACTTTCCGAAATTCTTCTAATTCATTTTTAGATTTCTTAATTATCGAGGTTCTTCTTCAGCGACAAGCTTAACTTCCTTGGCTCTTTAATCTTGAAAGAGAGGCTCATTTGCTCTAATGTTATTTGAATCCGTACAGGCAATAGCCTATCATTCAAAGGAAGGGTCATTTTTAAGATTCTCTTGCATTTGAATGTCAGTTTCCACTTTTGATGATTCATCATTAATTATGACTTTTCTCAGATTAATCTCTTTGATTGGCATGTATAAAAGACGACTTATTCAAAGCGAATTCAATTTCCGTTCGAAATGAAACATTTAATTCATGTCAATCGGTGACCAATGAATCGAGAAGTATAAAGCAGTATGCGCGGGGAAGCGTAGTTCTAATAACAAGAGGAATTTTCGCCCTATTATGAGCGTGGGCGTCAGACAAACATGTACTCGCCGTACTTGTGGCTCATTACCGATTATCAAGTTTAATTGAATACCGACAGCGGAGTTTGTGGACAGATTGCTTGAATAATGCATGTCTGTGTGCATTCCAGCGAGCAAATACTGTAATGGGCAACAAACAGGATGCGTGCCTCGCGTTGCAGCCCGGCCACGGCGCTCATTGGCCCTTCGCGCTCCCCCCCCCCCACTCTCACTGGGCCTCGGCCGAGGAGACGGACAGGAGGACGCGGGATTGCGAGGCTCCCGCAAGAATCAGCCAAAAAGTACCGTCAAAATAACATGCAAAATAATTAAATTACAAATATAATCACCATCAAAGGGTACAGTTAGCTAAAATAAAAATAGCAAAAATTAGGATAAAAATCCAAAATCTTGATTTGACGTATCAATCCAACTCTCTCAAAAGCATGATCTGCTGAACAGGAATGAAATAAAGACATAAAAATAGCCAAAAAGTCCAGACGCGGGTGAGCTGTAAGTGCGGAGCAACTGATTAACCCTGCATTGACCAACCTTTTTTCCATAACGCGCTGTACCAAGAGAGGGTTAAAAATTGTCCAATATCAATATGATATCACAGGCTTTATTTCCATAAACATTTTAATATGTTTCTTCATATGCTTCACTTGCTCTCTAAATACAGATGTCATTTTTCTCCTAATTTTCTTCAAAATTATCATCTAATTCACGTTTCAAATCGGATTCTGACAGGTATTTATTCATTTTGTAACTGCAACCTGCCTGAGGAAAAATTGATCAATACTACTTACTAAAGGTAGTTAAAAATATTGTACCATATTCAACAATGGAAAAAAATTATTTGAAAAATAACCCACATTGTTGAGTACTAATTATGTGTTTGTTATGAAAACGTTGGTTAAAAATTAGACAAAGGGAAGGGCCCACGCCATGTTTCTGACTTCATAACTTTGTTGTGACAATTACTAATTTGACAGTGATTATGGAACCATAAAATTCAGTCTACTTCTTACACAAAATCAGAATCTATAGGTTTGAATCGCGTTACTCCAATTTTCATGAGAGTTTTAAGAATGTGTGGACATAAAAATGATCCTCCTGTGGTGAATGCAGGGAAATGTGCTAATTCCATAAGAGCTTAGTGCAAGGCGTTAATGCAGTATATTAGGAACAATCACTACTCAAATACTCTCGTTTATTATATTTGGCATATTGGATCGATTGTCCGACTTTGCCGGTTAGCTAACGTTGTCCCCCATGCCTGGGGTTAATTCACATGCTTGCAGGTAAGAGAGACATGTGGTGAATATAACGTATTCCCTTTATCGTAACTCCGCGTGCCTGAGCTTTTCTTCGTCACAGCTACAGAAACTGAGACGATTTTGAAGGAAAGTTACAACTCGATTTTTGTCTCGACCGGGAATGGAAGCCGGGGCCACGGGCAGGAGCAGCTAGTCCGCTGCCCGTGAAGCACCTATTTATTGCATCCACAAATTAACAATAGCTACTTAGGAAAAAACAATAGCTATTTCGTAACAATACTTACTTCCTAAACGGGGCTTTGAACGGGGCATTCAAATTCTTCTTCTTATTACTGTAACTATTATTATTAAATAATGATTATTATTATTATTATTATTATTAAAATAATAGTTAAAAATATTCAAATGTTGCTCTAGAAAAAAATAGTTTGTCGGCCCCGTGGCCGAGGTCGCTAAAGCAGTATTGCCGTAGTAATCTCAGACCGAGGGTTCGCGGGTTCGAGTCCCATCTCGGGCATGGTTGTTTGTTTGTCCTTTCACTCCCTATCGTCACCATATTGTTTCATTTCACAACTTTAAATCCATTAGTGGTCGCTAATGACCTTGTAAATTACGCGACCTTAAATAACAAAAAAAATAGGTTTAATGTTAAATATAGTATTTCTTAAGATGCTTTATTTTCATAAGTTTGCAATTCTAATGTAGGTTAGGTTGACTTCGACTCTCACACTTTTGTCTCTTTCTGCATTGAAATATCTATCCGCATTGGTTGCGTCGAAAGTGAGTTATCGTCAAATATTTCGTGGTGGTGCGTGTACGTTAGTGCGGTTTTCTACATGGAGAGAAACAGTGCTGAAAACTCCATGATTTGTACTATAACTCCTAGGTAAAGAGCAAGTACGTCGGTTGCTATGAACTCCGCAGCAGGTTTTAATTAACAACTCTTCAGTATGCTCGGAGAGGATGTTACAATTAATATCGTCTGTTTTCTCAAAAAATGTACTTTTTTTGGAATAAAGAAAAAAAGTACTTCGAGCACATTCAGTGTCTTACAAGCACATTTTCACGAAAGTTTTTCCATAAGAGCCATTATTTTATAAAAAAATTAGGCCAATAAGAGGCAACATTTTTTTTCTTACCATCTTGAAGAATAGAAATGCTACTTTCATTTAAAGTATTTTTCAGAGTTCTCCACCATGGTTGAATAAATGGACAATGCTACTTTTTCTTAAAAAAATATTTACTACAGTGGGTTATACTGTTTGGTGGTGTTTACGGGCGCGAAATGGCCCTAGCTAAGAAAGATTACAATTTTGGGTGATCACTTCTTGCACTAACACTAAGCTCTGATGAATACGATTCATTTTGATCTAATGCTCCACAGATGAGAGGAATATTTAAAGATGGTGACAGACGAAATTAAATTATACCCCAAATAGCGAGTTCTTAAAATAAGATAACGAATACTTCGGGGTACACGGTAGGTTTGTATGGAGTACGAACCCCATGGGAAAATTTGAGAAAAAAGTTCACTATATAACTGAAGAATTAGAGCTTCCTGCTTACTGTAACTATTTACGTATTAATTTTCTTCTTACATGTTCTAAATAAATTAAAAAAATTATTGTATTTAATCATTTTGCCTATCAGGTGTGGGGTACAGTTGTAAAGAAGTTTGAGAACATCTCCTCTAATTGTAACTTTCGAATACAAGGTTTGGTACCTTATTGCAAATATTAGGAGAGAACTGATGAATCTTGGCTGTCAGCGCCTGCATTGTAGTAGCTGTTGTTTCAGCCCCACTATGTGGCAGAAAGCCAACCCCTTGAATGCAGACGTGTCTTACCCCGAACCGCCATGCTGCAGTACACAACGGCCTCCAAACCCTACCATATGAGACCATACTTACCGTATGTGAGCATATGAGAATGACTAAACGTAACATATATGACCACATGAGAATTCATAGTTTTATATGTATCTTATTTTTTCGCTCTTGATATGTACTCACCTAATGACTGTGATCGTTATAGTGCAATATTGCCATTGTTTTCAGTGATTAAAGATGATGGTTTTCGTGAAGGTGAAAAGTGTTGTTGCAGGGTTTGTGCGTATGGCGTTGAGGATAATGAATTGGAGATGACGTAATGGAATGTGAAGGATAGTGCCAGTACCGAACACGTCTGACAGCTTACAACAATGGGCGGTCAAACAGTGTGAACGAATACAATTCTCTACACACTCTACTATCTTAATGTAGAATCGATTGTCTTGTGCAAATTAATAATAGTCAACCATAGTAGTTTCGTCATTATATATGTGTAAGTTTGTCACAACTTAATTTTATCAGATGATGGTCGATAGTGTTAAGTATTCATCAGGTGGTCATCAATAATTTTTTGCTGAAATAGCAGCTATTTCTTCTTATTCTTCCTCTTCTTTTCCTCAAAGTTTTCTTCTCTTTGTGTCCAGTAGAAGCTAAAGTATATTTTTGTTTGTTTTTGCAATAACTAGTCAATACATTTTGTTGACACCTCACAATGGATAACAGTCCTCCTTCAACTCCGCATGAACTTAACTGGTTAAGAAGGCGTGACGTTTGATGTTTAACGGCGCTAAGTATTTCTTCTGTCAGCGTTGTACTAGTAGTGTGATTTATGTTTGCCACGTCATTGTAAGTGACTTGACGAGGGATAAGTGGCTTCGACTAGTGAAAGCGAGACTAATGCTCTGTCGTGTCGGTGAGTGGGAGATGATAAGATACGTATCTCATGCAGACATAAGGCGACAGATGAACATTCATTATGACGAATCAGCTGACATTTTTTCATCGACTTTTTATGACAGATTATCGTCCTGTCAAAATAAAATTATTGTTATTTCGAATTGTTCAGTTACTTTCATGATTACTAAAACACTTACCCTTTTAAAAATCAGTTAAGTTGAAATGTATTTTTTTGTTGTGAATTGGTATATTTATCACATGAAAATCACAAAATGTATTTCTTGTGCCATTCTGATGGTAATTTGCGTATAAAATTACTTAAAATAAATAAAATTCAAATGAATAGCGTTAATGTAATAATTTATAAGACTGTTCAAGCGTATGTGAGCGGGTGATATTGAAATCCACGATATTTGAAAGAAACTACTTTTCAATCAGAATCTTCAAGAATTTTAATAATAATATCTTTATTGTTATTGTAATTATAATGTTTGTGAGAAACGTGCTGGAGCTCGGTTACGAAATTCGGAACAAAAATAATTTTAGGTGACCGTGTTAAGAAATGATACGGAATCATGAATATGTTTGGGGGAGGGCTACGGTTTTATTATAGGGCGCTGTGCACATCAATGTCATTTTTTTACATTATTTAAGTGAAATTCGGCCAGGATTTTAAATAAGCCTCATGTTGATGTTTTAATGCTTTCTAATCACATAAGTGTGTGTTGATGTAGGATAGTAATTTGAAACATCAATAAGAGTGAAAGTGGAAGACGTTGTAGACACAAATTTTGTAATTTTGAACTCTATGTATTATACGACTAATGGTTTACAGCGGCAAAAACTGCTAACAAAGAGGGTGGAAAATGGGGTCATGAATGGTCAAAATTGGCTGTTGTGAAACGACACACGTAAACGCAGAAGCTTTCTTTCCTTCTTTTCTTCTTTCTTTCCTTCTTATCTTCTTTCTTTCCTTCTATCGTTTATTCTTTCTTTCCTTCTATCCTTTCTTCTTTCTTTCCTTCTATCCTTTCTTCTTTCTTTCCATCTTTCTTTCTTTTCTTCTTTCTTTCTTTTCTTCTTCTTCTTTCTTTTCTTTCTTCTTTCTTTCTTTTCTTCTTTCTTTCCTTCTTTCTTTCTTTTTACTTTCTCTGAAAGTCTCTGAGCTGTCTCGTAAGCAGCAAAAATTAACACGTAATATCACGTATATGGCTTCCCAAAATGTTGGTAATTTTCAGTAAAAATCGAAACAGTTTCACTGTCTTTTACATTTTTTCATTTTTTTTCGTGGAACACGGGCATCCCTCCCAAGGCCGGAGGCTCCATAGTTTTCTCAATAACTTTGTTCTTCTCAATAACTTAGCATCTCTCACGTGTCCAAAGGCTGCATAGTCAATTTTTGCGTTTACTCAGAATTAATAATGAAAATGTTTATGTATATCTCCGGTGTTCCTGAGTGTCTAATAAAACTTTGACACTTCTCACAAGGCCTAAGGTTGCATCTTTTTCCACCAATTGAAGCGTATATTCACAATTGTAATATAAATTATTTCCTATACCCGCAATCTCGATACTTGTTTTCATAAACAATTCCATTATTTAGTTCCCGATCTTGGGGTTAGCACATGATGGGCACATGATCGGGTTAGCACATAACACGATGTCACTTCTTTTCTATTTCACTTCTTTTGGTAATGAGATCATGTTAAATGTTGGTGATGAAACCTATTAGTGATTTCATCCAAATGCAAACTGCTCTCTTTATCTAATGATTCTACAGAATTGCACAGTGTGTCTTGTACTAGTTAGTTTCCTTATCGGTTTAGTTTGGGCTAGCTTTTTGATTCTGACCCACTATTTCCAGCTGCCCCATCTTTTTAGTGTCTAAAATACATTTTACCTTTCCTCAATTTTTCTCTAACAGAATTGAAATATGAAGTCGAGTTTTCAACACGATCTTGTTTGTGAATTGTCATTTGAAAACTCGAGCTGTTGTTGAGAAAATGTCGTTTGAGTGCTTCTAAAAATGCACAATTGGAAGCTATTTTCACACAAAATGTTAAAGATTGCGAGAAACTTTGTAAGAAATCATTCGAACCAATTGTTTTCATAAATCAACAATGTAGGATAAAAATTGTCCGTGATGTAAAAATTGACGATATGAGGGATATTTAAAATTTTTCGACATAAAAACTTTTTTTCCGGGTCTTGATAACGAAAACGTGGATAAATCCTGCCGCTAAATTTAGAAAAAGAATTCTATAACACGTGGGGTCCGTTTGTTCGTCACGCCTGTCCGCCTGTGGTCAACGCCAGCGCGTAAACCGTTCAACCGATTTTCTTCAAAATTGATATTCCTCAATCGATTTGAGAGATCTCGAGACTTTGGGAGTTTCAAATGGATATTTTGATTTTTAAGGGTACTTTACGTGCAGCATCAAAATCATTTTCAAAATTTTTCTCAAAAATGAAACCAAATTGTTTGATTAAACTTGATCTTCAGATAGCGTAAAGAATGCTCAAGAGAATGATGTAGATCTCATGTTCGATGAATATCTCGATTTTTACTTTCCCGTATACGTACGTATACACGGAGTGATATACATAGTATAGGGAAAGTTACGTAATGCTGCGCGAAAAAATGGCCAATTTTTGGCGGAAAAAAATTAATTGCAAGGCCGTGAAAACAAAGAAGTGGATAAAACCAGTTGCCAAATTAAGAAAAAAAATCCCCTAACACGTTGTGTAGCCAGAAACCCTCCTTTGTGGGTCCTTGATACCGAAAACCCCATTGAAAGGAAAACGTCCGTCTGTCCGCCTGTCTGTCCGTCAGTGTGTCCATCTGTGAACACTGCTAGCTCCTAAACCATACGTACAATTTCTTCCAAAATGGATATTCCCCGGTCGATCTGGTTCTAGTCAAAGCTTTGAGATTTTGAAAAAGATTCTTTAAAATTTGGGGGTACTTTATATGAAGCCCCCAGGGGATTTTCAAAATTTTCTCAAAAACGGTTCCAAATTTTTTCTTTAAATCTCTTGTATAAATAGAGTAAAATACACTTATTAACATGGCATATGTCCGATTTTCACGGATAACTCTGAATTTTCGAAAAGTTTGAAAGTTTGAATTTTTTTCGGCGTCGTTCTCCAGCTACAAAATTGAAGATAGAGATTTTTTTCTTGCAATAAAATTTGTTCTGCATATTAAGTTCTTTCATTAAGGTCATGTAAATGTTTTTCACAATTTTTATTAGTTTTCGTGCAATATTGCCTGCAATATGTGCAATTTAAAAAAAAAAATACAAAAACAAGCTTTTCTCAAAAACGACTCCAAATTTTTCTTTAAACTTTTGGTAGGGATAGTGGTAAATGTACTCTATCAGATGACATAAAAGCCATATTGCTCTATAGGTTGTTTTTTCCAAAAATTACAAAAATGTAAATTTTTTCACATGTTTCTCACGTCAATAGTATTTACATTAGTGGCGATTTGCTCACATTATTATATTTACGAGTACATTAAATAATGCTTTAAATAATGTCAAGTAACGGTTTTCGAAAACACAACCGTTTTCTGTGAAAAGTAGCTCAAAATTTCGCATTTTCAGAAACGCTCAAACGCCATTTTCTCATATATGGCTGCAATTTTTTTCTTGAAACTTGTGTAACGGATAGTGCTAATTACACTCATTAATATGACGTAAAGTTTATTTTGAGTTATTTTATTGTTTTTTCAAAAATTACATAATTGTAATTTTTTTGAAAGATCTCTCACATCTTTAATATGCACATTACCAGCAATTTGTAAAGATTATTATATTCGTGAGTGTAAGTGCTTCAAATAACTTCAAATAAAGTATTGCGAAAACTCAAACATTTTCTGTGAAAATGAGCTTTAAATTTCGCATTTTTAGTAGAACTAAAACGCCATTTTCTCTTAAACGGCACATAATTTTTAAAAGAAAATTGCTATTTATGACTAGGTTTTTGTGTTCTTTAATATTCTAAAATTAATGTTTCTGTTCTACCAATAGGAAACCGAAAAATTAAGAAAATGACCAAAAAAAATGTACTTTTGGTGGTGATAGATGACAGCTGGCAAGAAAGAATTTGTGGCAATTCCGAATAGCTAGCGAAGACCCAAGCAAATAGAAAACTAATACGGGAAAGTCTGTGCCATTCTGTAGCACCACTAGTTTTAAAATGCAAAAGTGCAATTTTTGGGGACGTCTTCCTAAAACTATAATATAGAAGATAAAGAATTTTTTCTTAATCAAATATGTTCTCGATCTTTAAATAGGTTCATGATCAATTTTTAGAAAATATGATTATTTTGGTATATTTGGCGCGAAATGTTTTCAATTTCCAAAATTAGTTAAGCTTTTTCTTTCTCAAAAAACATTCCTATTATTTTCTTCAATTTTTTTCCACGAATAGAGGAGAGGCTGAGTAGAGACTGACGCGGCTCTCATTTTCGTTGACCTCTCTGAATTTTCGAAAATTTAAATTGCAGAAGTAATTCGAGAAAGTATGTGCTGTTTTAACACCACTCGTTTATAGTTAGTTGAAGGTGATTGAAAGGAAGAACATACATTGCTGTTATCGAAAGTTAAATTTCCATTCTATTTATTAATTTTGCGGTTTCACCCATCAATTTAACGTACGCAGCGCAACATACAAACACCTTTTACGCACCTTAGATATAGCACATATCATGCAGCCAGATGTTCCCCCGGTGGCCCGTTGGTTGGTGTGCTCGCTTTCCACGGCGCAACCCGGGTTCGATTCCCTGTTGGGGCAAAAAATTAACTGTGCGCTTTCCTTGCAATGCCCCAGTATCTGTTGCTGTGTGACGTTGAGAAAGCTCACTTCTCAGGTTTTTCAATCAGAAATACGGCGTAGGGATGGCTATGTGCTAACCACACGTACCCCTTAACCAACCGCAAGGCCGCAAGGCCGGGAGCCGCTGGTAGGCCTTAGCTCGTAAAGAGCTGTAGTGTCAGAGAAGGACGGGTCACTGCTCCTTCTATTCTATCCTGTCCTAACCTGCCCTGTCCTGCTGTTTCTTTCCCATTCTGCCCTCTCTTCCATTCTTAGAACCGGGCGATAGGTTGAAACCCGCCTGCCAACAGTCCAGTTTGCGCCATTATGTAAGACTGGCTGTCTGCGATTACGCAGACGTCATTCTAAGGCTCGAAATGAGAAGTCTTTATTGTAGTTGAAGGCCCACACAAAGCTCATTGAGAGACATAAGCAATATAATGAGTAAATGTAACGAAATGATGATGGAATGAATGATAATGGAGAAGTAGAGGAACTAGAGAAGTAGGAACTGTGAAACTCTCATTAAATTTCCAAGAACTTGCTTTGCGCACCGGAAGATCCATAAGTATTGGCTGCGGTTGGAACCTGGATCACAGCGCAGTGGAAAGCCTATGCGCTAGCTCTCAGACCTCTAGACAGCTAGCCGTTACATCGAGCCCCTCCACTGCAATTGTTCTGTAGCTCCGTAGGAACATACATACATACAAACAGTCTGACACAATCTCTGCAGAGTTAAACATGTTAAACACCTCGTCGGACCCCAGTCGCCGCCGTGTCGCATGCGAGTAAGTGGGGGTCGCGGCGGGAGGGACGGGTCGCATCTCGCCGGACGCCAGCCGGCTGGCGCGACAGCGCTGCGGGCGCGGCGGCGTGGCAGGGTTGGGGGTGGGGGCGGGAGGCGCAGAGGGGAGGGGAGGGGTACGGTTTTATTATAGTGCGCTGCTTTTAGAATCCGCACTTGGGCGCCCAGTCGCACACTGGCGTGCGGAGCAGGCGACATGAAGTGCGAGCACGGGACAATGCATTAAATTCGCACTCTCTTCTGTAAAAATTGTGAATGCAAATTTTTCTTCCTACGGAGCTACAGAACAGTTGTAGTGGAGGGGATAGATGTAACGGCTAGCTGTCTAGAGGTCTGAGGGCTAGCGCACAGGCCTTCCACCGCCGGGACCTAGGTTCCAACCGCAGCCAATACGTGTGGATTTTACGGTGGGCAAAGCAAGTTCTTGGCAGATTTAATGAGAGTTTCACAGTTCTTCCTTCTCTAGTTCTTCTGCTTTTTATTATCATTCATCCCATCATCCTATTTTGCTATATTTACTAGTTATATTGCTTATATCTCTCAACGAGCTTTGTATGGACCCTCAACCACAATAAAGATTTCTCATTTCGAGGCCTTAGAATGACGTCTGCACAATCGCAGACAGCCAGTCTTACATGATGATGCTAACTGGACCGTTGGCAGGCGGGTTTCAACCTATCGCCCGGTTCTAAGAATGGAAGTGAGGGCAGAATGGGAAAGAAACAGCAGGACAGGGTAGGGCAGAGCAGGTCAGGACAGGATAGAATAGAATAGAAGGAGCAGTGACCCGTGCTTCAAAATGTGACATTCTCCTGGAAATGATAGGACGAAAGAAACTATCAGAGCAGCTGCCCTTTCAAATTTACATCCAGGCAGTGGGGATCTTTGACCAAGCTTCGAGGTGTAAATAATTCATCACAATTGGGACTCGATTGTTTTCTTATTTCGTGATGTTGTGCGTGTCAAATCCTATGATCATTAGTCTCGTAAGTATGTTATATTTTTTATCATGGGAGGTAGCAGTGTTCTTCCCCCGATGGATGGCGAGATCCGGTGCCGACCTACCGTCGGCTTGCTGGTTTTTTCCCTAACCAGTGTCTCCCACCAGGGGGACACCGCCCAAGCCTGGACAAGCTCTATGCTCCCGACAAGCGTGATAATGCAGTGCATGAGAGAGTGTGTAAAAAAGGGGTGATGATAGTGTGTAGAGTATGTAAGAAAGGGGTGATGATAGGACAAGGAAGAGGAAGGAAAGATCCTGCGCGCTCCTTGGTTCGTTTGTTAGATTTCTGCACCGGCATTAGCCTGGTGTTGGAGAAAGCACGAAAACTACTAGCCAGCCACTAGAATTCTCCTCCAGACAGCGACAGAACACGTCCTAGCTATCTGGCAAATGTCGAAAATTCTGACGCCGTCGGGACTCGAATCTAGGACCTCCGGGTCAGAGGCGCTGCTCTGATATCAGTTGATGCCCTGAGCCATTTGAGTCAGTGCTCGAACTCGAACCTTGGTCATTCAGATCAATGATACAGTTAAGGTCAATGTCATCGCAACCATTTCATTTTTATTGATTTAGTTCTTGCGCAAGCTACAAGATACAAGTTATTTATCTGGATTGTAATAATTTTGTTTGTTTCCAAAACTATACGATAATTGTGTCTACTTGGCTCTCCGGAAACGCCACATCTTCGGCCCCGGAAGCCTACACTTGCATGTAAAAACAATTTCAATTTATGAAATTAAATTTCATATTTCAATAAATTTGTAATGAAAACTTTGATATTGTACATTTGTTAAAGTGGTAGGCCATTTTTGACATGCGCACATACTTTATTTTTGTTAAATTGTAGCTGGCCTTGCCAAGGGTTTGGTCGTTAGGCATGCCGTTCTGCGAAACAATTAATGTTTAATTTGAGATGTGCAAGTTGCGTATTAATTTTATTTTCCTTCTGCGTTAGTTTTCAGCCAACTTCGCTGAGAACGTTGAACTACCGAAGCGAGCCGTTACGTAAATGAACCAGATCGTCAGCTGAACGCACGAAATCGCAGATACAGTGCCCCTTATTGTCTAGTCTTTGGAGAGTGAAATAGCGAAATGCCAGTCGCTCTGAAATGCGTTCCGCACCACCCCACCCCGTCTCTATCACCTCACCTGACTTACCATTATTGCCCATCCCTGTCATTACCAGACCCAGTCTTCCTCCACCCAGCCAATGACTCTAGTCACTGTCTCACCCCCATCACTGCCCACCTCCAGAAACTCCCCATCCGTGTCGTCAGTGCCCACCCCTGCGGTCACTGCCCACCCCTGCGGTCACTGCCCACTCCTATCGTCTCTGCCCACCCCCGCTGTCACTGTCCACTACCGTCGTCACTATCCTCCCACTGTGCACGGTCATTACTGTGCAACCCCGTCGTCACTCACATCCCCACTCACTGCCCACGACAGTCATCGCCCACGTCTGTCAACGCCCACCCTCCATCACTGCCCACTCCCTGCGTCAAGTTTTCCAAATATCAAACCAAGTCACCATCCCACTACAGCTTACCCTTTCCGCATCCTCCCACCCTGAACTCTCCAATTCTAACAAGTCCGCCACACAAACCGCGGCCCCAACCCCATCCACGCCTGCTGTTTCAAACGCCTTCATCTTATACCTCATTACCGTCGAACTATACTAAACTCAATCCACCCCGTTTCCTCCCGCTCCACTGTATGCATACATCCCCGCTCCGAGCTGGTGAGCCCCGCCCTCGCCGTCCCGCCAGTCGCCATGATTGAGATCGCGCGCAAATAGAGGCGCATTCTTGGCGGCGACGCCGCGCTGGCACCGCTCCGCTCCCTCCCCGCTCCGCCCCCGCCCCCCAGCACGCGGCCACGACCCCGCCGCCCGCCGGATGCACGGCGAGGGTGGCTGCTGCTTCACAAATGATGGGGAGCGGATTCAGAGATTCTTACATGTGCTCTACATTTCATATGTAAATGTGAATATTTAAGTCGTTGGGCGGAAGAGTGGCGGTCTATGCTTTGCCACAAATAAAGGCACTATTATTATTATTATTATTATTATTATTATTATTATTATTATTATTATTATTTCTTTGTTTTTCACTTCTTTCCACACATGCATCTCGGTTACCATGAACAAGGGATACACGTTTCATCTGTAGTAATCAGCACTAGATCAACCATCAATGTTTAGAAACTTCCTCACGATGTTGCATGTGTCTAGAATGACAATCTTCTGCAGCTGGATGTATAACCCCTTCTTCAGTTGCAGTTCGGCCAGGGATTTGTGAAGGAACTTAGGAATTTCACCAGTAGCACCTACAATAATTGGTACAATCGTCACCATTTCTACGTCGCTCCAAATTTTCTTTACTTCATTTGCCAAAGGTTGATATTTTAGAATTGTTTCATTACTTTTCTTGAAGATATTGTGACCTAGCGGGACAGCGGCATCAATCAGATACACCTTCTTGTTTTTCTTGTCATGCCATTCAATGTTCGGTTTATTAGATTATTATTATTATTATTATTATTATTATTATTTCAGAATTTAATGTGTAACGTATCTAATGAACTTCCCTCCCGCAGCTGTGTATGTTCCCGTAGGCGCCGGGGATCGTGGGTATTTCCAATATAATTCAGCTGCCGCTGCATTCCACTTACCCAACGTCGCCGTCCGTTCATCTCGCTCTTGAGATAATATCTAATAAAACACTTAAAAGTTCCAACAACACATTTTGTTTGTAAGTTTTGGATGGTCAATCATTCGGCAAATTGTTACCCGCTCTGTTTTGGAGAATATCTTGTCCTGAATTCTTGAAACCATCGACTAATTATGTCAAATAACTTCCTCAAAGTTTCGCCAATCCTCTGAACTCTTTAAGACTTTACTAATTGGGTATTTTAACAAGGAATATTTTCACTTTAAATATCAAGACTTAATAGTCAGGCGTTCATCCCTTTTAACTCTAGCTAGCTTCTCCTAAAGAAAACTTTCCTCCATAGCAACCCATCAATAACCTCGATTGTTCTATCTCTTACGAATTGATACTCTCGTATGAAGTTCTATTTTCATTTCGTAATATAATAATTTTCGTTCATTTTATTTTCTCGCCATTCTACGTACGAAATGGTCAAGAGAAAGTATTATAATCCTGCAACGAATAATGGCGATTTTTCGTAAGAAAAAAATAGTGTTGTGGAACCCTGATAACGAAAGTAGAATGTATCTTGTTTCTAAATGTAGTAAATCACTTTTTCCCAGAGTTGGGAAACTTAGACGAACTTTCAATTAGAGATAAACTTGAAAAATACTTGTTGGTGAAACGAATAGCTTGACTTAAAACGTATTGCGATTGGATGAATGCAGACCAAGTCATGAATTGTTTCTGTCGCTAGAACCGTCACGCCTCTTTCGAACTCAATATAAACTCTTCGAAAACTCAGAAACTTGGACTTCGCTCCTAGCACTAGGATGTTAAGGAATATATTTTTTAAAACTGATTTGTTAAATAAACTCCTCAATAAATCAGGGAAACGAGGTTGAGAATTTGGAAATGTAGGCAATAAATTGAAATATTATTACCTCCTATATGGATGTATCGTAGTAGAGCATGATAATGCTAGTACAAGGAAACTAAAAAGTGTTGAAACGATTTTTAACTCTTTAAAGCCCTCTATACCAACCCGTAGAACGCCCAGCGGAGACACTTCAATCCCAATTGTTCATCTTACTCAGGTGATCATTTTTCAATTTCCTTGGTTCCTTTGAAGGGATCCTTCAGCATTTGTGATACAAATTATTTTTCTCTTTTTGCGATTTCTATCGCCTTTATTGTTGTGGGCTTTTGACAGCAGATTCTACATTACTTAAATGAGAATCATTTGTAAGGATACAGGGTCCTGAAACAATGTGATGTAATACGGTACTTCAAAATAAGGTAATACGTCGTATGTAGGTAGTCAAACAATGTATTCATCAAATGTATAATTTTATTTTTCACTTCTGGATTTCACACGAGTTACACAATAAAATAAGGTCTGCCACTTCTCTTTCAACGTCAGTAATCTGACCGACCTTTCCCTCTTTCTATTCCTGTACCATTAGTTACACTGGTCAACACACATTTTCTTACCAAACAATTTAAAGCCATTTCAGGTTTTGATGCACATATTCCAAATATGGCATTGGTTTTGGTAGATTGGCTCTAGTTTTTGAAATAATGAAAATCGCATCGAAAAATATTATTTTATTTTATTGAGTACAGGCTATTCGTAAATTGCATAAACCTTAAACAAAATGTTACTAGATATGTCTATTTATACAAAATGAAACTCTTGAAATACGTAATATTAGTATATTCATATTTACAGCCCTAAACAAATCACAATTAATTGTTTGACTTTGTATGATATCCGTTAATGCGGCAAGTCAGGACAATCATGTTGAAGGATCTAGTAGTAGTCTGCCGTTATGTGTGTATCCCATCTGCCCTGATATCTATCTTCAATTACCTTTATTTCTTGATGGAACCGCTCGCTTTGTGCCTCACAAATATTGCCAAGATTTTATGGAAATTTGTGTAGATGGCTTTGGAGATAGTGTACCTTAATGGTCATAGTTGCAACCAAATTCTGAAAGTTTAAAAGCAAGTCTCCCACCAGTTCATCATAATTTTCTGCTTTATGATTACCCAAAAAGTTCTTAACATCATTGACAAAGCTGTAACAGTAACCAGTAAGGTGTCTTTTTCACTTTCTATGTCAGACTTTTTTCTTTTGGTCTGGATGCTAAAAGTTCAGCTGCTTGGTTTGAGAAATTGAGGGCACATACTAAACCATGTGATCGTTTGTAACAACATTTCCATCCATTATTCCCTACCACTGCTGATCTCTGCATTTCACCCTAGAATCTGTATATCCTTACTATCTGACACAGGAATTTCAGAGAGTGTGGTAGGGGGCCATCAGGTCCATGTGGCACAGGTCGCCTTGGTAGGTACAGGCTAACACATGTGAGTTCGAAACCACCATGGTGGTGCCATGGTGGGTAAATATAAAAATCTGATGTTATTTTCTATGTTAATAATTGTGTATTTGAGTAATGTTCTGTTGAGTCTGTTACACATAATGAAATGTAGGCTCGGCACGAGCAAAAAGATTCCCTCGATTGGAACAAATGTGGCCCAACAATATATTTCAAGTACTACAATGGAACTTTTATCATGAGTGTTACCCGTTCATATGACCACAGTACACCGTGTGAATGTTTTCAATAACACGTAGGATTTATTGTATCGCAGACATCACGTCCACTGCCATTGTAAAGTAATGTTTTCACAAAACACACGAACAAGCCATTTTTTGCAAAGAACGCACTGCGGCAACTGTGCAAACTACAAAATCCTTTACTTCTTTTTTTTTCAACCCAACTCGCGGCAGCTCCACAGTATTGCAGTTTGGCTTCTGTCTGATCCCGTAAAACAAACAACCGACGCCGCTCTCCTGCACGCCGAATTATTCCGAGATTTCTAAACAGTGAAATGGCTCGTATTCGGCATTCGTGCAATTTCTACTCATTCCCGCAGCGCTGCCCCTCCCTCTACTTATTTGCGTATTGTACGGTCAACACATATTGTAATTGATTAATATTGTAACTGATTAGGGCCTGGAGACCTGGTCGCCCGCCGAGCTGCGAGTATCCCATAAACAAGAGAACGCGAGCAACAAATACGGGCGAGCGCAAATAATCCTCTTTCCGCGATGCGTGTTTGTCCTCCGCCGCCGCCGCGCTGTTTGTGCGCCTGCGCAGTGCTGCGGCCCGCGCTCGGGACCGCTAATTGTGATTAGGCCGCGCGCCGCCAGCGCCCGCCGCGGATTTTGATAACGTCGCGTCTCGCGGAGAATTATGGCGCGCTTCACGGAAAACAGTATTGCGCAGCGGCCGGGAATGCCATGTGGCGGCGTTCTCCGGAAACGTTGCTCCAGGGGAGAGAGCGAATTTTCTGCCAATGGTGATTTTGGGCGAAGGGACAATGAAAAGAAATACAACAAAAGTAATAATAATTATGAAGCAAGTTATATGTGGTACACATACACACTTATTATTATTATTATTATTATTATTAATATTATTATAATTATTATTATTATTATTATTATCCACTTATTAGCTCTAACTTTTCTGGATCCCTCAAAGCTACCATCATGTAGATAAATTCTTAACCTACATGCGTCCATATCTGTCACGGGTAGACCCAGTGGCGTAACGTTCAAACCAGCAAGACCTGCAATGTGGGCGGGCCAATTTAAAGAGGCCCTATTTTTAGACTGAAGATTTTGTGATTGTAAGGAATATTAATCTCTTGATACTTTCTTTCATACTTTGCGAGAGTTGATACAATAAAATATGAAAAACGGCATCTTCCGGAAGAAAGATTTTTTTTCCGTTTCGGTAGCATATGTAATGATTTTTCTAAATCAATTAAGGCAAGCAATTCATTTAGATTTTAAAAGTTTTATTTCATAAAATTAAATAATAAAGTCAGATTTTTCTAGTTGGTTATTAAACATAGACTGATGAATTCGAATTCGTTAAAGGATTTTTTTATTATTTAAGATACTAACAGTACTAGTGTTTGCTTTACACTTGTGTAAAGGGGGCTCAGATAAAAGGTCTATGGGAAGGCCCAAACTAATTTTATTACGCTACTGGTTAGACCCCCGTTCCACCAATCGAGACAAATGTGGTGTCATTCGACACGTCTTGGTCTCCTGAAGGATATCTGATAATTTTTAAGGATCCGTTCAAAAGATTCTAAGAAATGTTTCTAAAAACATGTTTTTGCGTTTTTGAGGTAAGATGCGTTTTGATCCTGACAGTTTAGCTCATTGGTCAGCGCGTTCGTTTTACATTCTCGCCTTACGAATACTTCGTAAGAAGAGAAAGTTATTGAATCGTGCTCCAGAAGAACTCTTATAGCAGGAGTCCGGTAACGAAAAAGTGGATAAAACCTGTTACCAAATTTAGGGAAAAAAATCCTCTGTCTCGTGGTGTAGTGAAAATCCGTTCTGCTTTTTTCATGACGCGAACCCGGGTTCGATTACCGGTTGGGACAGATTATAGTGTGTTTTCGTTGCAGTGTCCCAGTGTATGTTTCTGTGTGGCAATGAGAAAATGCACATCTAGGTTGAGAAGACCAGAATGCGCCGTAGGGACGTCTTCGTGCTAACCACATGTAGCCCCGTACCCACACGTACACGCGACGGGACGCTCGCTGGTAGGCGATGGCCCGTTCACAGGCCGACGCGCAAAGTACAAACAAAAGATGCGTTTTGTGTGACTTACGGTATCTAAAGAGGTGGTCGATATCTCATTCGATTCTTCCCAACAAGACAAATCGAATGACACAATTTGGTTTCTTTTAAGATATTCAAGAATAATTCCAGAAAAAACCCTACCACCTTTTGGTGGTAATATGAAGAATTGTGTGATCCACATGCTATCACAGAATCATGTAAAAAATGTCTGAGTAGACAAACAAGTAAGAGGTACTTCTTTCATGTAAGAAGAAAATGATGAAAGTTAAAAGATAAAACATCGTGTAAAATTGAATGATTCCCGTGAATAGAAGTTGTTTAAATGACAATGAAAAATATTATCCATCGCAGAAGAACGTTCAAGCAGCATCGTCAACGATATATATATACGTCACCGAGGAGGCACAGGGTGTCAACTGATGTCACTGGAATGCCTCTGATAGGGAGGTCCAAGGTTCGAGTCCCGACTGTATCATAATTTGTGACATTAGCTAGATAGTTGGGTAGAAAAAAGTCGCTGTCTGAAGGAGAATTCTAGCCGCCGGCTGCTCTGATTGGTAGTTTTCCGTGGTTTCTGTGATCAATAATAGGCGGATGCCCGAGCAGGGCCCCAACAAACGGGCCATAGATCGTGCACGATCTTTCCGTCGCCTTCCTTGTCCTATTGTCACCCGTTACTTACACACGTACACATTTACATGCTCTACAGTACAACACATGTCGGGAGACCGGTCGGGATCTTAGAGCTTGTCCCATCTGGGGCGGTGCCTCGCTAGTGGAAGCTATCTGGTTGGGGAAAACCCCACTAGCCGATGTAGATCTATCCATCCAGCGCCATCTTCCGAAGAGAAATCATGTACGACTCTTGCGGCGCTAATGACCTTAGCAGTTGACGCGTCAGTAAATCGTAACCCATCCATCAATCCGATATTTACATGAATTGCCACGAGTTTGTTCATCAGATTGATGGTAATTAAAATTTAATTTTGTAATGAAACAAACGAATTAAACAACTACTTTTATCGACACTTCATGCAACATTCTACGCCTTAAAATGGACGAGCCGCGTATCCATAAAACGTTTAAAATTAATTTTTATTAAGAACTTGCAAAGCACAAATAAAATTTTTGACGTGAAAATACCCGCTGGAGACGACACGCTAAGCTAGTTAATTAAATGAAAGTGAAATGGTTTGTTGTTTGTTTGAAATTTACCAAACGTATTAAGATACACTTACGCATATTAATGTAAAATAATAACGCAAGTTACGCAATTATTCACAGCGTTTCAATAATTAATTAAAAGTTTGAATACCATAAATAAACCATAAATCTACTGAGCAGTGATCACGTATTGATAACCAATTTCTACAGATCAATCAAACACTTAACCAGGTCTAGTTTCCATTTTATAGAAAAGTTTGTGTATGATACTGGTAGTGCGGTGAATCAACTTTCTGAGAGACAGAACATATTTTGTAGTACGTATAGATGACCGGCACTCCAGAATGTGTCAAACTTTGTCGGCGGGAGCTCATGCACTACGGCCCAAGATGTCTGCTGAATTGTTTCGTGGTTTCGGCCACTCATACGACAATCGTCGCCAAGCACGGTGAGTCTTTATACATTAAGGTATTTTTTCAGGAGTTACCAGATCGTGATTTGCTATTAAGAATGATAACTTCTCAAACTCTTGTACCAAACCATTTGTTAGACATTCCTCGTTGCAGATGATTTGAAACGTGCAAATGGTCCCGTGCCGTGGAGTGCTTTCTAATTCCAGACAACCATCTCTTGGTGCAAAGGAAGCTGTTGCATCGGCAGGCATGGTTGTTTGAGGTAACTCTCTTGCCAATGGGGGTAGGACCTTTGGACCTTTACATTTTTCTTCCTTCAAAAATACTCTGATGAGATTGGTTACGGGTAGAACTATAGGAAGAATTAGAAAATTCAGTTCAAATATTCCTTATATATCTGATGGCCAGGCTCAGGCCATCAGGGCTGGTCTTCCGCCTGTCCATTCAAATTCCGCTATGCTCCTTTTACGGTCTGGTAGAGTAAGGAGGTATCAATCGGATGACGAAACAGCGATTTGAATTTTGCTCAGGGGCGTCTTTTAGGCCTGAGGATCTTTTTACATGCACTAAATCTACATCAAGGAACAACCAGATTTGTTTCTTTTCCTCAGAAATCATAGTCAGCAACTAGAAAGAAGAAACGCATTGCGATGGACAGTTTGAGAATTTTTGCACTATGTTTTCTTATAATTGCAAACTGCCGTTCTCTGGATGTTACCTTTTCTGTAAGTTTTTCCATTTGACATTATGCCTACACGTGACTCTAGCAACACCCAGGAACAACGATGTGGCCGTAATCGTTTTTCGTTCCTTTCGGCGTGATTGTTTTAGATGAGCAGCTCCCGCCACTCACCACCAGGGTGTTAGTTTTAGGTGAGTCTCTCACCATCAGGGCGGTGTTTTAGGTGAGCCTCTCACCATCAGGGCGATTGTTTTAGGTGAGCCTCTCACTATCAGGGCGATGGTTTTAGGTGAGCCTCTCACTATCAGGGCGATGGTTTTAGGTGGGCCTCTCACCATCAGGGCGATTTTTTAGGTGAGCATCTCATCATCGAGATGCAAGTTAAAAAAAATTAACACAAACTAATCACGAATGAAAATATATTCCACGTTAAATCTAATTTTTAATGAAAAAACTAATGGGTTCTGTTTGTGATTTTAAAGTTACCACCTCCCCCCAGGGGTGGGTTGGGACATGTCATCATTAGATCTTTTTTGAAAGTTATTGATCAGATATTTCTTTATTTTTCAATCCAAAGTGTAATTTCTCGAGAACTGCAAAAAAAACAACTTATTTTTGAGATTATAGCATCATCTTTCAAAAATAAAAAAGTGGTTTAGGAAAAACCTGTATTTTTTAGTGTAGAAACCAAATTTGAAATAAGGAAAGTTCACATTTAAGATTAGTTAGATTGTAGTTCCTATTTAAGATTTCAAAGTTGCCCCTCTCCCCCTTTCAGAGTTCAGGGGCGAGGTTCGATTTTAGATCAGGCAGATGTATCCCTTGGATATAGTCAATTTTTGTCTGAGTCATTTTTTTATACCTTACGTATTTTTCGAGTTATTTCGATTTGGTAGGTTAAAAGGGACACCCGATACTCGTGAAATACTAGTGATAAAATAGAAATGAATACACGTATCAATTAGCCCTATTCCCGCATGCACTTCCGTGAGAAGTGCATTGCAATAACTTCAACCGTAGAAAATTACAAAAGGTCCTGAAGTTACGTGACTCACCCTGTGTATGCGAATGTACCCTGTGTATGTGTGTGTATATATATATATATATATATATATATATATATATATATATATATATGCGTGTGTATGTAAGGGTGCGATGAGACTAAGATGAAAAGAAAACATCGTGTGAGATCGTGAAGGGAAGTAGGCTTCACCTGTTTGTTACGCCACTGTTCCTGCATTCGTTTGGTATTGATAAGAAAGAACACGGAAAACTACCATCAGAGCAGCTGCCCGCTAGTCTACTTCAGACAATGGTGGTACCAGCTATGTGGTTCCAGTGTTGAAAATCCATCACCGTCGAGACCCATCCTCACGGACACCGACTCCGTTGTTGACACCCTCGCCGTCAACCACGAGGTATCTTGAGAAATTGCTATCTCCGCCCCCCCCCATCATCCTTGCCCTGAGTAATCACCCCCGCCAATGTTTAATCCTTGTCGCCGTCTCCACGGTCATCGTCGCCGCCGTCACTCCCTTCGCCACTTGCTCCACTTCCACCGCTGCAGATGCCCGGCCTATTTTCAGAACTTGGAAGGAACAAGTTGAGAGTGTCGAGAGGGAGCGATGCTACAAACAGGAATATCTTGGCTGAAAATAACAGGAGCTTGTGCTACACGATGCAATTTATAGTTCTCCATTGTGGCATTCCCCTCGACGTGCCGCTGCCCGTTCCTCTGCCATCGCGACATGCGACGCTATTTGTTTCCGTTCACCTCAGCGATGATAGAGGTGCGTGCAGGCAGCTACTTGCTACGAGAGATTTTGTTTGCCACTTTTCATTATTCACAGGAATATTTCATTTGTTTCAAGAAGGTCCATTCAGTTCGGAACCTCCGTGTCAATATACTAATTACTCCTCGTAATCTATTGCGGTTACTAAGACCACTATTTAGATATGACAGAAATTCAGGAGGGAATTTTAGCAATCATTAAGTTCTGTTTCTGATTATACGTGTAATAATAGTTTCTGATATACATACCATTAATTCCGCCTTCACGAAATAATAACAATAAATGTGCAAATGTGAAAAAGTTTTCAAGCAAATGATAAAATATCCATTTTGAATTAATCGATTATTTTACTTTTATTAGTAAATATTTTGCAAGTTAATATAGTTAATATACGTGTAATAATAGTATATTACGTTCATACAATATATTAGAAGGACGTTGGATCACGTAATCTTCTACGTAGTGTTTACCTATTAATTAGCAATTATCCTCATTTGAGAGCGAACATTTCTGGTCAGCTCAATTTGTTTTCTGTTCACCAATTTGTGAATTTTATAAATTATTCATTTTTTATTTACTTAAAAAATACATCCTAAAGGGGAATTATAAACAAGTTTTGGATTTCCTGAATGCTGGCTTATCCGAGATCTACAATTTGCGATACATCATGTTTTTTATAACGAATATTATTATTATTATTAATTATAACACATGGGTGTTAATATTACTTTATTTATAAGGCGACAGCCACTCTAACAGTGTACCAACAGCACGGAGCATTCACACAGACGTGCGCCCTCCATTGTAACCCTATTTGTGAGCTGACCTCAATAAGGTGCACGGCCCCTTTGAAAGGCGCGTTCATCATGGTCGGCCGCCCCCACTTGACGAAGTGCGTCGGCCGGCGAAGCGGGCAGGTGCATTTCTCTCCGCGGCGAGGCTGGGCCCGCTGCCCTGACCAAGCCAAGCCCCACCCTCCGCGCTCCGCCCTCCGCGCTCCGCCCTCCGCGCTCCGCCCTCCGCGCTCCGTCCTCCGCGCTCCGCCCTCCGCGCTCCGCCCTCGCGCGTGGGAGTGCTCCGTGTCCTCTTTTCGCCGCGTCTCCGCGTCTCTTGCCTCTGTTCGTTTTATCCAACCCCTGTCTTCTTCTTCTGCTTCTTCCCACTTGTTCCCCTCCCTCTTCTCCTCTTCTTCCCTCCCCTGCTTCCCCTCCCTCCTTGTCTTCTTCCCCTCTCTCCTTGTGTTTCTCCTATTTTCCCCCTCCTCGTCTTCTTCCCCTCCCTCTTTCGCTTCTTCCCTTCCCTTCTACACCTCCCCCCTCCTCTGCTTCCCCTCCCTTCCCCTCCCTTCCCCTCCGGTCACTTCTCCTGTCCCACCCCGCTCCACTCCGATTCATCATTTCGACCGTCACGGCCTCGCTTTTCCTCGCCCCGGCGCCCATCGTCTCCCTCCTTTTCCCAGTCCGATCCACCCAGCGTTTTTCAGCATTTACCCAATCTCCTCTCATCCCATCAATTCTTCTCCGGCTTAACATCATCCTACTTCTATTTAACGAACTTCTCGTCATCTTAGCTCTACTCCACTTCACTTAACTCTTTCGCCTTACCTCTGGATTGTCACCTCTTACGTCATCTGACTTCTGGATTGTATCAAATACGAGTAGCTTGTCTCGCTTATGACACTTCTTTTTTTTACTTTCTCGCCTTATGAATACTTCGTTCTAGTTTCCGGCACGCCCTGTTAAAACAGATCTATCTTCGTACTTTCTCGGATCAATATCTTTTCCTTTCTCCTTTTCTGTACTCATTTCACACTTGTGTCATTGTCTCTCATGTTTGCATCTGTATCTCTTACTTGCTCTTCCTATTACGTAATTTCTCACATGTTTCAAGGAGGTTAACTTAAAAGCAGATACCTTAAAAACAGACCCGAAGTCTTCCTGTTTCTTTTATTTTTCGAGAACTTACCCAAGTGAATAACACAATGTTTACCTATTATATTTCCATTTGTACATTATTTGACTCAAGTGGGAAATCCTTTGTAAAACGTCGATTTACGATTATTACAACTAATTGCCGACCCATATGTTTCAAGCGGTGACAGAAGAATTTGTCAACTAGCCATTTCTTATTCCAAGCACATTCAAATTAATGGTGATGAGGTATTTTCCTTGCTTGTTTTATTACTGTATAAAAAATATTTCGTAGGTGTTTATGTCCATAAATAACATATATTGGAGTTCATCATTAATATTTTACTTTAGAGCTACTTTTTCATAATTATACACAATAATTGCTAAGTATTGCTGTTAAGTATTGCTCGCTGTTATGTTCCGATTATTTTGAAGATGCGTTTTCCATTTTTGTAATATTGTCATTTATTATACTCATTTTTGTTCCTTTTTTTGTAATGACTGTTTTGAAGATATGTTTCAATTTTTGTTTATCTTACTTGTGTGTTATGTTTTATCAATTTTTGCAAAAAGATGTATTCTTGTAATTGGACTTCTGTAATTTAGTTTTGTTATTTTATTTGAAACTGTTTTTACTTTCCCGTATACGTACGTATACACGGAGTGATATACGTAGTATAGGGAAAGTTATGTAATGCTGCGCGAAAAAATTGCCAATTTTCGGCGGAAAAAAAATTAATTGCCGGGCCGTGAAAACGAATAAGTGGATAAAACCAGTTGCTAAATTAAGAAAAAAAATCCTCTATCTCGTGGTGTGGTCAAAATCCATGATTTGTTGCTTCTTTATACTTAAAAATCGATTGATGGCATTCCGTCCGTCTGTCCGTCTGTGGTCAACGCTAGCGCCTAAACCGTTCGGTCGATTTTCTTCAAAATTGATATTCCCCAGTCGATCTGATTCTAATCGAAGCTTTGTGATTTTGAAAAGATTCTTTAAAATTTGGGGGTACTTTATATGAAGCCCCCCGGGGATTTTCAACATTTTCTCAAAAACGGCTCCAAATTTTTTCTTCAAATTTCTTGTATGAATAGAGGAAAACACACTTTTTAACATGACATAGGTCCGATTTTCACGTACAGCTCTGAATTTTCGAAAACTGTGAAAGTTTAATTTTTTTCGGCGTCTTTCTCCAACTACAAAATTGAAGATAGAGATTTTTTCTTCAAATAAAATTTGTTCTGCATATTCAGTTCTTTAATAAAGGTCATGTAAATGTTTTTCACAATTTTGGTAGTTTTCGTGCAATATTGCGTGCAATATGTGAAATTTTAAAAAATTACAAAAATAAGATTTTCTCAAAAACGGCTCCAAATTTTTTGTTTAAACTTTTGGTAGGGATAGTGATAAATGTACTCTATCAGATGACATAAAAGCCATTTTGGTCTATCGGTTGGTTTTTTCAAAAATTACAAAATGTAAATTTTTTTACTTGTCTCTCACGTCGTTAATATTTACATTATCGGCGATTTCTTCACATTATTATATTTACCAGTATATATGCTTTAAATAATGTCAAGTAAAGTTTCTCGAAAACACTCCCGTTTTCTGTGAAAAGTAGCTCAAATTTCGGCATTTTCAGAAATGCTCAACGTCATTTTCTCGTATATGGCTGCAATTTTTTTCTTGAAACTTTTGTAACGGATAGTGCTAATTACACTCATTAGTATAGCGTGAAGTTTATTTTGAGTTTTTTTGTTTTTTTCAAAAATTATATAAATGTAAATTTTTTGAAAGATCTGTCACATCTTTAATATGCACATTATTCGCAATTTGTAAAGATGATTATATTTGTGAGTGTAAGTGCTTCAAATAACTTCAAATAAAGTATTTTGAAAACTCAAACATTGCTGTGAAAATGAGCTTCAAATTTCGCATTTTTAGTAGTGCTAAAACGCCATTTTCTCTTAAACGGCACATAATTTTTAAAAGAAAATTGCCATTTACGGCTAGGTTTTTGTGTTCTTTAATATTCTAAAATTAATGTTTCTGTTCTACCAATAGGAAACCGAAAAAATTAAGAAAATGACAAAAAATGTACTTTTGGCGATGATAGATGGTAGCTGGCAAGAAAGAGTATGTGGCAATTCCGAATAGCTAGCGAAGACCCAGGAAAATAGAAAACTAATACGGGAAAATCTGTGCCATTCTGTTTCTGTTTTTTGACAAATAAATAAATAAAATAAATACGGTCATGCTTAATTTTTTTAAAATACGAGTAGTTTTTCTTTAATTTTGTGACAAACGTAATAGGCCGCTGTAAATTTACTGCGCTTCGGACAGCTGGATGCGTCGTAAATTAGAATGTGCAATTTTGTATATTATTTCTTTCTTCGTTTCTTACATTCGAACTTTGTTATAGACTTACACATTAATATTTTAGAAATTGTTTATTTTGAAATATTTGAAATAAGTAAAAAGAATTAATAGCTCTCAGAATAGCGACAATGCAGGGTCTGCAACAATGGAATTCACTTTGCGCTCGCGAATATCTGTGAATTAGTGTCATTGTTGTGACCTAATGGAGCTGTATGAAAAGGAGTTATAATTGTCTAATTTATGTTAATTTTTGCAGGCAAATATTTAGTTTTGCACCAAATGCTGTACCATTTGTAGTGAATAGAGAATTTGTTGCATGGTTTTAAAATATTCTTCCCTAATCATGGCTCAATGGAAGGCATTTCTATATTTCCAGGGTATCAGGCTTCTTTTTCCAATACAGGGTTACAAAACTTTTGCATTCTATTTTTGTGAAGTTGTAGAATTCACATAGTTCTGACAACACTGCAATGGAAATAGTGAGTTCCAAGCGAAGATGTTAGTAGCGCATAAAGTGCAATATTACAGTACTACTTAGCTGTTTCCTCTAATACGGAAAAGTATGTGCTGTTGTAGCACCACTAGTTTATTATTTTGTATGTTTTGTATATTTTTCCTAGTAATGCCTACTGTAATTGGGGCTTTGCCCTGTTGTGGGTAAATAAATAAATAAATACAACTGTATGGCGTTTCTTTACTGAGTATTTGTACCACGGAATCACGAAAGCGTAGAAATCAACTGAAAGTTATTTTCTTGTAACGCATTCGTTAGTAAACTCCTAAGACTAGAAAATTCACTTTGTTGGAAGCTGTCGAGTACATTTTTATCTCCTCTCGCGATGACTCATTCTTCCCATTTTACTCGCCTTTTCCTGAATCTTCAGCGGCCTAATCTAACTTCCTCTTCAATGTCGCTGAGTCAAGCTCCCGTTTCTACGCATCAGGAAGACATCACCTTGAGAAAGAGAGCCACATCCAAACACCATAGACACCACCAATAACATCATGGTCACGGTGGTGCTCCAACATTCACCTGTAAACACAGATGTCAGCATTAATAATACTCAAATTCGTTATACGACCTTCATTGATCTACGCTTGCCCAACATTGGGAGGTTAAACAGCTAAAACCAAGCTTCGAAAACTGCAAAACAAATTTTTTAGACACGTTTTAAAAGCTCCATTATACATTAGAAATTACAAAATTTTAAACCAATTGTCAATAGAACATCTAAAAACTATGATTCTAAAACTTTCTACCGTTTCTACTCTTCCCTATTATCTTGTCATTGTACTTTTACATCAATCAATCTTTATACACGAATCAAATCAAGATATTACAAAGACCTACTACATCCTCCTTAATTTGCTTTTAAAAAGTTTCAAATATCCCTTAATTTAAAAGGTATTGTGTAGTCCAAATATTTAATGTATGTTTTTCTGAAGGACCCTTCTTGGACATCCTTAGTTGTTAGTTTCTACTATAATTACTTCAAACATTATACATATATATATATATATATATATTGAAACGAATTGTTATCATCTCAGTGATAACAATGCGTTTCGGCCCAATTCGTAGGTTTAAACTGCGCGGCACAGGCTGGCCAGCCGGCGGAGTCGGGGGGGGGCCGGAGCCGGCTCAGCGGAGGAACCGAGTGCCGCGAACCGAGCACGGGCCAAGAGCCAGAGTGGCGAGAGAGAAGCGCCCAGACATGGCGGAGGTCAGATGGTAGAGCGATGTAATATCTGAAATCAGCGAAAGTGTGGTGTGAAAAAAGTAGAAGAATCGTGTGAGTAGACGCTTGAGTGATACAGGCAACTGTGGTAAAGCGGAGTTAAAAGATGCGTGTGTAATGTGAAAGAACAGAGATGCTACAGATAATGTCGGTAGTAAGTGGTAAACACGTGGACATGGACGAGTGCAGCAACTAATAGAGCCGTTGAGTAAACGTAGGATAGTAACAATTGTGGTTGTGAGGACTGTGCAGTAACACCAAAGTTACAACCTGGGAAAAAGGGGGCGGAAGGGGGATAATTGAGACTTGTACTATTATATTTACACGAGCGAGTGCAGTAACCAGGCGTCGTTCACACGCTGGTGAGTTGTACGGAGAAAGATTAATCGTGAAACTAATGCTCCCGTTGCGTGAGAGACACGAGTGTTCGAGCACGCCGAATGAATTTCGTCTGCCAGTACTGTGAAGAACGAAGATTTGGGAAACGGCGTGGCGTGCTCGCGAGCATTGCTGGAGGAGGCGGCGGGCGCGGTGGCGACACGGCGGCGACGCGGGCGACCGAGCAGACCCGAGCAATCCCGAGGATAGCGCCGAGGTGGAGTCACGCGTCAGAGCTACAAGAGGCATACAGCATAAGTACCTGATATTCAGTAACCAGGGTAATCAGAGAATGGATGTCAGGGGAGGGGAATGTGGTGCGAACAGTAGCAAACCATTGAATGATGTAATTTACAAGAGATTGGTGTAGGGAATACAGATCACATGGCCGCAAGTGTATGTTAAGTCCAGTTGCTTGTAATGATCATGGTTCTTTTTTTTTTGTAATAAACCATTGTCAATTTCCATTGTATGTATGATCAGACCCGGAACCCATTCCTGAGAAAGAATCCCTGTCCCCCTCTCTTTAATTAAATTTGTGTGAGTTAATTAACAACTCGTTTCACTGGCGCCCCGCACAGGTTGGACTCGGTAAACTAAGTAATGTGGCTCCGGTAAAATCATGCAAGCAATGGAAATCAATAGTGCGGGCATAAATAAGATAAGAGAATATAAATAGTAGTACTGCATTTGGAGCATATTAAGGTATTTTGATATTGAACAAGCAGTTATAACAATAACCTTGAAATGTGTAAGAAGCATGTTATAATTACAACTTGCTTTGAATTGATTCAGTGCACAAATGTAATTAACAACTCGTTTCACTGGCGCCCGCACAGGCTGGACTCGGTAAACTAAGTAATGTGGCTCCGGTAAAATCATGCAAGCAATGGAAATCAATAGTGCGGGCATAAATAAGATAAGAGAATATAAATAGTAGTACTGCATTTGGAGCATATTAAGGTATTTTGATATTGAACAAGCAGTTATAACAATAACCTTGAAATGTGTAAGAAGCATGTTATAATTACAACTTGCTTTGAATTGATTCAGTGCACAAATGTAATTAACAACTCGTTTCACTGGCGCCCGCACAGGCTGGACTCGGTAACTAAGTAATGTGGCTCCGGTGAAATCATGCAAGCAATGGGAATGAATAGTGTGGGTATTATTGAGATAATAAAATAAACAGTAGTATTGCAGTTGAAATATATTGAATTAGGGCGACATTAACATGCAGTTATTATAATTACTTTGGAAAACAAAAAGTGTGTGATGAATACAAGTGGTTTTGAAGTGATCCAGTGCATAGATGTAATTTGTTAGCTAGGAAAATAGTTGCCAGGCAATAGTAATAACTTAAATTTGATTTGTCATTCATGTTTATGTTTGAGGTGGTGGGTTTCTGGAGAGGATCAAGTATAGGCATAATAATGCAAAAGTGTTTTTTAAGTGAAATTTTTCTTAATTGATGCCAGTGTTTTCTGAATAAGTTGGTATATTATTGTTTGTATGTTTAATGAGAATAAGAGGGCACATTAAGTAATACAGTACTCGGCGGTAGTTGAAAAACAAAGCATTCTCAAGTGATTGAAAGAAATTTGTTCAATGAAGTAATCATTATTAGTGTTCTAAGGGTGCATCATAAATGTTATTTTCTTGTGCAAGATAATGGGTGGATTAAAATAAGTGAGGTATTAACATTGTCATTTTGGAAACAAAAAGGGAGTTTTGCAGCAGAATAACAAATAATGCTAGTAATAGGTAATAAGTTTGTAGACTGGTGAATTCATGTAATTTTGGAATGGGCATTGACAATAGTGTTTAATAATTTGTTTATTTTGTGGTTCAGATTGTAAGATTAAAATCATACTAACAGCAGTGGTTAATAATTTTATTGGGGGATTCAGATTATATGAAAGCAGTGCTAATAGTGTTATATGTATTATGAAAGTTTATTTGCAGGAATTTATACTAATAGTAGTGTTCAATAATTTGCTTATGTGGTGATTTAGATTGTATGAAGGATATTGCTGGTAGTGTTATATGTACTATGAGGGTGCTGTGTTACATGTATTATAAGTGTTTCACAACTTGTTTATTTGGGGTTCAGAGTGTATGAAGGTGGTGTTGACGGTATTATGGGTACTATGAGGATTTACTCGCAGAAATTGTATTAACGGTAGTGTTAATAAGTTGTTCATTTGTGATTTAGAGGGTATGGAGATTGTTGTTTGCAGTATTATGAGCATTATGAAAAATTATTTGTAAGAATTTGTGAAGGTGTTACCGTGAAGTTAATGATTATTTTTAAAGTAATGGTGTTCAAATAGAGTGTAAATCATAAGTGTGAAAGGGGGTAGGTTATCTTGTACTCCACTGCTTATTCGATTTTGTGTTATTGGGTGATACAATTGTGTAAATCTAATTGGTGAAGTGAAGGTTATTAATAGGGTCTATGATATATGTGAGAGTTTGTACAGGTTAATGAGAATAATTATGTGTACGGTCAATTAATAGTGAGAATTGATACACGATTGGTAAAGAGCATTGTTGTGGGGCAAAACATAATTAGCTATAGAAATAATAACAAGATCACTGTGAATGCAGGTGGACGGAGGAAATAGGCAGAAGTTTAGAAATAGAAACATTACTAGGTTGATTGGTAGGTAGTGGGAACATACGAATTAGGTTAGGGAACGAGGTCATTAAATAGCAAGATGGCAGCCCAACAGAGGGAATCGGTGCAACCAGAGAGGAAGGGGAGGATGGAGGATAGCGATGAAGGAATAGGTAGGAGCACTTTACTGAGAGGTGAAGATGTAGGGAATGGTAGTGAATGGAGGGAGGAAACGGGAGAAGACTTCAGCTATGAATTTAAAATTACATCAACACCAATCAACCAGACTGAAGCAGGAACATGGAATCGAGAGATGCAAGCAAGTACTCAACCGGACATAATCCAGATGATGAGTAAGTTTATGGATGAACAGAACAGGATAGCGGAAGAACAGAGTAAGTTTATGGAAGAACTGTACAAGAAACGGGAGGAACGAATGAGGGAGTTTGTTAAGGAGTTAGCAGAAGAACAGAACAAGAGAGAGGAAGAATGGGATAAGAGAGAGGAGGAACGGACGAGGGAACTAGCTAATCAAATAAGTCAAGTAGTGGCACGATTTGAGAGGCAGGACAGAAAACAAGAAACACAAGCAAACAAGATGGAAGAGGAAAGGGAGACTCGTTTGCAAGAACAAATCAACGACCATCTTGGGACACAAGACAACAAAAGGGGAGAGATGGAAGTCAGGTGTCAAGAAGACGTCAAAGCAAATGAAAACAAGATTGAGAAATACCAGATGGAGATACCGGATAAACTTCGCGAGGTGGAAGACAAAGTAGTACTATTGGAGTCAAGGGAAGAAAACATGAAACCAGAAGAATCTGTGGGGAAGAGAGACCCCATTACCGACGAGACAAGGGATATCTCAAGCGCTGTCCCTATCAACACCATTCAGACGGCGACCTATGACGACCAGCCATGGCAGAGGCGAAAGAGCTCGGACATTCCAATAAGAAGATGCCCCACGATTAGAGTGATGTGTGAAGGGATGAGTACTGGAGCGTTAGTGGATACAGGTTGCGCGATTACGGTGGTGTCGGAGAAATTTTATGAGGAGTTGTTGGCGGAAGGCAAGAAAATGAGGTGTTTGCCCATGAATGGGGCGTACGTAATAGGAGCAACCCAGAAGAGGTCCAGCCCCATTACAAAACAGATCATGATAAATGTGGAAATCGGCAACCAAAGGTATGAAGTAGCAGCGCTGGCACTGAAGAACTTATTACATCCAATAATCCCTGGGAACAGAATTCTTGTTGGAATGCAGGGTTGCGATCGATCTCGACCGCAAACTGGCGGAACTAGGAGGCCAGAAAGCTGAAATGGACCAAGGATTGGAAGAAGGTTACGAGGTATGCTCGGGTTATGTAGTGGAGGAATCAGAAGAAAAACTATGGGAACAAGTCAAGCAAATAGGGATATTAGGCAACAGGCAAGTGTTTAGTAAGAATCAAGCCCCAATTAAAGATTACAAAGTTAAATGTTTTAAAGAGGGCCGGATCCAGGAGGACGACCCGGACATCGCGGCATTAAGGAGAAACGGGATCGATGGAAAATTGTGGATGGCGTGGTATTGGTCAAGATTCAAGATAGACAAGAAATAGTAGGATGTTATAATTTTTACAACTTGCGACCATGCCCTATAGAAGGGGGCGACCTCGAAGACCCCACTCAATACTTGGGCGGATTTTGTGTGAAAAATCCGGAAAAAGGGGAGGAGGGGGTGATGAAACGAATTGTTATCATCTCAGTGATAACAATGCGTTTCGGCCCAATTCGTAGGTTTAAACTGCGCGGCACAGGCTGGCCAGCCGGCGGAGTCGGGGGGGGGCCGGAGCCGGCTCAGCGGAGGAACCGAGTGCCGCGAACCGAGCACGGGCCAAGAGCCAGAGTGGCGAGAGAGAAGCGCCCAGACATGGCGGAGGTCAGATGGTAGAGCGATGTAATATCTGAAATCAGCGAAGTGTGGTGTGAAAAAAGTAGAAGAATCGTGTGAGTAGACGCTTGAGTGATACAGGCAACTGTGGTAAAGCGGAGTTAAAAGATGCGTGTGTAATGTGAAAGAACAGAGATGCTACAGATAATGTCGGTAGTAAGTGGTAAACACGTGGACATGGACGAGTGCAGCAACTAATAGAGCCGTTGAGTAAACGTAGGATAGTAACAATTGTGGTTGTGAGGACTGTGCAGTAACACCAAAGTTACAACCTGGGAAAAAGGGGGCGGAAGGGGGATAATTGAGACTTGTACTATTATATTTACACGAGCGAGTGCAGTAACCAGGCGTCGTTCACACGCTGGTGAGTTGTACGGAGAAAGATTAATCGTGAAACTAATGCTCCCGTTGCGTGAGAGACACGAGTGTTCGAGCACGCCGAATGAATTTCGTCTGCCAGTACTGTGAAGAACGAAGATTTGGGAAACGGCGTGGCGTGCTCGCGAGCATTGCTGGAGGAGGCGGCGGGCGCGGTGGCGACACGGCGGCGACGCGGGCGACCGAGCAGACCCGAGCAATCCCGAGGATAGCGCGAGGTGGAGTCACGCGTCAGAGCTACAAGAGGCATACAGCATAAGTACCTGATATTCAGTAACCAGGGTAATCAGAGAATGGATGTCAGGGGAGGGGAATGTGGTGCGAACAGTAGCAAACCATTGAATGATGTAATTTACAAGAGATTGGTGTAGGGAATACAGATCACATGGCCGCAAGTGTATGTTAAGTCCAGTTGCTTGTAATGATCATGGTTCTTTTTTTTTTTGTAATAAACCATTGTCAATTTCCATTGTATGTATGATCAGACCCGGAACCCATTCCTGAGAAAGAATCCCTGTTCCCCCTCTCTTTAATTAAATTTGTGTGAGTTAATTAACAACTCGTTTCAATATATATATATATATATATATATATATATAATGAAATGTAAGTTTGAAAATCCTATTATGTATACGTAACATAAAACTCTTGAAAGACATAAACTTGTCGATTAAGGATAATAAATAAATTTCAAAAAACAACAACAAAAACCACAGACGTGCGGACGGGGGGGGGCAGGCAGGCCGCGGTCTCGTAAATATTTTGAAAGGGTTTATGCTATAAAACAGTTTATATCCGCAAAGAAGTTCAACCACCGATTTTTAACTTGACAATTCGGGAAATGATTGTATATTTGAAGAAAAGGTTTTTAAAACCTGTAAATACTTCAAAGAAAAATCAGTTGTCATATTTCCTGTCACCTTGTTGGATTCAATTACGCTCGGAAATATGTTCCGGAATTATAAAGAAATCCAAGTTATGTCCATGTGACTTAGTAATAAATGTTTTTTAATAATTAAATTTGTTGAAAGGTCCCTGTCGAGGCGGCCAATTCTTTGAACAAATTCAATTAGTAAGATCAGTTTTATTTGTTAATTGTATCATCAAAGTTATAATTTGATTCCCTTTGTTGTATATTTTATTTAGTAGTAAATGCATAAATAAGCAGCATAAATAAGTTCAATGGAAAAGAGTGCCCAGAAATATAACTATCCCCTTTTTCCTATAAGCTGCGCGTGCATATGCCTGCAAGTAGTTAGGGAAATGGCGAAAACCCCCGATCACATTACTAAATGTGTTTACGTTACCCCGTCAGATGCGACAAATTCACTGATATTCAATATGTCCGTTCAAGTTGATCAAACCAGATCCGAATCGAGCTTGCTATCTCGTAAACATTCTCGCGATCGAGCACGGCATTGTTCTTAACACTTTGTTTTTCTTGTGTTTATCTGTGATCTCAGTTGCTGAGACTCTCGGCCATACTTGCAGTAAACTATGTTCATGGATTGTTGAATATGATGAAATAATGTTGATGGATCAGATCTGAAACGCGAGGGAAAGCGAAAATATCTAAAAACTAGAACATCAACAACTAGTGGTGCAACAGAATGGCACAGACTTTCCCGTATTAGTTCTCTATTTCCTTGGGTTGTCGCTAGCTATTCGGAATTGCCACATACTCTTTCTTGCCAGCTACTATCTATAACCGCCAAAAGTACATTTTTTTGTCATTTTCTTAATTTTTCGGTTTCCTGTTGGTAGAACGGAAATATTAATTTTAGAATATTAAAGAACACGAAAACCTAGCCATAAATGGCAATTTTCTTTTAAAAATTATGTGCCGTTTAAGAGAAAATGGCGTTTTAGTGCTACTAAAAATGCGAAATTTTTGAGTTTTCAAAATACTTTATTTGAAGTTATTTGAAGCAACACTCACAAATATAAGAATCTTTACAAATTGCGGATAATGTGCATATTAAAGGTGTAAGAGATCTTTCAAAAAATTTACATTTATAGAATTTTTGAAAAAACAAAAAAATAACTCAAAATAAACTTAACGTCATATTAAAGAGTTTAATTATCACTATCCGTTACAAAAGTTTCAAGAAAAAATTTGCAGCCAGATATAAGAAAATGGCGTTTGAGCATTTCTAAAAATGCCGAAATTTGAGCTACTTTTCACAGAAAACGGTAGTGTTTTCGAGAAACTTTACTTGACGTTATTTAAAGCATATATACTCGTAAATATAGTAATGTGAAAAAATCACCGATAATGTAAATATTAACGACGTGAGAGACAAGTGAAAAAAATACATTTTTGTAATTTTTGGAAAAAAACAACCGATAGACGAATATGGCTTTTATGTCATCTGATAGAGTAAATTTACCACTATCCCTACCAAAAGATTAAAAAAAAAATTTGGAGCCGTTTTTGAGAAAATCTTGTTTTTGTAATTTTTTAAAATTGCACATATTGCACGCAATATTGCACGAAAACTACTAGAATTTTGAGAAACATTTACATGACCTTTATGAAAGAACTCAATATGCAGAACACATTTTATTTGAAGAAAAAATCTCTATCTTCAATTTTGTAGTTGGAGAATGACGCCGAAAAAAAGTCAAACTTTCACAATTTTCGAAAATTCAGAATTGTACGTGAAAATCGGACCTATGCCATGTTAGTAAGTGTATTTTGCTCTATTCATACAAGAAATTGAAAGAAAAAATTTGGAGACGTTTTAGAGAAAATTTTGAAAATCCCCGGGGGGCTTCATAAAAAGTACCCCCAAATTGTAAAGAATCTTTTTCAAAATCTCAAAGCTTTGACTAGAATCAGATTGCCTGGGAAATGTCTATTTTGGAAGAAATCGTACGTATGGTTTAGGTGCTAGCATTGTTCACACACGGACAGACGGACGGACAGACAGACGGACAGACAGACGGACGGACAGACGGACGGACAGACGGACGTTTTCCTTTCAATTGGGTTTTCGGTATCAAGGACCTAGAAAACAGGGTTTCTGGTTACAGCACACGTTAGGGGATTATTTTTCTTTATTTAGCAACTGGTTTTATCCACTTATTCGTTTTCATGGCCCGGCAATTATTTTTTTCGGCCGAAAATTGGCCATTTTTTCGCGCAGCATTACATAACTTTCCCTATACTACGTATATCACTCCTTGTATACGTACGTATACGGGAAAGTAAAAATTAGAGGCTATACAAAATAAATATCTAAGGAAAGCATTGAAAGCAGCCTGGTTCATAAGAAACGATCAAATATTAAACGAACTCAGTATTCTGCCTCGAAAGTCATGGATCCTTCGTCTTTCAGAAAAATTCTATACTTTCCTTCCTTCGTCTCCTGCTTAGACATCTTTTCAACTTGGAAATACAGTTATTCCTTTTCTGAAAATTAAATCATGTTATTCAAAATATCTCTTACATCGTCCATAGTTAACTTTTCTCCCTGTACCTATTATTAATTGTATACATTTTCATATTTTTTGTTCTACTTATAACCGTTGTTTATTTTTAAGATCATTGTCTCTCCAAAATCAAACAAAAATATTTACTCATGTCAGTAGAATGTTTAGAGGTTCCTTTTTAAGTTTCTCCTTACATTCTATTTGTTGTTAATGTAATGTTCTTACCCTTGAAAAACAAATTTTTATCCAACAAGGATCAATAAATATAAAAAAACGGGCCGCGCCGACGTTCTGCTTCAGGGAAATGGCTGTATCGTCGTCATCCCTTGCATCGCGCCTGTGCGCCTCTCTTCCTCCACTCCCCGCGTCGCCCAACGCCTCCCACGCGACGCGCCAGCGCAGCGCCGGCCAGGCGTCGCGACGCCCCTCGATTTAGCTCCACCGCCGTCGCCGCCGCCGCCGTCTCTTCAGCAGCAGCCACGCAGTGCTTCCGAACGCACGAAACGAGGAAAGAATATTAACAGGGATGTATTACTCGCACACGATTTCTTGAGTTCCGAATTACGTACCCCCATTCCTTTTCTAATATGCCTCGTGGCTGGCTCTGGATCAGCTTGCTGGCATTCCAGTACGCGGCCCCGGGTTCGATTCCTGGTCAAGGCAAGACTATCGTATGCGTTTGTCTTTGTCCCAGTATATGTTGCTGTGTGACAATGAGAAAATTCACTTCTCAGGTTGAGAAGACCGGAAAACGGCGTGGGGATGTCTACGTGCTGACCAC
The DNA here is from genome assembly GCA_031308135.1 of Acheta domesticus. Classification (NCBI taxonomy): domain Eukaryota; kingdom Metazoa; phylum Arthropoda; class Insecta; order Orthoptera; family Gryllidae; genus Acheta; species Acheta domesticus. Next base: position 211,232,273 of record JAHLJT010009436.1, on the reverse strand, counting down.
ACGTATCCATAGCCGCGAGGCAGGGACGTCGCCGGTAGGCCTGAGCCAGTTCACGGGCTGTCGGCACTAAGTACATAATACATCCTACTTTACTGATATAAGTTGAATTCAGAATAAATGATAGCAATGAGCTTTGTTGTCCAAATCTGATAACCAGAAATGTTCGCTTCTATGTAATAGAATCTATTTTGCATGGAAAAATGAGCTAGATATTTAATGTAATATTCCTGTCGATAAAATTAATAAACTCCCCATTCACATTGCATCTAGCGCAGTGAGGGCTCAAGAAAATGTGCGCGTTTAATACCAACTGCGATGGGATATTAGCACTTTGGCTGCCATGTGTATCAAGCAGATACACAGGACATCCCTCGTACCTGGCCACATGTATGAATTTGACCCCACACCTTTAGGACCGCGTGCATGCATTTGATACTCACGTGCAATTATTTTGGAAACTGATGGATGAATGCGTTTCCCTGGCCTTCTGGATCATAGTCGAGGTTTAGTTTCAGGATTTTTTCACAAATAGCACGCCATTTCTTTTATACATACGATATGTATGAATTTGTGTATAATATTTATATACATGGCATATGACAGGGAAAGGTTCAGGAAATTAGGCTCACAAGCCATGTGTATAATACTTATAAACATCCAAAAAACAGTTCTGGCCTGACAAAAGAATTTGTCAAATTAGGTGTGGCATTGAAAGTGTTTGGGAGTTTTTGCATGTCTTTGCGTGGAGCAATCCACTGCAGTCTCGATCTTCTGCGGATGCGCAGATGCACAAAAGTGGCGCGAAAATTACACTGCGCATGCGCAGTAGGTCGATATACCCGTCGATTGCAATGTTTCGCCTTGCAAAAACACTCTGTTAGTGTCGTTACCAACGAACACCCAGTCAATAGCTCGACAGTATCAAAGTTTGTGAATTATCCATGCATGCTTTCTCGAGCTCTTATATCACTACATGCGAGAGAAATTGAACCGGAATAATATAAAATCAAATAAAATGGATACCCTATTTGGTGCAAACTTTTTTTTACCAAACTGAAGCGAAAATTTCTCATGAAATGTAAGGTGTTTGGATTTGATTCATTATTGAACACTGTTGATAGGAAGTAGAAGCGCTGGACACCGTGCGCGTATGGTATCGTAATACCCGAAACCGAATGATATGAATCCATGATTTAAAATGTGGAAGAATTACGCACTAACATATTTTAGACGACTCCCTAAGACAAGGGTTATGGCATTCAGTCTCGACTTAATAACGTCTTCCTTCTTGGTAATCCTTGAACTAGTCATTAACGCCATACTTTCCGCGTAATAGTGAAGTATTTGGTGAAGTTACTTAAAATTGAATACAATGCCGGCGAAGTAAAACACTACAGAACCAAACGACATCAAGGTATTTTGTGTCAAAATGCATGCTAATTATTATTATTATTATTATTATTATTATTATTATTATTATTACTATTATTATTGCTCCATATCACGACTACAGATGTTATGAGTCGGCTGAGCATTATTGTGTATTATTATTATTATTATTATATAAATTGGTTAGACGTGGTCTAACGGAAAATGAGAAAAACAATCATACTATTGCCTATTGGTGCTGTTCTAAAAACCTACATTGCTTCATAGAATGAATTTCATTTATAAATATCATACATGGATGTTTTTCTAACAAATCTTCATTGTTCATATTTTCTTATTTTCTTTTGTTTAAGGAAAAGTGTTATACAAAACAAGTACTGTAACACTCATGTGTAACGTACTAGCCGTGTATAACGAATATCAAAATCAGCCTTTTTTAACATATTTTTAACAAACATCTCGTTAAAACTATAAATCTCTGCACACTATCGTCTCATCGCGCAGTACACTTTTTTTCTCCCGAGAATAATATTATATTTTGCCCTCTTTCTCTCTTGCCTTCAAAACTATACTTCAACGCAGAATGGCGTCTTGTCACGTCATGATATTTTTGCCTAGTGCGAGTGTCCTTACGTACACGTCAGGGGATTTTCTTCTGTTGGGCGGGATGACGCGTGAATGCGGAGGATCGCTTTAGTGTCGCATTGAGCAGACCACCTGCTGTTAAAGAGTTCTGCTTATCCGAAGTAATTGGGCCTGCATCTTTTTCGGAATAACGAATTTTTCTTCCGATTAAGCGGAATTATTTTATTCTGTCGGCGCAACAACCTCTGACGAAGTCTGGGCCTTCCAGCGGCGTCCCAGACCTTGTGGCCATGGGTACGTGTCGTTAGCACGATGTTTGGAATTATGTTATATTATGTGTGGTTAGAACCGTCTGGAATTATTTTATTACTAGTTAGTACCCGGCGCGTTGCTGCCGCAGAAGAAATAATTGAGTAAATATTCCTCTCCCCCTCTCTTTTCTCCTCTCTTTCCCCTCTCTTTTCACCTCCCTTTTCCCCTCTTCCTCTCCTTCTTTTTCCTCCTCTCTCATTTTCCCCACTCTCTTTTCCATCAGTGTTTCTTTCCCCCCTCTGTGTCTCTTTTCTCCCTCTGTCTCTTTTCTCCCTCTCTGTGTCTCTCTTCCCTCACTCTCTGCCCCTTTTCCCGTTCTCTCATTTCCCCCTCGTTCAATTTTCCTCTCTCTCCATTTCCGCCTCTATTTCCCCCCTCTACTTCCCCCTCTCTCTATTTTCCTTCTCATTCGCTATTTTCCCTTTCTTTCTGTATTTCATTCTCTTTCATTATTTTCCCTATCTTTCTCTATTTCCTTCTCTTTCAATATTTCCCTCTTTCTATTTTCCCTGTCTCTTTTTCACTTTCCTGTCATCAACTTGCGCCGCCTGCTCCTTGTGTGCTTCTCAACCTCGCCCCACGGCACACGGCAACGCCCAGCAACAATAAAGCGCACGTGCATTGGGAATTGCATTTAACTGAAATGCCATCATGTGCTCTAGCGCCATCTAGTGGAGTTACAATAATTGTAATATGCCTATGTTCTTTCCGCAATTGCAAGCAATATGTTGACACATTTTATCGCAATTGGATGCCTGCTACTGCAGCGCATTAAGCACGAACCAACAAACATGGATTTTTATATATTAGATTAATTTTCTGTATAATAATTTTTCTAGCTGAAGAACCCCACGTTGCCGGGGTATTTATCTTAATTTTGTATTAAACAGAAAGAGGAATTCCATCTATTCTCGCCCTATGGCAGAGCCTTCTTCTATTCTACTGTATATTCCCTCCGCCCTATCCCGCCTCTCTCTGCCTTGCTCCAATATGGAAATACCTGGTCTTCCGTAAACACTAAAACACTTCTCACTAAAAAATATTTAAATTTTAGTCCTAATGGGGTTCCCACCCCAAACTGATTTTTCTTTATAACTGAAAATAATAAACAAATCTAAACTAAAAATTAAAATGTATGTACTTACGTATATTCTGTTTGTGGAATTTTATGTATTATATTCATACTTTCAATCAATTGCCATATTATAAAACTTAACCATTTTCATATTTTTTCTTCTTGCGTATTTAGAAAGGAAAGTTTGAAATTGATCTTTCCGCATCAATCGACGTCTAGAAATAATTTAAGGAATTTTAATTGAATTCTAGTACCTTTTTAGGATCCTTGATAAGTTGTGGCTGACCGAACGGAGCCACTGAGCACTTATGCGATTATAATGTCTCCAAAAAACCAAGTTCACAGTGGCTCTCGGCTTTACAACACTTTTTCTATTTAAAATAACAACCTTCAAAACCAGCATTGTCACACATTAAATTCCTCCAAATACCCATTTACCAATATTGTTTTACTTTAATTGTACTGCGGTTTTACTAAAAATTCTATTATTGCCGAACTATCATCAATTTAATAATTCCTTCAACACCCAAAAGTACTCGCTATTATATTAAAACACTTATCTAAAACATGCATCCCTCCGTCAGTTTCAGAATAACACGTAAATCGCTCTGTCACTTGCCCAACCTGCAAATACTTATGCTTAATTTACTACAACTAAACATGTGTGCACTCATACCTTTTTACGGCAATGTTAACCACATCCATTAGAAAATTATATCTTCCAAACATTTAGTCTCTTGTACACTTAATGCACTCACACCTACACGCAATTAAAATCAATATTCAAGTTACTTTTATAAATAAAGCGGAAAAAATGCAGAATTATTTCGGGTTTGACAAATGACTGTGAAAAATAAACAAACAGTCCTCTAAATACGCACTTCTGTACATTGATGAAATCAGTAGAAGATCTCAGACCTCATCCTCTGGTGGCGCGCAGCTAAACAATTGACATTGATCCACTATTGAATCTGTGATGTAGAGCCAGGCGAAAAATGTCCGGAAAAGTAATTATTTTGTGAATATAGTAAGGTTTGTGATTGTAAATCATAGCCTATGTTACTCCAGACCTTTAAAGGAATCTAGTACAAAAGTTTCATCAGTATTGGTTCAGTAGATTCAGAGATTATCGCGCTGTAAGTCAGTGCAGTTCTGTCTTTATATATTAGTATAGATATATAGATATAGATATAGATATAGATTACTCCTAAATAAATAAATAAATAAATTAGTGGTCAGTGAGTAAATGTGTTATCTCTAATCGTAACAGTGACTCGGAACAAGAAGTTATTGTTGCGTTTAGAGACAAGTAACAATAATTCGGGACAATGGGCGAAGCGAAAGCGCGATTATCATCAAGGCATTGGCACAATTTGGCCTCCAGGGACTGGTATTCTCATAAAAAAATGTAACTTGACTTTTTCACACGAATGTTTTCCCATACTGTACTTAATAACTTATTTTAATGAAACTTGTATTTTCTTATAATTGTCAAAAACATATTCAGCAGTATTCTTTAATGAAACAAACGTTATTTCTCCCTTCTCGAAAAAAATACCGATTTTGGATTTTGGATTACTGACGTTCTGATTATTGGGGCTCTACTAGAGTCAACGTCCTTAGTGAAATTCTTAACTACACTCCGTGAAGGCAAGGAAGTTGAGCAACTCGAGATATCGCGAATTCCTGGATGGGTGAACGTATGGGAATCCCTGTTACTAACTGCGCCGATCCCCTGACTGAAGGGATAAATGACATTGATTGTGACGACACCAGACCAAAAGACAAAAACCTGACGGAATTACTCCATTGCCCAAGAAGGGATAAGAGGCACTTTGCAAAGGCGCAACAAATACTACACCTTGGTGAGGCACTAGACTCCTACCCCTTCACTCGCGAGTGGATGCTGTCACATCCATTCTCGACTCCGCGTTGAAGCGTTTAAGAAGGCCTGGGAGTTCTATGCTAAGCCTTACTAGCATAAGTATGCTTTATCTCAGGAACTAATCAACCAATTAATTGAAAATTTAAGTTTTCAAACGTAGTTTAAACATACACAAATGCACATTTTGACATGGTATTTTTTATATTCAGTTTTTAAACATTACTACAGGTATTTGAGCTATCAATTTTGCAAACTTCACACCTATGATCATTCACAAAAATATCCTCATACAAATATCACACAATACTTAAACAAAGTATGTCAAAATGTATATAAAGGTTCACTTCATCTACAGGAAAATATTCAAAACCCTCAGTCAATTAGGAAGAGAGAAAAATATACGTATGTTAGTATGGCTTAGCATAGAACACCCGGGTCCCGAGTCGAGTTTACTCTCGCTGCGCCGTCAATTTCTCCCCGTCTTCCCGCCGTTTGGAGCCACTGCGCGAGCCGCCTTCGCCGCGTAGCATGGGAGGCGTGCGCGGGCCCGTGCCAGTTGGATGGATGGCTGCGGTTTGTTGCCGTACTTTTACGCCAATCAACGCTGCTGCCGCGGCCGCCGCCGCCGCCGTCTTCGTCGCCGCCGCCGACGCGTCGACCGGAGGCCCGGCCGGCCTTAAATACCCGCGTCGCGTCGGCGGCGCTGCCGTCGCCCGCTGGCGGCGGCGGCGGCGGCGTCGCCGTTGCCCCCACGGACGCCCCGCCAGCGCCGCCGCGTGGGCAAGATGAGAGGCCGCGAGATTGGGGATGCTGCTACGCGAGCGGCACAGCTCGCACTCGCTGAGGTGGCTCAGGTCCAGACAGTCATTTGGGGGGGGGGGGGGTCATCACAGATTTTTGTTAAATGATAAACTCTGTGGTTACGGCGTAAAAGTTCTTAAGTAAAAAATCTTAGTTTGAGAAAAAAAGGGTTAAATATTATTGAGCTAACGCTTCTTCCTATGCTCAACGATATTTCCCAGCGCTTTTTTGTCGTTAAGGAGGCAACATTTGAATTCGGTCGTTTTACTAAAATAAAATATAGATACTTAACTTGTAGTTTCAGTACTAAATCCAATTTTGCCAAAAATTGACTTAAGAACTTTTACCCCGTGTCCACAGAACTATTTATTATTTTGTATATTATTTTTGTAGTGTGTATATGATACTATACAATATTCCGTGGGATCCATGGCCCCATGGCACCCACCTGGATCCGCCGCTGCTGTAGTCTCTGATTGGGAGGTACAGGGGTTCGAGTTCCGACGAAGAAAAGATTTTAGATACTAGCTGTATAGCACGGGTCGAATTCAGCCGCTGTATGGAGGAGAATTCTAACGGCCGGCGATTAACACTAGGTGCATGACGGAGCATTGCCGTAACAAACGGGCCTCGGAACGTGCGCGATCATTCCTTCCCCTTCCTTGTCCTATTCATATCCCTTGCTTGTACACACTCACATTGGGAGACTGGTCGGGAGCTTAGAGCAGTGCCGCCGCTGGTAGGAGATACCTGAGTGGGAAAAACCACGCAAGCTGATCTGTATATCAGCGCCGGATTCTGCGGGGGAAGAACACGCCAACGCCCGCATGAAAACATGCACTACAATTACGGGACTAACGACCTTTGCAATTGTCGCGCCCGGAAACACTAATGAGTCAATCAAACAATTGCTCGCATGGAAGGAGGCCCAGGAAGGAATTTTTAACTACTCTCCTGGCCTGGAGATGTTATCTAAGCATGGTTGCCAAAGTTTCAGGTGTCAAAACTGCAACTTCCCAAAGATCAAATGTTCTGAAGCAATCAACATTTCGCAATACAAGCAAAGGGTATTTTGCTCTGAAGTAGGTCGTAGAACGACGAGTGAAATGATACCAACCAAATCTAGAACACTGCATCTACTTGAGAGCCAAGTATCAGCGAAAACGTACGTCTTGATTGATTGATTGATTATTTCGCGTAGCCAGGCACTTCAACTACTAAGGGGATTAGTTCCGTAAGTGCATGGGAGGTGCTGTGAACTTCTCCTGCTGGATGATGAGATCTGGCTCCGACCTAAACGACGGCCATCAGGGTTTTCTTCAACCAAGTATCTTCCACCAGCGGGGCAACATCCCAGCTGGGACAAGCTCTAAGCTCCCGACCGGTGGATAGGACACGTAAGAGGAAAGAAAGATCGCACACGGTCTGTAGCCCGTTTGTGAAGGTACTGCTCCGGCTTTTGCCTGGTGTTGATCAGAGTAACCTGTGAAATCATAGATGAAAATCTCCATTCCTCGTGCGGAATGCTTACACACAAAACTATTAGTTTCATGAAGAGCTATTGCTTCGCTTGCTAATGTTCACGATTGAATAATATATAATTGCTCTGGAGTGTCACTCAGTATTTAATTCATTACTGCGATGAAAATGGAAGTAAAAATGTTTTGAAAGAATCTAAATGTTATATCTAATTACATTCTGTTTAATGTTTTAATGAATTTTGTCAATGAGACGTAATCAATCGACATTTTCAAGCACGTAAATTGTTTTAGTAGTAAAATAAAACTTTTTCACTGCTCAAAAACGAAAGAAATTTCATTTATCAGTAGCTAATAATGCATTGTATGTACGTGTATTACTTGTTAGCACTATTTGTATTTAACCCGAATGTCATTAATTTTGAATTTATTTCAGAATATGCTAAGTTTTTAAGAATTGAATTTTAATAATTAATATTTCTATTTGACGAGTCACAAGACAGGGACTAATGTAAAAAAGACACGTGTCGGCGTTTCAAGGAATTCTCGAACATAACATTTCTTTTTTCTGCTTCTGTGTGATGTAGACATGTCATCTGTTTAGCACGACAACCATTTGTCAACCAATAGTCTTTCTTGTCAGTCAGGCACTTCACAGATCATTCAAAGAGTTGATCACCGCATTGCCTCTGAGACGAAACAGATGTTATATCTTGCAAACTGCCATTCACGACATCTGACAAACGTTCTGGAATAAATCAATATATTTTTGTAAAATTATGTTCACAGTTGAATGTTTACTATTAATTGTACAATATTGTTCGTAATATTAAAAAAAACACATCGTTGTTATGTAAAACGCTTTGGTCGTTCAAAGTTTTATTTGCAAACATTGATACATTATGTGATCATGAGTAAATGGTATGTGACGTAAGGTATGTTATCTTACGAAACTGCGTATTAGTATAAAATGCACTTTTGAAATATTGAAATAAATTACCGTAAAGGAAACTAAAAAAATTAAAGATGCGTCACGGTTTCAGACGGTACACTCATTTGAAGAGTGTCGTACTTTGCGTGTGGGTCTTCGAATAGTATTAGAGCAACAAAGACTATCGAAGAAGCAAATGAATCACTATATAATTTTCCAACGTTTAGAATTAAAGTAATATAAAATATTTTATGACTTTAGGTTCAAATTACCCAGTTAATTGTTGATAATTTTATAATGCAATCGATTTTAATGTTAACTGCAATTTTTCTCCATAAAAATATCATACAATGTTTTTTTCATTATGTTTCAACACAATTTGCACCTATCATAATTCACGAATAGTGAATTTAATTGTCTTCACGCACGTATTAAAAATTCCGCGTCGTCCGTGCTACGATCTCTGCCGGTTGACTGTCCTCGCTCTTTGATTAAAACGAGGCGTAACCTACCGGCATGAATGGACGACACAGCCGAATACGAGCTGTGCAACCACTCGGGCGGCGATCATGTGGTTGGGTGGCTTGCTAGCAAGGCATGATGCACGAAGCAGCAGCAGCACACACACACACACACACACACACACACGCGCGCGCGCGCGAGCAAGCGACACGACGACGCGCGCGCCACCCGTCGGACAGGAAGCCCCCGCCGCCGCCACCGCAGCTGGATTCCTTCCAGGCGCCCACCTGCGGGGGGCTCTTTCGCTCTCGGCCGCCGCTGCTCCGTGTTGCTTCGCGACGCTCCAGCAATTATCTTTGCGTTTAATTTGTGGCTGCACCTCCCGGCCGCACAAAGGCTTCGCTCGTGGACGTACGCGGCAGAGGCGGATCCAGCTGATCATTGGGGGGGGGGGCATCATAGACTTATGTTAAACAATAAATATTTGTTATTATATTGATTATTGTTTATGTACTCTATATATTATAATATACAATATTATTGTTTAAATAATTACATAATTTTAATATAAATAAATATTTAAATCAATTTTGCCAAATGAAAGAAGGTAACAAACGAAAACGTGAGGCCTTGGAGGGGGCATGGAGGCCATTCCCCCCCCCCCCCCCCCACCCGGATCCGCCACACACGGACGCAGTGCGTTCCGCTTTTCGAAATTTCAGGGACTAAATTGTTTGCTTTTGTTATTGTTTGTGTATTAAGAGCGTACCTCAATACACACTTAAATTTATAATCGTTTTCTTAACAATATAAGAAAGCATAGTTTTATCATTTTTCATCTCATTGACTATTATTTGTTTAAAGAATAATGAAACAATTTTCTGTCTTTACAATATTCAACAATGAGTTTTCTATACAATTTTGCAAATTGCCTACTATATTAATTAAATGGTAGGACAAACAGGTTGCGAGGCATTTTTTTCTTAGGATTAATCAGATTCATTAACATACGTGAAGGTAACGTAGAAATTAACCTCAAATTCATGCGGTAATTAAAAAAGTGCAAATACTCATTCTTAGCATTTGAGACATTGCTTAAACGTTATTAAATAGATAATGCAATAAATAAAATAAATATTACATTAAGTTAAGACATAAAAAATACTTGCCTACATTATATATTAAGTATTATTAAGAAATGTCCATCTTTCTGTACGTTCGACTACCTCTTGTTTTCGGCCCTCAAATATCTCTTTTCTCCCTGCTCATTCTCATACTATTTGTGTATACTTTTCTCACGTTATAAATCACAGCCCTTTGGTTTTCCTTAGTGTTTTGCATTCAATGACATATTGCGAATATCCACAATGACTTCTGTACGAGTGCGTGAATTTTGCACCAATTCATTTTCTTAATATTTGCCACCAAATATTATTGCTCAGATGCAAGGCACGAAATGTCTGATCAATCAAATACTACGCAAGTTGAGCCAACGTATTGCCTCTTACGAACCTAATGTAATATCGTATTAAAAAGAGACGATGGGTAAATAATATCATATTAAAAAGAGAAGAGATGTGAAGTTGTAGATACATGTAGTACGATGAAGAGAATTTAAGGCGGAATACTAAGAAATGCTCATTGTGAGACTCATGAAAGAAATATCATCAGAACTATACCATACCCGGTTAGAAGGGTAGCGGGGATACCTGATAAATTTATTCCTCTAGGGCAGACCTGCACAGCATTTCGCACTTTCACTGACGTCAGGAGCTGCGCGCGGGCAACTCGGGAGCAAATGAGAAAATCGATGAAGGGTGGGGATGAGACCCAATCTAGGCGTGGGGACCACCAATCAGAAGGCGAAGTTCGAAAGATAGCGCGTTAATTTAAAGAGCAATCGGCAAGAACATGACGGTCATATACAGTTCAAGTAATATTGCCTTTTGTATTATTTTGCAAATGTTTGTTCTCGGTATTTGACAGGGCGAAATATGAAACTACATCAAATTATACATGTTAGTTTTCGACATCAAGTATTATAATTGCTTGTAGGGCTGATAATGTAATTCGCTTTGCTACGATGTAATCACAAATTTAGTGTTGTGCTAAACACAAAATTTTGATACTGAATTGTTTTGGTTTGATTCTGACAGCAATAAACTATTTTTATTAACTATTTTTAATTGAATAAGACGGTTCTCTCAAAGTAAAAACATATTGTTCTAGAAAAAAACAAGATTATTTTCTGTTGTAATGTCTGACAAGAGTGTAGAGTCGTTTACGACATCGTATAGAAATATAAAGCCCTTTGCATTCCATTTAAACAATACCCATGATTATCTTATGATTGTCCGTAACATATCGTCACAGACGTTTGCTCGTTGATCTCTTTTATTTAGTTTCGTAATTGGGGAAAAAAGGGTCACAAATGTGCTATTAAAAATTACCCTTCTTGGAATTACCACATATTCTATTTTTATGTCAATCTTGATGTGAGAGATTGCTCTCATGATTTTGTTCATTTTTCTATGATTTGGAGATTAAACATTCCTGGTGAACAATCAATTATTAAATTGAAATTGTTTGTTAGATAGAATTCAGTAATATTTTTTCTTATATATAAGCATATATTTTAAAGCTATTGCTTTAAATTAATGCTTAAGAGTCACAATGAGCATTATTTCCTTAAAAAAATAGAAAATGAAAATACATACAGTGGTGGATACAAAGGTGTATATATAGCAGTGCACAGAACGTAAACAGTGAATTATGACCTGGTAACTTGAAATACTAGACATAATCCATTTAAACAAATGGGCATTTAATTTTGAAGCATGGATCATTATTAGACGCCCAGGCATTCAATCTACGCGCCGCGTCGTGCTACGTCAGACTTCTCCCCTCTCCGCAAAGCTTCCTACTCCCCACTACTTGCACTTTCGGCTCGCAAGTGCAGAATGCCCGCAGGAGTAGGCGTTGTGCAGGTCTGCTCTAGGGCGACCACACAGATACACTAGAAATTATTAGGGACAGGATTTATGTACACTCATTTATATGCACTAAGAAATATGTATACATTTATGCAGAACAAATGGAAAATAATCTTTAAATGTGTCCTATAAAGTACATTAACACATCATAACATTGCTTCACATGATTTTTACCGTTTCTATGCGAGAATTGACGTTCATATGCGAGAAATGCCGTTTCTATTCCGAGAATCCCATAGCAATCAGTTATGTGCCATGAAAAGAAACGTTCCGTTTTTCCCAAAACATTTGTAGAAGAAGCTCCCCTAAGATCTGTTCGAGCTCAAGGTACATGCGGGTTCATTACCGTTATCGATTTTCAAGACGTACTCGACGGCCGGTAATACTCGAAACCATCGTGATTAAATGTCAAGCATTATTTAGAAACACGCTATACAGGGAACTGGTTGTAACGACGATGAACCAAGTACGTAGTAACACTCATTATAAATTTAAAATTATCTTATTAAAACAATTAAAGGAAAGATAATTAAGAGAAACAATATATTTTTCAAACAAAATAGGCAGAAAAATGCCAATTTGTGGATATGAGATGGTTATTAAGAAATCAGGCAAAATATGCAAGATAGGCAGTTTAAAATCATGAATAAATAATTGGCAATTCAGTGTTTCATGCACATTCAAAGGAAGCACTTTCAGATATCAGTGTGAAAATACGCATTTTCATTGAAATATGGTTCATAGAAATTAGCAATAGGACCGACCTTAAAAAGGCCCTTCCGTCGCCTGCGTTCATAATAAGCATGCGACTCACCTCTCGCAAACACAATTACGTACGTTGCCTCGTCTGATCCGCTAGAGCCTTCTAAATTTCGACCTGATATCAGAATTCCCACAGTACTTCCAGTCATTCTAGCTAGAGTTCGTTGGACCTTTGGGAATGGGGAATAAGCCCTGGATCCAATACTGAATATGAGAGTATACATAGGGTAAAAAAGAAAGGATCTACCGCGGTACGTGGCACGTGGAACAAGGTAACCGCTTCGAGATTCCCCTAGAATTGATCAGTGGAAAGGGCCGAATAGAACAGTCGATCTCTGGCATTATCATTCAGACAGGGGCATACCTCGGCCTGTTATACCCACACGTTTTCTCGAGCCCATGAATACCTACCCCCACTGTTTGACGAACAAGTTCACAATAAATGATAGGGACGAGCGTTGTTGACAAAATGTGTTATCAGAAATATTTGCTCCGTGTAGTAGAAACTATTTTGTATCAAAAACCAGCTACCGATTTGATGTAATAGTCTTGTCAACAAAATAGTTAAACCTCCCAATTCTCTCGCATCTAGCGAATCGAGGACTCAAGAAAACGTTCGGGGATATTACTTAACTGGTACAGGAAATTCGTCTTGGTCCGTTCTCGAACCCATCACCTCCTCGGTCTGCGAAGCTACAGTCGCGGACTCGCCTCCACACTCCAAAGAACTTGGCCAATTACGTCTTCCGAAGTGTTTATTTATGCGAGTGATCGCAGCCTCCCCGTGTGGCGAAAGGCCTCTTCCGTTTAATTCAGCGCTCGGGGCCGCTGGTCGCCGAAGGGCACGGGGCGTTGAGGCGACGCATGTTCGTCGGCTATTTCTGCGGCGGTGGAGGCGGGGCGATGCGGGACGGCGGCGGCGGCGGTGGCGTGCGTGTCGCCTCCGCGTTGCGGGCAGCGTCGACGGGAGACGGCGGCGGCGGGGGCGGTGGTGGCGGCGGCGGCGGCCGGCGCTCCAGTTCCGTGGCCGGCGGTGAACCCGGAACACGCCGCCGCCTCCACCGCCGCCGCCGTCGCCGCCTGCCTCGGCGCGGGCGCTGTGCTGCCAAGTGGCAAAGTATTTATAATGCGGGCTCGCGCCACGCCCCCTCTCCCCCGATTACCCCGCCCTTGCACCCGCACTCCGACCCACCGCACGCGCCCCCGCCGCGGTGCCTGTGCCGCGCGGCCCTAGATGGCAGGCGGGTGGCGATACGCTGCTCGCGCGACCCTCCCGACCGGAGCCTCGCACCCTCTGCTTGAGGAGCCTCAGAGAACCGATGAGAGAAGTGGCGTAGGTCGATGAGAATGTTGTTACTTATTATATGAAGACAAGCGTATGATGAAAGGAGAATTTTTACTCCGGTAGAGTTCACATGAGAGATATGGAGATATTACTATAAGAAGGGACCGCTTTAACAGCTCCTGCTGGACCACTTCTCGCAACATAGCTGCAAGTTGGACCGTGCTCTCATTTTGTCATTGCGTTCATTTACAGTTAGGTCATTTGTAAATGGCTTCAGTACATGACAATGTCATATCTCTGCATGACGTTCATTTGTTTCCCGACCTGTCCAAGTGGTCCCTTCTTAGAGTAACTCTCCATATTTGTGCACTCTACGACAGAGACAACGCTTGCGTTATAACCGGGCCAAACGCATAGTAATCTCGTGCGAACTCTACAGTTGATATAATTAGTGGGAATGCACGAATTTTCTCAATATTCAAAAGAGGATGATAAAAAACAACGTGAAAATTATCATCAAAAAGTAATCCATGTTTTTGTTTTATTTTCTGTTAAAACTTCATTTTTATTAGGAAATTATTTCTCGTAGACTCCAAAGATCATTGTTCTAATAACGTATGCAGTGCGTCCTCTGCAGAAATACAATTTTTTTAAACTTTCGTTACCTCCAAACTAGTCTTTTAGCAGAATTCAATGTTTCTTGAGAAAGTCAAATTAGCTAATTTATATTGCCGTTTGACTCCTGTATAGTTCATGAGTCTCCTTTATTCTTAGAAAGTTGCTAGTAAAAAACCATGACAATATTTGAAAAATACTCATAAGGAAATACTCATTGCAGTGTTCATGAAAGATGTCCAGGAAACTAAGAAGCCAGAGTCCAGGAAAACCTCGGTTAATTGTGTATAACTGCTGCTGCAGGGACCGTGGACGTGTGAATATGAAACACCGGTCGAAAACTGCGAAGTTTTGCAGCCTCGTTTCAGAATGCCCAACCTGTCGCTAGTGAGAAGGTCTGAGAGTGTTAATTTTAGAAACTACGTCCAGAAATCTCAAGGGCAATCTTCAAACTCTCTCCAGAACGTAACAGAAATCTAGAGAAATGAAGTTTACTTAAATAAAAATCATATTATTCTAGTATGTGTTGAATAATGTATTATAATAATACAAACAAATAAAAACATATCATATGTTTTTTAGTGTATTACTCGTACATAATGTATTCAATTATATACATTTTATATTCAAGTATACTATTGTATAAATTTTTCTATTCAAGTATTAAATTATATGTATTTGAAACAGCAGTTATAACATAATAATTGAAATACTTTAATTGTTTCCTTTTTGAATTTGCTGCTAACCACCATCCAGAGGTTTATAAAATGAGTTCTCTGTTTATCATTCTCATTTGCATAGATGTAATGAACACGAAATATCTAATAGATATGCAACATACTTGTATATACATTTTAACTGTTGGAATTACTATTTCTATTAATGGAAATACGGATTATCTCATTACTTTCGGGAAATATATCGACGCAAAAATGCAGTTCTTCAAATGTCCTTTTGCAGTACAGTATATTGTAATTCATAATATTTTATAGTATATTATAATAATAATTCAATATGTTATAAAATTACAGATGTGTTAGTGCATTTATCATTACAACCATTCATTGATATAAAAATTCGAATCGAATACATTTTGTATGAAAATGGTGTCTCAATATATCACTGTAATTTACCGAATCAGGATGCTACCAATTTCGGCACATTCGTTTAGGAATCGTAAAGATCAGTCACCCTGCATGATGTTGAGAAATTTGCCTAGTTCATTCTGCCAAATAAATTAAGTAGTATATATTATGACAAACGCGGCAGCAAAAGGCTGGTCAGCCTGCCTCAACAGTTCCGCGTTGAACAGGTGTGCAGTTTGTAAACGAAATCTTCCGCGACTAGACCTCATGTTTTCTCGCATGTCCTAGGGACTCTAGTCATCTTAAGCAGGAAAAACAAAAAAAAAAACAAAAAAAAAAAGAAAGAATGATGTGACGAATTTCACAGAGTGTTTACTGTAATGGTAGTAGTACTATACTATTAATAATTATTATAAACTCATTTGAAAGCAGAGGCATTATTAGAGGCATTATCGTCAAATGCCACAGAAATACTACTGATGAAGCGAACCTGCTTTCAGCCTTGAAAGAATTAACAGAATATAAAATACGTATGATTCTGTGTTCGAATTATGTGTTTCTCTAGAATATTTTGTAAGAGCTCTTTCAACTTCTCGAATTAGATGAGGTTAATCCCTTTTCATTTTTGGGCGGGGCTACCGGGCGGTTTTGCCACACCTATTTCCCGGCTGCCATCTATCGGCATCTGAGGAACCTGTCAAGAGATGCTGCTGTTACTTCCTCTCCCAGTGAAGATGTCATCGTGCTTCCCAAATGTCACGCCGAGGTACCTTTTACCAATCTTGGCGCATTTACAGTCATTTTCTTCTCCAATTGGTTCATTGACCACACTCTCCCCTATTGCGTCAGTTGCCTGAAGCATTGCTTTCTCAGAGAAATAGGTTCATCTCCATGTTTCTTAGAAGGTATGTGTAAAGTCTCTTCATACAAGTATATCAATTTGTAAGCAGTATTTGCCACATTCGAATTCGATTCATATGGCAATTCATCTTCTCTACAAAGTATTCCGCCTCGAAGATTAATTGATGTTTCCAACTGCATCAACTGCCAAGATCATTAGTCCCATAAGAGTAGTTTGAGTGTTTATCGCGGGAGATGACGGTGGTCTTCCCATGCTGGATAACGAGATTCGGCGCCGACCGATGTGTCGGTTTGCGGGGAATTCTTCAACCAGGTATTTCCCACCAACGGGGCACCGCCCCAGCCAGGTCAAGCTCTACGTTCCCACCTGGTCTCTCGATGTGTGTGGAAGTGTACTGCCTGTTAGTGTGTGTGTACGTAAGGGAGTATGACAAGGAAGAGAAAGGAAAGACGCCTGCGGTCTGTGACCCGTTTTTTAGGTTACTGCTCCGGCATTTTCCTTGCAAAAACAGAATTCGACTTAGCTATCTAGGTAGTGTCATAGGTGCCACCGTTGGGACTCGAACCCTAAGACTTTCTAATCAAAAGCACCGCAGTAACGTCAATGCCCTGAGCCACCTAAGTTGGTCCGCCTCGAAGAAAATGATCACAGTTTTCTTAATTATTAGAATGAAACAGCAAAGCAAACGTAATAAGTAAATTTCTATGAAGATAGAAAATTAAAGTACTAGATTTCTGTAGAAAGCATTCTTAACAACTTATGTGTAAATGACTCGCAAAGTCGATTGTGCGTTTGTCTTGATTCTCTCGATCATTAGAGCAAATACTAAGACACTCCCTTGCCTTGGTTCAAGGCATGAAGGTTTCCCTCTCATAAGTGTGTCATACATTCTGATACTGTTTTGAGCACAAATAAATTAATCGAAAAATAAATATTTGAATCAAAATGTAATTAAGAGACTATTATTGTTTTAGTGAGTTCTGCAATTATTATTCTAGTTCATAAACAAATGTCTACTAAAATTGAAAAAGAAATGATTTGGAGGTGAAGATTGCCTAGTCAGAGCATATGATTTATGAGAGTAGGTAATATTTATTTATGAAATTCGAAGGGTAGAAAGAGTAATAATTCTTTCACCCTTAACCGTATCGATGATGATCCCCACCATTACTGCTCTGGAACGAAAAAACTCAGACGAAGACGCGCTAAACGAACTCCAGAACACGGTCTCTTAACCGCATCCGCGCTTCTCCCCCAGAACCGCCACATAAATAAATGAACAGGTGTGCGGATTTCTAAGAATCCTTCTCCTCCCGGGGGCCAACCCTTCGTCTTCTCCACGGAACGCGTTGTTTTCCCGAAACAGTTGAAGAAGCAGCGCCACAGTCGGTCGCGCGGGCACGCGAGCGCGCACAAAGCGTGCGCGATTCGCACGCGTGGCCCTTTCGAACGCGCGGACACCGCCGCCCACCGCCCTCGCCCCCGCCGCCGCCGCCGCCGCCGCCGCCGCCGCCGCCGCCGCCGCCGCCGCCGCCGCCCGCCGCAGTCGCTCCCCGCGCCAGCGTTCATCATGTTAATGGGCGAGCGGGATTAGGGACGTGAAAACAAGATTTAGCCCGCCATCCCTCAGGGCGCACATGTGCCGGAACGCGCGCCCGCGGCCGCGCCGCCACGCGACGCGAGGCGGCGGCGGTGCGCAGTGGCCGGCACCTCGTGGGCTGCGGGGCACAGCGGGTATTACTGTTGGTTGGAAGGTACTGTAAGGATGAAGATTGGTACTGGGAGATGATGTCACTGCAGTCCCTCTGACCGGAAGGTCTTAGGTTCGAGTCCCGACGGCGGCAGGCTTTTTGAGTCTAGCTTGTCAGCTAGGTCGAATTCAGTAGCTGACTGGAGGAGAATTCTAGCAGCCGGCTGCTCTGATCGGTAGTTTTACGTGGTTTCTCCGATCAACGCCAGGCGAATACCGAAGCAGTACCCGAACAAACGGGCCACGGACCGCGCGCGATCTTTCCTTACTCTTCCTTGTCCTATTCTCTCCTCTTACACACACACTTACACTAACATGCACTACACTACCACACATTCCGGAAGATCGGTCGAGAGCTTACAGCTTGTCCCGGCTGGGGCGGTGCCCCGGTGGTGGGGAGATACCTGGTTGAGGGGTAAACCCCGCTAGTCGACGGTAGGTCGGCGCCAGATCTCGCCATCCAGCGGGGAAAAGATCATCGCCACCTCCCGAAAATAACACGCACTACACTTACGGGACTAATGACGTTGCCTAATGATCGTTGACCCTCCCGAAAACGAAATCAATCAATCATGTAGGTTGGTGATGGTGATTGATTGCGGTCGTGGTAATTGGTGATTATATGATGATGATAGGTGGTCGGTGGTAGTGATCGGTGATGGGTGATCGTTGGTGGTGAAGGGTGATGGCGATTGATGGTAGTAATTACTGTTTATATAATAGAGATGGGTTATGCTGATTCTTTGAAGGAAATAGGTGATAGCGATTGGCTACGGTGGTGAATGATGATTGGTTACAGACCTTGCTTGTTGTTGGTAATCGATGTTGGTGGAAATGATGTTGGTAATGGTGTTATTATTGATAGATTTGTGGCATGGGATGAAGTGTAGGTATTTAAGAGACAGTATTATTGTGATAAAGCATATGATAAGTAAGCTGCGGATTTTTGCTTATTTGCCGATTTTTATCCTTCAATTAAAAATTCAGTATTTTAGGTTACTTATTCATTTTGAGACATTAGTAATATTATAATTTAATACACCTAATGCTTCAAAATGAATGAGCTAAAATATCGTATTTTTAATTGAAGGATAAAAATCGGCAAATACGCAAACATCCGCAGCTTTATGATAATATCTGATGAAAATTATTATCAAAATTATCAAGATGCATGTTTCTTAACAAACTTTTCATTCAAATTTTTAATTGTTTATACCCCTAATAAATGAACCACCACACCAGAGTCTGATATTTTAACTAGGATGTTGACATGACTCGCATGATGGAGTAGATGAAAATTCCCAATTTGGTAAAATAAATAATGAGAAAGAAGTGACGAAAGGGCTTGAAGGGGATTCTTCCCCATTTTTGTTCGTGCAGATTGATTAGAATATATTGCATTAGAATATAAGTTTATATTTTACATTTAAACACTTCTGTTTCAACGCCACTGAGGGAGATGTACGAAATGGTGACGAATTGTGACCTCTCGGATCGTTGTTTCCGGCCACTGCGCCTCCTCGCGGCAGGCAGCGACCGCACAGAGCGCGCTCTATCACGCCGGCGCTTCACTCATTGTTTACTTTGCTAATCATACGCGCGACGGCGACGATGAATGCTCCGCGCAGCCACTTCGTTCTCGCCCGCGCCCGCGCCCTCGCCCGCGCCCCGCGCATGCGCCCAGGCACTCGGAACGCCGCCCACGCTGCGGCCAAGCCTCTGCAGTGGCTGGCTTGCTCCATGAATCGCTACAGAAAGACAACGAATAAAAAACTAAATTGTGCGTGAGCTAAAAACTAAATTTTTTATTTGTTAATCAGGACGATGTCACTTCTCGGTCTGTGGCCGATCTCTCACCCTCACTTTTTCCTTACTTACCAAGGGTTCACAGGACGTTCCTTCCTGTCGCCCTTACTAATTTTTACTGACACTTGCTAGATGAATCGTCTACTACTTCAGCTCTGAAAGATATCCCATATGCTTGCTACAAGTTTTCGCAGGCTACAATAAGAGGAGCGACAACTGCTTTTCTGGCCTCCCTTATCCTTTAAACATTTTACTTCCGTACATATGACATTTAAAGTGCACCTAAAAGTTAAGTGTTTTTAATTTTTTGATGATATTTTAAGCAATTGAAGAAGAATCGCAATTGATTGAAGCAAATTGACTGCGATTTGGCAGCGTACTTTTGAGATACTTTCGTACATTCTTAGACTTTTTAGAAGATTCTGCTGACTTTTGTAATTTTTGACGAATTGTAACAAGTCTTTATGTGGGGGATTGAGTCTAAATTAACCACCTTTCAAGGGTACATTTCAAAGTGTTTTCACGTTTTTGCCGCAAATTCGTTTGTTGTATTGTATGTATACAATGTACAGAATCCAGGTTTTTAATAGTTTTTGAAATTTTAAGAATTTTTCATTTGTTTTATTCTACATTTTTATGCACACTTTCAAAGTCGTACACTGGTCTGGAAATGTCTGCCGATCGATCTCGCTGACGCCACCACCCCTTGGATAACGGATATATTGGTTTTTGGAAGTACTTTACTTTATTTTCAAAATTTTCTCAGAAGTGGCTCTAAATTTTAGTTAAATTTTTTCTCCAATAGGACGAAAACGCTCAAAAAATGACGTAAGTTTCCTTTTCGTTTAATTCTCTGAATTTTCAAAAAAGTGAAGCAGATCTAAACTTTGTCTTACTCCAACTACAATACTGAAGATAACGATTTTCTTCTTAAAAATTTATCTAAAGATAGATTTTTTCTAATCTTCAAAGTTGAATTTTTGAATCAGATAATGTACAATTTTTTTAAAAAAATAAAGGTTTTCGCATAATTTCGCATGTAATAGATGCAATTAAAAAAGGGTTTATCTAAAAAAACGTCTATTTTTTTCTTAAAATTCTTGCATGTATAATACCTCGAATAACACATACACAATATGACATACTCGACATAAACAACATTTTGTTATGTTCCCATGTTTTTTCAAAAATTACTCAAATGCAGGCACAGCTCGTCATTAAAGACTGTGAGGCAGAGCCTCTCCTATAGAAATCTGGCCCCAAAAGAAATTTAAAAATATATTTATAAATGTATTTATTTAGTAATAGTGGATTTCTGAGTTATATTATGTAACAATCATATCAACATTTTTCTTTGTCAGATCGTTATTGGCTGTCCGTAAGGCATTTGAAGCTGTTGAAAGGAAGAGGAAAGAGCCAGTAATTCGGCACTTCATTCCGCTATAAGAGCTGTGTAAAACGAGGCGTGACGTCATGCATACACTGCACATGCTTACCGGTAGACGAAGGCTGCAACCAGGCAGCCTTCAAGGGTGGGGCCTAGTGTCTGAAGAAGGGTGTGCTCACCAGATAGCATTACTATGCAGCTCCGGAAGTAGAACGTTTTAATGTTAATTATGGTGATATGAAAACCATATATTTAAAAGTTTTTTCTAAATAGTAAAGATTCGCTAAGTATCTTCTTGTAAAAATATTGTACAAAGATATTCTTGGAGTGATCTGGGGGCTAACTCCCTCTAATGTTTCAACCAACTAACCGTGCCCATTTAACGTCCGATTTTTGATGAAAAATCATCTAATCAGTTACGTTGGTCAATATCCCTGATAACTCACTGTATCCTACACTGGAAAACTGTCCGACAATGGAGATTGCCCCCTGGGAGTAGAAACCGCACGAGCAATGAGTGCCAACTTTCCGCATTCCAATACCATCGTGCATCTGCTCGAAAATAAATGTATCTAACTACCCCGGCGAAAGATTTAATGGTACAAGTCGGTGACTCTCGGAAATCTTACTTAGAACACTGAATCTTTCCTTACGTGGACTCTCCAATGCTTTCTACCATTCTTTCTTTACTCTACTCGATGGGATTTCACTATGTTGTTTGACTTTAAATACCTTCATACTGCATTACTCTGTTTTCGTCTCATCGCCAGAGTTGACTAGACGTGCGTGGTGTGTTTTATTATTAATTAGCCATGAGCACGCTAGAAAGTTGGAAGTTTTCGTCATTTATCATAACTGTAAGGGTTAGCCCTTTGACCCTGTTTACAGACCTCATAAAAGTGACTAATGAATGTTCTAATTCGAGACTTATTAGGCCACCCACAGCGACGGCTGTAGCTTTAGTACAGAGCCTGGGTCTGTTATCATTCACGCAATATTTGTACACATAAATTTCTTATTTTCACAATAAGCGAGGAAGTGTATATTGTAGATAAATTTTTAGTTTTTAAGTTCTGCGATGCTATTAAAAATAAGTAAACGATAATTACATTTCATTTTTGTGTTAAAGAAAATAACTTTTTGTAAAGCTGCATTTAAATTAGTTTCTATAAGAATGAAAACACTTTCTACACTATTTAGCATGATATGCTGTAATGTTTTGTAGACAAATTTTGCGCAAACATTTTGTACATACTTTTTAACCGGATTGAGCATACAATGCTATCATTTAGTGCAGTTACGTCTGGATGGATGGATATGTGGTCGGATAGATGGATAGACATGCGTTCAGATGGGTGGATATGTGGTGGGATAGATGGATATTTGATTGGATGGATGGATAGACATGCGTTCAGATGGGTGGATATGTGGTGGGATAGATGGATATTTGATTGGATGGATGGATATGTGATCGGATGGATGGATATGTCGTCCGATTGATGGGTACGCGATCGGATGGATTGACATGCAAGTGGATGGATGGATGAGTGGTCCGATGGATTGATGGATGGATGGATGGATGAATGAATGAATGAATGAGAGGATGGATGGATGGGTGGGTGATCGGATGGATGGAAACCCTTAGATACAGTTACACGTGTATCAAGCTGCCATTTCAATCGCTTCATGACTAGAGAGGTGTCTTGCCCAGACCAAAATTCGACCACCGTGAGAGAACACCGCAGAACATTGCATCATTCTCGTTAGTGTTAAGGAACCCCGACCGCTCCTAGGGCTCGCCCGAAGGCTGATGAATGGTGCGTTGGTGCTAAGCGCTGTGCGCCCTCCGCCGCCGTCGCCTGAAGGCGCGTCTTGTGGACCAATTGCGCCGGTTTCCGGTTTGCCGCCGCTATTAATAGGCGCAGGCGGCTGGGCAAGGAGGCGGGGAGGGGGAGGAGGTGGAGGAAGGGGATACGGGAGGTGCGGAAAGGGGCGAGGCGGAGTGGGGAAAGAGTAGCGGAGAGAAGGAAAGAGAAGGAAAAGAAAGTAGGGGCTTGGCAGACCAGTTGGAGTGGAGTGTTGCTGAGCGGAAGGTTGTGAAGGAAGAGATATAGAGAGAGGATGGATGGGATGTGAAGGGAATGGGAGAGGCTGGAATGGGACGGAAGACGCGAGGATTGGATGAGAGAGGCGGGAGTGTGATGGGTGTGGCGAGGAGAGGTACGTAGAGGGAAGAGACGGATGCAAATGGGGGGAGAGGGGGAGGTGAGGAAGGAGGAGGAAGAGGTGTGGATGAAGAATGGATGGGGAGGGAAGGGAGTGGGAGAGGCTGTGGTTGGACGGAAAAGGAAAGGATTCGATGAGAGAGGCGGGGATGGGATAGTTGGGTCGGAGAGGTGGACATTGAGGAGAGAGGCGGAGGGGAAGGGAGGGAGAGGTGAGAAGAGATGGGAAGGGAAGAGGTATGGAGAAAAGATGAATGGAACGGGAAGGGGGTGAGAGAGGGGGGATGTGATGGTTGGGCGGGCAGGGGTCGTAGAGCAGGGAGGCAGGAGGGGAGGGAGAGAGGAGGATGGGGAGGGATGAGGAGGAAGAGGTGTGGATAAAGGATGGATGGGGAGGGACAGAAATGAGAGAGGCGGGGGTGGGATGGGCGGGGCGGGGAGGGGGCATAAAAGGGAGAGGCAGTGGTGGAAAGGGAGAGGTGAGGAAGGGAGGACAGATGAGGTGAAGGGGAGGGGCGGGCGCGTGGGGCCGGGCCGGGAGCGTGACTGTTGCCAGTGGCGGCGCCGCCAACCTGCGGGCGCGGAGGGCCGCGTGGCGTGGCGCGTGCCAGCCGCGCGCGCGCGCTGCCAAGGCGACCCACTGCACTCCCCGCCAAAGCGGCGCACGCCCGCCGCCCACTAACCGCGTGACGTGCGGACTAGCACACGCTCCTCGCCACAATTCAGTCTTACTGTTGTTCAACCCTGGGATGCATGGAGCCGGAAAATTACATGAATGCACATACACATACAGGCCCTGTACAATATACACTCGAAAACTGCACATAATTTTTTTTATTCTTAATAACTTCATTTTTAATAATTTCAATAGAAGTGGACTAGTAATATTAAACAAAGGATTATTTATTTAAATAACTATTAAAGAATTAACTAACTAATTAAAAGAAACAGTTATTTCTGCATTGGTCCCTTTGGTGAATGATGACGAAGTTTCTCTTCGTATTTTCTACCTCAGTTTTCAGCTCTTGGGCTAATTGCTCCCTCTCAGGATTTTTTTAAATTCAAGGAATACGAATATAGAATAGGAATATGCAGGTTTCGTCCAATAACCAGGAACACGATGTATTACAAATGAAAGAGTGGACTCAGAGTGAGGCCCAGGGAACTCAGGTATTTTGTAAAATCTCTGTCGATTGCTCCAGAAGCCTCAATTACTACGGGTGGTCATCTGTTTACAACATATTTTTCCACACCTCTGTGGAGAGTATGATGTGTCGTTATTCCTTCTAAATCATTCTGAAATCTGCTAAAGTGTTCGCGTCTACTTGCTTTCTTCTCACAGTTGTTGGAAAGATATGGCGTGGCACCACCCCCTTCGATGATCTGACAGGATACCACCTCGTGGCATTGAAATACGTCGAATTTGAAAATATGGTATATTTTTACTGTTATTATTATAATCATATGTATTTCAAAATACATTTTTAAGTTGGGAATCAAGCGGCTCAGTACATAGAGTAGATTCATTTCACCTCGTATATCGAAAGGAGACCCTCTGATTTGGTATTCATGTATATTCGCCATTTATAATAAGTAGAACAGTGTAGTGTGTTGGATAAATTTTCTAAGAGTTAGTACAAAATGAGTTATCAATTTGTGCTGTCCGGTTGTGGGCACAAAATCTCTGAACTGAATATTGTCTTGAAATTCATATCATTTAATGTGTGTGAATTTACGCATTTATATACAGCTTTGGTATCAACAATGAGATGTCATTGGGAAAATATTTTCAAAAAATGTAGTTTCTCTCTCTGACAGTTGAACAGAATATTTCATTGCAAAAACAAGAAAAATTTACAACAGAATCTTACGAACCGGGAATGCTAAATTTAGCGGGTTATAAGACTGGTAGGGCAGTTGCGGTTTGTAGCTTTCTAAACCAAACAAGAGCACAGATCCCCTCAGAGTCAGCTCGGAGTCTGTGTGTCATGTTCCAGACGTGTGAACAGCGAACGGCCCGGAGGTGGCTCGCGGTCGTTTGGCAAGAGGTGGAGCTCGGGTGCCCCGTGCGATTAAAGAAATAAACTGCGCGGCGGTGAAGGCGGTGGTGGCGGCGGCGGCGGCGATGGAGACGGGAGGCGTAGGGTAGGTTAGGTTGTGAATGCGAGGGCAGTGGCGACCGTTATGTCATGACGCGTCGGAGGAAATGGAAGAGGTAGACGCGATCATGACGGTGCTCTAATGATGATGGTCGGATGATACTAATTCTGATGGTAGGAAGGAGAAAGAAAGAGACAAAAAGAGAAACAGAAAGAAAGATCCAAAAAAGAAAATGAAAGAAAGAAATAGCCAAAAAAGATAGAGAAAGAAAGAGACAAAGAGAAAAAGAAAAAGGGAGAAACAAGAAGGGGAAGTGGAAGCAGTAGATAGAGAAAACGACAGAAAGAAAAAGAGAAAGGTTAGAAAGAGTAAGATTGGTGAGAAACAGAAAGAAGGGGAAAGAGTGAGAGAAAGAGAATGATAGTGAAGGTTAAGTATGGAGAGAGCAATTGTTTCTGTGAAGGCGGTACTAATAGCTGCAGTAACAATATTGGGTGCAGCGTTTCCTTAGGGAGATTGGGCGATGACGCATTGATGGTGCTGGGAATGGAGAAAGCGAGGGTGGAGACTGGGGAGGAGGTCGTGAATGTGACGGTGGCGGCGGCTGCTGCATCTTTCCCTTCCAGGCACTGTACATCGCCACTGATTCGTTATGAAATACGCCGGAAAAGTGATTTTAACCCGTCCCGTTTTTCATATTACAGTAAATGATGCCGTATATTTTAATAGGTGGTGCTGAATTAGGCAATTAAATTCTCTGATGTCCGATAAATAAGAAAATAAGAGATGTAGTGATGTCCAGTTCAAAATATAAAGCGTTAAATAGAAATATACGTTGAAAGGTTTATGGATTATATTTTTTATGTTTTGTAGAAGTCCGTTTTTTATTAGGGAGGTGAAAAAGTAGTTTTGGCTGGAGATCTTGTAAAATTATGAACCTAGTTTTTGATAGTTATTATGATTATTATTAGTAAAATTATGAACCTAGTTAATTTTATACGCATCTTTTTTATCTCCACAGTTCATCTTCTCACCTTCCATTTAGTTTCTTTTATAGCATACTAATGTTTGCAAAAGATAAATTATGGGGGAATTTTAACTGCAATTTCACTCGAAATATAAATGTTTTAATCAAATTTACAGATATCAATATCATTACTACCTTAAACAATGATCTTTAAGCAGCGCAAGATCCTTCCTTCTTCTTCTGTCCTTTATCATCTGTAGGGGCGGACTAATCACTATTTTCTCATCCTCCTTTACCTCATATTCCGTGGTACTTCCGGGATTCATGAGCGTCACAGTTTTTTAGTACAGTTTTGCCACACTTTGACTAATATCAGCAAAACGTACGAAATTCTTCCGCTTCTTTAACTTCTTAAACGAACTTCCTTAACTGACCACCTGTCAGATTTAAACCGACTAACCTGCCAGTAGTTAGAAACCAAAATCTACAGTCCAAGAAGGTCAATTTATTAAACTATTTTTAGTTGAAATGTTTTATGATGTTTCATTAATAGTAAATCAATAGTTCAGTTTATGAATCAAAATACTTTTGTTTTTATCGAACATTAGCTAATAATGGTTTGCCAAGTGAAAGTTGCAAGGCATTACAAACCGCAACGGATAGTTCCGGAACATTACGTCGCCTTGCGCTTAAGACAGTTGGGAACCTTTTCTTCCGGGGGTAACGACGTCTCGCCTCTTTAACCGGGACCCCGCGGAGCCCACTCTCGAGGAAGAGGCCATGATCTACCTGTTACGCGTCTGAGATTAAGAATGAAGTTGGGTCTCTTACGGCGACAGAATTTTGTAATTATATAAACAATAACATTGCTTAGTATCGTATATACAGTACATAAATAATATGCAATATGATAACAAATACGTTTATTACTTAAAAATTTACGATGGCCCCCAAGTGATCGACTGGATCCGCCCCTGGGGTGCATGTTTCTTCATGGGCAAAGCCCGAAAAGCCCTTTATTTCATTCTTAACCTCAGAGGCACTGTAGCACCGCATGCTCCTCCCCTCCGCTCCACCAACTCCTCTCCATCGCTCCGTTCTTCCGCTCGCGGGCCGCGCGTGCGCCCGCGCTCTTCTTTCATAAATCCTCCCGTTAAAGACCGCGTGGGCCGTCGGAGCGTTCGCAAATGAAATCAGTCTCGACGAGGGATCGCAACGCCTCCCATTGTGTCGATTCGGCGAAATACAAACGTGGAATTTTCATTTGCATCGTACCAGACGGGCCGCGCCCCATGATTACCGGCTGGGTGAGGCTGAGCGGGCGGGCGGGCGATCACCGAGTTCGACCTCCCCCCTCTCACACGCGCTCGCCCACGACCGCCCTCGTTGCGCGGGCGAGCTGACGAGGGCGTTTTGTATCGATAGTGATCGTGCGTCGAATAATCGTGTGCTATTAAATGTAGGATGAATCGATTAGCCTTCGTAAACTATCCATCGGCGTCTTTTGGATTAGTGAAAAGACCTGAGACATTCTGCTTACAAACGCTTGCAACTTACTTACAAACGCGTCTGTAGTCGGTATTTTTTTTACCTCAAAATAATTAAAAATCTGTGTGTGTCATAATATAGAGAGAAGTGCCAAAGGTTCTTTTAGTTTTAGTTATTTGTTACTTGTGGATATTTGGAGAAGTTTGAATATCGCATTGTTATGAGTTACATTGTGTTCTATACTTCAAGGGAAAGAACATCATTCTATTCTTAACATGCACAATGACAAAAGACAATTTTTTTTATATTTGTTAATTGGGTTCAGAAAAACGCCAATTTTTTATGAGCACTCTCCGAAACACTCATTTGTTGCCCCTATTACGCGAGATGAATCTAACCGGTAGCCTTGTGTGATTTCTCCGATCTATATCAGGCGAATACCGCAGCAGTACCCTAACAAATGGACCATGGAGCGCGGGCGATCTTTCTCCTGGTCTCTACCTGGTCCAATCCTGTTCCCTTACACACACACACATACCCTTACGTGTATTGTACAGTGTCACATTACATACACTACGCCACCAAACATGCCGAGAGCTTAGAGATTGTCCCAGCTTGGTCGTTGCCACTCGGAGGGAAGATACCTGGAAGGGGAAATATTCCGGAAGCTAACGTGTATGTCGGCGGCGGATCTCTACGTTATACCGTCACATCTCTGGATAAAAGATTCACTGCACAAACGGGACTAATGTCAATATCACTTGTCGAGACCAAGAAACATCACTTGGATACATGCCACGGTATCCGTATACTCGAACCCCAGGACCTCCAGGTCAGCTTCACTGCAGAGATAACTGCATTATCTGCATGGCGACTCATATCCAACTCTGTTGTTTTCCAGAATGTTACAGGAAAATTTTTATGATATTACGTTAAGAAACGTTAAAGAAAACTAATATTGTGTAGGGGAGGAGGAAAACCTTCTCTTAAGCATGTTAAATCCATAATTTTTGGGAAAGCATATAATGTTAATTCCATAATTTTTGGGAATCCACTCCTGTTAGATAACATGTATTAATGATTGAAGCAATGAATAACTAGAACATGCTAAGAAATCCGTTTACAAATATTTGTTTATAAACAAGATGCATTTTTAAATATTTAATAAAGTTTATAAACAATATTTTGTACATTTTTTATGATATACATAGTTTTTTTCCCGGACTTCTTTTACACAAAAGATAATTCTGTAAAAATGTTTATACACTATTATTACTATTTTAAAATAGAAAAAAATATAAAATTAGAGGAAAATGGCTTTGAAATTTCACTGCCAAATTTTGCATTCAGCCCTCACTCACCTGTTCCCTTCTGAATATTCTGGGTCAGCTAGTTCCACCTGCATCTTCTTTTAATCTTTAAATCTGTAATAAAATTCCTTAATCTATTTACAAAACCAATATTTATATTCTTTTTACTGAAGAGAATCTTTATCTTCAAAGAAATATTTACTTAATATTACTCACTAATACGGCTGACGTTGATTTGACGAAGTAGATATCATTACATGCAACATTGTTATCAGAAGTTTTATGTTTTGAATGCAGATTTACGTGAAATTTAGGATTTATAAACTGAACCTAAAAGCCTCACTACAAACAAAATAATATATATGTGTGTGTGTGTGTGTGTGTGTGTGTGCGCGTGTGCGTGTGCGCGTGTGCGTGTGCGTGTGCGCGTGCGCGTGCGCGTGCGCGCGTGCGTGCGTGCGTGTGTGTGTGTGCGTGTCGTAAATAATTAAAATGTTCCATTTCTTCCCTTCGGGAGGGGTTAAATCCAGTTTTTAATAGATAGGTGTCCTCTCGAGTGTCTCGTTGGTTAGAGTGGTCTCTTGCCACGGCAGAACCCCGGGTTCAATTCTCGGCAAATTATAGCTGTGCACTTTCCTTACAAATGTCCCAGTATCTATTGCTGTGTGATATTTTGAGAACTCGCACCCTAAGGTTAAGAAGTCCAGCATATACAGTGCTGGAATGTCTTCGTGCCCCTTATCCCATGGCGGAGAGTCTGAGTCACCGCTGGTAAGAGAAGGCCCTTAGCGGGTTCTCAAGCCAAATGACAGGTAGGCACGTAGGTAGGTGAATATGTAGGTACATCGAGAAACAGACATTTATGCATATACAGACGGATATATTGCTAGATAGTCGTAGATGTAGAAATCCATCACTCCGTGCAAAGTAGCCGCCACAAATACCGATCGTCAGCGATCTGGAACTGGAGCTGCGCGTAAGTTTATTATTCCCAGCATCAGACCCTAAATAAATAATGGCGAAAGAATAGAGATCGTGTACGTATTTATTTAAGATCATTTATGCTTGATTGACGTTTTAATGAATATAGAATAGTGATGATGTGATGAAGATAGTGATGTGATGAATAATGGACAAGTGCTGGAGTGAGAAGGTAGAGAAACAGGAGTAATCGAGAAAGCCCGCCGAGGCGTTGCTTCATATACCACATATTCCACATGAAATGTCTGGGGATCGAACTCAGGTTCCAGCATTGGAATGCGTATGCGCGAGTCATTATGTCACGTGTCATCTGGCCCCTCCCACGTACAGCGTCAACCGAGAGCTGGTATTTTGAGGAGATCACACAGAGAGCAATAATAAAGCTCACAAATTGAATAAAATCACATTTTGACTTGATAGTATTAGGTATTGCCTGAATTTTATAAACATGTAATTTTGGTAACGTTCAACGTGTTCAAAGGGAGGTCCTTAAAACTCTCGGTAGAGTAATAACTAATAGTTATTATATGTATGCGGATATGTGGTAACATCTCCACTTTTCTGTCCATCACACTACTCAAATCAGGCAATTGGTCTCAGAAGTGACTGATGATCACTGATGACGTTGACGACAGTCCTGAAAAGGGTGAGTCATATAGACAATACACATGATTAATTTTTTTGACGTGAATATTTAATGAGCGTAGTTTTCAGAAAAAAACAAAGTTTTGTCCAGCTTACATTGTAGCGAATTAGCAAGAAAACGTTCAAATACATTGGGATCATAGGTTCCAGTCCCTACGATTACTGTTGTTCGACACGAGATAAATAGCTGGATCCGACTAATTTTCTACCTGGAATTCTAAATCCCCGCAGCTCTGACGGGTCGATTTCTCCGATCAGGGCCTGGCGGATGCCATAGCACATTAGACCGGAGATAAACCAAGCACAATCCTTCAACCTTCTCAGACGATTTGATGATACACATTCTCCATGTGGAACACCCGACAAATTCTCAAGACAGTTCTATGACAAGGCAACATTCTACACGAGCTCGAATCCAACTGCAGAAGAATAAGGGGAAAAATATATTCAGAAATGCAGCAAATAATGGTGTCCCGCAGGGGCTCCAAGCGAGACCCATGATGTAGCCCCTGGAGCGAAGAAGCCCATCACCCTGAGCGAAGTGGCCGCCTCCGCCGCGCGCCGTCAGCGAGCCGTAATTGGGGCTGCCCGCGATCACACACCGCCTGGAATGCCGCGGCGCCGCCGCCGCCGCCGCAGCCGCCGCTCGCTGCCACCGCCTCCGCCGTCCCTGCCGGATATTTCTGGAGATTCGCTCAGCGCCTGCACGGAAATAGCGCCATTTTTTGGGGCGGGAGAGGCCGCTACCGCTAACGCCGCCGCCACCGCCGCCACCGCCGCCACCGCCGCCACCGCCGCCACCGCCGCCACCGCCGCCACCGCCGCCACCGCCGCCACCGCCGCCACCGCCGCCCCCGCCGCCCCCGCCGCCACCGCCGCCACCGCCGCCGCCCCCGCCCCCGCCCCCGCCCCCGCCCCCGCCCCCGCCCCCGCCCCCGCCCCCGCCCCCGCCCCCGCCCCCGCCCCCGCCCCCGCCACCGCCACCGCCACCGCCACCGCCACCGCCACCGCCACCGCCACCGCCACCGCCACCGCCACCGCCACCGCCACCGCCACCGCCACCGCCACCGCCACCGCCACCACCACCACCACCACCACCACCACCACCGCCTCCTTCGTGTCACACTCACCACTACCGCTATCACCCCCTCGAGCTGGATCTTAATGAGACCGGATGAGGCCCACGGCCCGTGGACGCGGCCGGCCGGTAAAAATGTCCCCGCCTGCGGAGCTGTCTGCCGCGTGAATTGTGGCCCTCTCGTCCGGTCCCGTCCGCGCACAGCGTAGAGCTGTTTTGCCGGTTATTTGATGACGCCTGCTCTACCTGTGTCTATGAGATGTTTCTGCTGTATGTCATTCCGTATTTTCAGACTGCCTTGATTCGTAAATCTTGTTCTTGGCGAAGGTATGTTGCTTCAAGTTTCAATTAGATTCAAAATGTTATTCTCAATGATAAATTCTTGCTGTATTCTACAGTTAATAACTTTAATGTAGAATAAATTATTTTACTATTTATAAAAGATACATTAATGCTTGTTAAGAAACGATAGAACACGGATTGTCAGGCTATATTATGATCTGATTTTGCCATATGAGCGTTTCTATCCAAAGGGTTAAAAATAATATGGATTCCGAATTTTGCAGTTTTTCGCCGGAAATTTCTGATAAAATAATCAAGGTAATATAAATGAATTGTTTTAAATTTTACCAACACCTTCGGTTTATTCACAAAAAATAGAATATTGTTTTTCATGAGAATTAATTAGTACTAGCTACTGGATCTGTGTGAATATTCTGGTTTTTGAACATCATTTAGAAGTGAAAATATCATAATTCTGGATATTGGCTTGGAACTGCCAACCTCTGAACTATGTGTTATAGCACCTTGTATTGTGCTTGAGGAAAGATACTAAAATTCCCAAGCGTTGAGATTAAATTTCCCAGAAAATCAAATTGTCATTTTAATCTCATCTAGAATATTATTTGTCTATCTATTCCTGTCTAATCTAATTTTACATTGATTTAATATTATTTTCTGTAACTGGCCACTCGTTGTACGGAGTAGGGGTCTCGGGAAAGACTATATCATCCTAAACTTAAGATTCCAAAAGGCCTAATTTTTTTACGGTTTAAGAAGTGTAACATGGACCCCACTTGTCCCCACATGTCCCTTAACCAATTCTTCAAAACACGTGTCCCAAAAAAACGTACAAAACTTTTGTTTTTCGGAACACGAAAGTTTAGTCTTAAGGGCCTAGACGTTTCTTTCCCGAGTTACATGCGATTGTAGTGTGTTTCTTTGTCTGTTCCTTCTATGAAAATCTACAAACTTCAATTATTCGTCATAAACCTATTTGATACAGGACTCGGGAGTAATTCCTTGTCCAGTAATATCACAATTAAACCTTAGTTACTCGCGCTATGTTTTGTCACACAAGTACCCGCGCGGCGTACTTTGTACGCCATGTCTATTTTGTTAGAAAAATGAGCTCTGTGACGCCTAAATAATATTTGGAGATAATTGTTATTCAGTTTTATTTGAAATACATACGTATTACGGTTTTTATTAAATAATAATGATTATAAATAAAGCATATTAGGCTTCAGAACAATTTTTGCATTTGATGACCTTTTACATTTGAATAATATATTCGTTGCATGTAAATGTGTTGCACCAGTTAGTAGTAAGTGCAGTAATAATTGCCGTAGTGCGTTTTTTTGCTCTTCCGCAAATGTGACAGTGATTTCTTAATTTTGTTGGTAATTATTCTTGATAACGACTTCCAGTTTTTGTAAATTTACTGAAAACCTGTGTTTTATTTCACTTCGTAACCTTGTCTTTGACAAGGAAAACACCTCTATATTCTAAATCGCTGCTTGAATAATCACTAGCAAAATCAAGCTCAGAACACGTGTCATGTTTAGTCTCGGCCACTATTTCTTTCCCAGAAACACTTGCAGCATCGCAAATCTCGTCTTCTGACGATTCCTCATGTAATAATTCTTTTGTAATACGAACGTTTTCCAACAGAAATATAATCGTATAGCCAAGACAGTAAATCTTACGCAACTGAGTTTCGAGGAGGATGTAGCTGAATGCCTTCTGCGAGATTAGGTCCAATGTCAGAACGCGCGTTGATGTTATCTGACACCTACGACGATAACAATTCCAGTGGCGTACAAAGTACGCCAGCGCGAGTAACTAAGGGTTAAGGAATTGTGTCGATCGTTTCTTATGAATTAAAAAAATATCATTTATCTTTGGCGTATTCTGTATTATATTATTAACTATACCTTGAATGTCCTTGGGACAAGAATCGCAAAACGGAGAAAGAGGCCGCGAAGAACCCAGCGGGCGACATCTCCCGCGCTGCTCGACGCAAAAATAGGGCTTCGACCTAGAGAGCGGAACAAAACACAATGGCGCGGTATTTTAAGCCGCAAACTCGCGCCTTTCTCATATCCACCCGCGGCCCCGCGCCCTCGCCGCATTCTTACGTCACGACAGGTATTTATACCGGCGCAGGTGGGGCCTCTCGCCGCCAGCCTCCGCGCCTGCCCGGCGGCTCGCCCCGCCCCCGCCCCCGCCCCCGCCCCGCTTCGCCATCGCCCGTCACCCCCTTGTCGCCTCTCATCTCTCTCCACACCGGCTCCGCTCGCTTCGCGGCCTGGTTTAGTTGTGATGACGATGAACTCTAGTGGCTGACCAATCTCATAGTTACTCCACCACAGAATTACTCCCCTGTCCGCTCTATCACCAACAAACCCCAAATCTGCTATCCTCCATAGACTTGTCAATATCTGGATAGGCTTCCAAAAGATGACTTAAAAGACACCTCAAAGACTCATTCAGACCACATTCTCATGACAGACCTATCACAGGCAACTTGTCGCGCGTCATCTCTCTTTACACCGACTCCGCTCACTTCGCGTTCAGGTTTCGTTCTGATGCCGATCATATTCAGTGGTAGATCAGCCTCAAACGTGCCCCCGAACACTCGACGTTCCTGTCAGAATTGCTCCCCCATACACTCCACCTCAAACAAACCCCAAATCTACTCCAGGTTCTCCATAGACTCGTCAATATCTGGACACACAGATAATCTGGACACAATGATGTCTTTAAGACACCTCAAAGATTTCACAAACTCATCACAAGCCTACCACTAACCCACTACAAATCCACCACATGCCCACCACATACAAGAAATCTACCACAAACCCCTTGTCGTGTCTCATCGGTCTCCACACCGGCTGTGTGAAGACCACACCGGCCTAGTTTAGTTGTGATGACGATCATATCTAGTGGTTGACCACCTCAAGTGTGCCGAAACACTCCAAATCTTTCCTTCCTCTTCCTTGTCCTATCCTCTCCTCTTACACACACACTAACATGCACTACACTCCCACACATGCCGGGAGACGGTCGGGAGCTTGCAGCTTGTCCCGGCTAGGGCGGTGTCCCGCTGGTGGGAGATACTTGTTAAGGAGAAAACCCTGCTAGTCGACGGTAGGTCGGCGCCAGATCTCGCCATCCAGTGGGGAAAAGATCATCGTCACCTCCCGAGAAAAAACACACACTACACTTACGGGACTAATGACCTAAGTATTTGAAGCGCTCGGAAACACGAATCAATCAATCAATCCACATCTCTCTTCACTCCGACTCCGGTCGCTTCGCGTCCAGGTTTCGTTCTGATTCCGATCATATTCAGTGGTAGACTAATCCCAAACGTGCCCACAAATCTCCCAAGTCCACCCCAGAATTACTCCCCATACAGTCCATCTGAAACACACTCCTAATCCACTTCAGGTCCCCCACAGACTCGTCAAAGTCATCATACACTACCAAAAAGATGCCTTTTATACACCTCAAATTCTTCACAAACTCATCACAAGCGTACCAGTAACCCACTACAAATCCATCACATACGAGAAATATACCACAGACCCCTTGTCGCGTTTCATCGCTCTCCACGCCGGCTCCGCTGGCTTCTCGGCCTAGTTTAGTTGTGATGACGATCTTATCTAATGGTTGACAAACTTCAAACGTGCCCTCAAACCTTTCAAGTCCACCCCAGAATTACTCCTCATACAGCCCATCTGAAACAAACTCCAAATCTACTTTAGTTCCTCCATAGATTCGTCAGATTCTCGCCACCCATTCACCCACCCACCACGCAATTCCTCAAAGACGACTTACATCTCAAAGACTCAACACAACCATCATAAACCCTCCACTAACTCACCTCTAATGTACCATATGCCTACCATGTACAGTAACAATAAACATACCATACCACAAATCGCTCACAAACTCACTAGAAACCCACCACATGTTCGCCACAAACCCACAATCAACATCAACAAACCCATCATTAATCCACCAAAGATACACTAGAAACCTACAACAAATCCACCACTAAACGATCCAAAACCACCAGGAATCTACAAGAAATTCTCCAGAAAGTCATTGCCCACAAACACGTCACAGAATCACACCAACACAATGTTGTCCTCTGCTCGGCCCCTTCTCGAAAGCTAGGACGACTATCCTCGCTCTCAAACTAACCTGCAATTCCCGACACTCCACTTTGTCTATACACACCTTTCATCTACTAACTTTATTGTCTCCTCGGTTCTTCGCTGTCCTCTTGTCACCATCACATGCCTCCGTCTCTTGAGCTTGCCCGACGCTTTTTGGCAGACTCTTTACGCTCATTGCCCAACTCAGCGCCGCCTTTTTTGATTCCTTCGCTCGTAATTTCTGTTATCAACATGGCCAATAGTGCACTTATGCTCACTCTTAATTCTGCTTTCCTAACATTACTACCGCTTTACCCAGCCGTCCAAACTCTTTTACAACTATATAGTTCTGTGAATTATTTTTAAAATGTCATTCCGTCTTTCAAACGATGTTCGCATATACACAAGTCGAAAATACATGTATTTGGAATATAATAATGCAAATATGTCATTCTGCCTGGCAACTTCAGAATTAGGGACATCTTGATGCAAGTAATTGAAAATATAATGTTTAATTCCCTTCAAAAATCTTAATTCCTCATTTATAACTCGGTTACAATCTTCAACACGAAAGCAAAGCTAATTCTTGGGTGATAAATTTTAATTTGCAATAGATACTAGCTTAGTTTGCACTAGAATTCATGATTCGAGACCGTGGAGGTAAAACACCGTGGAATCAACAAAAATCACTCATGAAACAAGACTTAAGATCAGTATTTTTTCTGCCTTTTATTTTGCTTCCTGTATACTTTATCAGTTCGAATCCCTCAATTTCAATTTTCAATTGTAAACTAATAGCCTCGATATTCTCCCCTGAAAGCACTCTTCACAGAGGATCCATTAATCATAAAATATTGGTAATATTTCACATTTTTATTCCCTTGAGTGATTATGCAGATGCACGGGAGATGGCTGTGGAGCTTATAAGAGAGCCGCAACAAAATCACTGCGTGGGTTTAGCAACTTCCTGCGGGAGCGCGTGCCGCCAATCGGCGAACGGAGGGTGGCGCGTGGCTGGTGGCCGGTCGTGTTGCGTGACGAGTGGCGCGAGGGGATGGCGCGAGGGGTTGGCGCGAGGGGGTGGTGCGAGGGGCTGTCGCGAGGGGGTGGCGAGAGTGGTGTGGCGCGAGGGGTGTGGCGCGAGGGGTGTGGCGCGTGGGGTGTGGCGCGTTGGGTTTGGCGCGTCGGGTTTGGCGCGTCGGGTGTGGCGCGTGGGGTGTGGCGCGTGGGGTGTGGCGCGTGGGGTGTGGCGCGTGGGGTGTGGCGCGTGGGGTGTGGCGCGTGGGGTGTGGCGCGTGGGGTGTGGCGCGTGGGGTGTGGCGCGTGGGGTGTGGCGCGTGGGGTGTGGCGCGTGGGGTGTGGCGCGTGGGGTGTGGCGCGTGGGGTGTGGCGCGTGGGGTGTGGCGCGTGGGGTGTGGCGCGTGGGGTGTGGCGCGTGGGGTGTGGCACGTGGTGGGTTGCGCGTGGTGGGTTGCGCGTGGCAGGTGGCGCGTGGGGTGTGAAGCGTGGGGGTGGCGCGTGGGGGTGGCAAGCGGCGGGTGGCGCGTGGCAAATGGGGGTGACGCGTGGCGGATGGCGGGTGGCGCGTGGCGCGTGGAAGCTCTAATGAAAAGCGCGTCGCATCGCGCCGCCCCTCCCAGGTGATAAACGCGGCGCGGAAACCTCTGCACAGCGCGAAATCGCGCCGGCCGCGCCCCGGCCCATGATTCAGCACCCCGCCTCGCCACTACCCGCCACACCGCGCTGCCGCGGCTGCGAAATTTAGATGTTTTCGTTTAACCCGCTGCCCACAGCCCTGTGCCTCCCTCCTGCTCACCGCTCTCGCTCGGCACGCGGCACGTCGGATTCCCACCAGTTATCTCACCACTGCTGTCGGCTCTTCTGTCATCTTCTTGCCATATCCTCGTCTTTCCCGCAATTGTTGCGTCTTTATCCTGACCTATTCCCGACACTTCTCGCGCTCCTCCCACATCTTTCGGCCACCGCCCCTGTTATCGCCCCTGTCACCATCCCCATGCCCGTCGTCGCCACATCTCTCGGTCACCACCCCTGTTACCGCCCCCGTCACCATCCCCGTGCTTGATTTCGCATTATTTCATATACTCACCCTTTCCCCATGATTGTTATGTCTCTTCGCGTTCTCTCCTCGCAAAAATAGTTCTCTTCCCTCCTCTCGCCTCATCCGTCAGTCCTCCTCACCCTTGTCTTACCCGTTACCCATCTTCCGTCATTCACTCCCCACATTATCCCTTCCCTGTCTTTATCTTCTTTCACTAGCTGTCCACCCATTCTTCGTCAGTTACATTCCTTTTTCGACAACACATGTCCCATTCTTTCACCTCACTTTCCGTCAGCCTCTTCCCTATGCCACTGTCCATTTTGTCGTCCGCTCGCTGCATTATCTCCGTTCTCTCCGCTCTCATCTCGCTACACAACCAGCCTGCTCCCAGCCCATATTATGCCAATCCTCCTACCACTTCTCTCCCGCTTTCTACCTATTCCCTGCTTTTATCACACCGTTCACATCACGTAATGTCCGTTGTTCCGTGTCAGACGTTCCCTGCTCGCTTCGTCTTCTCCCCTTCGTTAGACGGCTCCCTGCTTCCTGTTCGTAGGCCGCTTATCCCCAGATAGACACGCCCAAACCTCTCCCTTCTCTCTTACTTATACCTGAGTTTCTCTCTCTCTCTCTCCTATCTGTTTGTCGCTCGCCGCCCTCTCCCTTTGTTTCCGCCTGCTTCATCCCTTCCCCTGCCCTTTCCCTCGCGCGCTCACGCGCGCGCACACCCACACACGCATATGCGCGCACACATACGCAAACACGATATACGCATGTGGACCCGTTCGGCCCGGGTGACCGCTCGACCAGCGAAGAACGACCATCCTGACAGGTACGAATTGTGTCGCGAGTGGTGAAAAGGTAGTTCGTTCTGTTCTCTCAATTAAATATTGACCTGGTGGGTTTTCAAGCGTAGCGGCTATCGACCCGTGTGGCTCTATGGGCAGTTTGTTTTCTTGCTGAGGGATAAAGCGGTTCAGATAATTCTGTGCGAGTCTAAGCGTCGTAAGTTTCGAACTGACGATGTCATTTTTTACAAATTAATGGAAATCTTTAAAGAGTGTTTCTGTCCACGATATATTGAAACATTTAAATATGAAAGAATATATTATAATATTCCTGTTAATACTTAAAAACATCTTAAAACATGATAAATTCTGATTATCAGACGTTTTCTCTATTTTCTTCTTCCATTCCATGTTATTTACTTACTAATCATGTGTAAAATTAATTTTGAGGGCATTATTTACAAATAATATTACTGCCGAAATTAGAAACGTAAGAGATTTCCATTTTACCTTAGTGACAGGCGGATGGTACTGTACTGTACTGTTACTGTTAATGTAAATTAACACAAATGTAACTCCAAAATTGAATCTCAACAAATTTTCGATTTTACCAAACCAGTGGTGGCGCACTGCATTATTGTCTTGTAACCTGAATTACATAAATTCTGAGCTGACTTACGTATTCTCAAGTATTTCTTCTTAAGTATTTTCACTATATTCAGTCGATGTTTTTTGAGACAATATTGATATTTAGGACAATGTTAAACTTACATAAAAGTGTGTTATTAGGAAGAGAGAGTAATTTATTAATATTATCATTAAATATATTTTTTTTACATAGAAGATAGTAACTCAATACATTTTCATAAGGATTTCTGTGGATCCGCCGACTTAAAAATATAATCTTCGTCTTTATATGCATTCTTCATTCATAGTATCAAAATAACACATTTATCCCAATTCTCTATTATTTGCGAAAGTATAAATTTGATTTTCTGATAGTTTTTAGTTCTGACTGTACTGCTTAAACGTGAATTCAAATTTCCAGCCGTCGGTTAGAAATAATGAAGT
The DNA here is from genome assembly GCA_031308135.1 of Acheta domesticus. NCBI lineage: Eukaryota > Metazoa > Arthropoda > Insecta > Orthoptera > Gryllidae > Acheta > Acheta domesticus. The sequence goes on along the minus strand of JAHLJT010009436.1, from coordinate 211,191,650 downwards.
CATTTCAGCGACAGGCTATCAGGCCAACACGTAGACGCAAATACCCAAATTAAGAAGAGAGCGAAGCAGCCTCCAACGACACTGTTTATGCGCCTGATTCGACTGGCTCGACAGCTTGATCAATTGGTCGCACGGTTCATTAGAGCCGCTTTGGCTGCCCTCCGACTCGGAGCAGACGCGATCGCCACCTTGTCCCCTCCCGCCGCAGTTCGCCTTTCCCTCCACGCTCGAAATCACTGTGGACACTCGGCATCTCCACTACCGCAACATTCTCCCAGATTTTGCCTTCCCTTCACCACTATCTTCGACGATATCTCCAAAGTCTCCAACGTCATCACCGCCGTTGTTGCTGCTTTCCTTACAGACATTCTCACGGCCATCTTTACCATCGTTCACCAAACATCCTCACGAGTATCCTCTTACCGATCACACCACAGCTCTCTTCAACGTCCATCTTTAACGTCCTCCTCTTCAACTTCTCCATCGTCCTCTGCACCGTCCTCTCCACCGACCACATTATCGTTCATACCACCGCCCATACCACCTCCCACAACACCGCCCATACCACCACCCACACCACAGCCAATACCATCGCTCACACCACCGCCGACACCGCCGCCCCACACCACCGCCCCACACCACCGCCCACACCACCGCCCACACCATCGCCCACACCACCGTCCACACCACCGACCACACCCATACCACCGTCCACACCACCGACCACACCCATACCACCGTCCACACCATAGCTCTCTTTAAAGTCTATCATTAACGTCCTCCTCAATGTAATCGCTAATATCGTCTTTGGCCTCACCGCCGACCACATCCCACCTTCTTCAAACTATCTTCACGAACATCCTTTCCACCGTCACAGCTACCGACCTTGCCCTCAACTCCCCGTCTCCGTGTCCATCGCTCCTGCAAACAACTTGCAGCCGCCGCTCCTGGACGAACGGCCGCGTCTTCGTTAGTTCGACGGGCAGCGAAAGCCGAAGGACGGCGCGCTCTAATTAATCGCACGTGTGCACCCGAAGAGGTAGCCCGTCCCCATGGTCGACGCATGAAATATCACGTTGTTGTGGGTGTCACAGGGGTGGAAGAGCAAAGATCGTCTCCGTTGAGTCAATGACAACACCGTTGCTGCTGTACCGTTCAACTGGAGGTCTAAATTTGAGTTCCGAACGGTTACAGATTTTTGGTTCGCAACTAAGACGAATTCCATCACTAGTGTCTGTAATTCTAGAGGAATTCTAGCGGTGGAATGCTGGGTAGTTTTTCGTGGTTTCTATGATCAATACCACTGGCGCGATCTTGCGGTACCGCAAATCTGTATTGAGTACCACGTGACTCAAAACTTGAAATATTTCCGTTCAAATATTCATTATCCTTTTATTATAGACAATCACTTCTTAGTATTCAGTAAAAACCAATTAGGGTGCATGGAAAGGGGAGGTATTTAAAATTACTTAAAGGAAACCCTTGTTCTTGATAAAATATCACATGTAATATTGATAAAACCTGAAAACATGAAAACATTGCAACGTTTCGCGGGCCACTTTTCGGTAGCTGCATGTGATATTTTATCAAGAACATGTTTCCTTTAAATAATTTTAAATACCCCCCTTTCCATATACCCTGAATGTTTTTTACTGAATAATAAGTGATTGTCTATAATAAAAAGATATTGAATATTCGAACAGAAATAGCAGACAAAGTGTGATCCAGTTTTTGAAATATTTCCCTTGAAGATAGCGCCAAACCAAAGTCTGTGGGTCGTATGAATGAGTATGTAAGAGCATTAAGAATTGAAAAGTCCTTACTGAAAACCCTTTATTTATGTTAGAACCCTTGAGTTGCAAAGTGAACAGAAAAGCTAAAAACAAACACCTGTAAGCTTGATTGAATTATCAATTCACTCATGAAAGCCCCTCGGTTCTCTTATAACGTAAGAGACCCGGCTATATTGGCCAAAGCTTTTCTCCATTTTCCTCCATTTTTCCTTTAATAAAAATTATACTTTTCGATAAATTTCTATCGTTCAAATTTTTAAACCGTACTAGCCCTTCATAACCTTTAACCCCTTATAATAAAACCGCTCCAAACCGCTATATTCAGAATCCCGCCCCTGTGGGTGTTTACGTGGTTGTGCAGCGACGGCCCGTGGATGACGCCGTCTGCTCGGGCGGCCCGGCCCTAAGAATAGGCGTCGCGGCGGCGCCGGTGGCAGATAGGGGGGGAGGGGGAGGGGAAAGGGGAGCGGGAGATGGAGGGGAAGAGGCGGGGGTGGCGGTGCGGCACGCGTGTGCTCCGTTGGCACGTGCCCGCGTGATGCTTTCGTCTTGAGTTGCCATCTCTCGTCCAAATTTCTGCGGAAAAAAGTCTTCCGTGTGACCTTGCAGCAATTAAACTATCAATTCGCAAAAGTGGATTTTGTTAAACGTCTGCCTCCCACCCCTTGAAACAACTCGAAAAGTGTACAAACGCAGATCAGGAATGAACGTTCCTTTCAACACTTCCTCCCTACGCTTTCTGAATTAAAGGAACGTAAATGCATTAACATTCTGTGAAATTGTTTTCAAATTTTAACTTTCTCGGATTATTGATAATGACTACTTTATATTATTAAATTGCGCATTTTTCCTGTTAATTCTTCAGCCCTTTATCGAAGAATCCAAACGATATACCACAAAATTACGCGAAAATTACTAATGTTTTGGAAAAAAAACATTGTTTCAGAATTTTACAAAACTTTTATGACAAAAATGTCGGAAAAATGGTTCATAAATGGATTTAAAGACACGCTTTCTCGGTTTATAAACCAACTAGTGGTGCTACAGAATGGCACAGACTTTCCCGTACTAGTTTTCTATTTCCTTGGGTCATCGCTAGCTATTATCTATCACCGCCAAAAGTTCATTTTTTTGTCATTTTCTTAATTTTTCGGTTTCCTATTGGTAGAACGGAAACATTAATTTTAGAATATTTAAGAACACAAAAACCTACTCATAAATGGCAATTTTCTTTTAAAAATTATGAGCCGTTTAAGAGAAAATGGCATTTTAGCGCTACTAAAAGAGCAAAATTTGAAGTTCATTTTCACAGAAAATGTTTGAGTTTTCAAAATACTTTATTTGAAGTTATTTGAAGCACTTACACTCACAAATATAATAATCTTTACAAATTGCTGATAATGTGCATATTAAAGATGTGAGAGATCTTTCAAAAAAATTACAATTTTGTAATTTTTGAAAAAACAAAATAACTCAAAATAAACTTTATGTCATATTAATGAGTATAATTAGCACTATCCGTTACACAAGTTTCAAGAAAAAAAATTGCAGCCATATATGAGAAAATAACGTTTGAGCGTTTCTGAAAATTTTGAGCTACTTTTCACAGAAAAAGGTTGTGTTTTCGAAAACCTTTACTTGACATTATTTAAATCACATGTACTCGTAAGTATAATAATGTGAACAAATCGCCGTTATTGTAAATATTATCGACGTGAGAAACATGTGAAAAAATTTAAATGTTTGTAATTTTTGAAAAAACCGACCTATAGAGCAATATGGCTTTTATGTCATCTGATAAAGTACATTTACCACTATCCCTACCAAAAGTTTAAAGAAAAAATTTGGAGCCGTTTTTGAGAAAATCTTGGTTTTATAATTTTTTAAATTGCACATAGTGCACGCAATATTGCGCGAAAAATACTAAAATTTTGAGGAACGTTTACATGACCTTTATGAAAGAACTCAATATGCAGAACAAATTTTATTTGAAGAAAAAATCTCAATCTTCAATTTTGTAGCTGAAGAAAGCCGCCGAAAAAAAATTCAAACTTTCAAAATTTTCGAAAATTCAAAGTTATCCGTGAAAATCGGACCTATGCCATGTTAATAAGTGTATTTTACTCTATTCATACAAGAAATTTAAAGAAAAAATTTGGAACGGTTTTTTAGAAAATTTTGAAAATCCCCGGAGGACTTCATATAAAGTACCCCCAAATTTTGAAGAATCTTTTCAAAATCTCAAAGCTTCGATTAAAATCAGATAGACCTGGGAATATCCATTTTGGAAGAAATCGTACGAATGGTTTAGTGCTAGCGGTGTTCACAGACGGACAGACAGACGGACGTTTTCCTTTCAATTGGGTTTTCGGTATCAAGGACCCACAAAGGAGGGTTTCTGGCTACACCACGTGTTTTTTTTCTTAATTTTGCAACTGGTTTTATCCACTTTTTCCTTTTCACGGCCCGGCAATTAATTTTTTTCCGCCGAAAATTGGCCATTTTTTCGCGCAGCATTACATAACTTTCCCTACACTACGTATATCACTCCATGTATACGTACGTATGCGGGAAAGCAAAAGTTGCATTGACTGTTCCCTTAGCAACTTTGAACTGCAGGCAAAACAAAAAAAAAAGAAATATTTCTCTTATTCTGAACTTGTTGGTTTTTGGAAATGTCGTACGAAAATATGTCGTCAAAAGTAAGAATTCACGTAGTGATTTCATAGCGATACGATCGGCTTTTAATTCGGACTTAGGAGGACGTCTTATCCAAGAAACCTTTTTTAACAATGTAACCTAAAATCATACGGATAAGTACATGCAACAAAAAAGTTGGTCTTACACCAGTTACTCCAAACGTAACGATACACTCGCGGGAACTAATGTATGTTGATAGGAACTGCTACCAATGGATCTTATTATGACAGTTTGGGAATTTAATGTACTTTGCGTATGTTAGGTAAGACCCTCTTCTTTTATATTAAATCAGCAGCATTTCCATAAGTACTGAATTTCTGTCCAGTCATATTTACCTTTCGCTGTTCTGCCTTTTGATCAATGTGCGTATGAAATCTCTAAAAGTATACTACATCTATGATGCTCTTGTTCGATAATATATTATCTCAAAATTCTCATATGTCGCAGTACACCACACGAGTTTTATACTAATAAAAGTACATTCAACGACATGTAACCGATATCGATACCATAAAAAAGGAATAAATGAATAGATACTAAATTGTTACAGGCGCTTCTTCAGGATTGTCGCAGTCTCCTTGCTAAATTTGGGAAACATTAACACAATGTAAATGCGAAAAATGAATAATTAAAATAATATGTTGGTGGACGTATTCCGGTCAATATTTTTCGGCTGTCGCTAAGAGCAGATTGGTTCCAAATATATTCCGCCAGATGCCAGCAGCGGTCCAGCAGAACTGCTACCTAAATGATTCGTTAGAGGTTAGGCGCAGTGCTAGAGAAAGTAGTATTTTACTATATGAAGAATCAAAGTGAATTTCTAATTGAGGGGCTGGGAAATAAATTGATGAGGCGTTAGCCGAGTCACGAATTACACTAAAAACAATAATCCTTACCACCGTAGTTTAAATAAAAACGGATCTTTTTCTTCCTTCACGAGGTTTGGATATGAAGACAGCCCGGGAGACTGAGACAACCCTGAAGAAGCGCCTGTAACAATTTCATATCCATTCATTACTTTTCATGTACAAATGTTGGTGTGGATTATACGTGAATTAGGACGACAGAATGTTGGTGGCATGGTGACTGATAAACAAACATATGAACGATTCAACGTCTTCCCAAAAAAGAACGTTTTGGACGTGTGACATCAATGAAGTATGTTTGTGAAAATAGAAAGATAGTGGAAGTCTACATGACTGCGGATCATATTGAAAGAAAAGAAAAATCAACAGTTTTTGTCACGCCAGCCTAGTGTTCGGGCGTGGAAATGAGTCAGTCCTGCGAAGTAGATAAATGGACGACGTTTAGTTGATAAAGTAAAATAAGATAAATAATTCATCTGATGACAGTGTTCAAACGTTTGGCACAATATCGAACTGAACATTTTTTTAAAAAATACTGGGATTGTTCATAATTATTTTCGAAGTTCATATCGATTAAAATGGAGGCGGTGAATGTAACGAAAACTGGTAAACGAGAATGATGTATTGATAAAATGGGATCTTTTCCGTTATACGTATTCCAGTTCACTAGCCGGTAGATTCGTTGTTTGTTAGATCAGGGGACGACTTCGTTTACCGTGAACTGTTCGTCGGATTCTATTCTAACGAAAGCTTCTTTCTAGATAAAGTGTAGATTTCTTTCTTCATAACTTGTTTAGTCACATATGTTTCTAAGCAATTGTTTATTTTCCATTCGCTTGTTTATTTGTGGTATTTCATAATGACGATTATGATTTATTTACTTTATAACAATGAAGTATTTGTTGGCGTATATTTGGGTGTTATTTTTTTGTATTTTTTCAAGCCTTTTTCTAATGGGTTTGTGCGTCTACTGAGATAACTTGCAGGTTTTATTTTTGATTTGCGTCGAGAGGCAACTTTGAATGTGATCCAGTGGTGTCAGAAAGTGGGATTTACTAGAATTGATTAAAAAATATAATTTTAACGAATATGTGAGCTGATTGTTTATTTTTTCTATAAAAATACTGCTATCTTTAATTTATTATGTAGTATTTGTTTAAAAAATAGACGAGTTGTTTTTTGGTATTAGAATGGAGGGTTTGAGAGGCGATGGTCCCCCAATAACGAACGTTTAAGTAGCATGTGTTTGTGAAATAGAATTTATTTTAAATAATTATATTTATTTTGTTAGCATCATGAACTTTACTATTTATTTATTTTTTCTTATTATTTTATTAAGCTTCAGTTCGTAAAAAAGTTTTTTTTTTCAGGTATAAGCAGATTTGGTGCTACTCTTTGACGTTTTTTTCGTTTATAAGGATGTAATTAGTGCAGAGACACCACACTAATTTTATGTATTACTATAGTAGTGGTAATACTATCAAAATCTTATAATTTCAACGAATATTTAAGTTGATGTTTTCGGTTTTCTTTTAAAATATTACTTTCTTTAACATATTAAGTGGAATTAGTTTAAAAAATAGTCGAGTTGATTTATTAGTATTAAAATGGGAGGTTTGGGGGGGATAGCTTTCCAACAACAAAATCTGAAAAGTAGAATGTGTTTGTGAAATAGAATTTACTTGAAATATTTGTGATGTTAACATTATGAACTTTACTACCTCGACTAGTTTTTAGTGTTAAAATGGGGGGGGGGTTAGTTGGGCAATAGCACCCCAATAATAAAAGTTGAAGTAGTGTGAGTTTGTGAAATAGAATTTATTTGAAATATTTATATGTCTTTCGTTAACATCAAGAACATGACTACAAGCGAGCAGTAAACAAAGATTCAGTTCATCGAGTCGATTAGAATGTGGAGGGAACAACGCTCATCGACATTCCACCGCGGCAGAAAGTGCATCTGTTCGCATTGTAGAGAACCTTCCTTTGAGGTGAACGACATTTTTCGTGTCAAAGGAACCGAATCGTTCGGTTAGTGAACTGGTATACGTGTAACGGAAAAGATCCATCAAAGGTTTTGTGCAAAACAGTAATATTCTTCGGTAAAGAAAAAACACATTTATTGTAGTTGTGCTGTTGCCGAGTTGTGCGTCATAGAAATTGGAAGAGTTTATTTAATGTATAATTGGAATTCATTTTGTAAATTGTCTTAGTTTCTGAGGTTCATTTTGGTAGAGTTTAGAATGAATTCTGTGAAGTGAATTCTGAAACTCAGCAATAGAAACGAATTCTGATGATGAACATTCCTGTATACTTTTCCTCCTATTCTTTTTTTTTATAAAACGTTCCTCCAGAATCACACATTTCTTGTAACAGTAATATTTCACGCTTTTCTAAACAGTGAAATACAGTGACAAGAATATCACTAAATCTTTCTCACCTACCACTGTGTTCATTAACGAGTTGAGCGAGCAAACTGAACGTTGGCAATATCGCTTTTCACACCCCGCGAGAGCTAGTCCAGGAGGCGATAAAGATACTTACGGGGTGGGTTAATGGAAATAAAAGCTCCACTAGATCTTGATTATTGCTTGAATCCATCCGTGAAAAATTGGCTTTGTTTTACCAAATTTGTGCTGAAACTCCAGGATTGTAATTCTTGAAGTAATGACTTATTCGATATTTCACGCTTTTCTAGAAAGTGAAATACAAGACCATCCGTAAATCTTTTTCGCCTACCTCTGTACTCATTAACGAGTCGAGCGTGCAAACGGTACGCTGGCAATACGCCGACGCGCAACGTAACACCAAAGGGCTTTGTCAAGGGCGGTTGGGCGTCGCGCGTCTCCATAAACTTGACGCAGCACCTAGGGAGTAAATCGCGCGGTCACACATCGAGTACCTCCCTGCCCCGCCCCGGGCGCCGAGGAGCGCTTTTCCACGCCCCGCGAGAGCAAGTTGGCGCGCGAATATGTTTCGCGCGGACAAATTTCCCCTCATTACCCCCCTCCGACCCCTCTGTAATTCACCGGCGAAGTGAGTTGGGGCGCCCCGCTCCGCTTCGCTGATCCCGGCTCTGGCGCCCTGCCCGCCCACCTGCGCGTTGACGTCTGCGCCGGCCGCGCGTCCCCGCTCCCGTGCAGGTGTTTTTTTTTTTTGTTTTTTTCGGGAATCGGAACGGGATGGAGCGAAGTTTTTTGGTGCAATCGTGACACGGGATGCGAGTATTTCCTTTCTACAAACAGCTGAAACAAATGAATGTGTGAAACAGGGGTGGAATGCGCTGTGTAAATGGATGATGATTCGAAAAGTTGTAGGGGTGACGGTAGTGAGGTTAAGTTAGTTTGTAGGAAAAAATGTCCTGTTTGATACGTTCAATTTAACTCGATTCGCTCCGCATTTCCGACTCAATGTTAAAGCACCGGACTTTGAATTCCGCTATTAACACTGAATGTCTTCGAGTGCAGCCAATTGAAAATTTCAATCATATTCCACGCCAAAATACAAACGCCTCTTTATCTTGACTCAGTTCCCTGGCCTAATCATTAGTAAAGTACGTCTGCTGTATTACATGGGCGTATTCCATGCATATTTTGTTTATCTTCATGCTTTTGCTGATTGACAAACCCATTCTGACTCCCGACATGCAATGTAACATTTCGCATCATCTTGCTCTAGCCCGTCCCGCCCTCTCCCCACTTCACCTCTCACAACAAGCTCTGCTCATCTTGTTCCCGCCTCGCCACTCTATGCTCTGCCTCACCTTTTACCCCTATCTCAACGGCATGGCCAAGCGGCGTGAAGAGCTACACGCATCTCACCTCATTGCCTTGCTCCACCCTCCCTGTCGCATTATCCCTCCTCCGATTCGCTTCTTATTTCAACCGTCTACCCCATCTCACTTCACCCTGCCATGCTATTTCACGCTCTCACTCTCCCGAATCCCACTCCATCACGCTAAGCTTCGCCTGTCCCGTACCACCTACATGTACACTGAAGACATCAACACTCCGCGCTTCACAAATCATTCATACCTGAACTCAATAGCAACGCCGCACCACCTACTATCCTACCACATCAAAACCCGTCCCGCCATCCCACCCCCGCCTCATTCTTCCCTTTGCCTGATTATTAAGATGTCATATGTGTTATGTTCAGAAAAACAAGCAGACTTCGTAAAACAGGTTTTTATTTCACAATAGTAAAGTTTTCATACAACAAATGTATCGATCCGGTAACCCAAGAGAAAGTACCGTTAAACAAGCCAAGTAACCGATTATGCCACGAGATGTCCCGAATACTTGCACAGTCACCAAAAATACCGTAAGACAGAATACCAAATTACTAGCCGGGTCGTACACACAATCGCAATATCACAGTCTTTACTCAGGCACTTCAACAATATCTGAACTGCCTCGGCGGTGGCGGCGCCGGCTTATAACGTCCCTGGCGCCGCAGACTCGCTCCTGGGGTGAAGGCTCGCCGAACGTCCGCTTGCTGCCTATTCGCCAGCGTCTTCCATGGTTCGTTGCCCTCTCTAGTTGTCTTGCCCGCTGTCGAGCGCTGCCTGGTTGGCGCGCTTTTGAATCGGGTGTTTACTACCGCAACAATATGAAAGACGACGGCTCAGGCTTAGGTGGCCCAACGCATCACTGCAGTGACTTTGACCGGGAGGTCATTGGGTTCGAGTCCCGACAGTGGCAGGATTTTCGACACTAGCTTCGTAGATACGCCGGGTTCAGCCGATGGTTGGTGGAGAATTCTAGCGGCCGGCTGCTCTGATCGATAGTTTTCCTCGGTTATACCCACACCAGGCGAATGCTGGAGCGGTATCGTGCAAACGGTCCACGGACCGCAAGCGATCTTGCCTTCCTCTTCCTTATCCCATCCTCATCATATCCTAATTACACACACAGTCAAATGCACTACACTTACTTGTCAGGAGACACATCGGGAGCGTAGAGCTTCTCACAGCTGTGGCAGGAGGTACGTGGATGCAGGTGGTACGCCTGATAGGAGGTACGTGGATGTGGAAAATACCCGCAGGCTGACCGGTAGGTCGGTGCCGGTTCTCACCATCCAGCTGGTAGATCACAGGTGTCCCCTGCGGTAAAAAGCATGCCCTACTCTTACGAGACTATCTTAGCAGTTGACGCGCCCGGAATTACTAATCAATCAATCAATGATGACGACGCGATTGTGGAACGAGAAGCAAAAGAAACCGGAGAACTGCGAGAAAACCTTCCGAGAACAGGCTTTGTCCTCCACAAAGTCCATATTGATCCAGCGGGATTTGAATCCAGGAACCAGCGCTGGAACGCGAACCGTCTGTCCGCAGCATCACAGGTCATCACATATCCTGATCCGCGACCCATCACCGCACTTCTCCCCTCATCACCCCTTCGCGCACTACCCCTCTCGCCACAACAGCAATGCTACTCTGCGTCACTCTCCTGTCCTGTATGCCAACCTGTCCCACATGTCGCTCCGCACTATGTGAGTATCCCCTCCCTTGTAGTTTGTTTTGTGCGCATTAAACGAGTAGTTTCTATGATGTATACTGCGCTTGCTAAGTACCATGTGTTTGCTTCTAAATCCGCATCCAAGAGCTGGCATTGAAAAGCACTCTCCGTTGGTCTTAAAACGCATTTAGTGTCTTTTCATTTCAACACATTGCTCGAAACATAAACCATATCACGACTTACGAAACGACACTCGTAGGTGTGGAGATTTCGCGCGGGACTCGTGTTCCTAATTCGTCGCTCAAAGGCTGGCGGGCGCGACCTGACCGTAACGAAGGTCACCTCGTCGCGCCACCGCCCAGGCGGAATGACGGTGGCGGCGGCGTCGCGTTGGGCGGCGGTGGCGATCAGCGCTTTCACAAACACGCGTCCCGCGCCGTGGTGACACGTGCGCGCGCTCGCTCGCAAGCGCCAATTGACTTTGATGCAGACGTATGGCGCCGGCGGACAGGCGGGCAAACGGCCGCAGCCGAGAGCGCGCTAATCCGCTGGCAAACAGGTCGAGCGCGGGGTCACACGCTGCCTTTTGGGGCGCGCGGGCGGCGGGAGATGTGAGTGGTGATGGGCAGTGGGCGATGGGCGGTGGGCAATCGGCGGCAGACGGTGGGCGACGGGCATTGCGCGATGAGGGCATTGCGCGAAGAGAGCATTGCTCGAAGAGGGCATTGCTCGAAGAGGGCATTGCGCGAAGAGGGCATTGCGCGAAGAGGGCATTGCGCGAAGAGGGCATTGCGCGAAGAGGGCATTGCGCGAAGAGGGCATTGCGCGAAGAGGGCATTGCGCGAAGAGGGCATTGCGCGAAGAGGGCATTGCGCGACAGGTGTTGGGTGACACACAATGGCTGGTCAGGGAGAGGGCTGCATCAGGAAACAGGTGTGGATGTTGGCGCTGACTACGCGGATGGTGGTGGGTGGCAACAGCAGAAATGATTCATTTTCTGTCACCACTGTCACCAACGTGGAAGAATAATTATGGTGAATTGATGCCAGTGGATGTAACGGAGAAATAAAAATGGAAGTGGTGACCTAGTGGTTCCCTATAGATTAGAGAACCATCCAACGTGCTGTGTATGCCATCACGGCAAAAAGGCAGAGCTTTCCTGCGAACGCCGATTGCTAGATAACTGCAGCATAGCTGCGACGGTAAAACGATGCGGACAGAATGGATGGTACTTCCTAGTATTAACCTCGGCGGATCGCATCAAGCAACGGACAATGTAGTTCGAGGAGAGAAAAATACCCAAAGCAGAAAACTGCTAACAGTAAACTATGCATTATAACTCTAATTCTGCTTTAAATGAATTAACAATTGGTGTCGTGGCCTTTGTTTTGAATATTAATTTATTTTCTCTTCTTCGATCTTTCACTGAAAGTTCAGCACCTATAATTCGAAATAACTGTACTGGAAGCGAATCTGCTCGTACACGTCGGGTAGGTTTTACACATACTATTTGATGTCCTGTGAGTATATTGCAGAAAAGGGAGAATCGTAGAAATATTGCAATAGAAATGTACGACCTACCTGAAAATCTGAAAGGGATGTTTACAAATCTGAATAAACATAGAATTAAAGACCTTTCTAAATTTGTAATTCAAATGTTCTTTATTTCCCGAGATCTGTACTTGCATGTCGCAGTGGACACTAACGGAAAAATATGTTATCTACCTAAACGTAAAAACAAACTTCATCACATATTATCACAAGCACTAAAAATGTTTTGCAACGGACACGTATCTCAAAGGATTACTGGCCATTACGTTAATATACACTCAGAAATGTTTGCATTGAAAGAGGTCCATCTTCACCACAGAAACTAAAACTTCACAACATGTCGACTCCCTTCGATAGATCAATTGCAGCATGCACAACAAAATGGCGAATTCAAACTATATAATTGGTCTTGTAAACGACGAAAGGAGAAAAGATGGCAAATGGGTGTTCATTGTATTACTTTTAAGATATTATTGAAATTTAGAGTTTCTATTATAAAACCGGTTAATATAGTACATCTAGGGTTCACTACCTTTCATTCGAAGCAAAATTCTCTAAATGGGTTGAATAGGAAGCTCTAATTCCGTTCCAAAGAACAACCCTTAGTGGTTTAACACTAGAACGCCCGGCGTGCCTATACTCCCTAGAACGCCCAATGGAGTCGTTTCGACTCCGAGCCTTCAACGATTCTTCTTAAGAGGAAATATTGCAAAAATATTTATCTGCGCTAGTATTAATATAAAAGATAATATTAAACGATAATTATTTAGTATATAATGAAATTAATATGCCACAACTTAAAAATATTTTAAACAATTGTCAATTCTGCTTTGCAGAATGGAAATTATAGAAACATCTTGGACGAATAGAAAAAAAACGGACAATTTTTTTATTTAATAGTAAAATTTTTTCTATTAATAATATTTTTGCAACAGTAACAATAAAAATGTTAGAAACTATTAATTTTCCATAATATGAGTTTCACTTGTGTCGGAAAAATAGATTTGCTTTGCATTGCACTTCCCATACTGTTTCGCATTATGGCAACTTTATTTGCATTAATTATATGATTTAAATAATATTTATTATAAGCAAATATATATATTACAAATTTGTGTTTGCTTTGCACCGATAGAAACTTGATATTTCATGACGGACATGTTCTAAATAGCACTTAATTCTTGTTTGGTTTGTATTTACTTTCTACAATACTGACGACACTAATTTACTATTCATACAGTAAAAAATACGTCCATTTATTTGATTAATTTTCAAGAGATAGTACAGGTCACTGTTTTCAAGCACATTTGGTAGAATATTATCCAGAAGTTTGATGAACACCTATCGTAATCTGTTGCATTGTCCACGGCTACATTTTTCAAGAGTTTCCCCTCGGTTTTCAATACTTCCCCAATATTTCCAGTGGATGAAAACCAAATTGACACACATCTTTTTAGTGATCATCCCCCACAAGTAACAATCGTTTGCTGCTTTGATTTGCATACCATAAACTGTGTAAATACATAGAGTTTGAAAGGGAAATGCCAACGTATCAACTCTGTTTATCTGACATAGTACGTCTAAGGTATGTAGATATGTCACTTCATACTGAACAAAAATTAATTTTCAGATAAAATCAGTGAAATTAGTCTTTATCTCATCTCAAACCTCTCTTATTAATTTGAAAATCATGATTCATGAAACAAGAGTGAATAAAAAATGAGGTATGTTTGACCATTCATCGCCATCTGGAGTCCAAATTGCCCTCCTTTACACTAAATATCTCTTCTAAACTTGAAACATTTACCTTTATATAAATAAAAATAAGAAATATTTTGTCATTGAATCTTTATGATAACAAACTCTTTTCTTTCATGTGAAAATAATTTAATTTTTTAAACAATGATGTTTTCCTGTACCGTGACGAAACAACTCACGATTCAAAACTACATGCATTGAACAACGAGATATGAAACGAATGCAAAGCGGAAGGAATGCTCGCATAATTCTTAAGAAGGTATCTGAAATATTAGGAGACACTTTAAATATTTTTCAGCGTTAAAATATGTGAAACAGAACCTACAAGATGACGCCTCGCGGGCAATCTAGGTAAATTTGATAATTTTTCATGGAATATTTACATTACACGATACAGTTTTTAACACACTGCAAATAATTGAAATTGATGAAAAGTCACGAAATCACAAAATTCTATCTTCAAAAACAAAGAAGTTACAAGGATATAAATAGCGCGAGGAGTCGAAATGACGCCTCTGGGCGTTCTAGTATTAAATATATAGATTCACTTTCGTTTAGAATCGGCACTCTTTTATGGAGCAAAACCGCGCAGTGCCGTCAGCTGGTATAGACTCTGCAACAGGCAAAGATTTCATCGATTTTAGTTCATTTTTTGAGGGGGGTTTCTGTGGAAGAAGATTATAATTTGGTCACCTTTCAAGGATAGATTGGAAAGTTTCATTCTTCGTCATCATTCTTCACATTTTGCCCCGTACTCTACTCGTCCGTTACATTGTAGAGAAACTTTTATCAGTTTTTACGTAACCTTTTGGAAAATTTAACAATTTTTCACTTGTTTTATTTCCGCATTTTTATGTAAAAGGCTACTTTTGATAAGAATGCATCTTGTTTATAAAGTGACATGTTAAAATAATGTAAATTAATGTCAAAGTAACAAGTCGGGGATTTTTGAGGAAATAGAAATGAATTCATTGATTACAGAATTAAAAATGCCCCGGTCCAATTTTATGTAGCAAAAATGTGTTTCAAAAATAAAATATAATTAAAATTGTTTATTATTATTTCAGATTATAAAATTACTAGCATACCCGTGCAAGAACTCTGGCATGCTATACCACATCCTCTTTCTTATTTTTCCATTTCCATTTTAAGCTTGTAATACATATTTTCTTCAAGAACATCTTATCTACCGTCACTTGTTCTATATGTCACCTTGTAATTGATAACAATATAATACACCCTTGTCAATACAAACTATTCTTATTTAACTTTATTATCTAGCAAAGGGGTACACTCTGTAATTCAATAGCATAGAATATCAAGTAATTAGAAATTTCACATACAGTTGCAGATTCTACAGGCTCTGAACAGGTGGGGTAGAATCGAGAAGCGTCGAACCAACAGAAATGTAATAGAATGGTCAAGAAGATCTCATTCTGTAGATTACGGTGTGAGAAACGTTTCTTTTGAGGCATTTGCCCTCAAAATTTTAGTTTCTAAGGCCCTAGAACGCTTCGTTTAGGAGTTATTTAACGAAATAGATTCGAAAATCCCGACCTGCGTTGCGGGTTGCATTTCATATGAATATTTTAGATTCTTTTTTTAAAAAAACATCTTTCATATTTTTAAAGTCAAAGTGCAATTCGTCACGTCTCAGTGAAATTCTCTTTCGTTAGATACCTCATTGACAAATATTTGTTGGCGTGTGAGAGCCGCAAAGGGAAGGTATACTACTGAAATAATATAGAAGACGATATCAGGTATTTCATATATTTAAGGAAATAAAATGCTGATCTCGTACCCTTTCAAACTTTCCAGAGAGGGCACAGCATCCCCCTTATCTTTTTGCACGTCATCTATGATTTTGAATCTTCAGCATTGACCGAGCGGTTAGTACTGAAGATTGTAGCGCTACAAGTGGAGACGCAACAACAGGCAGAGGATTGCCGCGCGCTGTGATCGCCCCACCGTGGCAGCGGTGTAGCAAATGTGAAGGGGTGCGGAGTGGTCGTGGAGCGCCGTGCTGCGCCGGTCGGACGCAGGGCGCTCGTGGATTATTTAGACGGCGCGGATCGGGATCGCCGCATTGCACCGCGCGCCGCATGCGCGCCACCGTCTGCGCATGCGCCGAGTCACGCATTCAAACCACCACGTTACTGCGAGCCCGACCTCCGGAGTCCGTGTTTATTCATAGTTTGACCTATTAGTTTCCGGACCAAGGTAAAACTATTTCAAAGTAAAAGGCTAATGCGTTTTGACAATGTATTACAAAAAATAGAACCCATTTGATGCGTTTGATTGCTCAACAGAGTCAAGTTCTTTATTCCTTCAGAGAAATCATTAGTCGGATTTGTTTGGAGTTTGTCGAATACAGCCTTCTAAGTGTTCCCTATGGAAATCAATCTCAAATACTGCACTTGCAGTTTCCGTTCTGGGAAGAGGAAATAGTCCGGTTGTGGAAAACGTGGTGAATAAGGTGAATGACGCAACGGGAAAACATTTTCCGCAAGGAACTGACAATATATTGCTGCTGAACGTGTCGTGTTGTCGTGAACGAGAATAACAAATCATGAGAGATGCAAAATTCGTTGAAAAACTTGAATATCTTCGGTGCCGAAAAATCTGCTTTGCAGCAATTGCTACCCACTTATCTTTTCTCCTAATATCTGTCTCATACATCCAACGCCAGATTGTACCAACCGTCTGGCTAACAATTACGTGATCACGGTGTGGGTGTAAATGTATAAACATGTACTTAGTGAGGAGTAGGTGCTACGTTGTGGAAGATTTTCTGACATTCTGTCTTGTTTGATGGATCGATCGTTAGTCAAAGAAAGAGTGAACCGTGACTGCCATCCCTGGCATTAATTAGTTCCAATATAACTCGGTAGATTAGAATGCATTTGTCTTTTGATGGCAGGTGTTTTTGCCTTAAGTTTTCACTTTCTCGCATACTACTTACGTAGTATAGACAAATTATTGTAATTCAGCATTAAAAAGCTACGATTGTTTGAGAGAAAACACGTTTTGTGGGTCTTTGATACCAAAAAAGTGGATAATTGTTCTTCCGATATGTAGAAAATTACTTCTTCTATTATGTTGCGTACTCAGAATCCACGTTTTGTGTGTCTTTTTATAATCTCTCTACAATTTTTCTTTCAATCTGTTTTTAGAAAAAGCAAAGTATATTCATGAAAATTTTTCTACGTCATACTACAATTGTGATATTGAAGATATTTATTTTCTTCTTACTATGATGTTCTTCAAAATGTGAACTTTACTTAAAATAAAACATTCTCCAAAATATGAATAGTTTTCTGACATTTGAAAAGCTTTTGTTGCAAAAGTTGCTGAATTTGCGAACGTTGCAGAACTTACAAAAAAAGCGAGAAAGCACGTGCCGCTGTAGCAACACTAGTTTTCCTTTTCCCTACCACATGATCCCTTCCCGCGGAATTGATTTGGTGGGTAGACCTCGGGCGAGTGCCCAATTGTAAGGCGTGGGCTTTGAACGGCTTTCCATTATGACACGCAGGAGAGGAGGCGTGCGAGTAGACAGGTGAAAGGGTAGATTCCGCATGTGTGGCAGCCAACCGATAGTTCATAGGAGGACCAGTGTGACGAGAGTGGACGACTTACTATTGGAGGCCACTGAGCGGACGATCGGACAAGAGAAATCAAATGGATGGGCGCGGGAATAACAGACTTGTGGATGAACGTGCGCGTGAGAGAGTAAACTGGTCATTGTGTGAACGATTGAGAGCCGTGAGAGAGGGCGGATAAGTGGATGGCTGAGAGGGCCGGTGGGCGAATCGGTAAGTGAACCAGTGAGCGATGGATAAAGGGGCGGTGATGGGGCACAATATGGAGGAGGGTGATAGAGGCAGGCAATGAAGGTGGGTGAGGGGGCCGCTGATGGAGAGGGTATTGGAGAGGGTGATGGAGAAGGTGATGAAGGGGTGATGGAGGGGTGATGGAAGTGTGATGGATGGGTGATGGAGGGGGATAGAGGGGGTGATAGAGAAGTTGATGATGGAGGGGTGATGGAGGCAGATGATGATGGAGAATGGCTAGTGGACGAGTGAGCTGGACGAATAGCCATCGAACAACGTCACACGAGCGATATGGCGGGCGGGACATCTACAGAACAGAGAGCATCAAATTGCCGAGGAAGCGATGAGCCTCTCGGGGAAGCGTGCATCGGGCGTATCCCGGGCCGACGGACACGCGTCACGAGAGCGGCGCGGACAGGCGAGTGGGCGAGAGAGCCACGGCGCGCGGATGCCGGACCACCTCCATCGCCGCGCCGCGCCGCAGCCGCTGCCCGATGCTGCAACGACCGGCGTGGGTGGTGATGAGTATGGCGGCGCGGGCACTGGCGACGTTGACGGCGGTGGGGCGGCGGCGGTGGCGGCGGTTATGGCAACGTTGGCGGCGGCGGCGGCGGTGGCGGTGGCGGCGGCGGTGGCGAGGGCCGTGGCGGCGGCGGTGACGGCGGTGGTGGCGGCAACGGTGGCGGCGGTGGTGGCGGCGGCAGCGGTGGCGGCAGCGGTGGCGGCGGTGGCGGCGGTGGCGGCGGTGGTGGCGGTGGTGGCGGCGGCGACTGCGGCGGCGGGGCACGCGCGTCAGCGTGGAAAGGAAGGGGGTATCGATTCCGGGGGTATCGAAAGGAAGTATCAACACCGCATGCGGATTGACTGCGCGGATTTCGCGGCTGCGCTGCGGCGGCCGCGCGTCTGACATCGCCACCTGGCAATCGAGCGCAAATCGTTGCGGCGCGCGGCCCGTCCACAGAGGAACGCAAACCGGGAGTACTGTCCACCCGGGTAACTTTGAAGTGCGGTATACCTTTGATAATTGAAATACAGGCTTTGGCTTTTGTTTATAAAAGTAGGCGAAAATCATACTATTGTAATTGCAAACAATGAAATGAGATACACACTATTTATAGTTACCTTATTACAAGGTAAAGAATCCTGACAGAACACACTCTGAAATTAATTATTTGGCAATGCGATAACCATGTCTGCATTTTAAGTTCCAGAAGCTTAAAATTGAATTAATGTCGTAGAATATTGCTGGACAAATCTTATGAACATTAAATGCATTCATTGAAAATATTGGAATAAGTAAATGATAGATGACGATGAGGCCCATCAAGAAACCATACATCATTACAAAAGTAAAGTTACGCATGTACAAATGAAGTTTTACCCGCATTAGATACTTCTATTTAAAATTAATACAAATATAAATGATGCGTATTTGATCAACAGAATGCACATATGTACATGTCTAGATTTACATTGACTTGTTGCTATCTCAACCTCCCAAACCAAAGAATACTTCTTCAGAAATTATGTAAACTTCTAAATTGATTTTCAGATGTCTCAAGTTCGCTCAGTTTATGCTTGAAATTATTTTTTAATATCAGTTAATACTTTCTTTAGTGATGAAGATAAATATGCATTATTTTTCCCTCTCTTAAGCACACACTTCCGAGTGCAATTGTGTGTGAATCATTGCAATGAGAATAGGATTAAGGGCAAAATTACGTATCGTAAGACGTCTCTTCTCTACACTGCGTAAGACGAAATGTAAATATTTTAATTCCCGCCCTCTGTTTGAACTGCACCCCTGCTCTCCACGTAGGTTTGTTCCGGAGCTTAGTGGTTGTGGCAGCACACCAACGAAGTGGGAGAGTAAAGAAGGGAAAAGGGACTGCTTATTTGAGCAATAGAACTTGTATTACGTGAGGGAATAACATTATTTATTACATTGAAAATTATTTATTACATATCGTAATATTTACTAAAATACAATAAATAAGTTTTGATGCCAAGGTGAATAGACTCAATATTGTTATGTAAAAAAAGCCTTCTTCACGCATCTGTTATTGTGTTCAACTCCATAAATTCGCCTTGTTTTTTTATTTATTTCTTCCAAATAGTGTTTTCTTTGTCAAAAATTGTAGAAAATTGTAATTCGACGTAGTTTGAGTAACAATCTTGCAGGTCTTTCTGCGTCAAATTTTTGTTTTCCATAAAATTAATACAAGTCATCAATACAATTGAAATTCAGAAATAGATATTTACTACATGAAAGCCGCATACAGACTTAACTACCAATAGTGTGAAAGTATTTTAGTATGTGTGTATAAAAAATCTGTTGCAACAGAAACCGACGAGTAATATCAATAGCGATTCATGATTACCCAATCCACAAATTAGAAAGTAAGAAGAAATTAATTCCATTAGGGAGAGTCACATACCAATACTCGATAATGTGACTATGCCAGACACACTTTTAATCATACTTTCACAAAAATAGAACTATCTTTACGGACAAACACAAGGCTTTTAACTTGGCTAAACATTTGACATGAATCATTTTCTCGTAAAATATCAGTGCGTTTACAGCAACTGATCATACATAATATCAATGTAACAAATGATAAACAACTGAAGTAACAGAAGCAGGATGCTCTACATAGCAAGAGAAACAGGCTAAGGCTACTTGCCAATCATCAATACCTCAAGCGTCCTAGCGTAAGTAAAGTAACATTTTATTCATCGGCAATTATATCTAACTTACATCACAAGAAGTTGAAGAATGCTACATTTCATGGTACGTTCCAACCTCAAAAATTATGTTATTATTAAGGCTAGATACATTGAATGCCTGATGTTTGATAATACAAAAATATTAAAAAACTGTGTTAATAATATTAAAGAACATTTCCATTATTTTGGAAGCACACATCATCTCTGACCTAAGCAGGAATCGTCTTCAGAAAACGCAGAAAATCTGGGTAATTTTCAAAGAAAATAAATAGAAGTAATTATTTCGAAGCAGGAAGCTTGAAAAAGGTCACTTGACCTTAATGATCTTAGATGTTTAAGCAGCCGCAAACCCATTTATAAATATAAATCTGCGTAAATGAAAATAAATAAATTTTAGAGATGCCAGGTTGAAGATGAAGACAGAGAATTTGAAAAAGGCTAGAAGAAACAGTTTTTGGCAAGTGGAAAGTATAATTGTGTAAATCAGCCGAGTGAAACAGCGCCCTTACGAGCTACCTCTCCGCCTGGGAAGCCCCTGTGAGCGCGGGCAACTTTCTCTGAATCCCCTCTCATTTTCCTTCAAAATACAGAAAGGGGTGAACATGAGCATGCCGAAGCGAGGCGAGGCATGGAATAGTTGCTACCTACGAAAAAATGTTTGCCATATTTGTTCTACCGAACATTCCAGATTTGAATTATGGTTATATTCTTTACTATTAATTACTATTTTATGTTTATTTTCTTTTTAAATTCATCCTAGTGTAAACCATTTTTGACAAGTGACAAGTATACATTTGAAAAGCGAATTCTTGCTATGTTTTTGTTCCGTGTTATGTATTATTTTATTATGAATAAGTATCTATAAGTGACCAATTCTCGCTTACGGAAGGAGAGCTATTTTAGCAGACACGAATCTTTGTTAAAACTCCAAACTTGATCGTAAGAATTTAATGAAATCACCACTTTCGTAAGTAAAAGTATTATAAAATGAAGATATTTTCGATTCAAATGTTTAAGTTTACTTTCATTTGACAAATTAAAATCTGTCCGATGTAGTATTACATTTTAATGGATCATTTCTTCCTTTTAGTAGAGGAAATCGGAATTAACCTCGCTAAATTTGAAGAAATAAATGTAAACTGACTTCTTGAAAAAACTGTCATGGGCCAAATAACCAGTGATGTACCATCATCTCGCAGCAATTTGTACAACCCTTACTTTTAAATCTCGCGCCAATTGCTTGGGACGCAGCGCTCACGAGCTCTAGTATGCTACCTTGCTCGCAACTTTGACATGCTTAGTGTAAATCAGTGGTGTTGCACTGGTGGCAGTTGCACGCGTGGGACCGTAGCATGCCACGAGATTCTCTACGCAACTAGCGTCAGGAAAGGAAACTATTAGTAGTAACATCGCCGTTTTACAATAGTGGTGGCGTTGTCTCGTGTGGCCGGGTGTTGAACTGCGTGGAGGGGCGATTTCGTCGTGTCACGGACTCCCGCTCGTGGCATTGACCTTGACACCACTGTAAATGAATGTTTATTTTAGTAGGTAAAGTAAGATTGCTTAACACGTACATTTTTTTTAATCATCACCAGTATACGGCTGTATACACCAGTGAGCAGCGCTCTCCATTTAATTAACCCAAGTAGTTTTTTGTCAAAAATATTCTTTCTCGCGTGGGCCAACGCGTGGATGGTTGACCTGTGTTGGTTCCCCGTTGCGGCGTGCGCTTCCGCTGCCTCCTCAAAGGCACTTTGGCACTTTGCCTCTGTTGCTCCCAGAGCAGAGTGAGTGCGACTCGCGCGGGATCTTGTACGTTCTCCATTGCTTTACTCTTGAAAAAAGTAACTCGGCATAAATTTGCCCAAATGAAGCAGGTGGCAGAGTCAAGCGTCCCGAAAAGTGGTGTTTCACTAGAGATGAGCGACTTCAGTAGAGACTTCAGAGAAATATTTAAAATAATAAATAAGTTCGTATGTTTGTATCTGGACGACAGTATTTGTTCTTAATAGTCAAATTTTAGATAAAAAGTCTGCAAACAGTAATGACTACAATTTGTTAATTGCAACTTCGCCAACTTTTTTGTCAAAATTTACTTAATAGTGTAATTTTTTATTACAGACCAGTCTTCTGACCACATCATTTATACAATTTATTGCGCATATGTTGGTTAAGTTCGCGTATAACAAAGCATTCAATTTGATGATATGACCAATTTGGATTGCTCGCTCGCAAATTTCCATGTCGTCAATGAGACTCCGGCCTTCAGACTCGGCGAATCATGTAAAATATCCTTGATTTCAGAAAACCAAAATTGCCGCCGAATTTACACCAAAAACTGACAGGTGTATCTTGACTCATTTCCCTCTAACAGCTACTACTAAATATTTGAACTACTACGAGTATTTCTACCTAATTAATTTCACTTGTATTTTATTTATTCATTTGATTTATTTTCTTGCCCCAAAAATATTCAAATTTCGTGAATGAATTCCAGTGCAAACAATATCTTACACTAACAATTGTTTGAAAGTATGTGGCATTTTTTGAGATGGTCGCATTGCGTTTAACTTTCACTCCGTAAATACCTTTCTGAGTTAAGCCTTTAGTCTCAAAACGACGCAGTAAATAAAACATCATTCATAGGTGTTCGTGAATAAACTTAAATTAAATTTTAAAAAAACAGCAGAAGAACAAGGACAATAAGAAAAACTAATGATATTTACGAATCCTTGGCTTGGAAAATAAGGCTCGAGTAGTCAACGTGATGTTGACTGGACTCGCAAGGATCATTTCTTCATCTATGCACATGTCAAACGAATCAGTATGAACATGTGCCAAACTGCCTGTCCCTGACGCCAGTTTCGTGGTTGTCTGCTCGACCGTCGGATTTGGCCAGCGGCCACTGTCACCATATATTTGAAATTGCTATGCAAAAACCTGCAGGGTCCGACAAAAATACCTCTTGTATTTAAAAAGGCAGTTAAAACTCCAAAGAAATATACAGAAAAATACTTTTACTTGTGAAGAATAAATACTATGTCTTACTTTACTTGGTTTTTAAAAATTATATCCGGTAAATGGCGTCCTCCTTTCACGACACATTGATGAAGCCTGTCTCGAAATTTGCCCACAGCTCTTGTAATTTTCGGTGAAATGGCAGCCTTTGCTTGGAAGATACCTCCTGGCATGCTGGCAGGATTTTGGGTGATGCTAGGGCGCTTGCGTCTTTAAGTGTCGTAAACAACGTGTGGCTCAAATGATGTGTCCACGCAAAGAGATAATACGCCCAGGAACCAATTCTCTGAAAATTTCTAGAGAACGCTGGGAAGTGTGAGCTGCGTCTGCGTTTTGATGGAAGCAGACTTCTTCCTACGAAGAACAATAGATAACGTCCAAGAAAGGCTTCTTCGTCATTGTGTCTACACTGAAGAACGCCATTTAACGAATATCATTATGAAAACAATTTAAAATGGCATATTTGTTGTTCACAAATAAAATTATTTTCTGTATCTTTCTTGGTTTTTTGTATCTGCCTTTGGAAATACGGGAAGTCTTTTTTGCCAAATCAGTAAAGTCTTGTACGGCGTGTTGCATAATCCCAGGCACTATCCTACCAAGTTTATTCAAAAGACTTTTGAACATTTCCACAGAGTAAGATACATGCAAGCGATATAATTTGAACATCGCAACGACGGTGGAATGAGAGATATGGAATAATGGAGACTCCTGCCTCCAAAAAAACTTCGTCCACACCACGACCCCTCTTTGCCCACTGCAAATTGTAAATGGATCAATCGAGATATGAAGTGGAAGTTGAGCGCTTTGACCACAATACCAAGATTCGTCTCTAGAGAGTAAGATAGGCGTACACGTGAGCAATTGTACCCTCCGTACACACGCTTCTGATTGGGCGCGGAACGCAGGTGTGAACTGAAAAAGCCGTACCAACAGTTTTATGTTTAGGATCGAGGACGTAGGACCGATCATTTGAGGTATTGCATCTCAAGTCATGAAGAAACTACTTGGACACATTCTTGTGATAAACAGCGGTTCTTTATGACACTGCCTTCCCACTTACGAATATCATTCCAAGCTTGTTTCTACTGTTGGCATAATCTAGGTATTGTATTGCCACGCTTACATGCAGAATCTAAATAACTTATTAATTGCGTAAGGCAAGCTCTCATGTATTCAATGCGCATCTCTATCTTTTATTACAGGGGTATTCGTAGAAAGCGCACATATTGTTCTAGTGCACAATAAGGGGAAACGCGAACGGGTTATTGCACACAATCCCTCTGTCGGAACAGAGGGAAAATACTCGCGTTCGCTTCGTGGATGCGGTAACAGGCTATGCACAGAACTAGGGTGTCCGACCAACATGAGTATGGCGAAAGTTTCGATGATCATGAAACATTAATTAAACTTCAATGCTAGTGATTGCATTGATATGAATGGAGAAGTGAAGTCCTTTTTAAACTCGCATGTATATGCTTTATACATGCAGGTTTTAAAGTTGTTTTTTTTTAAATCTGCGATAAGTCCCTCGCCTATTTAACACCACATTTACATTTATGTGAATCGAACCCATCCTATTGAGACGGCGAACATTAAAATGTATTTGCGACGAATACAGAACAAAACTTCAGAACGTGCCGCGGGTTGCATACCCTTCAGGCACCACCCTCATAACTGTTCCAAGGGTATTCAAAGAAAAGCTTGCTCATTTGCGCAGAGTGTGTTGGCTGTGCTGAGAGCATGCACCATCACGCCACGCCGCCGTACACTTCCGCGCGCCGCCCTGCCGGAACACGGGCGAAGTAGTAGAGACGGGTCGCTTTGTGGCGGCGGCGGCGGCGGCCGCCGAGCGTAGGTATGCACGGAACCAACGCGCGCGCCGACCGACTCCTCCCCTCCCCCCTCCCCTCACGCGCTATCTCGCACATGAATAGAGATGCTCGCGCGCAGCGCTTCCTTTGAACTCGGCAGCTAAGTTTTAATTAACGCCCCCGCCCGCCTCCCTCGCCACCCCCCGGAGCGGTTGCCGACAGCTCTCTCTCTTTTTTTCTTTTTTTTACAAAAAAAGGGCCAAAAATAACGTTAACGGACGCCCTTCGGCATCCGCCGCTTTCGTGCGAGCGGGCACCCTATCAAAACAGCGCAAATTGACTCATCCGATAAAGCAAGGGGATCGAACAAAAAACGCACCGTGCGGCGGAATATCGATGTGGTCGCCGGGGTAATCCTCCTGACGCAGAGGCCGCCGCCGTTTGTCCGAGGTCCGCTCTTGGTGCGTTTCCGCGTGTGTCTTTGTTGCTGAGCGTGTTTGTGGGGGTGGCTGTGTGTGCGCGTATGTTTGCACAGGCCTGTGAGCGGTCGTGTGAGCGTTTCTGATTTGTTGACAATGTGTTTGTGATTTGTTGACAGTGTGTTTGTGATTTGTTGACAGGGTCGTTGAGTTTTGTTGACAGTGTGGTTGTGATTTGTTGCCAGCGTGGTTGTGATTTGTTGACAGTGTGGTTGTGATTTCTTGTCAGTGTGGTGGTGATTTCTTGTCAGTGTGGTGGTGATTTCTTGTCAGTGTGGTGGTGATTTCTTGTCAGTGTGGTTGTGATTTCTTGACAGTGGTTGTGATTGTGTTTCCGAGCTGTTTGTGTGTGTATTTCTGTGTGCGTATTAAAAGCGTGTGCATGCGTGATCTCAAGCTTGTACTTGTCGACTTGGAAGAATGATTCTTGTCAACGTGGAGCTCTTTGAGAGTTTTGTAACCTTTGTGCAGCAGTGTATAATAGAGCAAACGTCGGTGTATGTGACGTACTGTATCACGTCGGTAATTTCATAATTAAAAACGTACCACAGTCTTCACATCTATTAGACTAACGAATGTTTCCTATTTTATTTAACTAAGCAACGCTTCGTCATTCCGCGGAAGTTTATTGAAGATTTTTTTTATAATGATCATAAGGTTGCGTTTAACGTGAGTCAAGCACTGTAGATATGTGCAAGTATTGTCCAAGAAAAAATCTTTTTGCGTATATAAAAACGAAAACCGAACTTGTGTAAGTTGAAAGAATTGGGGTTACACACCTTGCGACTGTTGTATAGAGTGTAACATTGCAATCGGATCCTAAATTAGGCCGAAAAAACCATAGCCCGACCATCGGCTGTCAATATTTTAGTGAAAATTAAATTAATAACCTTCCAAGACTACAATAGCCCTTTGACACTTGGAAATGCGTCCTACGTTCCGGTGATACACAGCCTGCGACGAAATTAGAAAATGAAGGAGATTCTTTCTACGGGAATCTATGCTTATGAGAGCAAAATGGTAAATGAACGTTTTATTGGTAATATTGTAAGAAAAAATCTAGTTTGTGTTTTTGCCTTATGATATGGTTCACCCTCTATTAATACAAATGTGGCGAAATTTGACAGGCCAAATTATTTACAGTATGTTTGGATTCTGTTTCGTCACTGTTAATTTTGTATCTGTTTGCCAATAAACGGGTGTGCGAGTGTAATCGCAAGCACGTCATCTTCACCTTTAAAGGATAGAACGTATCGGTGTGGAACTCAGTGTTTTTATGTATAAATGTGTTGATGTTCGTGTTGATAGGCGCTTTTGTGTAATCGTCAGTGGCATTTTTTCAGAGGAGTGTCAGCTTTTATAACTTCTCCCAGATGTTTTTGAGATACGTTTCGTCAGTTTATGCGTGTATTTTATTAGCGTATTTATGCGTATGTGTGCGACGTATTCGACTCAAAGGATAGCACTTGGTGGAGTTAGAGCTCTTTTTGTGTTTGCCTCCTCTTTATGTGTTGTTCGTCACATATCTTGGAGTGGTTTGGTATCTTGGACTAGTTTCCTCGCTGGTTTGTTCGTGTGGCAGTACGTGCGTAAATATTGTTGTCAGCGTACATGGCGAGTACGTATGTGATTGTAGTCTGCTAGGAGTATATTGAATTCAGCCGCTGTCTAGCGGAGAATTCTAGCGGCCGGCTGCTCTGAACGATATTATGTCAGTAGTTTCTCAGGTCAATAACAGGCGAATGCCGGAGCAGTACCCGTTACACACGGGCCACGGACCGCGCCGATTTTTCCTTTCTCTTGTCCTTTACGCACTATGTACTCACACGTACTCACACACACGCACACACATACATGCACTACACTGCCATAGGTGTAAGGAGACTAATCGGGAGCCTGGAACCTGCCCCGGCTGAAACGGTGTCCGCTGGAGAGAGAGATCTGGAGTGTGTTATATCCAAAAAAATACACCAACATGTAGATCAAAAACAAAAGTTTATTATCCACTTTTTACAAGCCAAATTTCAAATAGTACCAATACAATGATCACAACCATATATATATATATATATATATATATATATATATATATATATATATATCAGAAGATGTCCAACAAAACAAGCATGATGGTCGTTGGCATGAGATTTACCAGTAAATTCCAAAGTAACCAATATCCAACTAGAACCAGCAATATAACGAGGCACGGTCAGCGTAGGCACAATTGCAATAATAGGCATTTATGCTACAGTGCTCTATCTCAATACGTACTCTGTTCCGTTGCCTGTCACCCCTTATGCTAGGAGGACTTCTTCCTGCCGCTGGTTGCGGTGGCTGCTTTTGCCGCCACTAAAGCCTACCCGGTGCATAGACCGGCTACAAACGCGGCCAATTTGAAGAACTATATACAACAACAAAGTGAGAACTTGTCCTCAAGGCGACGCGCAAGATCTCATCATTCAGGGGAGGGGTAATACCGCCATCTTCAGCAATGAAACACACTACACTACCGGGGCTAATGATCATAGCTACTGACGTTCCCCTCAATCTAATGTCAATCAAATATCCATCTGATAATAGTCACAATGGAGTTCTTGGTGTCTTTCTGTGTTGCTGTTGCCAGTCGCTGGGCGCGTAGGTTGATGGGTGCGTGAAGAAACCCTAGACACAGAGAGTAGCGCATTCCATTGTTGCAACGATCCCTCCATTTTATATCCGGATGACATGAGAATTAGAATTGTACGGTATTTTGTGTATTGAGAACCATGAATCTATCTCGAACCCACATTAGTATTCTTGGGACTCTTCAAAATGTCGACAATTGTTATAATTTCCCTTCAGTTCCTGAATGGTGCCCGAGGGAGTTGTCGGGTGAGAGGATATTAAATGGCGGGTTTGCGCTACTTTCTATATCTAGGGACTCTAGATGCGTGCCTGCGTCTGTGGGTAGATGTGTGGGCGCGTGTTTGTGCGCAGACGTGTGTGTGACCGAGAAATGAAAACAAAAACTAGAGAAACTGCTACCAGCTTATTTTGACATGAATGTGATATTTGTATGAAGAATATTTTATACCACTTCTTAGTACAAATGTACTATCTGACTCAAAATCAATAAATGGTTGGTTAGATTAACGTATCCGCAGAACATAGCTTTTTCGAAACAGTATCTTAAATGTCTAAACGCTATACTCGGTATTTACCATTGAAATGAATTAATGCTGTACTGTCTATCACTGGAGAACAACAAACAGTTACTGTCCAGCGTCCGGTAGTTTAGTATGTGTTCTCTGAATACTGTGGATATTTGACCATACATTGGTGGTGTCCGGTATTTCGCTAATGTCCATATGACTGGTGAGCGTCATTTGGCGCGTCACGCGATGGACATTGATTCTTCCAATGTTTGCTCTGCAGATCTGTGGGGCAGAGGATATTAGATAATGCGGAAGACAGGTGAGAAATACTTATTGGCTGCTGATGTGGGTAACGGAGACGAAGCTGACGATAAAGCAGATGATCTACGAAAGTCAGGAAGAAGAAACTTCTGTAATTTATTCATGTGAAGATAGAGAATTAAGATTAATTGATTTAGTGATTCCGGGTGCGTCTACTGCTATGATCATATGTCCCGTAAATGTCGTGCACGTGCTCATAGGGAGATATTGCAGTGATCATCCCCCGCAGGATGGTGAGATCCTACGCCGACCTAGCCGTCGGCTTGCGGGGATTTTACCCACCCAGGCATCTCTCATCAGCGTCGCATCGTCCCAGTCGGGACAACCTCTCAACCTCTAAGTCTCCCGACCGGTCTCCCGGCATGTGTGGTAGAGTGGCGCATATGGGTGTGTGTTTGTGTGTATAAGGGGTGAGGAAAAAACGAGGAAGAGCGAGGAAGAATTGCTCACGGTTCGTTAGGGTTCTGCTCCGGCATTTGCCTGGTATTGATCAGGGAAACCACTGAAAATTGTCGATCACATCAGCGGGTCATTAGAATTCTCTTCCAGACAGCGGATGACCCGACCTAGCTATCTAGCTACTGTCGAAAATCCTGCCACCTTCGCAGAGGGGGGAATTACGAAATTCAGATAACGCACCAGCAATAAGCATCAGAGACTCCTGTCTCCAATGTGCTTGGTTCACCGAATGTTAATACGGTTCCCCTATTTCTTTGTAGTTGGGCTTTCTTGTTTCGGCTTTTGCTTGCGTTGCTCCGCGGGTGCTATCGTACCTGCCGCTAAAGAGCTATACTAGGTCACCTGTGGCTGCCTCTGCTCAACTGGATCCTCTATCGCATCCTTTATTTCCGGATCTATTTCAGGATCGAAAGCCGCATCCTTTATTTCCGAATCTCACGCCGAGGTAGCTCATAGGACCGCATTACTCTTTGTATGAGATATATTCAACACGATACATTCATTTTTCAACAGGTCAGTGTGCCGTATAGGCAACTAGATTTGCTTACTGTCAGGCTTTGGCCTTGCTTCAGCCCGGACATGGGCTGGCGCTGTATAGCTGCCTTGAGCCGCAGTCATGTGCCCGCCTCATTGTTCCGGGACGGCCGGGGGGCTCCCAGAAGGCGTCGGACTTCCACATCACTCTTTGTATTTATATTGCTCGAGGTAGCCTTTATGGCCATCTCGGTGTTTGTGCCATTTTTTGGGATTTCGAGATGCAGTTTCCTTATTAGCGTCTCCTACACTAGTCCTTAATGCTCATTGTGACGAGCACACTAGGGTATCGTGTACAGTATAGGGGTGTAGAAGGGATCAAGATTTAGAAACAAAACATGAGGGTTTGGGAATTCCCCATGTAGTAAACATCACTGGAAACATCCATGCGTTACTGATGACTCGAACCCACAGCCCTGGTGCCCGCGTATGTGGGCACAACTGCACCAAAGCGCCAATTGTCAGCTGAATATTTGTTTACCTGTAGTTCTTTTAATTGCTCGTCGACCGAAGTGAAGAAGTCTTCAAATTTCACGTCAGACTACTACGAGCTGGGGTAACTCGTTATATTATTTAATGCATCTGATTTCCACCATTAAGGTCTTGAAATAAGAAACGGGGATCGACGGAGAATTTGAAACGGGGTTCAACCTTTACGTCATTTTGCGACGGTAGTTATTACTCAGATCAGCCGTAAGGTTAAGCTTCTTGCCACTCGAGCATTGCCCACAGTGTTACATAACGAATAATCTGCTCTGTGACAGTTTGCCCGGTGCTTTCCCGCCATACGCTTAGCACCTAATTCTCATTTAATTAGCAGGCGTCAATGACGTAGAGGGCTCTGCGTACGTCATACACGCAGGCGGACGAAACAGTGAAAAGATGTGAGTGAAAAAGCAGGTGGAGAACCATGCGACATTTGCAAACGCTCTTTGCCAATAGAATCGTTTTCGTTGGAAAGTTTGCTGGGCATATGAAGCGCGTTTACAGCCCAAAGCGACAACTGCAGAAGAATGCGGAGGAAGTGGGCAAATAAAGGGAAAACGTATGCATGACTACCTTCGCGTATGAGATGAGCACTCAGCGATCGATAAAATAAAGTCTGTAAAAGAAAATGAAACGATACAAAGTAGAGGAATGACAAAGAGCTGAATAAACATGAAAATGCCGAATTGGAGCGGAAATATTTGTGAGTAGACAAAGAAGAATAGCAAAAAAAAAGGAAGAGTTACCTTAGCTTCTGAGAGTGCGATATTCCAATCTGAAGAGTATGAATTATATCTCTCCAACTTTCGTAAGTTTTCCCGACAAATAATGGCAACTAATGAGCTCTCATCGACTGGTCCCTCGACAGCTGCGCGCATCGTCACCCAACGAACGCGTCGTTCTACCTTACTACATTATGGGCTGTGTATTAGCTACTCTGACCGTTCGATGCGCTGTATGCTGCTTATCACATTACTACGCACATGGCACCACCTACATGAAAGAAAAATTAAATCTCAAAACATTAACACTTACTGACACGCTATGACACGTCTTGATTTCATGTTCATAACCTTCGCCACAGCCGAACCTCCTCCGCGACTTCGTGAGAGTCAGATGAGTGGCAACGCGGGACGCTGGCTGTGAGAAAGTAAGCAAATCCTCACAAGCTGATTGCTTCCGATTAGGTCATATGACGACCAACGACACGTGGCGAGAGAACTGTCAGAGTGGCTTATACGCTGCCGGTATGCAGTGAAGGAGTGACCGAGCGAACGGGCGGGAAACTGATGAGCAAGTGGGGCGAACGTGCAAAAAGGGCGAACGTACAAGCGGGCCTCTGGCGAAGGGGAATCTGGCGAGCGTCAGGGGGAGCTGGCGGGGGGAAGGGTGCGCTAAAAGCCAGAGAGGGGCGAGCCGGCGAACGAAAAGGTAGGCGGAAGGACGAGTTGGCGAGCTTAAGGGCAACCTGGCGAGCGTAATGGTGAGGTGGGGAGCGTAAGGGAGAGCTGGCAAACGAAAGTGCAGGCGGAAGGGCGAGCTGGTTGGTGAGCGGGCGGAAGGGCGAGTTACCGAAAGGGAAGGCGTAAGGACGAGCTGACGAGCATAAGGGCAACCTGACGATCGTAAGGGCCACCCGACGAGCGTAAGGGTCACCCGACAGCTGGCTGCTGTAAGGGCCAACTGGCGGGCGCAAGAGATAGCTGGCTGGGGATAGGGCAAGCTGGCGGGCAGAAGGGTGAGCTGGCAAATGATAGGGTAGGTGGAAGGGCAACCTGACGATCGTAAGGGCCACCCGACGAGCGTAAGGGTCACCCGACAGCTGGCTGCTGTAAGGGCCAACTGGCGGGCGCAAGAGATAGCTGGCTGGGGATAGGGCAAGCTGGCGGGCAGAAGGGTGAGCTGGCAAATGATAGGGTAGGTGGAAGGGCAACCTGACGATCGTAAGGGCCACCCGACGAGTGTAAGGGCCACCCGACAGCTGGCTGCTGTAAGGGCCAACTGGCGGGCGCAAGAGATAGCTGTCTGGGGAAAGGGCAAGCTGGCGGGCAGAAGGGTGAGCTGGCAAATGATAGGGTAGGTGGAAGGGCAACCTGACGATCGTAAGGGCCACCCGACGAGCGTAAGGGCCACCCGACAGCTGGCTGCTGTAAGGGCCAACTGGCGGGCGCAAGAGATAGCTGTCTGGGGAAAGGGCAAGCTGGCGGGCAGAAGGGTGAGCTGGCAAATGATAGGGTAGGTGGAAGGGCAAGCTGGCGGGCGCAAGGGCGAGCTGACGGGTGGGCGGGCGGAGGACTAGCGAGCGGGCGGCGCGCCGAGCAAGCAGAGCAAACGCCCCTTGCAAATGGCGGCCATTAGGCTGCGCGTCGCGCGCCGATTAATGTGCGGCTGCGGCGGCGGCGTTGGCGCGCCAATGAACATGTTTGCTCTCTCCGGCGCCGCCCTCGCACCTGGCCGCACCGCCCGCGCCGCTGCCGCCCCTCGCCCGACCGGCGGCAACCTGTTCTTAGCGCTCGGATTTATATTAACTCGGATCACAGCGTGTGTTCCCTGAGCCTCCACTATGAATATGATTGTAATCGATTTGAAAGTAGTTTGTTTAACGATGGTAACCCTTCGTAAGTTTTGTAAGTACAGTCGACTCCAGTTATACTGGATCTCTGAGAACTAACATTTCTGGTTAACCTTATCAGAATTTAAGAGGTTCGTTGTATTTGGTAATGCGAAAATAAAACTAGAATCTCCTCCATGATTTCTTTTCTTATTACAACGTTTTCAATTAAATATGCATACATTGCGAACTCGAAATATCAATATATTATATCAGCCTGAAACTAGTTATTTTAGCGTTTTTTGTGCTTTGCCTGATATGTGAGTTAAATATTTGAAATACCTTGCGCTGTCTGGATATTTATTAATGGCAATAACCTATAAGACAAGAAAAGAAATGTTGGGTGTACCGCCGTGATACCATACTCTGGTCCTCTTCCCGATCCCGTCAGACCCCTGCTCCGTCTCACCCAACTTCGTTTCACCGCAACTGTTCTGCCCCTTGTTTTGGATATATTGGCAAAACTTGAAAGAGTGCATTCTTAAATTTTACTAGGGGCGTATAGGTAATACTTATGAAATCTCATACAGACATATATTTCTCTTGTTTCGAAAGTCACGTGTACAATATTTCAAAAAGTTTGGATTAAACTTGATTTTTTTTAATAAGCCAACCAAGATTCTTCTTGCTATAAAAGAAAAGAATTTTTTTAAAGTCAGCGTAAAATACTATTTTTATTAAATATTATTATTTTCAGTTAAACAGAATTGCATTATTTCGTCATGTTTTAGCCGTTCTTGCAGTTATACTGGACAAACAGCCAGACAGACAAAAATCGTAAAAAATAGTTAATTTAGTTTTTATATCATCTAATTGAGCATGTGAATACAAGTGCGATGTGTAGAAAGGTCTCAAAGGAAGAAATGTGTTCCAACAGTGAAAGAGTCATTTGAGATAATCGAGACTGTAATAAAACATTTTGATAGTGAATGGTCTCTGGAAAATAAAGTGTGAAGAAACAGACACTCTGGAAAAGGATCTGTAAATATTATTGATAAAATACTGTACACAGCAAACTGTAATAAAAACTATTATTTTAGGGGTAAATTAATGCACCGTGTGAAATACCCTAATAATACTTTTAAGATAATGATAAATATACTAATTTGTGAAACACCAAAGAATGATCTTTAATAAATAATATTTTCCTACTAACATTTGATATTATTAAAGAATTAATCTATTTTTGTTGGTATTATTACTTGGGCACACTATGGAAACAAGGATCATGTATTTGCATGTTCATGCATTCACTCGGTATGGAAATATGTTTGTCATGTGTTTGCACTCCAAAGCTCATAAAGTTGTTCTGTACAGAAATGTTATCTTGATTCGATTTCTATTTGCTTACGAGTTTCGATATATAACATGACACCTTCTTACCAGTGGTTTGTGGACATACAAATCTATCTGAAATGTTATCTTGATTCGATTTCTATTTGCTTACGAGTTTCGATATATAACATGACACCTTCTTACCAGTCGTTTGTGGACATACAAATCTATCCAGAATTGTGATCACTTAAAGTTCTGTTAATTAAAACTGGTAATTTTGAATTGATGGCAAATAACTACAAATTATCAGCACTTTTTCCAAATAAATAACGTAACGTTTATTTTGAATTTTAGTTACAATTTATGAATGAGCTCATGAAATGTTCTAATCTTATTTATCTCATATACAATGAATATAATTTCATGTGGGTCAAGAATTAACTTTCATGGCTTACTATAATCTTCGTGCGCATCGTTGATTTCTCGCGTGTACTCCAGATCTTCTCTCTTATGCTGTCGATTTACTGTTCGTGATAATGTCACTCCTACCGTACTCTCTCCTAATGTAAAAATATGTTTGTAAAACTCCCCGAAGTATTATCAGTTAGTTGATGGTTGCATAAAAAAACTGCACATAAATTATTACGCGATCGCGACTTTCCCTACGCTGTACCGCAGGTGAGTACCTATTCGCGACTGTCTACGTTCAACATGAAGTGTAGAGTACAATCCCCCGTCTATGATTCTTTCCTATTATACGTTCCGTTTCGAATGTTAATTCAATTGAAATCTAACTAAATATTTACAACAAAAACTACTCTAAAATACTATGACATCTCTAAATTAGGATAATTTCCGTTATACGTATACCACGGTGTAAGAGATATAGGTGGGTTCACTCCCGGTCTAAAAATGAAGCTAATGTGAGGCTAGTTCTCACAGTTCTCGCTAGATAAGCGCTGCGAACGACTTGGGTATTTTTTTGGGGACAAGATGGTGATCCATTTAATAGCTTGTAACCATTGGTTTCAACGCAGTTAATAGTCATTTCGCGGTGGAACTTCTAGTCGGCTGGAGTGAATAGTTTAAAAAAATGGGTAGAAGGTGTTTTATAAAACACTGTGATAGCAACAGTGAAAAATGTCATTCGCAGGAAACAACTTTATTTCATGTTCCGAAGCGAGAAGATTTACGACAGAAATGGGTTGAAATTGTTCCCCAGAAGAAAAGAAAATTGAGGCAAGACGATTATGATTGCGAAAAACATTTCAAAAGTGAAGAGATAATTGTTATGCAAAATTCTGTAAGTAACATTTCAAGAATTTATCATATACTGTTAATGAATTAATTGTAAAATAATGTAAATAATTTGTAAAATCATACACAATCAAAATTGAGAAATGTACAAAGAAAAGTGAACTTTTTAATGTCAATTAGAAAAACATTCAAAATTACCCGGGAGTTAAAATGTATAATCAAAGAATATAATTGAATATTTTGTAATACTAAATTATTTCAAACTTTTCAGAATTCACATGCAAAAAGTTTAAACCGGAAGCTGTTCCTAGCAAATATCCTAGTAATCTGTTTATTATTCTTTCTCTAGAATAACATCACCTCCTGCTTTAAAATACAAATCCTCATACTGTGGTACATTAAAAAAATAACACCTCCGACAAATATTATAATACGTCTTAAAAGACTTTAATACATTTACATTATGGTTTCTACGATTATAACAAAAATGCTGCACTGTGGAAACCATACTCTTGGGTGGAAGCCACTAAATCGCGAGACGCCATCATGAATGCCCAACTCGATCGTGCGCACGGATAAGCGAGGAACTTGCCTCAAACTGGCTTCAAAAATTTTGTCCAAAAGGCGGCTAGTTGACACACCTATATATCTTTCACCGTGACGTATACCAGTTCACTAGCCGAAAGATTCTGTTCCCTTGTGTATTAGATTAGGGGACGACTCCCGTTCACTGTGAACTGTTCGTCGGATTCGATTCTAACCATATATTTTGTCTTTCTACATAAAGTGTAGGTTTCTTTCTTCATAACCTGTTTGAATGTTTCTAAGCAATTGCTTATTTTTCATTCGCTTGTTTATTTAATGAAAGTTGTATTTCATCATGGCTACTATTTACGTTATGAACATAAAGTATTTGTTGGCGTAGATTTGGGTATTATTTTTTCGTATTTTTTCAAGTCTTCTAAAGGGTTTGTGCACCTACTGAGATGACAGGTATGAATGCAGGTTTTATTTTGGGTTTGCGTCGAGAGGCAACTTTCAGTGTGATCCAGTGGTGTCAGAAAGTGGGAATTGGTTTAAAAAATAGTCGAGTTGATTTATTAGTATTAAAATGGGAGGTTTGGGGGGCGATAGCTTTCCAACAACAAAACCTTAAAAGTAGCATGTGTTTGTAAAATAGAATTTATTTGAAATATTGATATTTGTGGTGTTAACATGAACTTTACTATCTCGACTTGTTTTTAGTGTTAAAATAGGAGGTTTGGGGCCCCCAATAATAAAATTTGTTGTATGAGTTTATGAAATAGAATTCATTTTAAATAATTATATGTATTGCGTAAACATCAAGGACATTACTACACGCGAGTAGTAAACAGAGATTCAGTTCATGGAGTCGATTAGAATGTGGCGGGAACAAAGCTCATCGAAGACATCCCACCGCGGCAGAAAGTACCTCTGTTCACATTGTAGAGAACCTTCCTTTGAGGTGAACGACATTTTTCGTGTCAAAGGAGCCGCATCTTTAGGTTAGTGAACTGGTATATTTATAACGGAAAATATCCCTAAATTATTAACGTGTATTACTAAGAATATCGGAAATAATTCCGCGCCACCCACTTCTCTATAATTGAAAACACTAAACTCAACCTAACCAAAGGTGCTCGTACCTTCTTGTCAGTGGGTACGATATGGCTGCCGGCGGAGACAGTGAATATTACAAAATTTCTACATCACTACAGTTTGCACCGCCTCCTCCATACATTCTTTATGTACTATTCGGGGCCCTGCTTCCCTTCCCACAAGAGCGCCAGGCTCGCGACCGTCGACCATAGTTTCTTGTTTACCGGTCGCCCTGACAAGATGGTATATTCTTTGACTTTTCGTATTCTATATGCATTAATGTACATGTTATTAGAATATCTTGCTGCCGTTTTTATCTTCAAATAAAACCAGGGGTTTCTGGATTTTTACAACTGATACACTGAATTCGTTGCAGTTTACTGAAACTCTGATGTAACAAAATAAATGAACAAGAATAATCTATATTATTTTCCCATTGTTGGATATAATGAACCTCTGAAACAGTGAACCTCAAAGATGTGTCCCGAAAGGGTCCCCCCCGATAAGATGGTAAAAAGTTCCCCTCAACCAATTACATATGAGTGGTTACACTATAATTATAACATATAAATAATATTTTTGAAAGGTTTCTTAGCCACCGTCCTACCACCCACACCCCTATACAGCCAAAAACGTGTTTTTTTAATTTCAATTTTTTTCGACGACTGAACACTATTTTATCAGACTGAAAAAATATGATAAATAAGAACACAACTTGGACTATCAGAAAAATATTTTTCAATATTTTCTCAGGCCCAAATTCGAACACAAAAAAATATTTTCGAAAAAAAAAAATATTTTCGAAAAAAAATATCAAGAAATATTTTTTACTGTGTCTCAGAAGTCTGGAACAGGCTCGAAAAAAAATGTCAATGGTTTCTCTTTACACACAAATTGTTGTGTATTTTTTTCAGATTTTTCTGATTACTGGGCTGCAGTTAAAAAAATAAAAACCATTTTCCCGCCTTTTAAAACACCTGGACTTTCAATATACTTTGAAAATGACTGCAACGGTTCTCTGCATTTATTTAAGTGTTTATTATACATTTGTATACATTGCTGTATCACCCAATAAAGTTTTGATTTTGGAATATACTTACGAAGTATCATTTTTAAAGCTTTCTAATCCTTTGTATGGGAATATCATACGCTAAGGGAAGATAATAGTGTTTGGCAGTTTATTAAATAATAATTCCGTCATATTTGAGGGATAATTGGGGGACATGTGGAAAATGAAGGGGAAGAGGTTAGACCCAGATTTAAAGAGAGACCCAGAAATCTGTTTGATGTAGGATGGGGTGTAATTCTTTATCCACCAGTATCACACTTACAAGGTCTTGTGTCGATTGTTTCTTATAAATTGCCAAAACTATCGTTTTTCCTTAGCATACGATTACTTATGCAAACGATTAGAAAGCTTTAAAATGATACTTCGTAAGTATATTCCAAAATCAAAACTTTATTGGATGATACAGCAATACAGCAATGTATACTGTAAACCCCATACTAGACCAGAAACATGTGTCTGGAAACCAGACACATGTTTATACACATTTTCCACTAGAAATATTTCGATTGATTGATTGATTGGAGGCTTTTTGTGCGTGAATTGCGGTAGCCATTAGTTCCGGACGTGTTGTGCATTTTCCCCGGAAGGTGGCGGTGATATTCCCCCGCTGGGAGGAGAAATTATGTGCCGACCTACACGGCTTGCGGGGAATTTTTTCCCTTTAGATATTTCGCCCCACATGCGACAAGCCCAAATTTTAAGCGCCCGAGTAGTTTCCCAAAACCGTAGTGTAGTACATGTGTGTGTGTGTATATGCCTGAGAAAGGGGAGAGGTGGGGAATAGGATGATGAAGGAATGTTCACACCCGGTCCATGGCCCATTGTTTTGGTACTTATCCGGCATTTGCGCAATATAGTATACATCAAATAAACACGAAAATCTACCGGTAATAGCAGGCGGTCGTTAGAATTCTCCCTCAGACTGGACATTTCGTTACAATCGCATTCCAAAGCTTCAATCATAGTTCGTGAAAAATTGCATGCTAGTGACAGCCCTCACAGCCCCAGACAGGGAATTTTTATTCAAACACACCCTATTGCTTAAATCATTGTTTATGAGACATCGTATGCTGGCGATAGCCCTCACGAACAACTACCTTTCAGAGTAGGCAGTCGCTAATATTCTCCTCCATACTGGACATTTTGATTCAACCACGCACTACAGCTTAATTCATTGTTTCTGAAACATCGTATACTAGGGACAGCCGTCACGAACAAATACCGTTCAGAGCAGGCGGTCGCTAAGATTCTCCTCCAGACTGGAAATTTTGGTTCAACTACACCCCACAGCTTAAATCATTGTTTCTGAAACATCACTTGTTAGCGACAACTCTCTCAGACTGGACATTTTGATTCAACCACACCGCACAGCTTAAATCATTGTTCCTGAAACATCATATGCTAGCCCCCATGAACAACTACCGTTCAGAGCAGGTGCTCGCTAAAAATTCTCCCCCAGGCAGGAAATTTTGATACAACCATACCCTACATTGCTCCTGAAACATCACATGCTAGCGACCGCCCTGCTTCGCCGCGCCTGCCCACGGGTCATGTGCGGGGCCGTGCGTCCTCCGCGTCGCCCGTGCGTGTGTGTGGGTGCAGGGGGGTGGGCGCGTGGGCGAAGGTGACGCGGCGGGCGAGGAGCGCGGCCTTCGCGGGGCGTGGCAGCAGGCGGCGGCGGCCGCGTGCGCGGCTCGATGACTTCATCGCCGCTCGGCGCCTCCGGCCACTGCCCTCCACGGCCACGCCTGCGTCCGCGCGCGCTCACCGCCCAGATTGGCGGTCGCCGGCAATGAGCGTTCCGTGAGTGACCGATGTGTCTTCACACACACACACCAGCGACCAGAAATGGCTACAAGGGTACGAGTCCCGAAAGAGAATTCTGTTCGGATCGATAGTTTTTCGTGGTTTCTCTGAACAAATACCAAACGAATGCCGGAACAGTACCCGCAGTACCCTACTAAACGGGTCATGAGCATAGGTCCCTCTTCTCCCCTTTCACACAGACCCATGCACATACACATACACACTTTCATGTTTGCCTGGAGAAGTGATTCAAGCTTTCAATTGATGTCACTGCAGTTCCTCTGACCGGGAAGTCCTGGGATTCGAGTTCCGACGGTAGCAGACTATTCGGTACTAGACAGAGGGTCGAGTTCTGACGCTGTCTGGAGGAGAATTCTAGCAGCCAGCTGCTCTCATCGGTAGTTTTCCGCGTTTTCGCCGAGAAATGCCAGGCGAATGCTGAATCTGTGCCCTAACAAACGGGCCACGGACCACGCGCGATCTTTCCTTCCCATTCCATCTCCTGTCATTACCCTTAACTTATACATACACTTACATGCACTACACTACCACACATTCCGGGAGACCGGTCGGGAGCTTAGAACCTCACCCGGCTGGAGCGGTGCCTCCCTAGTGGGAGATACCTGTTAGGGAAAATCCATCTAGCCGACGGTAGGTCTCGCATCCAGCGGTCAAGATCACGACCATCTCACGGACAAAACGTATTCACTACACTTACGGGACTAATAAGCTTAGCAGTCGACGCGTTCGGAATCACTATTAATCAATCAATCATTCAATCTGAATAATTGGACTTCCTGGGGGTACGTGTCCCCAAGGAGAATTCTGTTCGGATGGATAGTTTTCCGTGGTTTCTCTGAATGACGGAGCAGAACCCTAATAAACGGACCATGGGCACAGTTCCCTCTTCTCTCCTTACACACACACAAACTCCTTCATGCGCTACACTTCTCTGCATATTAGGAGTTAATATTGCAGCTTCTCCAGGTGGAGCTGTGGCCCGATGGCTGAGATACCAAAGGAGGAAGCCCTGCAAGGCGACATACATAATAGGCCGGATATCACGTTCCATAGAGAGAGGAACACTGTCACCTACCGTAGTATAGCATGAAGTGCCGTTAAGGGAAGACTATAGCGGGTGACATTCCTAGAAATGAACTAAACAATCACCAAGAGACCTATTTCTCATAGGGGTTGGCAGTGAGTGAACAGCCAATTCTTCAAGGGAGTTCGCCCGTAGAGGAATATTATTCCTTAAAGTAATTTCTCTTTTCGGCCTCTCAGTTTACGTCACGTCCGTAAGCAGCACTCACTTCTACTATGGAAAACAATCCCAATGATTTCAAAAAACATTATGAGTTCTACAAGCAACACGTTCGTACCATGAAATGATACATCAGCAACATGAAGCATACAACAGTGTATCAATTACGATCTCGAAAATGCAAAAGTCGTATTGGATGCTTTTTGTACGAAAAATATTGTATGTCCACTCGGTGAGCATTCAATCACAAAACAGCTCGTGCAAATGACACACCACTTTTTTTTTTATTTCTTGCAGAACAAATTCCTCGTTAATAAGCATCGACTTTGAAACACCAACCTCAGTAGGTGACCTTTTATTTTAACTAAACAACGCTTTGCTTTCTTAGTGTCCACTAGAATTCGATCCTGTCTTTAGTTGGGTGATATTGGAATCATACATAACAATCCTATATTACAAGAATGCCACTTCAATATATTTTGATTCCTATTTCAACGTGTTTTGGTCTCCCTTTGGATGAGGGTGCTGATTTTGAATGATGATGGCTGGTGATTGAGAACATGGGGGAACCCCGAGAAAACCTTTCCACAAACTTGCTTTGTTCACCTCCAATTCCATATGAACTGAGCGCGAATTATTCCAAGACCCCTACATCATGGTTCACCCTGACCGCCAATAAAGATTTCTTCCGCAGAAGACTTGTTCTATTGTACATGTTCTTGAAATTGCTTCGACAAGCTTTCTCTGTTTCTTTTTCTGTTTATCGGCACTGAATCTTTAATAATAGATTCTAATTCACAGTTTTAAACATCACAAAAATGACACATTTTAATTTTTTAAAATTTATTTATAGTCGCATCGACTGCACGGTCATTAGCGACTTTTACAATATTTTAATATTATATTAATGCTCACAAGCTATTATGGATCTAAAACAATTGCTATCATTGTCTTAAAAAGGTAAACAAAGTGATTAGAGCGGAGTGTAAAAGGTAAACAAAGATATTATCATAATGGCGATAGACATCTGTGGTTTCATTTGAATATATTCTTGCTTAGCATTGGTTACTTACGAGTTCCGACACGGCCAGACATGAATGACATAGTCACTAAGAAAACTTTATACATCAAATGAAAAAAAAAATCGTCACAAAAGGAAAATCGATCGAACAGACCTACAATGAAAAATCGACCTAACACATCCACAGCGTTGTCCTCGGGGGGGGGGGGGGCTGTGACAGAGCGGCGCCGGCGGAGCGGCGGGGCGGCGAGGGGGCGCCCGCTTATCCCGTCCTAATGC
Source organism: Acheta domesticus (assembly GCA_031308135.1). NCBI lineage: Eukaryota > Metazoa > Arthropoda > Insecta > Orthoptera > Gryllidae > Acheta > Acheta domesticus. The sequence goes on along the minus strand of JAHLJT010009436.1, from coordinate 211,148,510 downwards.
CACCTAATGAGTGTAATCCGGGCGCGCGGCCTCCGCGGCCGCCGCCGCCATTGTCCGGCCGAGAGGTGTTTAATAAGCGCAGCGCAGGGGCCAACGGCAACGGGGTTGGGGCGGGGCGGGGCGGGGAGGCGCGGAGGCGAAGGTCGAACGGTGGGAAGGAGAGGCTGGCACCGAGCAGCGTGGATGCAGGGAGAATGGCGGAGGGAAGGGTGGCAGAGTCGATAGAGTCGGGGGTGGGAGCGGAAAGCATGCTAAGGGTGCAAGAATGCCCGGACAGCTCTGCGCCGCGTGGCCGGAAGGCAGGGCAACCCATTCAGTAGCTTCGTTCGATAAACACTCAGCTGAATATCGCGATTTCAGAACGGAAAATGATTCGCTGATATTGGCTAGAATTTATGTTTATTGATTTGTTATGGAGACTATGAATCAATAAGTCACAAAAAATATTAAATTATTAATGATTTTATTGCTGCAATAATAATAGTGATAGTAATTAATAAGAAACAATTGATCGCATCGTCTCATCTTGTCCAGTTCTAGCAAAGACCGAATTCGTGAAAAGACACGAACCTGGAACCACTCTACTGGCAGATCTGTACCGCCCTCCAAGTTCCAAACACATGTTCCAAGTGGTACATACTCTCACCAAAACCGATGATGTCTGTGTACAATGTTGTGTGACCAATAAATTCAAACTGATCGCACGATAGCAGCATACAAACTGGATATTGTTATCCAGGATTTGAAGAAAAATCATGTCTACTAGTAGATTTGGCTGTGTCGTGTGATCAAAACGTCGTAACCACGGAGGCAGAGAAACGTCTTAAATAGAAGAGTTCGGAAGTCAAGAATGTGGGGCGTAAAAGCACAGGTTGTACCGATAGTCATCGGAGCTCTGGGATTTGTTCCGCAAAATTTGTGTAAGAACGCCTAAACTCGCAGGCCATTCAAAAGACGGGGAAGTGCAAGACATAAAACAGCCTACATTTTGCGCAGCGTTTTTTAGAGGCACCGACAGTCCCCTAGATCTGCTCCTTAGGAAGCTGTTGAAACGACAGATTAATAACATCTTTAGTCGTGAACTAAAGGAATAATAGTAATAATGATAATTCCATAAAAATTTTTATCTTTTCAGAAAAATACTATGAAGATATGATTTGTAGGTATCACTTCAAGAGATGAACAGATTCATGGACATTACGTTTTAGTATCTGTTAGGTTCCAAAGAAATTTTTGTGCCAGAAATGAGTTAAATCAATATTTAAGTTTCCGAAATGATGAATACGTTGGCTTTCTGCTCCCAGTTCATCTCAAATATTGGAGCTTGATGTGCCCATTTGGCACGCTGGTGAACACGAAAAATATTTTCCTCCCCAATTCCGGGCAGCCTGCGCTGTCAGTTTAATTCTCGGTCCCATGTACCCGTATCATCTGAAGGAGAAGCGTGATGCATAAGATAAAACGTCCATATTATATCTCTTTAAAAGAGTTAATATCAGTACAACCGACGGGGGCGATCGTGATGGGCAAACACATTCACATTGGGTTCACCTTGTCCACCTCAAATTCGAGTCTAGTAAACGCCATTTAGATATTAGGATCGAGGTATAAAGCTATCATGCTGCCCTACACAGATCACTAAAATCTCCCAGTTGCAGTAAAATGTTGACGAAACCTCCACTGGCTGACTAAATCGCAACTGGCGCAACATCACTGCATCTACTGACACATACCGTCTACTGCGCGATACAGACGACGTCAATCTCCCTCAATCTTTGACATCTAATGCAGACGAGATGTATAGGCCTCCTTGCATTCGAAATTCCTACAGGGAATAACTGTCATTTGGATCAGAACATCCAGAGACGATGAACTAAAGCACCTCTCTAGGAACGAGTTAGCTATTCCTTGTCTACAGATTGCCCTAAGTTCCTTGCTACAACCCAACTTCAGCTCAACGTCTGTCGACACTAAACTTTAGGCTCCATATCAGGGCATTGCCATATCCCCGACATATGTTGAGTTCTACGGACTATCTCGATCACCCTGATATTGAACACACCCGGCGCAGATGTGCAATTTAGGCCGCTTTGTCTTCACATCTCCAACAGGAAGTAAACGCTATTTGGATATTCCCAGATGAATACCTAACGCACTTCTTTGGGAGCAAGATAGTTATTTATTGTCTACAAATCACTCTAAGCTCCTTGTTACAACACAATTTCGACCCGGCCTACGCAGGCTGGCCAAATCTAGGCTCCACGTCATTCTATCCACCAACATGTGTTGAGCTGTGCAGACGATTTCGATCTCCCTGACATTGGACGCACCTGACGCTGACGGGCAGTTTAGGCCGCTTTGTGTTTGCTACTCCTAGAGGGAGAAACAGCCATTCGGATCAGAACATCAGAGATGAAAAGCTAGTTCACTTGCTTGGAAACGAACGCAAATCCTAGAGGGAGAAACAGATATTTGTATCGGAACATCAGAGATGAAAAGCTAGTTCACTTGTTTGGAAACGAACGCAACTCCTAGAAGGAGAAACAGATATTTGTATCAGAACATCAGAGATGAAAAGCTAGCTCACTTGTTTGGAAACGAACGCAACTCCTAGAGGGAGAAAACAGATATTGTATCAGAACATCAGAGATGAAAAGCTAGTTCACTTGTTTGGGAACGAACGCAACTCCTAGAAGGAGAAACAGGCATTTGCATGGAACATCAGAGAAGAAAAGCTAGTCCACATGTTTGGGAAAGAACTAAGTACTTTTTACCTAAAGACCCCACAATCTACTTAGCCTATTATCCCTCATCCAGCGCAACTTCGAGCCCTTTTCCGTAGGAAGACCAATTGAAGGCACCGCGACGTCGCCACACCCTCCGGCAGGTGTGGCGCGCGAGGCAGTGCCGGCTGCCGCCGACGCCGCCGACGCCGTGTGGCGTCGCGACGCGCAGAGGAGCGATCGCGTCCGCGGGCGTTTATTTCCCGACGCGCGGCGCCCGGCGCGCGCAAACAAAGGCGCTTTGAGCGCCGCGGACGCGTTTATTGTTCCATGCAGCCTCATATTTTAGGGCCCGTTCCACCGTGCGGGTGCCGCCGCCGCCGTCGAGCACGAGAGAGGCGTTTGAGGCGGAGACGAGTTAGGTGCTGGGGGACCACCAAGCACAAAATCGTGTTGAGACCCCTTTCGATGATTCGTCGAGCTCAAGAGAGGCGTTTGAGGCGGAGACGAGGCGAAGATAGTCAGGGCTAGTTAGAGTTGAGGTTTGAGGCGAAGATAGTTAGGGCTGGAGTTAGGTGCTGTGGGACCGCCAAGCACACAGTCATGTTTAGACCCCTTTCCGAAAAAAAACTTAATTCTTCAGAAAAGAGCAGTAATTATAGAGAGACCTCTGAAATCCGAATCTAATTGGGTCTACACTCTGCTCGGATCCTGGAAAATGCTGATTATCCGGGAAATGCTGTAAAATGCACGTAGTATATTTAATATGGATTTACAATGATGTTTTAAACAGGAGTGAATTGGTGGCGGTGAGTCGGTAATTGCAGCTATTAGGGTAGGGCTCTTGATTCGTCGAGCTCAAGAGAGGCATTTGAGGCGGAGACGAGGCGAAGATAGTCAGGGCTAGTCAGAATTGAGGTTTGAGGCGAAGATAGTTAGGGCTGGAGTTAGGTGCTGTGGGACCGCCAAGCACAAAATCGTGTTGAGACCCCTTTCCGAAAAAACTAAATTCTTCAGAAAAGAGCACTAATTATAGTGAGACCTCGGAAATACGAACCTAATTGAGCTTGCATTCTCCTCGGATCTTGGAAAATTCTGATAATCCTGCAAATACTGTAAAATGCACTTAGTATATTTAATATGGATTTACGATCATGTTTTAAGCAGTAGGTGAATTGCTGACGGTCAGTCGGTATTTGCAGCTACTAGGGTAGGAATCTTGATCCGCAGAAACTACATTACTGCACTATATTATTGTGTGTGTTACAGTAATTTTCATGTTAGTTTTACCTTTACAGTTTTTATTTTTTAGTTTATCTTCATATTTTAATAATGCAAGTTCTTTTCATATCAAGCTATGACATTTCATTCATAGCTTGTAAATCCAATTTGCTGCTTACTATTCGTAGTGCATGATGTGTCAAATCCAATACTTTTAAACGTAATACATGAACACAATACGACAATTCAAAACTGCGTTTCATACCGACCAAAACATCGCGCAACAATGAGGAGGAGTTCGAAAAACCTCAAACTACTAAGACATTGGGTTGCCATTGCCGTCTTGCGGCCTGGTATCTCATGAAGGTTCACAGATGAAAGCAAAGAGTGCGAGGTGACTGTAATTTAGAAGATTAGCACCAATTATGCGAAAATACTCACACTTTCAAAAACTTGCACATGACCCTATCTAAAGTTCTAATTTTGAAGTACAAATTTAATTGAATAAAATATATCATTAATATTACAGTTTTGTATTTTTCAGATTTTGAAAATACCGTTCACCCGAGTTCAACGAAATTGGGACCTGCATCATTTTTATATCTGTATAAATGTATAAAAGGAAACCCGTAAATGGAAACATGTAAATTGATTATTTTAGTATTTTTTATTTGAGAGGTATTTTTATGATTACATAAAACCATTTTTAATGGGATTCTTACACACCAGAATATTATAATTCTCTCAGTTCCTAACTCTTGAACATTTATAATACATTTATTGTAACATCCATGTAAATACAAACAGGACATGTCAACTTCGTCAAGATATTTGTGGAATTTTTCTAACAATTCTTTTTATATCACATTTCGAAGCATTCTTCCATGCTTGTATATCATGTGTATACGTACACGAATATTCTGTACGCTGTCCTCCACTTTCTCTGTGCCTTTGGTTCATGAGATTTTCAAACATGTCGATTAACGTGCTAGAGCATGTTAACGGCATAAACAGAATCATATGCAAAGGGTATTTGATTCGTCGGTTTCTGTAAATCTCGACCAGCGTATGCTGCGCACATCCGCCAGGCTGCATAATCGAGAGCCCTGTACGTCATCGAGTTGTAATCGATACTCGAATGCGCGGCGTCCATCGAGGAGTCAGTCGATTATACCGGGACTGGCGCGCTTTGCTCCATCCCACACTGCCTCCTCCGCTGCCACTTTTTGGTACCTGATGAGTAGGGGATATTTTAATGAAATATCATTTTATTCTCTTCAGTTTAAACTAGTAGTGATACAGAATTCCACAGACTTTCCCGTATTAGTTTTCTACTTCCTTCGGTCTGGGCTAGCTATTCGGAATTGCCATCTATCGCCGCCCAAAGTATATTTTATTGATATTTCAAAATTTTTCGGTCTCCTAATAGTAGAACGGAAATATTAACTTTAGAATATTAAAGAACACGAAAACCTCGTCCTAAAGGAGTTCTTCGAAAAAGTTGTAACCGTTTTTAAGAAAATTGCATTCAAGCGCTATTAAAAATGCGGAATTTCAATCTCTTTTTCACAGAAAATTTTAAGTTTTCGAAAAACGTCGTTTGAAGTCATTTGCACTCAGAAATGTAATAATGTTTACAAATTTCTGGTAATGTGGATATTAAAGATGTGAGAGATCTTTAAAAAAAAATTAGATTAGTGTAATTTTTGAAAAAAACAAAAATATACCTCAAAATAAACATTAAGTCATATTAAAGAGTATAATTAGCACTATCCGTTCCAAAAGTTGAAGAAAAAATTTGGAGCCATTTATGGGAAAATGGCGTTTGAGAATTTCTGAAAATGCAGAAAGATGCTAGATACCGATTTCGACTTATGCATTTTTCGCTGATTTCATTGATTTTGATAGCATTTTAATAGTATTTTCTTCAAATAATATTACGAAATTCAACAAATGTTCTCCGCAAAATTCCTGAATGCCTTTGGTTTATTTCATTTCTTCACGCAGAAGTTGCAACGTCAGTCATTGAAGGTAATCCAAGGTTCCTATGATACACATCAGCTATTGTCGGTTAAGCCGATTTCGGGATGACTAAAGACAGAGATTTTCTGGTAATGAATAGTCCAAGCCAAAAGTTTACAACCTGATCTCACTTGAACGAATAGAAGATGCCTCCAATACATCAGTAGTGTATCCAACAGCTTGAGTTGCTCAGCCAAACTGTTCTCATCACATTTTTTACGTAATTTATCTTTAATTTTAGGTCATTTTTAAAACATTTTAAGAGCATTTTATTGATCGTTTCGGCGATGTTTTAGGTCAACAAAATCCACCCCCTACTGAAGAGCGCAGACCGCTAGGCCCTCCATTGCATTCCGCTATTAACCTCTGCTACACGTCCAGATTATAGTAAAGCAGTTGCAATTTCTATTCCTGTTGATTTGTTTTGTAATAACAGAATTAAAGGATAATATAAAGCCAAAAATTAAGTGATTCTGTATTATTTTCTTTTGACGTGAAACGTCGGTTGTCTTTCTTCAAAGACGTTGACAACGAATCGTAACGAAAACATGTCTACTATCTTTGGAACCAGCTCGACTTAATTTGATTTCGTTTTTATGTTTAAAAAATGTATTTCTCGATTACGCATGCGTCACGTACGTAGATGAGGCCATTCGCGCTCCAGGTGTGAATTAAATTGAGTCTCGCGCGCAGTTTTCAAAGAGACATAGCTCGGCAACACGTAAGTAGATTCATTACAGAAGAGACCTCGTGTGAGAGTACAGACACTTCCATAGTACAGTCGACTCCCGTCGTAGTAAAATTCTGGGGGCTTACGTTCACTATATCCGAGGTTCACTTTATCCGATGATGTCAAAATCAAATAGAATTTCTCCATAACGATTTATTTTATTAATATAGACATACAGCAAAATAGTATATGAACAACACGATCTGAAAATTTCAATATCTTTATGTCATTCAAAAATCTATTATTTTCAATTGTTTGTTTCACTTATTTTACTCACCCGTATTCGTACGTACTTAGTATATACGGAGTAATATACGTAGTATAGGGAAGTTATATAATGCTGCGGAAAATCGATTTCGATATTTCAACGGAAATACACGTTTTGGGGTCCCCTGGCCCAAAAAGTGATTTTTTCAAAACGTCCGTCAGTCCGTCCGTCTATCCGTCTGTCCGTCGGTCTGTCGGTCCGTCGGTCCGTCCGTCCGTCCGTCCGTCTGTCTGTCCGTCCGTCTGTTCGTCCGTCCGTCTGAGGGTCTGTCTGTCCGTCCGCCCGTCCGTCTGTCCGTCCGTCCTGCCTTCCGTCTGTCCGTCCGTCAGTCTGTGAACAACACTAGCGCTTAAACCATACGTGTGATTTCTTCCAAATGAATATTCCGCAGTCAAACTCCGTCCACTTGATGCGCCACGATTTTGAAAAACTTTCTTCAAAATTTGGGGTTACTTTACATGAACCCCTCCGGTCATTTTCAAATTTTTCTCAAAAATGGCTTCAAATTTTTTCTTTAAATTTCTTGTAAGAATAGAATACACTTATTAAGGTGGCATAGGTCCCATTTTCACGGTTAACTCTGAATTTTCGAAAATTGTGAAAGTTTGAAATTTTTTCCGGCTTCTTCCTAGAATTTGAAGAAGATATTTTTCCTTCAAATAAAATTAGTCCTTCATAGTGAGTTCTTCCTTTAAGGTCATGTACATTATTGATGCGTTTAGTTGTTTTCACTTTTGGTAGAGCTAGTGCCAAATTCACTCTACGAGATGACATAAACGCCGTGTTGCTCTAATCTTTCATTTTTTTAAAAATTACAAAAATGTAATTTTTTTGACTTGTCTCTCATGTCGTTAATATTTACATTAGCGGCGATTTTTTCACATTATTATATTAATGAGTGCATTAAATAATGGTAGTTAAATTTTCTCAAGAATCCAACCGTTTTCTGTGAAAAGTAGCTCAAAATTCCTCGTTTTCAGAAACGCTCAAACGCCATTTCCTCAAAAATGGCTACAAATTCTTTCTTCAAAGTTTCGGAATGGATAGTGCTAATTGCACTGTTTAATATGATGTGAAGTTTATTTTGAGTTTTTTTTGTTTTTGTTTTTTCAAAAATTACACAAATGTAATTTTTTCAAAGATCTCTCACATCTTTAGTACGCACATTACTAGCAATTTGTAAACATTATTTTCATTTGTGAGTTTAAGTGCTTCAAATGACTTCAAATGACGTGTTTTTGTTAAAATTTTCTGTGAAAAAGAGCTTGAAATTTTGCATTTTTAGTTGCGCTTATACGCCATTTTCTTTAAAGCAGGTACAAGTTTTTCAAAGAAAATTGCCATTTAGGAGGAGATTTTACTGTTCTTTAATATACTAAAATTAACATTTTCGTAAGGAATAATACCATTAGGAAACAGAAAAATTAAGAAAATATCAAAAAATGTACTTTTACCGGTGATAGATGGTAGCTGGCAAATGTATGTGGCAACTCCAAATAGCTAGCCCAGACCCAGGGAAATAGAAAACTAATACGGGAAAAATCTGAGCCATTCAGTAGCACCATTAGTTCGATTATGACCTTTGGCCGACGATATTTTTTTCAAGTGTTGGAATTTGTAGCTCTGAAGCGATATATTCTTTTCCAGGAAGAAATTAATTTCCAGATCTTTGAATTTCGTACGTTCGCGATAACCGAGGTTCAGGTTCCCTGTAGCCGAATCTTAAGTTTATTTGTAATGTAAGTGAAACGGGACCATTGACTTAAGTTCACTATTACCGAGTGTTCTCTATATCCCAATTCACTGTAAACGGAATCGACTGTAAATATGTGCTGTCGAGCTGAAACTGCTATTCTCAAGGAGTTCTAATGCGTCAAAGCTGAACATTTTTGTTTACATTTTACATTTACTAGACTCTGGGGTCTTTGTATGCGGTAATTGAGTCCCGTGAATAATGTGAATAGAGTCAGGACGCAAGGCGGAAGAATCCCAATAGGCGATCACCCCCTTTCTTTTAAACCTATTTGCTTGTTAATGTTGCAGTGCCAGCACTTGGACACCAAGCTTACACGAATGTATTTGTATCGTTCTTACTCTTGCCTTCGTGATCAATACCTGACACCAGGAGTGTATATAATCCAAACAGTAGTTTTAAATCATTCTTCCGTTTCGGTTTGATCAGTCTTCGTCTAGAGATTTCGGAGTAACCAGTGAGTGCAATCTTTCAGTTTGACGTGATCACTAGTGATACATCGTTTGTGCAAAACATTTACGTTGGAAGACTCTCGATATTCGAGTAAAATTATTGTAATAGTTGAAGATATACATGTTGTGAAGATATTTGTACGATTTAAAAGAATGTTAGAGATTTTAATATTTTTGTTAATTACTATTTTTTAATATAAACATAAAATCTCCATGCACATAAGTTACAATGAACATACGTTGTTACCGATTGTATTAACATATTTATAACATTTTCAAGCTTTTCCTACGTAGTTTCGTATGATATTTGGTTAATCTTCTTGCTGTTCATTCACTTTTTTCTACATGCAGGCTCAGTAGTCTGTCGCGAGTATTGGCGTTTCAAAAATACGGCGCGATGGCTATAACGCCATTTAAAAACATGTGACATCATTTAACGAACATGTTTTACTATTATTGGTTACATATTTGCAATCAAACTAGCTGCGTGACTTTCTTTGGTATCGTTTGGGTCAGGCATGCCTCACGTGCAGTCGCTACGAAGTGTTTGAGGCGCAATGGGAGAACGTTTTCTGAAACAGCCTTTAGACGCATTTTACGAAAACACGAATTTCTAATATTGCTCATCTCATTACTGCGCAGGTTAGTTGGGTATCGTGTATAGAAAAGGAGCAATTACTGGATCACACATCAGTCACGCGCCTACGGTGCGGTAGTCACGCCATGTGTAGCCCATTCGGAGCGACATTTAGGCTCGCGCACGTTTTATATCGGTAGCGTGCCTGTCGATCCGAGCTGTTGTGGTCACGTTTGATAGAACTCGCTCAGTCGATGTATATATAATCCATAGAATTGATTGAAATATTACAACGTAAACCCGGCCAACTAGCTCAAACATATGTCAGCATGTAACGTTTGTAATGCGTAAAGAAATGGAAGGCGTGTATTTGTATTACTTATATTGCATACTTATATTATTTGCGCCATTTCTGAACACTTGTGTTCATAACACCCTCCAGAGCACGTGACAGAAATTTCGCAAGCCTTTGGTATCTAGATGCTGCATTCTCGATACTGTTTTGTTTATTTTTGTTTCGCATTCTGTTTTATTAATATTATTATTTGTATTTATTTATTTATTTATTTTGTAAATTCCATTCTGTGATTTGAACGATCTTGCAGGTTTGTTTTACATACAATGGAGGAATATTGTAAGCGATTTTACGCTTGAACTTCGCTACGAACACGATTCTTCTCATTTCGTTTCCAAACCCACAACCAAATTTATTTTTTATGGTTCCGCAGTTCTCACTTTACTAATATTTATGCACATACCTTCATCTTCTTCATTCAATCTCTATTAAAATGTATCTTTCTCAGACCGATTCTGAGATATTCCTCCTCCCTCTCAACAACCCATCATTTAATTTTCTTTCTGTATCATTTTCTTCGTACACATTCATACTTCGTATTGTCCCTCTTGATGTTTTTCGACCCACTCTTCCAATTCCACTCCACTGTACTTATCCTCTTTCAAATACCATTTTCATTGTTATCATTTCTAGACTCTCATATATTTCTAACATATACTCCTCACTCACGTAATCTCTTCACCCAAAACCAGGCAATTCATACATTATCATCATTCCTAATCCGAACGCTTTATCAATCGTCTCTTATTTAGCTGTCGCGTATTTCACGCGGAACACTGAAACCACACAATCTTGTATTATTTCATCGATTCCTGTCGTACGATTTTCAACTCTTTTTTGTCGATATCGATTATTTTTACCATCAGAACTTGTTATTTCAATTCTGATGGAAGCATCTCAAATTTCGCTATTTTAGAACCGATCAGAACAGTAGTCTCCTAGAAATCTCATTCAGATAGTGACGTATTTGCATCCCAGTTACTTAGCCCGAGTCGAATTTTCGTCACTGTGGAATGTTCGGCCTCTCGATTTGCAAAGCCTCACTCGCGGTCTTGCAACTCCATTCGCTATCACACGAGATTCCGTCACCCATCCCTACCGAAAACGCCGACCCTCCCGCTTCACCCTTCCCTCCCCCCCGCCCCTGTGCCGTCCAGTGATACGCGCGCCACTTCATTTGCATAATGCCATCCCCGGGGCTCGATCGCAAATAGTCGATATTCATATGACAGGTCAAAATATAATAAATACCGTGACGCGCGGCGCGGCTCTGGGGGCGATATGCAGGTGCTGCGCGCCTCCACTCACTCGTGGCGGGTGGGGCTTTCAAATAGGCGGAGGTTCGAACTGCACCTGGTGGGGATCCGGTAGTAGCGAATTCAGTTATGCTAATTGCGTAAAATATGACGACGACAAATTTATTTAGCGTATGTTCAACGTAGAAAAACTGTGTGCAATGGTGTTGAAGGTTGAAATCTCGGCCATTCCATGTGGAATTTGTGGTGGACAAAATGCGTTCATTGTAGGTTTTCTCAGGGTTTTTCAGTATCCTCTGCTCCTCATTCCAACAATGTTCCATCATTCCAATCATATATCGCCGTCATCATCATCACCACCATCATCAGTAGGGAGCGGTTTCTATGATTTTGCATATTTTTGTCCGTTGCTTCATTGCATAGCTAAGTGAAAGTTCTTGACATTTGGTTGAAATTGTCTTCAATTATTTCATCCAAGAAGTAAGCGAGGTTATATTATGTTTGCACAAAAATATATCTTTTCATTCCAAACATGCTTCTCCTGAAATTTATCAAAAAAGGTTTATATAGGAAAAGAAATGTTGTTAATTTTCATTTCATATTCAAGTGCATATCTCCGAATTTTTAAGTAATAAATGCATATCAATGTGCATATTTCAGAACGTTTAGGTCTTAAGTGCATATTTTGAAAAGCATATTTCAAGATTTTTTAGGGCATAAAAATCCTCTCCCTAATCACTATCTTCATCTTCATCATTCATCTGTTAAAACCATTAATCTGAAGTAAGCCGAAAATGCTTAGGTACTGAGGGTCATTATTAAATAGAACTTCTAGCATAGCATCCTACTTATAGATATACTGATACTTATTATACAGTGTTATATGAGAACCTACTTTATGTTACAAAAAATGTTGAGTTGCCGGCGAGGGCAATCATTTAATTTGATTTATTTGATTTGATTTATTTGGTCAAAACAGTGAAAACTGTATATGACGTATGGGGGAGAATATTATTTGCGTACGTTTTCTTAAGTTCCACAATTCCTTCTCAACATTTTAACTATAAATACAATGGTTGAAAGACGAGTAAAAGATAAAAAAGATATAATAATAAAATTTAAAAAAGCGCGAGATTAGCAACATTTGAAAAACTAAATATTTCTTTCCCGAGGTATAGAAAAAACACTTGCAACGGTAAACAAAATGCAGATGCGATTTTTCTGCATTGCTACCAAATTTTAACAGACTCTCAGCTCTACTCCTTCCACTAAAAGCTAAAGAAGTTCTCAACAAAACGTGCGTATAGTGAAGCTACATTTACGTCCAGAAGCAAAACAAGGGGCCATCTCAGCATTTGCTCAATGGATCAGGGAAACTGGACAAAAACCTGATCGAGATGGTTTAGCAAAGATGAGGGCGATAGCGCGGGCATGGATGTTTATTGTACTATGACAAAGTTAGAAAACCTCTAAAGTATCTATAGTAATTCCAGATTTTCTACTTCGATTTGATTTTATAAGGATATTTAACAGTTTGTTTCTGGGCATCAGAGTAACATTTTGAAGAAAATCCCCCCTCACACACACACACTTACATGGGGCATCCGCGAATCTTTCATAATCAGTGCAAGGTCTGTTGATGATCGAACATTCAGCTCGAGACTGATCAAATCCCAATTTTTATTAAGGAAGCATGGTGGGTTATGATATCATGTTATTGGTTGTTGTAGCCAGACTTACTTCTGTAATTTGAAAATATTAAAATCTTCTTCTCTTAGGACTTTGGCAAGAGTAGGTCTATTTGACAAACCTCTACTCTAGATCAAAGTCTCTCTATGATACTGAGTCCGATTTGTTCCATAATTTGTAGGTCATTTTGAAGTAGAAGTTGTGGATTTCTTATGAGTTTTTCTAATGACAAACATTGTTCTAGTAAGAGAAATATGACCAAAGTAATAATTGTTCTTATTGGCGAAGAACAAAAATGAAAGACTGCTTCACTAAAATTTGATGATTTCAGAAATTATCTTTTGGAACTCTTTTGAACTTAAATAGAAAATCTAAGAAGAAGAAAGATACAGAATGAATTATCTGGAACCCTCTTTAGATACGTGGAAGAATGTGACATAGAAAATAATTTAACAACATACGTATAAGGAGTTCTGTAACTCAACATTTCAACATAAATGGAATTTTACAGCTATGTTAGTGTCTAACATTGATTATCGTTGCCATTTTCATAACATTTGACATCACGTTTAATCTACTGGCAAAGTAACAATTATTAGTTGATTATTTATTAAAGAATTGTATTTTAAATTTATTTGTAGAATAATAACATAAGTAGAAACATACGTTTCCGATAGAGTTGGAGGAAATTCCGTAGTGGTAGCCGAAATCTTGTGGTAATCCATAATGGGAGATAAGGGATGATCATCCACAACCATAAGTTATAATGTTTATTATGACATGCCCAACATTAATTTGTTTGTTGTATGTTATTGTTTTCCCGAAACTTAAACTTTGGACATGTTAAAATAAATATAACTGCTATTGTTGGGGATGATTATCCCAGAGATGGAGGAATTCGAATAGGAGATGAGCAAAATTACGCAAGTTTCAACCCCCCCCCCCCCCGCAATCACACAGGGGCCGCCTGCTCTCGCACGTCATTGTGCCGCTGTGACCCAGCCGGCAACCACCGCCAGTGAATCGCAGGCCGCCACCGGAGAGATCGTTTACTCTTTCACGCGCTGGACCGCTAATACATATTGAACGTCCCAGTCGCAGTTTTATGCGTTAAAGGGTTGTCAAATAATAAACACGCGCACCAATCTCGTTTGCAGCATGTTACAGACCTCGGCAATAATGAGTCCCGCTGGCTGTTTCATTTTTGAGCTTTTTGTGATTAATATTTGAGGATATGATACATTTTCGACGGATGTCCTTGTTCTACTGACTTGTTTTTAAAATATCATAGTAATGTATTTTGTGTTTGCACAAGTCTTAATAAATTTCACTGCCAACTACTCTCTTCTCGAGAGTTCATTGATTTATGACTTGTTGATATCCAATTTCATTTGACCAACATTATACACATAGTATTTTATGGAAAATTGGATATTTCTAGCGAGAGTAATAGTATTTTGATAGCTGTTTACATCTTTCATTCATGTGAAATATTTATCACTGACAAGAAAGAAACATGCCACAATATTTTTGTTCAGAATATACCAGAAGATAAAAGTTTAACTGAAATATAAATTGATTTGAAGGCGTAAAGATTAAAATATGTACGTTATTTCCCATTGAAAACTAGTTATATTATTCTTATTATTATTATTTTACGACAGAACCCATTTTTATGGTTTTTATATTTGGATTTTTGGTTCCTGCTTGACCCTCTCAATTTTCCTCATTATAAATACTTCAAATTAATAAATATTCTAATAATTAATTACTACTTGTGAATTGCAACCAATACTCCCAATATGTCTATCTGTTGCTGTTATATTACTGTTTTATTCACAACACTTTCGTACATATAACCATAAACAAACAATACTTAGTGATATTTTCGACAAGAGGACTATTTTATTTGCGGACTAATCTGTTTAATGTTTATAAAATATATAAATTATTATTCTGTACTCGAAGTTCTTAAAAGTTTCCTCTAATAAACTGTAAAACAGAGGTGTTGTACTTACTCTATTTCGGAAATTGAGTTTCTCAGAGTCGACCGAAAATAAAGTTACGAAGATGATTTAAATATTTATTTAACGTTGTACCTCAAACACTTTTTCGTTGTTATGTGGTCTTAATTTCACACTTGCTAAGTGAGTTTCTTACCAACTATTTATATCATATGGCTCGAGCCAGGTGCAACCAGGGATCGTGTTCCCAGAATTCGAAAACGTTTGGTAAAACCGATCCAGTGCTGCCAAAAAAAGCTTCGTGGAGGGTGGCCCATGTCAGGCGATGCCTTTCCTATAGCGTGATTTTTGCACGGCGAAGCGTTACAGAAATCGAAAGAACTATCCATCTTCTGCGCACGCGCAGTTCGAGTTTCCCCATCAATTTTCTGAATCTGCGCAAGCGCGAAAGGAGGAAATTGCAGTGCGCTATGCAAAAAAACTAGTACGATTCACCCACTGGCAGATTCAGGAGTGGCGTATCCCTTCAAAAGGCCCAGAGTTTTCGTTTGTTACCTTCCTTTATTTGGCAAAATTGATTTAAATATTTATGTTTGAGTTATGTAATTATTTAAACAATAATATTCTCTAGTATCATATCTACAGTACATAAATAATACACAATATAATAACAAACATATGTTTGTTATTTAACAAAAATCTACGATGGCCATTCTCCCCCCCCCCCCAAACGATCGGCTGAATGCGCCCGTTCACTCCCGTACGTTATGCTCATGTTCAGTTCCACGGCCAGGCGCGGCCAACCCCAGGTCGCCACCGGAGTGGCCTGCGCGGCGCGGGCGATCGGGCGACTGGGCGATCGGGCGATCGCCCGTTGAGGGGGTGGGCGGGCGTGGGCGCGGGCGTGGGCGGGGCGCGGTGGCGCGCGGCGACCGCAGCCGCTGCAAGTTTGCATCCATGAATTAATTGCGTGCCTCGCAGGACGTTATCATAGCGACGCGCCACCGCGTTTGATGTGGCCGCGCCCCTCTACCTCTGTCCTCCTCCGCCCCGCGCGCCACTCGCGCCCGCCCGCCCGCCCGCCCGCCCGCCCGCCCGCCCGCCCGCCCGCCCGCCCGCCCGCCCGCCCGCCCGCCCGCCCGCCCGCCCGACGGCCTCATCGCGGTCTCTCCTCGCAGCGCAAACTAGCTGGGCTTCAATGCTGCCCTGTCCTACCTGCCTATCCGAGCGTGATCCCTGCGGTCGGGGTCTATTTTGAGTAGCATTCTGTTTAGAGAGGGCAACGATTCATCGTTTTCAATATATCAGTATTTTTTCTTTCAATACTAGGAAAACACGGCAGACGTTGTTCTGCCCTTCATCTCCCTCTTTCCCCTCCCCTCTCCCTTTCTCATTTGCCCTCCCTCCTTCCCTGACTCTGTCCCTGTCTGTTTCTGTCTCTGTCTCTGACGCTTTCTGTCCCTCTCATTCACATTTACTTGCAGATTCTTCACGTCTCTAAGCAGATGGGGTAATATCGGGAAGCGCCGGACCAGCAAAAATATAATAGAATGTTCGAGAAGAGCTCATTCCGCTGATCACAGTGTAAGAAACGTTTCTGTGAGGCCTTCGGCCTCAATGTTGTAATTTTTATGGCCCTAGAAAGCCTCGTTTAGGAGATAATTAACGATATAGATTCAAAATGCTGACGAGTGTGTTGCGGGTTGCATTTGGTGTGAATATTTAGTTTTGTTCTACAGCGCCAATGAAGTAGAGTTACAACAGAATTAATACCACATAAACCTTCTGTGTGAAAAAAAAACACGTAGAATTGCCAACTTTCATGGAGATCGGTCCAATGGTGTCGGAGTTTAGCTCTTATATACATACCAACATCAGTTTTATATATACAGATAAGAACGTGTTCGAACAGAAAATTGTTCCTGTACCGGACGCCAACGGGCTGCGGGCCATACGTTCATGATCACGTGCACTACTGCAAAACGCACGTCGGGAGACCAGTCAATCAATCGAAATTTGTAATTGCATATTATAATATATCAAAAACTTTTACCAGTTTTTATTAGAGCTTTTCGGTGAAATACATTTCAAGTCAGAATGCTGTTATAATTAATCTTACTTGATACGCTTATTCATTTAATAAATGAATTTTCTTTGTACTTACATCATTCTCTTAAGTGATTTCCATTGCTTTCAGTCGTTCCTTCATAAAACAAATGCCTGTGAGTAGTAATATCGGTATATTTTATTTAAAATACTCAGCGGTAGGTACCAGTTCTGACTTGATTTATTGAATTATCGATAAGTCGATCGAAAAGTTTTCCGTTTCCTAATCTTCAATTATCATTTCTTAGAATCGGTCCAATATTCTTAGAAAAAAAATACAATTTCAAAGTTCCCATTGACAAGACTGCAATCGGCTTACTGCGCAGCGTACGTAGTATACAATGTGTACTGTGTAGTCCATGAGTACATTTACACGAATTAACCTTAGCAATACCAAGGTAAAAATTATTCTGTGCATTTCCAAAGGGGCGAAGGCTCTAGAATTCAGTTAAAAATTTTGTTTTGGATTAAAATGATGTGTTAGACAATATTGTGCTAAAGTAATATTTTCCATGATCATTTAATATAATGTTTGCACATTTAAACAAAAGCATGTTTCTTTAAAATTTCTACAACTCAACAAAAAACATTTTGGAATAATATTTGTAAAATTCTTATTACGATTTCATATCAAATAAAGACAGCTGTATTTACTAATATTTCCTAAAGATATTCTGAATGCTCGGTTTTCTAGAGAATATTCGCGATCTTTTTCACCAACATCCAAAAATACACTCTAATAACTCAAATTCTAACAAATTCTTGCGACAAATGTGTCATATTTTCGAACAGAAAGTACATCACAAACACGATCCATTTGTTTCCAGCTTCTTAAAATACTAGTAACTTATAAAAAAAATCTAACGGGACCCCTTGGTAATGCTTGTGTTAAGAAATAAAACTGAAGCAACCGCTTTCTAATCTTATCTTATTGAGAGTTGTCCATGTTCTTTCTTTGGGCATCCTCCAAGTTTGCGGTATTGAAACCTACGACATCAAATCTTCATTACGGGATTTAGAGAGCCTCTCTTACGCCACGAATTCTATTTTCACCATTATTTGATTAATAGCCATTCATCCTCCACCATCACACACTCCTAAGGAGGGCCTCTTTGTCATTGATACAGGAGGTAAAGAGAAGGTACTCTGATTATATGCCAAGGAAAGTCAAAGACGTAAATGCGTGTTCCCTCGCCTACCCTTAGCAATTAGTTAAAAACTCCTCGTCCTTACAATTACGTAGAACTGCAACGGAACGTGTTCAACGTTCACTCCCAGCCCTTAGGGGATTCTTTCCGTGCGGGAACGGAGACATAAGGAGGTGCAGCAGGCGATGCAGTAGATGCCACGTGGACGCAATCGCCGGCGCTGGGCTTATATTTAGCGGCGTCCGTCAACGCCTTCGCCTCACCCACCGCCCCCCGACGCAGCTCCTACCAAGCGACCGCATGGCGTTGCCACGTCTTGACTGACGCTTGTAAAAGGACGCCGCAACTTTATTCTTTCGCATTTCGTTTAATAATAGTAGTTTTTCTACTCTCATTGTATAATGCTGTCATTTGATGGCTGCAACCAGTTGCATAATGATATTCATTACGATACAGTTTTATGATACAGGTTTATGACCAATCACAGAGAAGTTTACAAACCAAGTATTAACACTTAATTAATTATTGAAAATCGTTCTAGTAAATGTTCCATTCGATTGTGTACTTTAAAACTACATTTGATATTATATTATGCTTGTCAGTTTTAATTTCTTTTATTAGTAGTAATTTTTCGTGGAATATTATTCAAAATAAATTGGGTCGTAATTTTCGTTTGATCATATTTGACTAGCGCAGTACTCCCTCGTAGGCTCACTGGTGGCTGGTCATAGCCACCTGCGGCAGCATCGGAGGGTAAGGTTACGGAGCGTCCCATAGGTGGCCTTGGGTGAATCCTTTACGTCAACGGTCACGAAACGATTTAATGAAAAAGTTTATCTTATAAAAGTCGTAGAAAAAGTACAGTATGAAACTGGATGTAATGGGTATTAATACACTCATGTGAAGTTTACTCTTGCTTGTTCCTCGCTCGTGTCGTGATATCACACTCGTGTATTAATACCCATCATTTCATCATGGCTTCATACTATTATACAATTAGTTTATAATGTTAAGATTTTTGCATGAGTACATATTTCGAAAACGAGCGAGAGTAAACTTCACATGAGTAAACTTCACACGATTAGGAGAGAGTTTTCAAATGCAATAATAGGACATTAAGAAACGATGATGGGTATTAATACCCATTAGATTCAGTTTCATACGGTACTTTATCTACAACTTTTGTAAGTTTACCTTCTGATTGAATTTTTTCCAAGCAAACTGGATCGTCACCTTGCAGCCAGATTGCTTACGCATCTGACACCAACAATTTTTACGAAAACTTAATTTTTGTAAATAACCTTTTGTAATGCAACCTTCTTTTCAAAATTTTGTGCGTGTTTCAGATAGCTCTGATGATGATAGCCAAGCTACTGAAAAAGATCTTTCAGCGTTAAAATAAAACATATTTTTCGATACCAGACAACATCAGTGTCTCATTCTTTATTGAAAAAAGGTATCTATATCACCAACAGTTATACTAATTAGCACTACATATTCGCAGATACCCAGTGATTGAACGCCGGTAGAACGCGTGACCATTTTTGCGTGTTTATTTGTGCAAGGGAGATTAATGAATTTAGTTTCAATGCAGTGGCTTCCAGCAGAGCGGCTCCGCATCACTTCATTACGAATTACGTATCTCGCGGTCGACGAGTACCCCCGTATTGTTTCCCTCGTAGCTCACAGCACCACCATTCGGTTCATCCGGCGCCCCCCTCACACACACACCAGGTTTACATAAGGAAAAATGTGAAATAAATATTGAGGGAAATAGGGAAATGTCATTGTGTTACACTTTGGTCTCAGACACCATTGAGAGTGGTCATGCCACTTTGCCTTTTTCGACAAGATGTAGTAGTGATTAAAAATTACTAATGAATTCAAGAATTAAGGGTTAAGAAAGGGGAATGTGCTCCTCGAAACATTGAGATAAATAAATTTTCACATTTAGAATAGATGGGTTTTGATCATAAAGAAATAAAAGACTGTCTTAAAAACTGGATAAATAAGTAAAATCAAAATCCAAAGACAGTCAGAAGATATTGAAATGTCATTGTGATTTACAGGGAGAACTGGCTCACGGTAACAACTGTTGCCCCTGCAGTGTCTAGTATTGGATGGTTCCACGTTTGGTTTTGCAGTGTCTATAATCCCAGGTTTCGAATCCCGACGATTTCTCTGACCCGTAGTTGTCCGTGATTTTTCAAATAAGTACCAGGCGATTGACAGAGCACTTCGTTGCGAAAAGGGTCAAGGACCACGCACTATCTTTCCTGTCTCATCCTTGTTTTTTCGTCTGACCCTATGACATGTACCTGAACTACACTAAGGCCCAGGTCGAGAGACCAGTCGGGAGCTGAGAGCTCCTTCTGGCTGTGATGGTGCCCAGTTGAGGGAGATATCTGGAGAGAGGTAACCCTGCAAGCCGATAAGTAATTCGCCACAGGATGTCATGCAGGGGCGGGTCCAGCCGATCATTTTGGAGGGGGCCATCATAGAGTTTTGTTAAGTAATAAACATTTGTTACATTGTATATTATTTTTGCAGTGTATACACTCGTATGATTCTATACAATATTACTTTTTAAATAATTACATAATTCTGTCATAAATATTTAAATCAATTTTGCCAAAGGAACAAACGAAAACTCTAGTCTTTTTGAGGGGGCCATGGCTCCCATGCTCCCCCGTTTGGATCTGCCACTGATGTCATGTTTCAGCTGGGGGAAACGCCACCCTCCAATTTCCACTGTTTGTCCTGAATTTTCGAAAATTGCAGAAAGTTTAAATTTGTTGGCCCACCTTGTACAGCTACATTTTTGAAGTTAGAGAATGTGTACTTCAATTGAAATTTGTTCTCCGCAACTAGAACTTTATTCAATGTCATGCATTAAAAACTATTAGTAGTTTTCGCGTAATTTTGAATCTTCTCAGCCCCACCATATCCTCTCTATCCGCCCCCCTCTACCCCACCATGCCCTCTCTATCCGTCCCCCCTCTACCCCTTCCGTTCTACACGTCCTGCTCTAGCCGGCCCGCTCTACCCGACGACGCACCTCACGCCTTGCCCTCCCCTCCCCCCTCACCACCGAAACACTCTGCCCCGCTCCGCACCTCTTCGTCCGGATCCACCCGTCTCCACCCCTCTCCACCCCTCAACGACCCGTTCTGCCCGCTCTATTCGCCGCGCTCCATACCTCTCCTCACGGCTCCGTCCCGACCCGCAACTGCCTCTCCGGTTGTCACCCTGCGGGGGTGAGATTAGCCTGTCGGACGTGCAGAGAGACACACACAGAGTGGGGGGCGAGGTGAGAGAGAGAGAGAGAGACAGAGAGAGAGAGAGAGAGAGGATAGGAGTGGTGCGCGACAGAGGGCGCTCGTCGGCGCCGCCGCAACATCATGCAAACAATCTGCGCATCGATTACCCCTCTTCCCGCCCGCTTCCCGCTTCCTCCCGGCCTCTGGAACGCTCCCCCTCCCCCCAGCTCAATACGCAACGCGCGCCAACCGCCCCGCCCCCTTCGGCACCCACTTCGCCCAGGCCCCGCTTCGACCTCGTCCCCGCCGTGCTCTACGATCCTTCATTTTCCGTAGCTTTTTCTGCGACGAAAACAATGTTTTCTTTCAGACTGTGGAACATTTTAAACAATGAGATTGAGAGCTTAGCGCTCTCAAACATTTTTGCGTAACACTGCTGAATCGGGTTATGCATTTTTTGACATATATTCGTTGTAATTTCATCAATTTCGACACATTTTCGTAATGTGGAGTACCTTGTTTTCATTTATTCTTAATATGTTCTAGGGGGGGGTAAAATTAATTTACATAACATTTATTTGTACAACTGCCAAAAGACACATTCCTAAACTGCTCGCAAAAATTATTCGGGATTACCTTGATCAGGGGCGGATCCAGAGACAAATTTGGGTGAGAGGAATTAAAAATGTTTTGCTCGAATGTGTCATTACAGATTATGTAAATTGTCACAGGCTACACTTAACTCATGCTGCGATACGATTTTGTTCGTTTTAATGATTATCTAAAAATATTTTTGTTAGAAAGTTTCAAGACAAGTTAAAATTAATAGTTTCAGAAAAATTTTGGGGGGGAAATTTCCCTCATTTCCCTTCCCGTGGATCTGTACCTGCCATTATCTTGGAAGGTGATTTAACCCTCTCCTCTAGGTATGTCTCAAATCTTGTTTTAGTTACTACTGTAGGAGACTTGTCACCTTGTTCTATCACGTTCGTCACTCTGTCAATCAGAACTCGATGTAGAGATTAAAGTGTAGTAATTTTCCTTCCTTAGGTAACCCTCACGTCAAGGGTTACCAGATTCAGGACCCATTTGTGGTTACCATCCTGCATCCACCCTGGATCGAATCCACCCTGGGGAGCGGTTACAACAACGTTCATAAGGGTGTGAGTCAGCAAAAGTGTACAACTTTCGCCTCGTTCAACTGAAGGTCCTAGGTTTTGAATGCCGATAATGGCAGAATTTTCGACACTTGCTAGATAGCTGGGTTACAGGGCTACGGACCACGCGAGATCTTTGCTTCCTCCTCCTTGTGGTATCTTCAATCCTTTACTTACACACACGTACACTTTCATGCATTACACAACCACATATGTCTGAAGACCAGTCTGGAGGTTAGAGCTTGTCCCGATTGGGGCAAGATGGGCTGATAGATTCCGGGTGGGAGATAGATTCCGGTTTGGGGAAAACCCCGCAGATCAAACGGTATGGTGCCGCCGGATCTCGCCATCCAGCGGGGAAAATTACCGCCACCTCCCGCGATAAAAACATGCTCTACACTTATGACACAGTTGACACACCCGGAATCACCAATCAATCGCTCCGGCGATGTCGCGTCGGAAAGTTACCTGCGTGCGCGTACTCATTCTCGCGCTCACATCCTTCTAATCCTTTCCCTTCTCTTCCCTTCCCTTCCTTTCCCGTCCCTTCCCTTTCTTTTCCTTTCCTTTCCTTTCCATTCCTTTCCTTTCCCTTTCCTTTCCATTCCTTTCCTTTCCTTTCCTTTCCTTTCTTTTCCTTTCCTTTCTTTTCCTTTCCTTCCCATTCCTTTCCTTCCCATTCCTTTCCTTCCCATTCCTTCCTTCCCATTCCTTCCTTCCCATTCCTTTCCATCCCATAACTTTCCTTTCCTTTCCTTCCCATTCCTTTCCTTCCCATTCCTTTCCTTCCCATTCCTTTCCTTCCCATTCCTTCCTTCCCATTCCTTTCCTTCCTATTCCTTCCCTTCCCATTCTTTCCCTTCCCATTCTTTCCCTTCCCATTCCTTCCCTTCCAATTCCTTCCCATTCCTTCCCTTCCCTTCCCTTCCCTTTCGGTGTCATGAAACACACAATAGCGCGCTCACTTCTTGGAACGTTTTGGATTTCCTGGAACCTGCCGGATTATTTGTTTGAATGCTTTTCAAAGGGCGTAGTGGAGGTAGGAAACATTCCACGTTAACCAAGGGGGCAAAAAAATCAGTGACTGGCGATCAATTTTCTCATCAGTTTGTGTTTTTGGTCGTTAGCTTACAGTCTTAGGATCGCACCCCTAATGCAACAGGGCCACAACTCCACAATTTACTCATTTCACAGGAGTGCCTTGGGAAGTTTTCTCGAGCGCATATAAAACCACGAATTGAATTTAAATTGAAATGCTATTACTTGGGTATTTATGAAAATAAAGAAAAGGCATTGTTGTATTTCACATAATGGAAAACGAGGAATCTAACGGAAGTATCTCAATTTCCAATTTTTCGGAGAAGTGCACTCCTTGCATTAGGGGTGCGTATCGAGTTCAGTTGGAGCGTGGGTGGATCTCTCCCAAGTGCGACTTTAGCAGGCGAGCGGCGCGGAGAGAGACGGTGAGGGGTGAATGCCCTCGGCCACAAGTGAGACGAAAGCCATGAAGCGGACCGCAGGAGAAGCTGGGCGTCCCGGGTTGAAGGTCGCGACGACGGTCCGTCGAGATCACATCGCGGCACATGCACTGAGGTGGGCAAAGTCACAGGCATTCTTCGGGAGTGCACAGTGCTCTTCGTTGCAAAGCAGGATTCGCTCGCACGGAAACTTGATATGTTCTGTAGGTCCGATGTCGTCAGTGCTAATCTGTTGCTTTTTCCGCAATCTGGTTAATAATGGGTGATATTAATAAAAACGGGAGCTGTTACCGGGATCGATTAATAATATTCCGGGAGCTGTTAGTCAAAGTAAAACTCGAGAGAAAAATTTCGACAATTCGCTCAAAGTGAGTAATTACTCTGATTCTTATGAATAAAGTGTTACTCTCTCGTCAGAGTAATCTCTTGCCTAAGATGCGAAATAACTATATATATATATATATATATATATATATATATATATATATATATATATACCGTATATTTGCATACCAAGAATTTCAAAAACATTGCTATTCCCTGACACAACACATGGATAAGAAATACTTTTAGGGCGGGCGGCTCCTTCCTTGAAGTGTTGCTGTCGCATGCCTTCAGCTGCCTAGTAAGCAATGGCGCACTGATTATGAGGATTCAGTCGTTACCGAAGTATGAGCATATGCGGAATAACAAAATCAAATACTTGCGTTTTTCAGGCAAAATCCTAAACTGTCTTTCTTTTTCGATTTTCCGTGTTAACGGGTAACTAGCGGAACAATGGACACCTCTTACATGACCGGAGGCTACTGGCTCGTGGCGCGCTCAAACGGTGACTACCTGCGGCAGATGGCTGGGTGTTAAACAAAGGGCGCAGAAGATGACGCATTGGTAATTTCTGCCTAGCGCGGATACGGCGCGGAGGCAATGGGGCGGCGAAAGGCCTATATAACGGCACGAGAACAATGCCTCCTTCTTCTTGCTTCTCAGCAGCGGTTGTGCGTAAGTTTGTGCGAGCGGCGCACGAGGGCAAGGGGCCGGCAATTCATTGTCATGATGAGCGAGACGTGCATTAGGTCTCAGATATAGAGCGGTGTGGTAGCCGTTCGATTAAAATCTCTCCTAGTAGTGGGATCTATTTAGTTAGTTAATTGTAAGCCGTGAAATTTGTTATGTATGACTACGGTCTAGTTTATGAACAAACTCACTGTTATTACAACCCACTCTCGTCTGTGTTTTGATTACACTCGTATGACGCCACACTACGTAGTTTTCATTCAACTTCTGCGCTTATTGGAAATCAGTGAACATCAAACAACAAACATTGGAACATCAAACTCAATTTTAATGCAATTTGTTTGCTTCATGTTAGGAACTTCTGTATCTCATTTGGTTAGTCATCATTGATAACAAATATCTTTAACGGGGTCCAAATGGGTAACTTTAGGTCCTGGTGGGGTATACTGAGGCTCATAGGTATACACTATTAAATGCCAGGAAAAGTCCCCCTGTAATGGGGAGCCTTTGTAGCAAGACTGAGTCATCAAGTCCCTACCCAAACCTCCTCGTGGTGGCCCTGGATGCGCTGCGTGTTGAGAACCCGCAGAGTAACGAAGAGGGTGGGACGAAAAGCGTGTTTCCGGCACCTTAAAACGGGAACTCGGAGCTAAGGGAAGGAAAACCCTGTCAGAAAACCAAGGGGGGAGGGGGCCCTCCGTAGGTGTGGTGAAACCAACCTTCCTAAGGGAGAATAACCCTGACAAAAGAGCATCTGCCTCCAGGATTGGGCATGGGGGTTGGACGCAGGGCTAACACCCCGGCTCCGTAAAAAAACGTTTGTTCAAAGCGATTTAAATATGCCTCGGACTGGACCAAAATCAAATTTACAACAAAGGCTACGAAAACAATGAACATTGGTACATGGAATATACAGGGCCGGGAAACAAAACAGAGAGAGGTCATCTCAGAAATTGAAAAATTGAATCTGGACATTATTATTCTAACAGAAACGAAGAAAAAAGGGACAGGGGAAGACGTTTTAAATTAATATCTTCACGTTTGGAGTGATGAGCCTAAAGATTTTAGAGCCAGAAGTGGAGTCTCTTTCCTTATTAAACGCAAATGGACAAAATTCATTAAACAAATGGAGCATATTAATGACAGGATACTTAAAATAGATATGAACATTTTTCGTCATCAGCTAACTATTTTAGGGATATATGCGGTAAACGACAATGCACTTGTGGATGAAAAAAAAGTTTTTTCAAGATCTCAGTGAAATTATAGAAAGTATTCCGCATCAAAATGAAGTTCCATTAATTGGGGATTTTACAGAGTAGGTAACAGAGAACGCGAAGTAGTAGGTCAGTTTGGAGAGGAAACTGTTAATGTCAATGGGAAAAGATTAATAAACCTTTGTAAGGAGCATGCGCTATGTGTAGGGAATAACATTTTCAGTCATAAAAACATCCACAAATATACCAGAATAGATCCAGCAAGAAATATTCAATCAGTAATCGATTTAGTTGTGGTAAAGAAAGAAAGAAAAGTAAAACGAATGATGTGAGAGTGTACCGCCAAACACAGTGTGGAACTCATCATCATATGATAGTGAGCAAACATGTATTTCCTTTTAGAAATAAACGAAGATCTATTGGAAAAGATACCGGTATTAATCTCAAACTAGGAAACTCCGAAGATAAAAGTCCCCAAGAAATGTATTATCACCTAAAAGATGTTTTTGAAGCAGCTAAGGAAGCCCTAGGAGTGGAACAAGAAAAAAGGAAGGTCGTTGAGAAATTCAGTGAAAATTTAGAAAGCTTGATTAAGGAAAAGAAAACATTGTATCTGTCGTGGATTTCAAATAGGAATGCCCAAACACGAAAAGAATATGTAGAAAAAAGAAAAGAAGTTAAAGAATTAGTAAAAGTTAAAAAAAATGAACATTGGGAGAGATTGTGTAGGGATATAGATAGTACAATAGGATATAATAAGTCAACCCAAGCATGGAAAACGATTAAAAATATAAGAAAAAATTGTTACAAAAGTAAAGTACAAATAATAACTTTTACAAAATGGATTGATTACTATAAAACATTATTACAAGAAAATAGAGTTGAATACCAAAACAATTTGGAATACACACATTGGTAAGCGTGGGAACCTGAAATCAATTGGTTTGATGTAAAAAGGGCTTTGGCGAAAGCTAAAAACAATAAAGCTCCAGGACCAGGTAATCTTAGAATGAAACTTTTAAAATACGGAGGTTATAATATAACTGAATACCTCAAAAATCTTTTTAACAAAATTGAAGTTAGTGGCGATATTCCTCAGGAATGGAATATGTCATATATCAGCTCTATACACAAGAAAGGTGACAAAACCCTTCGTGAAAACTACAGAGGAATTAGTGTCATCCCATCAATAGCTAGGCTATTCGCTAGTATTCTAAAGGAAAAAATACAGAAGGGAATAACATTCAGTGAAGAACAAAGCGGTTTTAGAAGTGGGAGGTCATGTTTAGATAACATCCATTGCTTACGCCAAATATTAGAGAAAAATGGAATATGCAATATAGACACAAATATGATATTTATTTACCTGGATAAGGCCTATGACAGTGTTCCCAGATGTAAAATGTGGTCAGCAATGAGAAGACTGAATGTTCCAGAAAAATGGATTTATTGGTTCAAAAAATGTACCAGAATACTGAAGCGTGTATTAAATGGGGAGGAAAATTACCCAAAGTATTAAAACTAACAAAGGGTTAAAACAAGGATGTAGTTTATTGCCACTCCTCTTTAATATAATATATGGAACAAGTTTTGGAAACTTGGTACAAGAAATGTTCTCAAATGGGAGTTGTCATAAATGATAGGTGCTTACATTCTCTACTTTTTGCTGATGATCAGGTCATTATGGCATCAGATCGGGAAGATATGGAGTATATGCTTAGGAAATTAAAAGAAAAGTGGGGACTTAAAATTAACCTTAAACAGATCGAATATTTATGCATTGGAGGAGATACCTGTAATATAAAAATTGGTGATGACGAAATAACTAACTGTTCAAAATTTAAATATCTGGGGACTATAATTACTGACGATGGGAAAGTTGATGAAGATGTTACCACTAGACTCGCAATGGGCAGAAATGCAATCAAAGCTCTACGTGGCCTTATATGGAATAATGTGTTACGACAAGACACAAAGAGAAGAATATTCCACAGTGTAGTAGAAAATATTATACTATATGGAGTAGAAATGAGGCCTTTAACAAAACGCCATAGAGACAGAATACGGTCAGTAGAGCTCGACTTTATGAGAAGATCTTTGCAGATTACAAGGCTGGACAAGATAAGAAACGAAGTGATATGGGAAAGACCTGGGGTTCAAACAACCGTAACCAGAAGACTAGAAAATAAAGCTCTTCAATGGTACGGACATGTCCAGACGATGCAAAATGAGAGATGGCCAAATGAAATTTTAAACTGGATACTTGAAAGAAGGCGTAGAAGAGGCAGACCTGTTTTGACCTGGAAGGCCTGTATACAGGAAGTAATGGATGAGAAAGGACTAGAAGAAGGTCAATGGAAGGACCGAAAAATATTGAAATCGAAAACGGAAAAATCCTAGGGGTAGAAACCGTCGAAGAAGAAGAAAAGAAGAGATCTCTTTAACGCCAATGCTTAGTATATAATGATACATAATTTTTTTGGTCTTCCAAAAAATAGACGAATCACTACTGGGCACTCAAACTGAAAGCGAAATCTGTTTTCAAACTAACAGCAACCATACTTCGATAACACGCGTGTATTCAAAAGCATCCATGGCTGAAAGTAAATGACCATGTTTCGATATTCTGCCCCTATTGTCTGGTATCCCCTTTCTCAGATACTCTGGCAAGCAGGTATAAATCGGGTTCGGCCCCACTTCCCAACTCCAGCGACATGAACCAGTACTCCAGCAACCGCAGAGGGAACTTCTCGTAACTCTGTTCCGCCAGTACACGGAGCTACTGAATAAATCTCATTGACTAAATAGGGCAAACAATCGATGAAGTCGAGTTCCTACGAGTAGTTTGCCTGGTGAAA
The DNA here is from genome assembly GCA_031308135.1 of Acheta domesticus. NCBI lineage: Eukaryota > Metazoa > Arthropoda > Insecta > Orthoptera > Gryllidae > Acheta > Acheta domesticus. The sequence continues at coordinate 211,119,262 of JAHLJT010009436.1, read as the reverse complement.
GGGCGGAGAGGGGCGTCGGGGGGAAGCAGTGTTGGGAACGGCGTGGGAGAGGTAATGGAAAGGTATCAAAGGCTGTACAGGAACGGGATCGGAGGACAGCGGGTCCGAATGGTAGATGGAATAGGCTAAAAGTACAGAGTTGGGACGCATTTCGGAAGAAGAGGGGCCACGCGCGAGATGCCAACGGAGCATAGTCGAGATCGTGGTCGCGGTCGTGCGCGCGGTCGTGGTCGTGTTCGCGGTCGCCATTGCGATCGTCATTGCGGTAGTGATTGCGGTCGTCACTGATATCGTCATTGCGGTAGTGATTGCAGTCGTCATTGCAATCGTCATTGCCGTAGTGATTACTAAGCTGCGGATTTTTGCCTCTTTGTCTATTTTTATCCTTCAATTAAAAACGCAGAATTTTAAGTTACATATTCATTTTGAAGCACTAGGTTTTTTAAAATACAGTACTACTAATACCTCAAAAAGAGTAATTAACCTAAAATACTGCATTTTAAATTGAAGGAAAAAATAGGCAAATAGGCAAAAATCCGCAGCTTAGTGAATACTGTCGTCATTGCTATCGTCATTGCGAGAATAATTGCTGCGGTCATTGCGATCATTGCGGAAGTGATTGCAGTCGTGATCGCGGCCGTGAGCGCGGTCGTGAGCGCGGCCGTGAGCGCGGCCGTGAGCGCGGCCATGATTAGGCACGTGAGCTGTGGCATGAGCGGGAGCAGGCTGAAACGGGAACAGGAACTATGGATGCGAACGGGAACGGGCCAGGGGAGCGGGCAAGATCAGAACGAAGTCGGTGTGGTACCTGTAACGGGAGCGGGGTTCGGCGCCTGTCCGTTGATGCTGGCGCTTTGCCACCCCCTTGGCCTGCATGCACCACAGCCTCATTATAGCTCGCTCCCTGAACAAACTGCCAGACCACTTAGCGCTGCAACGACGTAACAAGATGTTTCTGAAGTAAACCAGCTGTTATGGGCCTTAACAAGCAATGTTCATTGTCGTCACTGGATAATTAAATTATTGTGATTAATTCGATTTATATAGGGCTGAAAAATTATTCAATGCAATGACGTCTATATTATTTTCAATTTATATTATATATAAGTGATTTCTATACGCCAAATATTGATAACAATTATGTGTTTCGAATGAGAACATTTTAGCCATAAATTTCTAATTCGTTACCTTATCATGACACATTTATATTCCGAACTCATTGAAATCAATTCTCTGTTGTTTCAGGTTCGAGTTTTCTTCTCACTCACTGTATTGCAAGTTTCCATGAGATCAACAAGTGGTTTACTGTTTAAAGGTAAGGCAAATTGTGGTATCTTTTTGTTACCTTGCGCATAGAATAGTTAACTACAAGATGTCAGCTATTATCAGAATAGTTTTGCAGTGAATGTGTAATTTTATTTATTTCAAAACATTGTAAGACTGCACATAACTGATTTTATCAGATATTTTCCCCTCCAAAAATATTCATATTTCATTAAGATTACTTTTTACTAGGATGGAATGTCTACCAATAAAAATGCCTGGAAAAGTCAAATGAACAATTATCATTTTACTCACGCAGCAGGTTTGGAACAGTATTTTCCTTACAATTCCAAGAAAGCTGTTCTTGAAGAAGATTCACTTATTCAATTTCGCTGCACTGTTTCTTAATGTTATCAAATTCAAGATAAGCCATGCTGTGTGTTATAGTGTATATGGGGCACATAATACCTACAGAATTCATATTTATGTACGTGTTGATACGTTAAACTACAGCCGCTGAACTTTTCGGAGAGTTAGTTTAGGGGCAGAGTAGATTAAACTTAAAAAATGCGGGAGATACCAATAACTTGAACATTCCAAATTTGTCTAAATGGACATGAGACAGTGGTTAATTCCTCAATTATTTTGCCCAGCTCCGTGAAACTGGAGCGCATATCCTACCCTCGTATTTTCTCCTCGCGCATGAAACATATCAAATATATTAAGCACACTTTATACTAATTAGCACACGTCGCGACTTCATTTTGGTGAGTTTTGCACAGGAGGGAAAAACATTGCAGTTTAACTTAATTTCGGTTTCCATTTTCCTTCAACTCATAAAAACAAGGAAGATCAATTATTTAAAGTACTCTACTAGTTTTTTATTCACATTTTTTATGTCTCTCTTTCGTTAAACAATTCGTAAAACTTCATGAAATGAAGACCCAATTTAGGAAGAACTAGTGGTGCTACAGAATGGCACAGACTTTCCCGTATTAGATTTTATTTCCTTGGGTCTTCGCTAGCTATTCGGAATTGCCACAAACTCTTTTTTGCCAGCTGTCATCTATCACCGCCAAAAGTCATTTTTTTGTCATTTTCTTAATTTTTCGGTTTCCTATTGGTAGAACGGTAACATTAATTTTAGAATATTAGAGAACACAAAAACCTAGTCATCAATGGCAATTTTCTTTTAAAAATTATGTACCGTTTAAGAGAAAATGGCGTTTCAGTGCTACTAAAAATGCGAAATTTGAAGCTCATTTTCACAGAAAAGTTTTGAGTTTTCAAAATACTTCATTTGAAGTTATTTGAAGCACATACACTCACAAATATAATCATCTTTACAAATTGCTGGTAATGTGCATATTAAAGATGTGACACAGCTTTCAAACAAATTACAATTATGTAATTTTTGAAAAAACAAAAAATAACTGAAAATAAACTTTACGCTATACTAAAGAGTGTAATTAGCACTATCCGTTACAAAAGTTTGAAGAAAACAATTGCAGCCATATATGAGAAAATGGCGTTTGAGCGTTTCTGAAAATGCGAAATTTTGAGCTACTTTTCACATAAAATGGTTGTGTTTTCGAGAAACCTTACTTGACATTTTTTAAAGCACATGTACTCGTAAATATAATAATGTGAACAAATCGCCGCTAATGTAAATATTATCGACGTGAGAAATATGTGAAAAAATTTACATTTCTGTAATTTTTGAAAAAAACCAACCAATAGAGCAATATGACTTTTATGTAATCTGATAGAGTGCATTTACCACTATTTCTACTTAAAAAAGTTAAGTTCTTAAAGTTTAAAGAAAAAATTTGGAGCCGTTTTTGAAAAAATCTTGTTTTTATAATTTTTTTAAATTTCCACATATTGCACGCAATATCCCACGAAAACTACTAAAATTTTGAAAACCATTTACATGACCTTTATGAAAGAGCTCAATATGCAGAACAAATTTTATTTGAAGAAAAAATCAATATCTTCAATTTTGTAGCTGGAGAAAGACGCCGAAAAAAATTCAAATTTTCAAACTTTTCAAAAATTCGGAGTTATCCGCGGAAATCGGACATATGCCATGTTAATAAGTGTATTTAACTCTATTCATACAAGAAATTTAAAGAAAAAATTTGGAGCTGTTTTTGAGAAAAATTTGAAAATCCCCGGGGCTTCATATAAAGTACCCCCAAATTTTGAAGAATCGTTTTCAAAATCTCAGAGCTTCGACTACAATCAGGTCGATCGGGGAATATCCATTTTGATAGAAATCGTACCTATGGTTTAGGCGATAGCAGTGTTCATAGACGGACGGACGGACGGACGGACGGACGGACGGACGGACGGTGTAACGTCAGACTCTGCCAACACTTTTTTTGTAGAAATCTTTCGTTACAATTACTGTAACTACTTTTTTTTTTAGTAGTAACACTTCAATTCTTTTTTATTTTAGTTTTTATTTCCGTTTTTTTTGTACAATGTACTTCAATACTGTACCTTCTCACTTTGTACAAATAGATTTCACACATTTCTTTAGAACACGTTTTACGTTCAATTCTCTCTCTGTATCTCATCAATATATCCGTTCCTAACCTCATTCACTAATAACATGGGTACATCATATGTTTCTTATTGATAAAATAACAATGTAAAAAAATGTAAATAAACATTGGAAATGTTCGAAACGTTACAAACACCTCCCCTCTTTCAAGAATTTGGGTCACCTTGGTGCCACAATTATCTTAATCTTAACTAAAACACTTTTAACAAAAAAAATTATTTATATACAATACATCTTTTTAAGCTATTTTCTCCATTAATCAGGAAATGAAATTGAAAATCCTTTGCTCAAACAATCCGCATTTCTAAGTGCCTTACAATTTCTATGCAGGATCTGAATATTATATGCTTGCAACATTAAGCTCCATCTTAAAATTTTGCTGTTTGCATTTGTTTTTTACTTTCCCGTATACGTACGTATACACGGAGTGATATACGTAGTATAGGGAAAGTTATGTAATGCTGCGCGAAAAAATGGCCAATTTTCGGCGGAAAAAAATTAATTGCCGGGCCGTGAAAACGAATAAGTGATAAAACCAGTTGCTAAATTAAGAAAAAAAATCCTCTATCTCGTGGTGTGGTCAAAATCCATGATTTGTTGCTTCTTTATACTTAAAAATCGATTGACGGCATTCCGTCCGTCTGTCCGTCTGTGGTCAACGCTAGCGCCTAAACCGTTCGGTCGATTTTCTTCAAAATTGATATTCCCCAGTCGATCTGATTCTAGTCGAAGCTTTGTGATTTTTAAAAAGATTCTTTAAAATTTGGGGGTACTTTATATGAAGCCCCCCGGGGATTTTCAACATTTTCTCAAAACGGCTCCAAATTTTTTCTTTAAATTTCTTGTATGAATAGAGGAAAATACACTTTTTAACATGGCATAGGTCCGATTTTCACGTACAGCTCTGAATTTTCGAAAATTGTGATAGTTTGAATTTTTTTCGGCGTCTTTCTCCAACTACAAAATTGAAGATAGAGATTTTTTCTTCAAATAAAATTTGTTCTGCATATTGAGTTCTTTAATAAAGGTCATGTAAATGTTTTTCACAATTTTGGTAGTTTTCGTGCAATATTGCGTGCAATATGTGCAATTTTAAAATATTACAAAAACAATATTTTCTCAAAAACGGCTCCAAATTTTTTCTTTAATCTCTTGGTAGGGATAGTGGTAAATGTACTCTATCAATGACATAAAAGCCATTTTGGTCTATCGGTTGGTTTTTTGAAAAATTACAAAAATGTAAATTTTTTTACTTGTCTCTCCCGTCGTTAATATTCACATTATCGGCGATTTTTTTACATTATATTTACGAGTATATATGCTTTAAATAATGTCAAGTAAAGTTTCTCGAAAACACTACCGTTTTCTGTGAAAAGTAGCTCAAATTTCGGCATTTTCAGAAATGCTCAAACGTCATTTTCTCGTATATGGCTGCAATTTTTTTCTTGAAACTTTTGTAACGGATAGTGCTAATTACACTCATTAGTATAGCGTGAAGTTTATTTTGAGTTTTTTTTTGTTTTTTTCAAAAATTATATAAATGTAAATTTTTTGAAAGATCTCTCACATCTTTAATATGCACATTATCCGCAATTTGTAAAGATGATTATATTTGTGAGTGTAAGTGCTTCAAATAACTTCAAATAAAGTATTTTGAAAACTCAAAACTTTTCTGTGAAAATGAGCTTAAAAAATTTCGCATTTTTAGTAGTGCTAAAACGCCATTTTCTCTTAAACGGCACATAATTTTTAAAAGAAAATTGCCAATTACGGCTAGGTTTTTGTGTTCTTTAATATTCTAAAATTAATGTTTCTGTTCTACCAATAGGAAAGCGAAAAATTAAGAAAATGACAAAAAATGTACTTTTGGCGATGATAGATGGTAGCTGGCAAGAAAGAGTATGTGGCAATTCCGAATAGCTAGCGAAGACCCAGGAAAATAGAAAACTAATACGGGAGAGTCTGTGCCATTCTGTTTCTGTTTTTTGACAAATAAATAAATAAAATAAATACGGTCATGCTTAATTTTTTCAAAATACGAGTAGTTTTTCTTTAATTTTGTGACAAACGTAATAGGCCGCTGTAAATTTACTGCACTTCGGACATCTGGATGCGTCGTACATTAGAATGTGCAATTTTGTATATTATTTCTTTCTTCGTTTCTTACTTCGAACTTTGTTATAGACTTACACATTAATATTTTAGAAATTGTTTATTTTGAAATATTTGAAATAAGTAAAAAGAATTAATAGCTCTCAGAATAGCGACAATGCAGGGTCTGCAACAATGGAATTCACTTTGCGCTCGCGAATATCTGTGAATTAGTGTCATTGTTGTGACCTAATGGAGCTGTATGAAATGGAGTTATAATTGTCTAATTTATGTTGATATTTGCAGGCAAATATTTAGTTGTGCACCAAATGCTGTACCATTTGTAGTGAGTAGAGAATTTGTTGCATGGTTTTAAAATACTCTTCCCTAATCATCGCCCAATGGAAGGCATTTCTATATTTCCAGGGTATCAGGCTTCTTTTTCCAATACAGGGTTACAAAACTTTTGCATTCTATTTTTGTGAAGTTGTAGAATTCACATAGTTCTGACAACACTGCAATGGAAATAGTGAGTTCCAAGCGAAGATGTTAGTAGCGCATAAAGTGCAATATTACAGTACTACTTAGCTGTTTCCTCTAATACGGGAAAGTAGGTGCTGTTGTTGCACCACTTGTTCTTTAATGTATTTGAGAGGATTATGATCCGAAACTATTGTAAAAGACCATGTTCCTTCTTGGACCATGTTCCTCCTACATTTTAAATGCATTTTACACACATGATCTACACAATCAATTTTTGGAAAACACTTGAATGGATATAGCATATACTTATAACAACAGCAGCCACTATGCACAACCACATGTCTACGTAAATTTGTAAACTTAATGAACTTCTTTTGGCCTGGTAGGCGCTGCAGTCGTCGTATACTAATGATCTTTTTTATGCGAGCTTTCATGACAGGATGAAACTGTTCCAATCTTTTACTTTTATAAGGCATACTTTTAATTTTAACTTCTACAGCATTATAATTTTCATCTTCCAATGATTTTCTTTTTCTATTAATTCTTTCTTTGACTTCATTTTTCTGCAGATACATACCATCATCTGATACCCTTCTTTGATGGACATTTTCTACCCTTCTATACATACAAAAATGATCCTTTTTAACATCATACCGATCTAACACATTTACTTGTACTGATGAATTTAATTTCACATGCGTTGCACTACGTTCTACAGATGAATTTGCGCTAACAGTGTCTTCATCTTCTTTACAATCTTCATTCATAAGTAAATCTGGGCCTTCAGCATCTCTGCAAAGATTATATTCAGATTCACTTTCTTGTTTACTCACTTCTTCCATTTCTATCATGGAGTCCCAATCTCTTTCTTCCACATAACAGTCTTCATATTCTATCATTTTAGAGGAAGATCTACTCTCTGGTTCACTGTGAGAACCATTTGAAAATGGGACTACAGCACTCACACTACATGTTTTACAATAACCTTTTCTAATTTGTATTTCAATTTTCCTTTCTGGAATTCCTTTCTTCAGGTGATCTTCATATGATGTTTTCATTTTATCATCCCTCTTTTGTGCTTCTTCCTTTCCAATTTTAATATTGGACATCGCTTGTTTTTGCTGTCTTCTGACAATTAATTCATTTTTCAATGTCTCTGGCTTTACTCTGAGTTTTTCTATAGTTAGCTCTGCATCTTTTAAATTCTGTGACTTAATTTCTTTTTGAGACTGTGAACACCCCATATCCAAAATAATTTTCTCTTTATGCAATTCTTTCTTCTCATATTCAATTTCTTTATCTTTTTCTTCTAAATAATTAATTTCTTCAAAAACAGTATTCCTCTCGGAATAATATGATTTTACCATATTAGGATGATATACTTTATCTTTCATTTCCACAAGATCCCCATTCTTCTCAGACTCTTCGTCCGCTTCCCATTCCGTAAGATGACTACTATTTAACTTGATATTAACATCATCTTTAATCGTTTCAGGAATAATCTCAAATTCTTCCTCTTTATTCAGTTCTTTCTTACATTCTGTTATTGTTATTCTAAAAGGATTAAAAATTGTACCTACCTGAGGAATAGCTTTTATTTTATATTTTGCAATTTCTGCTCGAAGGTTCGCGAGTTCCATTTCATGTTTCTTCTTTCGAATTTTATCCTGCCTTTCCTGTTCCTCCTTTCGATCCTTCCTTTTCTGTTCCTCCTTTCGATCCTGCCTTTCCTGTTCCTCCTTTCGATCCTGCCTTTCCTGTTCCTCCTTTCGAACTTGATCCTGCCTTTCCTGTTCCTCCTTTTCCTCTGACACTATCGTTTCTAATATTCCTTTTATCATAAGCTCGTCGTAATCTTCTGATTTAGTTATTTTAAGCATTAAATTTAAAATAGTTTCTTCTTCTGATACCTCGCAAATATGCTCTCTAACTAACCTGAGCAAATACTTCTTTCTATATTTACTTAAGTACAACATGATATACGTATATTACACTATATTCTCTTGAAATTAATTCAAATTAATGATGAACACCCACTGCAATGATGACTTAATCTGGCTGGATTCCGCTGCCACTTACAGTTTAATTCGATGAACTCCACCACCACCGCAACGATGACTTAGTCTGGTTGAATTCAGCTGCCACCAATATTCTATTTTGCAGCTGCACTAGTTTCTATTTTCCACCCACTACCGCAGCCGTCCAACTCCGTGGTCACCAATATTCTATTTTGTAGCTCTACTAGTTTTTAATTTCCATCCATTACCGTTGCCGTCCAACTCCATGGCCACCAATATTCTATTCTGCAGCAACCAATATTCTATTTTGAAGCCGCACTAGTTTCCATTTTCCATCCACTACCGCAGCCGTCAAACTCCGTGGTCACAATATTCTATTCTGCAGTCACCAATATTCTATTTTGTAGCCGCACTAGTTTCTGTTTTCCATCCACAACCGCAGCCGTCCAACTCCGTGGCCACCAATATTCTATTCTGCAGCCACCAATATTCTATTTTGTAGCCGCACTAGTTTATATTTTCCATCCACAACCGCTGCCACCAATTTTGTAACGTCTGACTCTGCCAACACTTTTTTTGTAGAAATCTTCCGTTACAATTACTGTAACTACTTTTTTTTAGAAGTAACACTTCAATTCTTTTTTATTTTAGTTTTTATTTCCGTTTTTTTTGTACAATGTACTTCAATTCTGTACCTTTTCACTTTGTATAAATAGATTTCACACATTTCTTTAGAACACGTTTTACGTTCAATTCTCTCTCTGTATCTCATCAATATATCCGATGCTAACCTCATTCACTAATAACATGGGTACATCATATGTTTCTTATTGATAAAATAACAATGTAAAAAAATGTAAATAAACATTGGAATTGTTCGAAACGTTACAACGGACGGACGGACGGACGGACGGACGGACGGACGGACGGACGGACGGACGGAAGGACGGACGGACGGAATTGGTCAATTGGTTAGCATTAAAAGTTCCAAACCCATGCTGCCGGATGGCTCGAACAATGACTGGGCCCACAAAAGCGACGACAGTGGGCGAGTGCTATGTACACAAAATGAATTTGGGCATTAATGGGTTAATTTTTAAATTTCCGTTCATTAAACATTAACATGAAATGAATAGAAAATCAAGAAAGAAAAATGGAGTTACAAGGTTTGTTAATTAGCATTACGATAAGTGTCTAGTTCAGGTTCTCACTCTCCGAAATGCCTCCGCGCGTCTTGATCTAAAACCGTGTTTAGCTGAGCCTGTGATCAAAGCCTATGGTTAAGCGGGGGGGGGGGGGAGGCGGGTGCAAAGCAAACGCTGGTTGGTGCGCGCCGAAGTTGATGGGGCACGTACAGCTTAGTTCTAACGGTTTTGCTTCTTCTTAAAGAAATAAAAAATACTCACATAACGTATTCTCACTTTCCGACATGTCCCCGGCGCGCACCTCTTGAACCCCGCGGGCGAGTGAACATGCACAACTGCTGCTGCGCGATTGTCCCGGCGCGGTTAGAGGTCGTTAGGCCTAAAGATAATAGGTCTTATGACAGATCTATTTTTTTACGTCTAATGTCAGAAGGTCTATGAAAACACGTCTAATGCAAATTTGGTCTAGTTTTTAAAAATGTCTAATAATATTTGGGGTAATTGTCAAAAATGTCTAATAAACATCGGTCTATCGGACGTGAATTTCTAATATATTACGCTGTAACAGAAATTCGTAACAAATTGTAGTTCACATATTATTACGTCAGTATGTTATAGTCTAAAACGAAATCAAAATAGGAGCGATACACCTTTATTCAGGAAGTACGTAATGTATATAAAATGATACAGGTGTTAAAATAGTTTGTCTGTAGCTCATAGACCAGAGGTGTAAATCGATATCACCACGATCTTTATAAATTTTGGTAATTTGCTACCATTCGAAAATTTTGAAAATTAATTGACATTGTTCAAATATAGTGTTGTGTCCTCAGCAAAGTTTGCGGTGTATTTTGGTGTCACGCGCATCTTTTGTGATCGTCAATTGTCGTTGTGTTGGCGTTACCATTACAACATTCCATTACAACGTTGATAGCTTGAATTGCGTGTCTGTTCAAATGTGTGTTTCATGTATCGCCGATTGATATAATAAATTGGTTGTATTGTGCTTCTGATATTTATTTCCGCAGAAGATACAATATATAGAGTTTTGGTTTTCAGGCGTTTAAAAATGAAGAAATAGAAACTTTGCCAATACACTTTTGTGTATCTGTTACGCCAGTGGTGTCAAGGTGGCAGCGGCACGCTTCGTGGCACCGTAGCATGCGACGAGAGTATCTGTGCAATTAGTGTCGGAAAAGGAAACTATTAGTAACCCCGCCATTTTACAATGGGGATGGCGTTGTCTCTGGCGGCGGGGTAATGAACTGGGTGGAGAGCCGAATTCGTCGTGGCACTTGTGCCATCGACCTTCAGAACACTGTGTTAGGCCTTCGGTGTTTATGTCTATTAGACCTTATTAATTGAACCTTTTAATTGTAGACCTCTTTAAGTACTCGACCCTCTGTCGTGTAGACCTTATGTCGCGTTATACCTGGTTCGCAGTAGACGTCCTGTTCATTAGTTCTAACGAGTATCAGACCTTTTGTCCGTGGACCTACCGACCTAAAACCCGCGGCACGGGCCGTCGCGCGGCGTCGCGGCGTGGCGTCGCGGCGTGGCGTTGGTACGCGGCTCCAGGCACGAAGCCAGGCACGACGGGTGAGCGGGCGCGCGCGCGCGCGGGCGGGCAGTGTAGGAGCGCGGGCGCGGGCGCGGGCGCGGGCGCGGGCGCTGGGCCGGGCGGTCTGATCAATAGCCCCTCTGGTCCCACACAGCGGCCGCGCGAGCCGAGCCGAGTCCCGACTTGACTAGTGATGTGACATCGATAACGAAACCTCGATGTTCGCAAACATCGATGTTCAAAATTAAAACGGCCGCTCCAGACTCGTCCCAGAATCGCTACTGATTTGCTTCATGCCAGTTTCGAATTCGGACCGTTCGGAAAAAGCTCCGTTCGTTAGGGCACTGCCCTGGTATTCGCCTGGTATTGAATGGAGAAACTACGAAAAACTACCGATTAGATCAACCGGCTGCTAAAATTCTATTCCTAACAATGTCTGAATTTGGCCGAGCTATCTAGCTGGTGCCGAAAATTGTGCCACCGTCGGGACTCAAATCCTAGGATCTCCCGATCAGAGGCACTGCAGTAACATCAATTGATGCCTGAGCCACCTAAGATGGTAAAACGTTCTAGACATCTTGAACGCGTGGTTTCACGACGTCGATCTGACATATACCATGTTTGTTGTGTCGTACAATAAAGATTACTTTCAAAAATGCCAAATTATTATCGCTTCTGCTTTATGATGTAACTTCACCTAGAAACTGTTTGACATTATATTTTTTTTCTGTTTCACGTAAGCGAATCTTTTTATATCATATTATGGGATCAGTTAGCGTCTATCCAATAGCACTATAAAGAAAACTTTAGTAGAAATGCATGGCTCCCTAAAGGTCCAATAAAAGTGTAAGGTCTAATAATTTGTGTAACGTTAAAAACCGAATGACTTGAAATATTGTTATTAATTACAAAGAACCATCTCAAAACACTGAACTAAAAACCATTATATGAGTACAAGGATGTTTAGCAAACATTGCGAACAATCCTAGCAGAATCCACTACTTTACCGTCTTTTTATCGTCTGGTTGCCGTCATCAGTTCTATAATTTATGATTTTCACTCTCTCCAACCCCTTCTCTTCATCCCTTCCTGTCTCTCTCTCTCTCTTTTATTGTCTTTCCCACTCACTCTGCCTTTCCTGTCACTCAAGTGCTCTCTCGCTCTCTCTCTCTCCCTCACACACACACACACGCACGCACACACACACACACACACACACACACACACACACACACACACTGTTTTTCTCTGATTCCCTCCCTCTCCTATTCTTTTTACCTGTTTCAGTTATTCCTTGGGCAGGATATTTTGCGGTAGGCATTTTCGCTGACCTTTGCATGAGGAGGCAGCTTCGATGCTCTCAAGAACGCATTGTCCATTGCATCGTTGGCGACTGGCTACTCTAATTGAAACTGGAATAAATGAAGCACGAGTTGGTAGGAGAAGGGGTTAAAACAAATCATGGCAAATGACGACGTTCACTCGAAACTGCCCGGCCCGCATTCCTCCCGTGTTGAATGTGCGCTTCGAAATGAGCAGGCAGCGCGCCTTCTCAGAAGGGCTTCCGAAGATGCATTATCGCCGCCTGGCCATCTCCTTGATCGTGGGAAGCGGCCGGCGGAGTTCGCGTTGTGTGTGAGTTTGGGCGGCGCTGCGGAGACGGGGCGGCGGAGGCGGTGCGACGGAGGCGGGGCTCCGGAGGCGTGGCGGCGCAGGCGGGACGGCGTGGCGGGACGGCGTGGCGGGGCGGCAGAAGGCGGGGGGCGGAGGCGGGGTGGGGCGGCTGAGGCGGGGCGGCGGAGGCGGTGTGGCGGAGGCGGGGCGGCGGAGGCGTGGCGGCCGGGCGGGGCGGCGGGGCGGGGAGGCGGAGGCGGGGCGGGCGGAGGCGTGGCGGCGCAGGCGGGACGGCGTGGCGGGGCGGCAGAGGCGGGGGGCGGAGGCGGGGCGTGGCGGCGGAGGCGTGGCGGCGGAGGCGTGGCGGCGGAGGCGTGGCGGCGGAGGCGGGGCGGGCGGAGGCGGGGGCGGCGGAGGCGGGCGGCGGAGGCGGGGCGGCGGAGGCGGGGCGGCGGAGGCGGGGCGGCGGAGGCGGGGGGCGGCGGGAGGCGTGGCGGCGCAGGCGGGACGGCGGGGCGGGGAGGCGGAGGCGTGGCGGCGGTGGCCGGGTCGGCGGAGGCGGGTCGGCGGAAGGCGGGGCGGCGGAGGCGGGGGGGGCGGAGGCGTGGCGGCGCAGGCGGGACGGCGTGGCGGGGTGGTAGAGGCGGGGGGCGGAGGCGGGGCGGGGCGGGCGGGGCGGGGAGGCCGAGGCGGGGCGGCGGTGGCCGGGACGACGGAGGCGGGGCGTTGGAGGCGGGGGCGGCGGAAGCGAGGCGGAGCCGATCCCTTTATTATATCAATTATCGCGAAGTATGAGACAAAGTATCAAATAATTAATGTTTCTTACAATTTTAAAATCTTGTCTAAAAATAGGATCTCATTTACCTGTGCCCGCCCGCATTTTGGCCTTGCGGTCCAGAACATTACCTCACTGCACGTGAGTGATGCATTACAAGTCTCTGAATGATTTCATATGGTTTGTCTCGGAATGAGCAAGAATTCGCTGGTCTTAATTTGCAATACCGATCATCTTTGATCGTGAGCAGAAGTCGTGCTCTTCAGAATGCACAATGCAAAGGTTTCTCGTTCCTCTCTTCGCAATTTGGGCCTGCTTTTCATTCTCCTTGTTTCAATAATTAAACTGCCCCTCCATAACTCTCTTCTAATGCTTCTGATATAATGTAGTGCAATATCTGGAGAATATGCATATCACGGATCCTTTTGACATTGTGGTAAAATGAAAGAAATTGAAGTTAATTATAAATAATGACAATGGTGTTCATTTACCATACAAAATCTTTTTTAAATTATCTACCTTCAGTTGTAAAACTGCTGCTTGCATAGAATTGAAAATTACGTAAGTGCAGCACAGTAAATTGCAGGATTGAATATTGTAGTGAAATACAACTTGTTTTAAAAATATCCATTGTGATTACCATCGGTGAGCTGTGTGTAAAGATCAAGAGAAGAATGTAAAAACATTCTTCATGCACAAAAGTGCATTTTTTGAGTGAAGAACGTTGAAAAGATCGGTTTATGCGAGGGCAAATTTTAAAACACTTGTTGCGATTATTTGCATATAGACGCGATTGTTACAAAACCAGAATACCCTTATTAAACTGCTTGTGTGTTTTGCATCCAAACACCGAAAAATTGCCGGTTAAATTTCATGGACTATACTCCCGTAGTCAGTGTTTTGACCTAAGAAATATTTTTATCGAAAAAAAGAGTACATTGATAGCATGTGAGCTCTTAGAGAAGTTTTATACGAATTATATCCTCAGTAGAGGATTTATTGTGACAATAATTGTAATGTATGAATAAAGATGATTGGATGTTAGCATTGGATAGTCGATAAGTCCTTCATGCATACATCAGTCTAATGAAGAAGACATGGCTTGTGCGAAGTCCGAATTCGCAATGTTTGATTTCTTCTCTCCGATTTATGTTATTATTTTAGACCCAGCTCCATTCAATCAGTTAATCAGCTGTCAAACTCAATGCAGCATTTTCAGAAGAATATTTTAAATTTCGCGCCAGGTTTGTCTCCCGGGTGAAGCAGTATCTTTCTCTGCTTCCTGCGAAGGTGTCCGTCAAACGGGTTTTGGCTGCAGCAATTTGTACGAAATTAGTAAAACGCTCTGCATCAGCTTCGCTCCTCTGCATGCCGATTACCTAATCCCTAATTTGCCCGGTCCTTAATTAAATTTAGCCGGTGGAGCTACATTTTTTGCACTAAACATTCGTCAAGATGATTGGTGCTTCTCTCGGGACGTAAATTGGCGGAATGATCGATAATTCATTTAATTACATTATCGACATAGAAATTATACACAGCGGATAAGTTGATGTGCGCTTGTTTACAAGATTTGAAAGGAAATCGACATGAACCAGACATTCAATGGTCGCAAAAATTGGCTAATGAAGTCAGGGCTGTTCACGGCGAATCTCTTTAAATCTGCACTCTTCAACTGACACCGCCCTATTAACAGTTGACTCGCAACGCAGCTGTCTTCTGAAACTAGACATTACATGTTGCGGGCGCAAAGTACCTCTCATTATCGCTCATTCTCGTGCACGGCCCTTAATATGCAGTACGTGACAAACTTTCATATTTGCTTTTCATGATCAAGACATCCCATCGGGCAGGTGGAAATTCAGGGTCACCTTGCTCAAATTTTCCTTGTAAGGCAAAATTTTACAAACTTGCTATTCACCTCTTCTCTGGAAACATTGACAATGAAAGCTGCTGATGTTAGGATCCCCAAGAAAAATATTCGTAAGAGATAATTTGGATTTTCTTCAACTTTGCAATTGCAAATAGTAAAAATTTCTTTCACAATTTTTCAATTTCATCTTGGTGAGTATACCTTTTAGAAAGTGATTAAGGGACAAAATAATGCTAATCAAAAATGTAACGGAAATAAGAAATTTTTCAGAAGCATTTAAGATATGTATTAACTGCGCTGTAAGCACTCTAGAATGGCTCATGGACATTGTAGCTTACCCTGGGGTGGTCCCGGATTCTATTCCCGGTCGAGGCAAAAATGTAGTAGTTGCTTTCCTTTAAAAGCGTCCCAGTTTGTGTAGCAATGTGACGAAGAGAAGCTCAAGCAGGTAGATCTTGTTAGTTACGCTGAAGGGAATATGTCATGTTTGCCACATGTCGCTCTTATCCCCAAACAAGGGAATTTATTGTAACTAGGGCCAGACATGGCGGATACCATTAGCTGGTCGGCAAAATCGGACTATCGACCCATAATGCCAAATACATTAACTGCGATCTTCAATTTTCTACATCCAGTGTAGCTGTTTGTAAGATTTTATATCCTATGGATCTCAAAATGCGAAAACACACATGAAGGCGATGTGTGTGTGCTGAATTATAATATTTAGAAACCCACAGTTTGTGAATCTGATTATGACAAAGGGCATGCTCCAAAGAAGAAGTAATTGCAGTAGCGGAGAAGAAGGTTGTTGGGTAATGAAACGCACGCGACGCAGTCAGGGAGAGAGACGGCAATAAATGGAAGCGAAACAAAAGGCAAGGGTGGAAGCAGAGGCAGAAGTGGGAACGGAAGGTAAGAATGGGTGGAAACGGGGGCGAAGGTAAAGGTAAAGGCAGTAGTTGGGGTAGAGACATGTTAAACGGGGATAAGCAGAGTGGATAGATGGAAATTGAAACCGAGGTATACGTTAAATGAAAGCCTTATGGTTCCTCGACCAGAGATCTCTGCTGTCCGGGTGACGCCGCGTACTAGGCTGTAAAGCCGACGTTTCGACCATCTTTTCCGTGGTCTTCATCAGGGCTCGTCCGAGGTATACGTTGATTGATTGGTGATCCCGAACTCTTGTCCTTATTCCCGTAAATGTAGTCCATGTTTCATCCTTGGATGTGGTAGTGATCTTACCCTCGCTGGTAGGCGAAATCCGTCACCGACTGCCCCTCGGCTGGCGGGGTTTCCCCCAAGCAGGTACCACCCACCAGCGGGCACTGCCCCAGCCAGAACAAACTCTAAACTACCGACTGGACTCCCGTAAATTCTGGCAACGTCGGGACACGAACCCTACGACCTCCCCCGATCAGAGACACTGCAATGACACTTGATGCCCTGAGCCACCTAAACCGGAGTGTTGTGTACGCCGGGGCCGATCCAGCCGATCATTTTGGTAGGGGATCATGGTCCCCCTCGTCGTAGAGTTTTCATTAATAATAAACATATTTGTCATTATATTGTATATTATTATTATTATTGTAGGTATACTATACATTAGTATTGTTTAAATAATTACATATTTCGAAAATCGTAAATATTTAAATCAATTTTGACAAATATAGGAAGGTAGACGAAAACTCTAGGCCAGTGGTGTCAAGGTCTTCTACTGATGGCAGTGGCACGCGTCGTGGCACCGAAGCATGACACGAGCTGTTGTGCGCAACTAGCGTCGGGAAAGGAAACTATTAGTAACACCGCCGTTATAGAATAATTGTAACCAGAGACAACGCCATCCCAATTATTGGGATGACGTTGTCTCTGGTGGACGGAGTAATGAACTGCGTGGAGGGAGAGATTTCGTCGTGGCACTCATGCCACGGACTTCCACTCGTGGCATCGACCTTGACAACACTGGAATATACAGACGATGACATGAAATGTATGTTTATTTTGCCTTAAAGTAACAAACTTGTGTTGTAACAAACATTAACATTTAAAGTAACAAACATATTCTTTCAGTTGAAAATATATGTGTTTTTAAAAGGCACTTTTTAAAATTAAATATTGAAGGAACTTCTTCACTTCGTTCATAATCGTGTTGGATTCTGAAACAGATGTGTTAGACGATGAATGTGTATGTCATAATTTATTTATGATTACCGAACGGTGTTGCTCATTTGGGGGGGGGGGTCATGGCCCCCATGGCTCGCCCCCTGGATCCGCCAGTGTGTGTACGGCGTTGAGAGCGGTCGGGGCTGAGGTGCAGACGGAGGCGGGGGCGGCTGTGAGCGTGGGAAGGCGGGCGGGCGCCCTGCGAGCCCCGCGCCTGGGCCCGCTGCAGCGCGCTGCCCGCCGCCGGCTCCACGGCACGTCGCGCTCTTATCGCGGGCTGCGCGCGCCCGACACCCATCGCCCTCCTCGCGGTCAACGACCCCCGCTGTCTCACAATGGCGGATCCAGAGGGGGGGCGGTCATGCCTCCCCCAAAAGACGCCTCGGTTTTTCGTTTGTTACCTTTTTTCTACGGGGAATTACTAATTTAAATATTTATTTATATTAACATTATGTAATTATTCAAACAATAATACTGTATATTATTATAAAGTCACTATAAAAATTATATTTAATTTAACAAAAATCTATGATACCCCCAAATCGTGTGCTGGATCCGTCCCTGTTCCTTCCACTGTCTTGCAACCTTCCTTAAGCAAGATGATATGTGTTTGCTTCTTTGTCGAAATATAATATTTATCTTGTAATAAATCCGAATACTCCAATATATCAAAACAGATTACCGATTTTTTTATTAAGGCGAATTCCCTAAAATCCATTTTAAATACAATGGAATTAAACATTAGGTGTCAAAATCAGGAAGCCTCGTGTTACAGCACAATAAAAGTATTTTCTTCCATATTTTTTGAGGGATATACAAAAATAATCTGTTATTTGATGTTCCGGAATATTTTGGACCTATTCTGTTTATCCCAATTATTGGTTTTGGAATTCGCGTATACTGGGATATTTGTTCTATTTTTTGTTTGCATCGTACTAATATCTGTTTCGTAGTACCGTTGCCTCATTCGTGATTTTTTCTCACCGTTTTTATCGTTTTTCTTTTTAAGTTTTTGTCGTCATACCAGTTCCCCTATCATGAAACAATTTATTCGTAAAACAATTTATTTCAATCTTTCAATTGTAATTCAACTGATAATGATTTCAAATTTCTTATCTCACCAACTTTTGAAATACAATAACAAATTGCTCATGTCTTCAATAATGGCATGAGTCTATGATGAATAAATGCTTGATGTATGATGAGTTTCCAGTGATCTGCAATGAAACAAGGCTATGCCGCAGAAGCATAACGGAAAGATGACAACTATGATAAAAGTATGACGAATTCATCTATACGTATATTTAAAAGGTCAGTTAATAACAATGATGTGAATATTTGAGCCATGGTGACACAAAGACGCATGTTAGTCCTCAGCCAAACTGCTAAGACTCCAGAAATATTTTGAAAATTTCCTTAAAAAGGTTAAGATCACTTAGTTATGGTCAGATTACAATACAGTAATTTGGAATGATTTCATACCACGAAGGATGGCTTTGCACATTTGAAAAATGGCTGTTAAATCGAATGTTGGCTTGTGTATTTCAGTTGCTTTAACTATCACTCGATTCTAGGAAGTTAAACTCACCAAACGGCAACACCGATAGACTTGTATGTAAAAACATACCTCTGGAGTTACCTAATATTTGTAAATGATTTTTAAAAATGTAAAAAATTATATATTGATTTCACAAATACAAAAACACCGTTTCCTGGTATTGTCACCCCAAACGGCGGTATACAATACCTCTTATCATTCGTCCTTATGATCACACTACCATCGTCTATTCAGTGAAGGGCAATAGCAAAGCGTGACTGGCCTAGGACGACAAAAAGACACCTTCCCCTGCACACCTGGACCAGGTGTGCAGGTCCACAGACGGATCCAGGAGGGGGAGAGGGGCCACGGCTCTCCCCAAAAAGCCTGACGTTTTCGTTTACTTTCCTTTATTTGGCCAAAATTATTTTAAGTATTTATTTATGTTCGAATTATGTAATTATTTAAACGATAATATTGTATAGTACCATATATATGCTAGAGAAACAGTATACTATATAATAATAAATATGTTTATTATTTAACAAAAATCAACGATGGCCCTCTCCAAAAAGGTCGGCAGGATCCGGCCCTGCGGTCATCCGGAGAGCAGCCAGCGTCTGTGAGTGCGAATGGCAGAGGGCGGCCTCCTCCTCCGCCTGTGGGCGCGGGCGCGCGCGACCTTATCGCGTGCATCGCCCCCCCCCCCCCGCCAAGCCGCTCCAGATAATGAGGAGACCTAGCGCCGCGCCCGCGTGCCCGCGCGCACGCTCGCCACACGTCCGGGTTTACGAGAGCGAATGCGGCCTCGGCGGCCTCTCCGGAGCGGTCTCCTGCCCTCAGCGTCGCCGCCGCCCTCGCAGCCGCCACGCCGCGCCGCCGCCATCTCCACGGCAGATTCTGCCATGGGTTCCGCCCCGGTCCCGCCTCGGTCTCGCTCCGGTCCCGCTACCCGTCCCGCCACCCGTCCCGCCACCCGTCACGCCACCCGTCCCGCCACCCGTCACGCCACCCGTCCCCCCACCCGTCCCCCCACCCGTCACGCCACCCGTCCCGCCCACCCGTCCCGCCACCCCGTCACGCCACCCGTCCCGCCACCCGTCACGCCACCCGTCCCCCCCCACCCGTCCCGCCACCCATCCCGCCACCCGTCCCGCCACCCGTCCAGCCACCCGTCCCGCCACCCGTTCCGCCACCCCGTCACGCCACCCGTCACGCCACCCGTCACGCCACCCGTCACGCCACCCGTCCCGCCACCCGTCCCGCCACCCGTCCCGCCACCCGTCACGCCACCCGTCCCGCCACCCGTCACGCCACCCGTCCCGCCACCCGTCACGCCACCCGTCCCCCCACCCGTCCCCCCACCCGTCACGCCACCCGTCCCCGCCACCCGTCCCGCCACCCGTCAGGCCACCCGTCCCGCCACCCGTCACGCCACCCGTCACGCCACCCGTCCCGCCACCCGTCCCGCCACCCGTCCCGCCACCCGTCCCGCCACCCGTCCCGCCACCCGTCCCGCCACCCGTCCCGCCACCCGTCCCGCCACCCGTCCCGCCACCCGTCCCGCCACCCGTCCCGCCACCCGTCCCGCCACCCGTCCCGCCACCCGTCCGCCACCCGTCCCGCCACCCGTCCCGCCACCCGTCCCGCCACCCGTCCCGCCACCCGTCCCGCCACCCGTCCCGCCACCCGTCCCGCCACCCGTCCCGCCACCCGTCCCGCCACCCGTCTCACCACGGGTCCCATATCACCACTGCACTCACATCCACCACCACGCCAACATACATCGTCACCGACTCTACCACCGTAGCAACCACTGCTCCGTCTCCCCCACCGACATCGCACCAGTCTACCCCGCCGCGCAGAGTGTGGGCCAAAGGTGACTGGAACCCGTTTCAGTTCCCCGCGCGGCGCTACGTGGCCGTGAGATGGCGTTATCTGGAGACGGACGGCGCGCCGCCGCGGCAGCACGAACTAATTGGACGCGCTCTTGTCTAACGACGACGGTGCGGCCGCGGGCAGCAATGAACCCGACGGAGATGCGCTCCTCCGAAACACGAGGCGGTGGCGAAGTGCAGAACGCCGCACGATGTGGGGATTGAACTGTCGAGCGTACGGGAGAAATATAGATAGTGAATGAATGAGAGAGGGATGAATGTGAGGAATGAGGAGAGGCAGTGGTGATTTAGATGGGAGTGAATGGGAAAGAGGAAGGAAATGGACATGAAGTGGTGGAGGTGAACAAGGAAAATGAAGTTTCTGAATGATAAATCAACAACTGATAACAATGGCGGTGGCTGTGGTAGAAGTGCCATGGTAGAAATAATTATAATTGTATTATTATTCTATATTAAGTCTGTATGTATTAAATCATATAATTATATTCAACTTGGTCCAATATATTCTTGAAACAGACTTATTTGTAATAAACAGAAACTTTAATATAAAATATAGCAACAAGTTTCAAGGTTTTATTTTACCTCATCATCAGGTTAGAAGAATTAATTGAATTCAATTAATTAAAAACATTTTTTAACAAGTTTGATATTTTTTTCCTTCAAAATAAACATATGGAGCTTACCTTTTAGTCATTTAAAATCATAAAACTTGACAATGCCAAGACAAAATAATTTATTACATAAATAATTAGTAACCAAGGAAAGGAACCATGGTATCAAAATAAAATGGGTATGTTTTTAGGTATGTGGATATAAACAATTTTAATAATCTAATCTATACAAAAATTTCTGAGAAGTGAATCATATAAATTTGTGAAATTATTAGATTCTACCTGAGTATTTAAGCTATTATATGTTTTAATAAATAAGGTCTCTAGAGTCAAACTCGAAAATTGTTTAGGTTCTATTCTTAATATATCAACATTTTTAAAATCTATCAAGTAACCCATTTCAATTCTAGTGTGTTGAAATAGAATTCAGTTTTTGTGAAATTTCATTAATGTTTCTGATATGTTCAGATATTCTTAATTTTAATTTCTTTTTGTTTGTCCAATATAAACTTTAGGACAATTTTGACATTTGATTTTATAAATTAAATTTTGGAAATCAAATAATTCTATTTATAATATCTTTTAAATTCAAAACAGATATGCTTTGTATTATTTACACTATTATACAGTTTTATATTAAATTTTGTTTTTAATTCTTTCCTTAAGACACTATTAATTTTTGGAATAAAAGGCAGACATATGAAATTTTTTTCTGTATTATTCCTATTAGAATTCAAAATGTTTTTAGAATTAATTCATTTAAACCTTTTCTGGATATGTTTATGAATATATTTTAAAGGAAAGTTATTTAAACTTAAAATTTCTTTAACTATTGATAAATTAGTTTTCATGAAAAATTGGTGAAGAAAGTTTTATTGCTCTGTCCACTAAATTACAAATAACAGCCCTCTTCATTGCTAAGGGATGCCATGATAAAAAATTTAATGTCATTCCAGCATATACTGGTTTTCTAATACCAATTAGTAATTAAAGTATTCCTTTTTCGATAAATAGTAATATCCAAAACATTAATGCTTCCATTTTCTTCAGTTTCTACAGTAAATTGAATGTCTGGATTATATGCATTAAAATAATGTAGTAATGTGTCTATAGAATTTTCTGGTAAGATGATTAATGTATCATCAACATACCTCAGATATAATTCAAATTGTATGTTTTTTAGAACTTCTTGTTCAAGTTTTCTCATTACAAACTCAGCAAACAGTGCACTTAGTGGACCACCTATAGGTGTGCCATCCTTTTGATGATACATTTTATTATTAAATTTAAATTCAATATTATTTAAAATAGCTCTTATAGCAATTAGTAATTGTTCAGAAGTAATATTAAGAGATCTATTATTATTTTTTAACACATCTTCAATAGCATTTAAAATTAATTTATGTGGGATTGATGGATACATGGCAATAACATCTAAAGAAGCTAATCTGAGATTTGAATTCATCTTTATAGTTTTTAATTTATGAACCAACTCAAAACTATTTTTGATACTATAATTATAATTATTTTCTAGAAAAGGTTTCAATAAGTTATTAAAAATTTTGACAGAAATTAATCAATTGTGCCTATTGAAGATACAACCGGTCTAATTGGTAAATTTGTTTTATGAATTTTCACCAATCCATAGTGCAAAAGCTACATTAGGGGTAGTGGGATACATATTATAATATTCTTTGGAAGTTATATAAGAATTATTTCTCCACTTTTTTAGCAAATTTTGTATTATTTTAAGATAACTATTTCCTGAAGATTTATTTTTAACAGTAAATTTCAAACAATCAGAAAAATTTTCTTCAACTTTAGTTAAGTAATCATTTTTAAAAATAGCTGCATATGCTCCACCTTTATCACATTGTATAATCTTAATATCTGGATATTGTTTTCAAAAACCTTTCAGTATAATGTAAATTATCTAATATTGTATGTTCATGTTTACTATACTTAAATGGGCAATTAATAAATTGTGTCAACTTATTTGAGACAAAGCATCGCATATCATTACGAGCTACCTCAGGTATTTAAACAAGTTCGTTTCTAGATCTTTAATAAAATCAAAAACAATTCTTTTTTTATTACAATTTTCTAATGGAAAACTAAAATTTCTACCAAGTTTAATTGTCTCAATCACTTCCTCAGGAATTTTTATATTAGTCAAATTATAAAACTGTTTATATGCCAGTTTATTTTTGTATTCTATAGGTTTTTGAACAGAAAGTAAATTATTAAATTATTATTTGATAGATTTTAAAAATGTTGATATATTAAGAAGTAGAACCTAAACAATTTTCGAGATTGACTCTAGAGACCTTATTTATTAAAACACATAATAGCTTAAATACTCAGGTAGAATCTAATAATTTCACAAATTTATATGATTCACTTCTCAGAAATTTTTGTATAGATTAGATTATTAAAATTGTTTATATCCACATACCTAAAAACATACCCATTTTATTTTGATACCATGGTTCCTTTCCTTGGTTACTAATTATTTATGTAATAAATTAATTGTCATTGTCAAGTATTATGATTTTAAATGACTAAAAGGTAAGCTCCATATGTTTATTTTGAAGGAAAAAAATATCAAAATTGTTAAAAAATTTTTTAATTAATTGAATTTAATTAATTCTTCTAGCCTGATAAGGTAAGTAAAATAGGTAAAATAAAACCTTGAAACTTGTTGCTATATTTTATATTAAAGTTTCTGTGTATTACAAATAAGTCTGTTTCAAGAATATATTGGACCAAGTTGAATATAATTATATAAATTATAATTGTAGTTATATTGAATTATATTGAAGAAAAGGGGGAAGATATTGAAGTGGAACGAATACTGGGAATTCCCACGCATTGGGGGAAGAAATACATGTGGCAAACATGACGAATTCCCTTCACCGTAACTAGCAAACTCCAATTGCCTGACCTTTTCTTCGTCACACAGCTTTAGAGAGACGATTTTAAAGGGAAGTAACAAACATATTTTTGCCTCGACCGAGAAGCAACACAGGAAGCTAGTACGGGGCCCATTAGCCAACCTAGATGCATTTTTTTATTTGTATGTATGAAATTATAATATCACTTCTTTTGACGAGGATGATTGTATCGTTTTTGAAGTTAAGTGACTAATAAAAAATATTGCAACAAATATAATGTTATTTACATCCAGTCGAAATCGGCTTGAAAATGTTGATAACTGGCACAGTATTAGTTACTACGTTTTCCCAGTGGAATTGTTTTCCTAAATTTGAATTTGAGAATTTATGCTGGTAAGCAACACTCAGGAACACTCAGCATGTTGGATATTTCGATTAGTATGAAACTTTGTCAACAGATATTGGACAATCAAAAAAGTCGATAGTCAAATTTTGAAGTGCTTTTGATAATTGCAAGAAAAGTTATGAGCAATTTTGGTTTTGTATTGTCTCCGTGTGTCGTTGGGCGCCACCGGAGCAAGGGGGGAGGGAAGATTTCGCGATCCATTGTAACATCCCACGCCGAGCGCGATCTTGAACTAACCGAGACAGTTGTCGTGGTCCCACCCCAGAGGGCGAAAACAGATTTCCGAATAGTTGTTGGAGAACTGGATTACCAATGCAGCGTGATATTTATTTACATTCACAGTCACTCTCACATTCACATTATACAACTATGTAATATTGTTTCATGTACAGTACACTTACCACAGTATTATAAATAACTGATATCATTCTTTTTTGTTTGTTTCGTATATTATTAAGATGAAGCATAATCGAATACGCATAGAGTTCAAATTGAAATGCTTTTCACTTTTAGATGAATTCATCGTTTCTTGGTGTGTCTTTTCAATGCCAATGGTTTGTTTGGACATAGCTGCCAATAAAGAATACGTGTCCAAGAGAAATTGCAAGCCCGCTTTCAAGGATTTGGATTATTATAATATCTTAAAAAATCTTTGTAATGACCATATGTTTACATTACAAATATTTTTATAAATCGTAACTTGAAAGCAAAATAATAATCTATAATTAAAAATAATTATAATTCCAATATTTTAATTTCATGTGATACCATTTCAAGATTTCCTGTTATTAAATCGTTTTTAAACTATCGAAAATGGGAGGAGTGCAGAAGCAGACGCAATGCAGCTCACCGGAATACAGCGTTCGGTATGTTTCCCAATCAATTAATCTGAAAGCTGATTTTGGTACTTGAGCTGGTGAGGTGCTGCTGTCGTTGGTCTGACAAAGCGATGACCCTTCGCCGTGGGACAAGCGCCCGCTCGCGGCTTCCACCTCCAAATTGTGCCCGCCTAACGGCTGATGATTCCGTCTCATGCAAAAACAAGCACGTCCATCGGAAAACAAATTGAGTTAGCGTTGTAGTAATGCAAATGACCGTCAGCTGCATCTTCTGTTCTGATGTGGGGAACAAGAGAAAATGTATCCTTAATAATTTTACTTGTAAAAATATGAGGTTCAGACACTTCAGTCGATAACTCGACAACAATCAATTGTTCGCTATTTCTGAAAAGTCTGATTTGATTGACATGTTATTTCCATGAACGCACCTCACATAAAAGTTCATATTTTCGTTCATAACACTTGTTCCAAATGTCAATACACTTTAAAAAATTGACTATACGCATTTTGGATTATGCACTATCTGCTGTTAAAATTTCACAACAATCCAGTGTCGGACACCCGTGAGAGTTGCGTGTGAGGGCACGTTTCTATAATGGCTATCCAACAGTTACCAGAGACGGACACGTGGATATACATTAGGATAAAATGTTTGCAAGTAGTCTTGTGTCTGCAATGGGTAATGAAAACAAACAAATATCATGACACGAAAGGATTTTCTAATATCCATTATTGAGTTGTATGTTTATACTGCAACGACATCCGGCCCCACGTTGGGAAAGCCGAATTGCAACGACATCCGGCCAGTAGAGCATGATCGTGGCTCCTCGCGTGGTGGGGGGAAGTGAGGTGCAGGGGCAACAAACTACTTTGAAAATAATTAGCCGTAATTGGGCAACAAAACAAAATTATACATTTATTCCCGACCTACGGCCGGGGAAGTTACATAAAAAATCCCATGAGATGGGATTTCACCCTACCTATTGAGCTCGGCAAGTAAGATAAGGGAAAAGAAAATTAATTAAAGACACTTCTGTTACAATAATAAAAAAATATGACATTGCGCGGCACCGCTTAACTCTAACAAAAAAAACAGAGAAAAACAAAACACTCTAGAATTGTCGGTGTTATTCTCCGCCTCGTCTCGCGGCGGGACGCCCCAAAGCGCGGGCGTGCGGCAAGAGTCTTATCTATTGTGCAGGCGTGGGCCTGGGTGGGCCCGACGCGGTCGATGGCCTCAGCGTCTTCCACGAGCGTTGTCCTGCGATGAGCTGCAATGTTTTGAACGGGGGGGGGGCGAACGCCTCCCTGCGGTGAGCTGGATGCCACAAGGTCGCGAAGGTCTCCTCTTCACCTCGCCACCAAGGCACCGGACGAGTCCGGGAGTCGCTCCTCACCACGACTCGGACGCGCGATACGGGAGCATTTAATTGCGGGCGCGGACCGGAAGCTGGATCATGGTATTCGCGGCTCGTACGCTCGAATTAGGCAACGAGTTATTATTACATCGAATACCCGAACAAAAACTGGTTCACGGCTTCCACGACCAGGCATGAAGCGCTCTCACGCAACTCACTCTCAAGTGTTTCTTTCGCGGCCGCTGCTCTCGTGTTTACTCGCTCGCGACTACTTCACCAGTGTTTTCTTTTCACTTCAAATTTTGGGAATCTGTCCCTCTTCGGATCTCCCCCTCCTAAGTTCGTCTTCGGCTCGCTGACCTACTTTGGGAAAATTGTCATTGGTCGAACCTTACTGCGTCGCAGAAATAATTTGACGAATCGTGGTTCGTGAATTCTTGGAAAATTTCCTAAGGTATCTCTTTCTCTGGCTCTCTCTGTCTACTGAAACGCAGCTGCATCCATCGGAGGGTGACATCTCCTGGAAGCAATTATTGCATGGCAAAGGGTTGGAACTTACTTGAATTAGCGCGACAGGCGTGGCGGCGAGGAACGCGCTGGCGCGGAGACTCGCCTAGAGGAGGGCGGGGTGTATTCAGCGAAAAAGGTCCGTCGTGGTCTTTGACGGCGAGTGGTTGTAAATTTCTCCCAAAGCAGGTGAAGGGGCGTCGGAGGGATGGGGCAGCGGTCGGCAGAGGCGGGCGGGGTGAGGCGCGGTGGGGCGCACGTGCGCGTGCCAGAGTACAAAAAAAACAAGATTATGTTATAGATTTCTTTAGGCGCTGCTACATGCCGCCACAATACAAATCATTAATATATGGGATAGTGGAACTGGAAATTAATATCTCTCTCGCTGTTTTCCTTCTTCCTTACTGGTTACAGTTTATTGTTGATAGCTGTACTGCGCTTCGTTTTTCTAACAGGGAAATAATGTTATTTCATGCCAATATGTTCTTTCTACTTTTCTTGTCAATACTACCTTTGTACTTTCGGAGATCATCGTAAAAATTCAGCAAATATCCAATCTAAGACTGTGTCACGAAATCCACAAGAAAGCACGTTTGAAAACAAACTTTTGTGGTCATTAACTGGCGCCTTTTGTTTCAGAAATTGCATCCTCCTTGTGTGTTTCTTCTTCTTTATTTTACCACTATGAGTTAAGGTAATGTAGCAATTGAAACTATTGATCTGTTTTGCTGTAAGGTATCATTTGCAGTTGGAGAAAATCGTGAGGTTCTTTTCTCTTTTTCCCGTGGCATACGCCTGTCGTTTGATCATCCTTCACTTCCCCCCGTAGCGCGTCACAGACTTTTGACGTAAAATAAATAAATAAATGATAATTCATTTTCTGATGTACTGAAACGAAACATTTTATAATACAAAATTACAAATCCGGTTCCATTCTTCTTTCGTATCCATCATTCGTCCTTAGGATCAGGAGCGTAGCTAGGCTGGTGCAACTCGTATACCGCACCGGTTCCTGGAAGTAAGGGGCACTTAATAAAACGACCCCCGCGGACAGACATCCGCAAAAAATCAAACAAATCACAGTCCATGCGTATTTTCTCCATTGCACCAGTCATATTATTATACCAATTACATTTAAAACTCGTAAGTTTCACGTATAATGCAGATAGGGGCCCTGTTTCAGCTTTCTGCACCGGGGCCTCCGAGACTAATTACACAACTGCTTAGGATGTTTATAAAACATCACATCATAACTATGTAATCACAACGATATTCAATGGCGGAAGAAAATACTCCCTATAATACGCACTGAAGAAATGGAATGTTTAAAAGAATGGCGCAGGTCTCATTTTCGTTGAACTCGCTGAATTTTTGAAAATTGCCAATTTATAAATAATGCGAGAAAGTATTTGGTGTTGTAGCATCACTAGTTTAATACATGTTAGCAAATTTGATGAAATCCTTCTATAGAATATGTTGAGACAAAAGTGATCTGATTGGGCACCTTGCAACCGATCACGAAACATTTTGTAGAATATGAAAACTGCGTGTAAGTCTACGCATTACTAGCAGAGATTGAAAGGATTTTGACCTAATTCAAATGCATAAAATTGAGAGAAATCATCTGTAGTATCATCGAGAAAATGATACCCTAGATGCACAATAAAAATAGTTCCAGAAGGTGGAATGAAAATGTGTTTAACGATGCAATTTATGACTGACATGCACATTTTGTGGCATAAAATGGATTAAATACAGCACGGAGTAAAGCATGATATACTTTAATAGTAATGAATTGTATAGTTTGTTTTGAATTTTGTTTATTTTGAACTTTTCTTCCATTATGTTGGATTGTTTTTATAGGAACATTTGGTAAAGGAGAATATTTTTACATATCTATGTTACTGTTGTCAAATTATTTCCAAATGATTTCAAATATCTTTCCACGATAAGTGCGAGTTGTCAATGGGCCTGAATCGGTTCGTTCGGTACATTGCTCCTGGAGCTCCATGTAACTATCGGAGAATTTTAAAATGTCTGTAACTTGAGAAGTTTGCTAGGTTAAGTTCCACTGTAGTACACAGTGCCTATTCTTTCATTCATAACCATTTAAAAAGCTAATTCATCACTTATAATGATCACTTCCTCTGAACAATAGTTTAACATACCACATATTTCCTAAAGGGATTGGGAGTGGCAGCAACTAACGTGCAATCAGGATTAAGACGTAACTTCGGTGTGCTGGCAAAACTGTTTATTGAGTATTTTTTTCACTAATATTCTGAATTAATTTTTAGTTGATTACATAACTAAGTGAGATAAAACTTCTCCATGAGTAAAATCTCCCACAAGAATATATTTACCTGTATTAAATGAAACTTTCATCCTTATCGTAAAGTTGCTGTATTGCATACAAGTATATTTAAAAAATTAAAGTGACCTGTTTTAGTTGTATGGCAAGGTCTCCCAACAAACGTGAGATTTTTACAACGGGTCAGCACAAGGCGATAGCTCAAGAACATAACAATTAACAGAAAGAGCAGAAGACACCGAGGAAGGATAAGTAACAAAATGTATTAAAACGTACATTGCACGATAACATGCAAGTACACACATTGAAGCAATACAGGTTGTCCGAGGAGGAAACGTCGAAAATTCGAAAATAGGCTCTTAAGAGAATTTTAAACATATTTTTTTCTAATAAACTACTTGCATATTCCGAATGGCTGAGTCGCAATAAACACTCAAAGATGTTTTGAAAAAAAAATTTCTAAGCAAAAATGTACATGTTTCTGAAGTGTTTCTTTGTTTCTGCATCAAAGTAGTTTATTAGACAAAATATGCTTAAAATTATCTTAAGAGCATATTTTCAAATTTTTAAAGTTTCCTCCCCCTTCCAATGAAGTGTATTTGAGTATCTTAATATTGAAGGAGATACACAATATTCGCCATTGGTATTGCACGGAAGAAAAGAATTCGGCCAAACAAAAAAAAAACGAAATATTTTAATGCTTATAACACTTCTCTCATTTTACAAATTTCTATAATAATTTTTGCAACATATTATAGTTGTTAACCCATAACTACAGACATAGATTTTTATTACACTAATACAGTAAGTTCGTGTCTCTCCTCTGAGTTAACAAATACGATTGCAGCTAATAAAACTAAAAATCGATTACGCTTCAAATCACGAAAGATTTCTCTTCCTGTTTCCTCCTTAGCAAAAAGGGGTTTTACATCATCATCATTTGATTTGAAGATTCCTGTGTAAAGTAATGCGTCCAGAAATGCTCTGGATTGAGTTTTATCTACATCATGTAAATCTGGAAGTTTGCCTTTGTACACCGACCTCATGTACAGTGACTTTACAATTGTCCACTTTACAACTTTATCGAATGTAGTAGAACAAAGAAATAAATTCCATACCTGAATTGGATCAGGATTCTAAGGTAATTATCGCGATACCGCTTTCCAAGTAGGAAGTTTCGTTATTATATTGTGTTTGAGTCCTTGTATTTTTTTCTTTAAAATTAGTTTGCCAACCACTAGAAACATCTTTGCATAACATAGAATACTTACTGATTATAATTTCTTTCAGATACCTCTTCGTTTCAACTAGCACTTCGTTCCATGTCACTTTAATGATCACTCACTATTTGCTCATATTCCGTGTCACTCCCAACATCGCTGTCAACTAAAGATTCTATCCATGAATTAATAGTTTCTGAAAAATTGTCATCGTTTGAGTGTAAAGAAGACGCTCTCTAAAGCACTTCGTTCGACATGAAGACGATAAGGACAGCACTCCAGAGATCATGAACACAGGCTTCGGGTGTATAAAACCGCTCCATATCTTCAAAATGTCACGAACCTCTCATTTCAGTATTGTCAAGGTCGATGTCACGAGCGGGAGTCCGTGACACGAGTGCCACGGCGAAATCGCCTCTGCATGCAGTTCATAGCCACGCCGCAAGGGACAACGCCATCACTATTGTAAAACGGCGTGGTTAATAATGCTTTCCTCTCCCGACGCTAGTGGCGCAAAGAAGCTCGTGGCTTGGCACGGTGCCGTGAGGCGTGCCACTGCCATCAGTAGGAGACCTTGACACCACTGCCTCAGTTGAATACAAACGAAACTGATGATAACTGTTTAGGAGCGAAGAGAAATGAAGGTAGTGAGAACGACAGTATCGCAATGGTAGAAACAACCTTGAAAGTCTTCCGGATCGCATGGCTGTAGTTACAGGTCATGAATTTTACTCGCAAGTAATTAAAATAATCAACATAAATAATAGTTTCAAATTTAACATTGTTCTTTTATATATAAACTTAATCAAAATCCCACACCTATTAACACTTATATGGAAACATCGGTCTGATAGGCACCAAGTAAAATTGGTTTATGCAATAATGGGCAATATGAGTGGGCGGGAGCGTTGACAGGCCTAGTAGCTTCCTCCCTGACCCTCTTCTATCACTCGGCCGAGTTTTGGTTAGTTCTGCAATCGGCATTTAAGTGGTATTTTTGGACATCGTGGGGGTCTGTTTATCCCTTTCCGTATTTTTCGTAGCGGTATGCGAGACCGTTTGTTTCTCTTAGTAGTGATCTGAAGAAAGGTGTTTCCATAAATGCTTATGCGATGTTTACTCAAATATTTATTTAATATTTTTACTTTCAAAATATTGTAATAGATCACAGATTCTTCGAACCATCCTAGCTCAAGAAGAGAACAAAATTTAGAACCGTACTCAAGCTATGCTTCGTGTATGCAAACCTATTGAAGGGTCTAACTGCAATGTCCCTTTAGACAATTGATTTAATATTGCAGAGGTTATTGTTGAACTGATGAAGAGAAAATTGACTTGTTGGGACAGTATAAAAGAACAAAAACGATTCCTGATGAATTCCTTGCTAGCCCACAAAGACCAGTTAGATCAACGCTGTACGCATTTAGAGAACGGAGGAGGCTATACGTATTTAGAGGCAATTTCAATGTTTTACAACAATTAAAATGTTTTTCAATAATATCAATGTTTTTCAGAAATTTCAATTTTTTTAAAATTTCGATCCTTTTCAACAATTTCGGATTTTTTCATCATCATATCCAATAATTTTCATTTTTATAATATAAAATATATTTTAGAATACTCTAAAGAAATAGAAGAATCGATTGAAACAGGTTTATAATTTATTTTAACTTTACATTCCACATTCAACGCCCAATAACAAATGGCGGTCTCTCAGACCGGTGTTTCTCTTTGCGTCATAAAAGTCATGTTTCATATAAGTGTTAAATGTCATTGAATTACACAGCTACACTTTTAACACCTCTCTACAAATTGCTATAATTTGGTTAAAATAACTTACATGACAATCGAGTTTAAAATATGACCAAAGCTTAATTTACAGATCACCATAACTTATTTCGTTTGTTTCTTTAGAAAAACAGAATTTAAAAGACGTCTGATTGACACTGCATATCTTCTGTCATAACGACGGCACCGCAAGCGCTCCAGGAGAAATATTGAAAATGCCGAAGACAGCCCCAACCCCCATGCGAAAATCACATACTGCAACTGTCGCAAGGACACGGGTCCCGCTTCGGGGGGCGGGTTCCCCTCGTTCAAATGCCTTAACGGAAGGGACTGTATTAATTCGTTTAGGAATTTAGATAGAAGTATTCTTTCTATTCCGCTTTCCTTCAGGCGCATCAGTAGGGAATTGAAACGATCTTTCAATTGCCAGTTTCTTCGTATGGGATACGCAAGGTAAAGTGGAGATACAACACATTCCTTCACCTTCTTCAGCAAAGGGTAGCCTTGTGGGGAAACGCTGGGAATGCGCAAGAATAAGTCCAAAGGGAACTCTTTTTCCAAAATCGCCAATTTCCCATTCTGTAATTCCCCCTCTAGTTTGCTTTTCCATTCATTCCAGTGTGGAAGCAGTCTAACTTTTTTTCGAAGAGCAAACACAAGGGGTTCGTCGATTTCATTGACTCGACTAAGGAGTTCAAAAACATCTGATGGTGCGAATATTGTTTGAAAATGTTCATTCACTTCGTGGAGCGTATCAATGTCCTCGACGTCAGGATCTACGAATGATCCGACGAAGAGACCAGCTACAATGTTCATTGTCACAAAGCTGAAGAAACTGATACACACCAACAAGCGCCGGCTTCGTACTTTGAAATATCCAGGTTATAAATGTTGCCACTGCTTCAAAAATAATATCTTCTCTCGTACATCTGTAGATAGGGCGCAGTAGCATGGCAAAGAGAAAAATACTACCGAACACTGCAAAACACATTTCGGTTGATATTGGTGGCAAAGAAACCATGTGTAATTTCATAGGTTGCTGCACTAGAAGGCATATATTTTGTTGTATGTGAGGATACAAGTAATCGATTCCCTTTATTCTTCCTCCATCGTTAATTCTTGACATTCCGTAAATATCTGTGTTTCCTAAGGAAAGTTCATGTAGGCCAATAGGCGTTTTATTTGATGAAAAAGGGGCGTCATCTACCCGAGTGCACCCTTCCAAATTCTTAGTGTGTGAAGCAAGAATAAACATGACTTCCGCGTCAATTCCAAGTCGAGACCAGTCATCAGTATTTGAGCAGTCTACGAAGGATGTAAATGAACCATCACTCATACCAAATTTCACGAGAGTAGACGGAGGTGTCTTAACCGCCTCACTATGAGAATTATCTCTTTGAGGTTCACTACTCATGTTTGCAGGCGTTCGAAGAAAACCTTCACTTGCAGACAAGAGAATGATCAATAGGCTTATAACTTTTACAATATAGTTTCCAACCATTGCTAAGCGAGTTGAAGATGTCTATGGCTGAATTTTCGTTATTAAGTTTCACAAGTGAAACTGTTTTTCTGACCGTAACTTTTTATTTTAGGCTGAAGGAACCTTTAAAAAACGGATATCGAACGATACCGAAAGGTTTGTATGGAAATACATTAGGATAAAAAGTTCGGAAGTGGCATTTTGTAAAGGATTCTTAATGGAAACCAACGAAGAGACATGAAAGAGGTTTTATTGATTACTTAGTACACGTAGTACACTCACTGTTCAATCGCCTATACCTTTTATGATTTGCGCAGATATCAACGTAAACTTGTATCTTCTTGTCAAAAAATTGTGCTCTCGTCCAGATGGAAATAAATGACCCATTACGAAGTAAACTCATGCGAAACGTTCGCACATTTGTGCATCTGAAAGGATACTGAATTAACATAATTTTTAGATATTCATTCATTTTTTTAATGATAATTTAAAATTTTACACATATTTTGAACACAGGATCAACTTTAACACAAATGATTTCACTCACACACATACGCATACCCCTCGCCAAAGAAAACTAGTGGTGCTACAGAATGGAACAGATTTACTCCTACTACTTAGTCTCCTTGTCTCTTCAGTCTGTGCTGTCTCTTCAGTCTGTGCTATC
This sequence comes from Acheta domesticus, assembly GCA_031308135.1. Classification (NCBI taxonomy): domain Eukaryota; kingdom Metazoa; phylum Arthropoda; class Insecta; order Orthoptera; family Gryllidae; genus Acheta; species Acheta domesticus. The sequence continues at coordinate 211,084,194 of JAHLJT010009436.1, read as the reverse complement.
TTTTCAGTTTTGCCTCACCATCTTTTCAGATACCATCTATTGGCGTCTAAAAGACTTTTATTTCGCGTTTTCTCAAATTTTCGGATCCCGGATACTAGATTTGAAATATGACTAGGAATGGAAGGGTAAAATTTGGGACTACGTGTTCATTGTTAATGAAAATGTTGGAATCGTGTTTTTAAAAAATGTCGTTTGAGTAAATCTGAAAATGTACATTTTGAAGCTCATTTTTGCCCCAAACGTTGAATTTTTTGAGAAACTGCATTAGAAATCATTTAAAGCACTTCTACATACAAATGGCGGTTATACGAAATTTATCGAAATAAATACCAATGATTTATTCGTAGAAACAAATAAATGATCGGTAATGTAAATGTTAATGACGAGAGAGATATTTCAAAAAAATGCTTCTGATTTTTTTTATAACTCAAAAGAATTCATCAAAGTGGCGTTTACGTCCTGTTATTGAGTTCATTTAGTAGTATTAGAATCAAATATTGTAAGAAGAAACAATGGAGCCGGTTTTGGAGAAAATGTATTTTTAATATTTTTTAATATTGCTCATATTCACACTAAATTAAGCAAAAACGACTAACGTTTGTAAGCACTTAACATTTAATTAAAGAACTTCTAATTGTAAAGAACAAATTTGTTTTGAAGCAAAAAAACTATGTTCAATATTTTTGCTTTAGGAAGATGCCGAATATATTCAAACTTCTGTAATTTCACACATTTCAGCGTCCGTGGAAACGTGCCCTATGCCGATTTTTAAAAGTGTATTTTACTCTGTTCTTAGAAGAATAAAAAAAACTAATGGTGCTAAAACACCATACACTTCTCGCCCATAGTAACGGTTAGTAATATTTTTACACAGCGATTTATGTCCCTATCAACACATCTCAATCTATCAAGAGCGATAGGCAACAATGGGCGCATATTTTATCATTTCTTGTCAATAACACAGTTCTTACCATAAATTGATCTGTTTTTTAGTGTTCATTGTTGTGGCTTTGATGAAATTTCTTATAAAGCCGTCATTCATGAACATAATTGCTTCTGTCTCGAACATATAAGTTTATTTTTCGCCCTGTCTCGAAGTGTATTTTTTTCATTTTCTTTTAAATGATTATAACAACCAGACGAATCCGTAATTAGTCTATTCATAAGTAATGTACTCAAACAGAAATTAAACAGTTATAGATATCTAAAAAAGTAAAACCGTAAAGTCACTATAACGTTTTGAATTTGCTACCAACTCGCCTTAAACAACTGTACCCACATCGTACGTCTGTTTTTGAAAAAGTTTAAATAATATGAAATAGTAAACAAACAAATACTATTTAAAAAAATGATGATATGGCAGTTAAATGTTACTCACTTCTAGCTTGTCTTTTTACAATGGGGAAAATTAGAATAAACGTCTAGATTTGTGACAAATACAATAAAAGTGCCCAACGCCTAGTGATAATCCTATCGAATAAAAATCAATTTTAGCACATTACAAATGTACGATTATTATAATATGTATAATATATGTATTATATGTATAAATATATATATATATATATATATATAATTCCCTTTTTTACATAAATAAGTTACGCGATTGAAATGTATTTGCTTCCTAATCAGAGAGTAATTTGTTTCACCATTTCGTTTTCTTTTTCAATTTTCGAAAATACAGTGTATGCCACCAGCACCACTGGAACTAGCACCAAGGAGCCAGCACCACTTTCTTTAACTTTCTTTGTTACATTCGTGAAATAAATTTAAAGAAAGAATTTGGAGCTGTTTCTGAGCAAATAATTGTTTAAAATTTAAAAGTTGCGTTTGACGCAAAATTACGCACAAATACTCGTATTTTCGAAAAAGTGAAATTGATCTGATTTGAAGATGTTTTTGATGAACACATTTTATTAAGAAAATAATTATCTTCATACATTTATCTAGTTGCAGGAAGACGCTGAAAAACCTTTGAATTTTTGCAGTTTTCGAAAAATCAGGCATTTCAACGAAAATGAGACTTGCATCATTCTCTTAAACTGTCTTTTACGTTATTCGGAGTCCGAAATTTAATCCAAGAATTTGGAGCCGTTTTTGAGAATAATTTTTTTTAAACTTAATTATTTCATGCAAAATTACGCAAAAACTACACAATTTTTCGAAAAATTGACATGACCTTATTTCAAAATCTGTCTTTAAAAACAAAAGAATTCATTAACGAAAAAATTCTGTCTTCAATATTTTAGGCGTAGAATGACAAAGGAAAAAAACTGAACTCTTGCAATTTTTGAAAAATCATGGATTTCAACGAAAATGGAACTCTCACCATACTCTTAAGCGTTCCGTTACCCTATCGCACAACAAAATTTAATCAAACAAATTAATTCCTATTTTTTAACTCTTTAAATACCCAAGGGATTCACGTAATGAACCTCCCCAAAATTAATATACGTCGTAGGCTTCAAATTCAAGAGGTCGCGTCATCAGCCAGATCGATTGGGGAATATCAGTTTAGGCACCAGCATTGACTACAGACGGACGAACGAACGAACGAACGAACGAACGAATGGATAGACGAACGGACGGACAAACGGACAAACGGACGGTCGGAAGGACGCACGAGTTCGGCACGGTTTAGGCATAAGCGTTGACGACGGACGGACGGACGGATGGACCTTTTTCTCTCAATCATTTTTTCGGTATCAAGAACCTGCAAAATATGGATTCCTGTACTCCGTAAGCGGTAGCGCGAAAGTAAAAATTGGAGAAATTGTTTGAGAAAATGTTGAAAATGTCCCAGGGGCTTCGTGTGAAATACCTAGATAATTTAAAGAATGTTTTTCGAACTTTGAGAGTAACGAGGTGGGTCAGTTCGACCTGGGAATATTCACTTGGAAAAATTCCTACGCACGTTTTAGACGCTAGTGTGCTTCACAGACGGACGAAAAAACGGATGGACGGGCGGATGTTTTGAAGAAAAAAAAAATACACGAAAGTGTTGCTAGAGAATGTCTGAAATGAGAGGTTGATGAATGAGTGGTTACGCCTGAAATGAGCATTGACGCTGTAGAACTCTGGATACTGAATTCTCCAACGAAGTCTAATACGTTTAGCTCCAACTACCATTCCGCGTATGACGTGTGTTAATTCCGTCGTGCGGCGATTTGCTGTCGCATTCCGTCGGTTGTGATGTAAGAAATGACGCCTGAGGTATGAGACGACCGTTCGCCTTATTTTTGTTTAGTTTCAAAATCGGATTTTTGCTTATGACAAGTTGGATAGTGGCTATGACTAGTCTATTGTTAGTTGTATTGCACACGCATTTAAGAGCTTTGTAAGATGCATTGACAGTTGCAAAAAACTGTTCTGATTTCCATGTTGAACACGGACAGACGTTTTGTTTGATCCGATCTGTAACATTAATCCCGCCTGCAAATAAAATTAACTTAGTCAATGAAAAACTGAGATTGAAATCACATTTTCTCATCACCTTTCGAAATAAAACAACTTAAACGGGCAATTATAAGGCGAGAAATACTCAGTAATAACGAACACAGAAATTGAGAACAGTGAATAAGGGATTGAAATGTATGCGAAGAGCAAGTAAGAGGCGAGGCGAGTGGGGACGAGGGAAGGACAGTCGAATGCTGAGGGGGGGGGGAGCGGGGCGCGAGCGAGGTGGAGTGCTCCGCGCCCTCAGTGAATCTGTGCACGGGCGGCCGCGTGCCCATGATAATGGTGTCACCGTATTGATTTGTATCGGCTTCGACGCCGGGCTCTGCGTGGCACGGGAGGGCGCCCAGCGGGGGCGAAGGGCCGCCGGGAAGGCGGGGGAGGAAGCGGCGCCGACGGGGGCGGCGGGGGCGCCAAGTCGTGCGGTTCGCGCGCATTGATCTGTTGGCGGCCGCACGCGCGTAGCAGGTGCTGCTGTCCCCGCCCCTCCCCGCCCCGCCAAGTCCCCCGCCCCCGTCACTACCCGCCCCGCCCCCGCCACTACACCGCCCCCGCCTCTACCCCGTCCCCGTCCGCCCGCCCCAGCCACGCATCCATCCCGTCACCGCCACGCCCCCTTCCTCGCCTCCCTTCTCCACCCCCGCCTCGCCCCCACGCTCACGCCCTCGACCATGCCCCGCCCCCGCCCGTTCCTCACCCTCGCACCCTGCACCGCCTTCCCGCTCACTCCCCTCCGCCTCAAACCCTACCCTCTCCTCCTCGCAACCCCGCTCCTTGGCGCCTCCCCTTATGCTCGCCACTTACCTCTCCTCGCCATGACTCACGTACTTAAACGCGCCACCGCTTTCTCTTTCTAATTTTCTCTCTCTCTTTCTTTCTCACTCTCTTTCTCTCTTCTCTCTCTCTTTCTCAATCTCTTCTCTCATCTTTCTCTCTTTCTTCTCTCTTTCTCTCTCCCACTCTCTCTCTCTCCACGCCTACGTTTCGTTCACCTTCCATATCATACTTCTCTGGCCCGTCACTTTGATCTTCATTCTGTCAACCTCCTTCATGCTATCAAACAGAAACATTTCGTAAGACTATCCTCGCCTTTGCCCTTCCTTCCCTTTGGAATGCTGTCTCCCTCCTCCCTCTCTCTCTCTCTCTCTCCCTCCCTCCATATCTTCTTTTTATCTCCGTCTTTGTCCTGCCAATTCGTACGTCTGTAAGATTCATTTCTAACCAATTACCATTCTTCTCGACGGCTCCATTACTTAGTCCTTCCATATTCCATCCTCCTGTATTCCTAGCAGTATTCCTGTATTCCTTTCAGTATAACGACGCCAATTCACTTTCTTGGCTAAAAGCGCTTCTCCCTCTTCTCCTCAACTTTCCGTGCTGCCCTTACGGTCTTCTATACTTCCATTCTCACCTTTTCTTGCACTACTACGTTTATCCTATCCTTCCATCCATCTTCCTTTCCTCTGTCTCTCATATTTATTTGCTTGTTCTTTTGGACTGCAATTATTATTTCAAAAGGCTTTCTATTTTATAGACATTTTCGTCAACACCAGCTGTGACAATCACGGTTCAATTCTATTCATTTTTTCTGCTATTTCTTTTGCTATTTTTGATACATCCCCATCTTTCTTTTCTTACTGTTTCCCTCCTTACCTTCTCGTTCCTCTTGTAATACTCCTCGTCGATTTTTTTTTACTCATGACTTCCAGTGTCTTGAATTTTATACTAATTGTTAACTTTGCATTTCGGAATTGTTGTAACTCCCAGGTGTTTAATACCGACTTTTGCTTTTACATGTTTTAATTCTTTCAGTGTATTGTCCATATCAGTGACATTCTCTCCAAGAATTTAACAAATTATATTTCCTTTTCTCATCGCTTGCATATGTCGTATGTGACGAAACCAAAACAAGAAGTTGACAGATTAACGTTATTTTCTTACCCCGTAAAAATAGTGTTACGAATATCAACTCAATGATCTTTATCTCTCACTCGTCTCATTTTTTATTCCTTTTGTGCAAGGAACCTCCATATCAAATTTGTCTTCATTTCGACTTCCAAGCATTTTGTTATTTTCTTTGATACTAAAAACAATCGAGATCGTGCAAAACACAATTTATTCACGCACGAAATACAAACACATTTTCTTAGATCATGTAAAAATGTATAAATCAACTGAATCAAATATCATACAATGAATAAATTATGATGATAGAAACAATTCCGTGGAAATCCACATTTCAATTTTGAATTTGGATGAGGTGTTTCATCTCGTGAAAAGTAGGCAGCTGAGAGCGAATGCTTACTTAGCTATACATAATCTCTTGCTCCCGGGCGTTAAATGTAGCTTCACTCCAAACTTTCTATACCGAGATTATTGACAAAATTATTGCGACGATGCATTGTTGTGTTATTATTAAGAATTTAAATTTGTTCAACCACCGATGGATTACATCAAAAAGACAAAATAAATGAATATTAACAAAAGTTGTGTACAAGCGAATTAATTTATTACCTAAAAGTTATTTTCTACGTAATCGCCGGAAGCATTTGTCTGATCTAAGGACGAACTATTCATTATCGTCTTCGACGAACGTTACTGCCAGTGATGTGAGAACGTTGCCGCCAGTGAGTGCGTCTGAAATTTTCCTTTGAAGCTCCTTATTTGTCTTCAAGCTTTGGTTTCCTATCCAATTCTTCATATCGAGTAAGAAGTTGAAGTCATTCGGTTCTACGTCGAGACTATACACCGGATGGTGTTGATTTGGTTACAGCACTGTGGGACCATTCGTTATCAAGAATGAGGGTATTTCCAATATCCAGCATTCTCCTTTTTTTTCTTTTATATCTTGTCTTAGAACGTTTATGTCATGTACTCAGCTCATTCGGTGGTGAATTACTTTGCACGATTCCCTTTTTCAAGAACGTGAATAACTCTAGGCAGGTCGCACTTGGCGAGACTATTGAGAGTACCAGCCATTTGCAGCAGCGATATGGCATCGATAGTAGGATATGTTAGGAATGATGAGATGCGCTATCACACACGGCACACCGTCAACTCCTGATTTTCTAGCGGTTTACCGATTCGATTGTAGGATGAAAGACAAAGAGCCTTCATAATTAATAATCGTTTCGTGTAAGGGCTTATTATCGATATGCCCGGGGTTCCATTTCCCGAAAAATAACGTATATAAAATATCAAAGCATGATCGACCTCGAAATACATGCACCATCGTATCAGTCAATAAAGGTAAACAGTAAAGGAACGAACAATCGACCCATCAGGGAGAAATGTGCCCGAGTCGGTACTTGCTCTAGCAGCGACTCAGACAATTCTGTGTCTGATGACTTGCCGACCTCCCGCGCTGACAGTTTGGAATACGCGCAATGTAAAACGCGTTTGCAACAGCGCTACTACTACTTGTTCGCAACGCGTCCTATTTTCCCCTCCACAGTACCTCTGAGGAGGCAGGAATTTATTTGTCGTAATGGATATACATTGTGCTGCTGCCTTGTGGCTTGAGCAGCTCAGAGAGAGGGTTTTTTCTATTAACTAAAATTAACTAAACTAACTTAATTTTTGCATAAATCTAATTTACTATAGGCCAGCAACTCAGAAAGCTCCCTTCGAGTGCGCATGCGCGAGGAGGGGTGACATCCACCATCAACCGATCACTTCCCCTGAAACTATCGCTCTCTCACTCGCTCTGCGCGCCAGACGGCGTGGCCGGTCGAGGGGAGGGGGGTCTGAACGCATAGACAGTCTGCTTTATTCGTGGGCCCAACGTGCAGCAGTAAAAGTGTCAGCCATCCAAATCAAAACAGTTTCAGCTGTCTGTGCACAAACGCTGACTCTTAATGTATTAAAATTCAGTGAAAGAAACATATGTATAGGAAGCATCGCCCCTGGTCCTCAGTCTTGTCCCTTTCGTCTTCGAGTGCTGTGCAGCGTGGCGTGTCTTAGCGTAGGCCTAATTTCAAGTGAAGTTCACAGGCGTAATATTGTGTGTATTTGTTTCTAACACTGGGACAACCGTTTGAAGGTAATATAATCTGAACATCAAGCTCCCTCCTTACCATCCCGATCTCCATTCCATCGAATTAACTTGGAGTTTCATTAAGAATCATGTTACGAAAGAAATCATCGGTACCCGTCTATGAGTTAAAGAAAACATATGCCGAATATTATCACACAGCGAAGGCTGCAGTGACATTGATGACATATAGCTCCTCCTTGCTGGGGGAGGGCGACGAATCGCGTGCGCGCAATAGGTTCAGCTAATCTAGCACAGTAGCAGCGGTGGGAGAAGCCCGCGAAACGAGGCCCCTCCCAGAAAGGAGATTTCAAACTTGTCCTCCTATAGTTACTAACGTAGCACTTAGACATACCTAACTTAAAGGAAATTTTTTATTTTTCTTAACCCTAAGTAAAATTTCAGTCCTCGATGCCCTCTGCAATCGTGACCGAATACTCCTCCGCCGCCGTCACCCGCGCCCCCACCCCAACCCGGCCCTTGCGGCTTCCATCCCCGCCTCCACTCCCGGCCCCCGTGCCGTCGGCGCTGACGCCGCCATCGCTGTAGGCACCCCCGCCGTCGCCACCGCCGCTGCTGCCTACAGTCTGAACGACACTTAATCAACAACCCTCTCTCCGGAATCGTTGTAACCGTCCCCATTCCGGTGATCACCCCGCCACCACATTAGCCCTCGTCCTCGCTTCAGCATCCCTCTCATCCTCCGTCCGCCACGACCCGCACCGCTGTCATAAACGCTGCGTCGGACCATCCCTACCGCCAGAACTACGATCACCCGCTCGGGCCACCAACATCACCGTTATTGCCTTACCATCTCTCTCACTCTCGCCCGCGCTACTGGCTGCTTCACGATTGATTGTTAGTGATTCCGGGCGCGTCAATTGCTAAGATAATTAGTCCTGTCAGTGTAGTGATTTTTTTTCTCGGGAGGGGACGGTGGTCTTCCCCCGCTGATCCGGCGACGACCAATGGACAGATAGAAGTATTCCCCAACAAGGTATCTCCCATCAATGGGGTACCGCCCGAGTAGGGACAAGCTTTAAGTTGCCGGCCTGCCCCCGGCATGTGTTGTAGTGTAGTCCTTGGTAGTGTAAATGTGTGTAAATATGGAGTGATGGAAGGGCGAGGAAGGAAAGATCGCGCGCGGGCCGTGGCCCGTTTGTTAAGGTACGGCTCCGGCATTCGCCTGGTGTTGATCGGAGAAACCACAGAAAACTACTGAACAGAGCAAACGACTGCTAGAATTCCCTTCCAGACAGAGGTGGAATTCGACCTAGCTGATGAGCGAGTGTCGAAAATCCTACCACCGACGGAACTCGAACTTAGGACCTCCCGGTCAGAGACAATGCAATGTCATCAGTCACCTCTCCCGATGCTCTCCCTCTGCCCTGAGCCACCTCTCCCGGTGGCTGCTTCACCATTGCCTCCACAAACGCCACCGCTCCCACCAGCAACACCGCCACCGCAACACCGGTCTCCGCGCGACGGCAGTGGCCTCGCCCAGGCGGCCGGCGCGCGGCGACGGCGTCTTTGTCTGGGCGCGCGACAACGGCCGGCGGCGGCGGCGGAGGCGGTGGTGGCAGTGGCATTTGGCGCGCGTCGGCCGCGGCCTGGGCGAGCGGGCGGCGGAGGGGAACCTGCTCGGCGGCCGCCAGATGCGTAGCTCGGCGGCGGCGGCGGCGGTGGCGGTCGCGGATGGTCTGGTCGCGACGCGACGCGGTGGCGCGTCCCCACGCGGGCGATGCTGTGCGAGGGGCGTGGTGGGGGGTGGGGTGGGGGAAGAGCGAGTGGCGACAAGGCCGCCCGCGCCTAACGGGACCCACGTTGCTGTGGCGGCGGCGGCGGCAACGGCGGCGGCGATGGTGGTATTGGCGGAGGAGGCGGTCGCGAAGGCGGCGAATGAGGAGGAGGTAGCGTAGGCGGTGGTGGCAATGGCGGAGGTGGCGGTGGAGGTGGCGGTGGAGGTGGCGGTGGTGGCGGTCACGGAGGCGGCGAATGAGGCGGCGGCGGTGGAGGCGGTGGCTGTGGAAGAGGCTAAATCGGAGGCGGAGGCGATGGCGGTGACCGTGACGGCAGCGGTGATGGCACTGGCGATGATCCTGCCGTCTGTGTGTTTTAGAAAATATTGATGGTGGCGGTGGTGATGGTTGCGGTACCAGCGATAATAGTGTTAGTGGAGGCGTTCACGAAGGAGAGGGTTGGAGCGATGGGTTCATAACCAAGTGCGGATTGCAGAGGTGGTGACTGTGATAGAGTGGAAAGGGCTGTTAACACGATGGCGATGAAAGGGTGGCGAGGTGATATAGGAGATTGCGATGAAGCTATTTTGCAGAGATGGAGGAATGCGACCAGTGGGATTTCTGATAGCGGTTCTAATTTGTATGTAGAAAGCCGAATAAATGATGGTTGTGGTAGAATAACAATAAATATAAGGGCATCTGCAAAAACAGTACCGTGTGCTGAAGCGATAGAGAGGTGGGGAAGTGTGTATTGGGCGTATGGCGGAATGGTGGCGGTAATTGGTAGGTGTGTCATGATTAAATCACATGTTTCGTCCCTCGGTGGCGCGACACTTGGAGATCTTGGATAACGTCGCGAAGGGGAAGGGTGAATGGAGAAATTTCCGTAGTTAGGCACTCAAATTCTGTTGACAATGCGAGACGAGAGGAAGTAATAGTGTATAACGGCGAATAATGATAGTACAAAGAGCAAGAAGTCAAGACGAGAGAGACGGTACAATGAGTAGTGGACCACCTCATTCCCTCTCCCACTGGCGCTGTGTGTCCAAATCAAAAGGAGTAGTCAGCAGCATCGACGAAATTTATCAATGTGTTCTCCATATATTGTAGAACCTTTTTAAGTGCCCACGAACGATTCCGCAGAAAATGGATGTTGCGAAGTGCTAGACATCCGACCTAATTAGTAGTTTACCATGAAATTAATTATTGCTTGTAATACAAGTGTGATTCTGAATGTTGTTGGTTACCGTTGAATACAAATTCAACACTTTTCAATTAAATTTCATTTACAAGATATTATTAGTCGCTCACTTAAACAACTCGTACTATTCAATTCACGTAATTCATAATACTTGCACTTTTGTATTTTCATTCGTGAACTTTATCCCCAACTAGTCTTGAAGCTGCTGTTCATGCCCTAAGAAAACGTCGTAGCAAGCATGAAAATTAATTACTGTTTTCTGAAAAACACAAAATGTATTGGAATATTGTTGGTTATAATCCTCCCACAAGCCATCCAACTCTAGATATGTCCGTTGTACGTAAGGTAACATTGCATAGTGGTGCAGGAAGATACTGAACAAAAAGTAATATGCATCTGTCTTCCGCTTCTTTTTTCAAGGATAAAAATCACAAATTTGTCGGAGTGTTGCGACCGCCTCATACGCGTCAATCTTGGTGACTGCAGGGTCAGGTGACCACTTTAAAAAGGGAATATTTACACCACTTACGTAAAAATTGACCGGTTGAATAGAAAAATGGCTGATAAAGCAGACGATCACTTGATCGGGGTAGTCGTTTCAAGCGGTTTCACTGAATAGTTATCTGTAATTAAGTTCTTAAACACTATAAAAATTAAAAAGGTGAATACTATAAGTTATATATAAAAAGTGAAGTATATCTAGACTTAAATATGCACAATGTCGAGACGTAAGCCTAATAAACGCTCTCACGAGAGAATGACTTGTCTACCCAAGCGCCATACGCCCTCAAGGAAGCATGTTCTCTTGGATTCGTATCTTCCAGAAACGTCTCCGATTGAAGCGCTGCGTTGAACAAGGGGCTGTCCCACATTTTTTTGTGAAATTGTGTTATTAGCATTAAATAAAACTCCACATATTGTTGTTTTAGGTAAAGAGTTATTTAAATCCAGTATGGATTTATATATACAGTGTATAGTGTTTTGCACTAGAACGCCCGGCTTTCTTATACTCCCTAGAACGCTCAGCTGAGTCGTTTCGACTCCGCGCCTTCAACGATACTTCTTAAAAGGAAATATTGCAAAAATATTTATCTGCGTTAGTATAACAATATTAAAGATGATTATTTAGTATGTAATGGAATTATTACGCCACAACTTAAATATATTTTAAATACAATTCTTGCCAATTCTATTCCGCAGATTGGAAGTTAAAGAAACATCTTGGACGAAATGAGAAAATAAACGGCAAAATAATATGAGTTGAAAAGTAAACTTTTATCTATTAATAATATTTTTGCAACAATAACAATAAAGAATATTATAAACGTTTAATTTTTGTTAATATGAGTTTCACATGTGTCAGAAAAATTGATTTCCTTTGCATTGTACTTTCCATACTCTCTGGCATTATGTCAACTTTATATTTATTTAAATATTTATTATAAAAAACGTGTGTATTACAAATTTGTGTTTGCTTCATACCGATAGAAACTTGATTTCCGTTTCATGATGGAGTTTTAAAAGAAAGTAAATCTCATGCTCTAAATGGTACTTAGTTCTTGTTTCGGGTTGTATTTACTTTCTCCATTACTGACATTCCTATGCATACAGTACAAAATACGTCCAGTTGTATGATTCAATCTTTTAGTGCAACTTGTACAGGCCACAGTTTTCAAGTACCTTTGGTAGAATATTATCCTGATGTTTGATAAACACCTACCCTGTATTCTGATGCATAGTTCACGGCTACATTTTTCAAGAGTTTCCTATCGGTTTTCAATATTTCCCCAATATTTCTAGTGAATAAAACAAAATTGACAAACACCCTTTTAGTGATCATTCCCTACAAGTCACAATTGTTTGCTGCTTTCATTCGGTTTGCATACCATAAACTGTAAATACATCAAGTTTGAAAGGAAAATGACGGCGTATCAACTCTGTTCAACTGATATAAGTCTACAGTGTGTAAATGTATCACTTCATACTAAAGAAATATTTTTTAGATAAAATCAGTGAAATTAGCCTTTATTTCTTCTCAAACCTCTCTGATTAATTCGAAAATGATGATTCATAAAACAAGAGCGAATAAAAAACGAAATAGATCTGACTCTGAACCATACCATCACCATCTGTAGTCCAAATCACCTCCTCTACTCTAAAAATCTCTTCAAAACTCGGAACATTACCCTTTATTTAAATGATAAGAAATATTTTGTCATTGATCCTTCTGATGATAACAATCTTTTTCTTTCAAGTGACAATAATTTGATTTTAAAAACCATCATATTTTTGCTGTACCGTGACGAAACAACTCAGGATTCAAGACTTTTCATGTATCGAAGAAGAAGACCTCAAAAAATGCAAAGCGGAAGGAATGCTCGCTTATTGCTCAGTAAGGTATGTGAAATACTAGGAGATACATTAAATGTTTTTCAGCATTGTAATATATGAAACAGAACCTACAAGATCAGGTCAGTATCCAAGGAGTCTAAATGACGCCTCTCGGGCGTTCTAGGTAAATTCGATAATTTTTCGTGAAATATGTTTATTTCACTATTCAGTTTTTAACATATTGTAAGTAATTGAAATTGATGAAGGGTTACAAAATCACAAAATTATATCTTCAAAACCAAAGGCGTTACAAGGATATAAAGAGCACAAGGAGTCAAAATGATACCTTTGGGTGTTTCTAGTGTTAAAGTTTTAAAATGTACTGAGTTATATTGTGAAAGTTCTATTTTCTTTGCATAGGTTAATTTCAAATGGAGTTATTTCAACACTGATGTTCTTGATATGATTTTTAAGTTCTTGGAAAGGTCCATTGATTTATTAGGTCTGCCTAAGAAATCAATGGACCTTCCAAGAAATTAAAAGTCATATGAAAATTCTAACCCGCAATATCTGTGAACTATGTCATTGTGGAATAATTTCTTGTTCTGTTGAACCCTTCAATTGTATGCGCGCACATAATTTACGCACAGAAAATTAAACCTGAAAACGCAGATCAGAATCGATCTCCCCAGATTATTCCCACTTGGGTGCCATGCTTCCTTTCTCGCTCAAGAGTGCTGAGTCAGAACGTCTCAATTCTTCCACTCCAAAAACAGACTCGCAACTGAATAGAAATGTTCTTATGAAGTGGATATCCCAGATTCTGTTAATGTCTTCTTTGTATCTATTCTTTGATGTGTAAAGAGTGACTAATACGCCACTCGTCCCACCATACATGCCTCCAGAAAATATTTAAAGAAGGAATTTTAGAAAAAGGAAACAAAGGGTTAATTTTATTTTATTTGCGGTAACAATAAACATTTGATAATATATATTTCATTAAATTTGTATATTTTAAATTAAGTATCTAAATGACTTTTTTTGTAAATATTTCTATTCGTACTACCTTTTCTTAGAAATCATATGAATTTAAACTGAAAGAAAACTTATCAAATATTATATAGCGTAAAAAGAAGTGACGCAAGTGCGATTTCGGGATAAGTGCTTTAGTTCACCATATTTATTTGTGTTATTTCGTTACATCCACAGCCATCTGTAGAATGTGGTGTAAACCATATGCCTAACAAAGCAGAGCGCTCTGGTTTAAGAGATAACATCACTGGGAGGTTTTTATAATCACATGTGATGTTTCCACTTTACTGCCAAGTTGACGGTGTCTGAATTAATCCAACATTATCGTTTTCAAAATATTATTTTTCGACACGAGTTAAATGTTCTGTTGTAGAACTTTATGCACATAATTTAAAAATAATTTTATCTTTTGGTTTGAGTAAGTTAGCTTAAGTTACTCAAACCAAAAGATAAAATGAGTTTTAACATGAATTTTTACTATTTTGTTAGTAATGCAGAAAAATCATATCAGCAGTTCATTTACCGTTGAAATTGATTTTCTATAACTCGGGAACAAACATTTTTTTCTAATTTCTATTTTTCTAAAATAATATTTTTTTCTAAATTCTTTTTCTAGTTTTTCAAATGTTGCTAACTTCGCTTTTTTATTTTTTATTTTTTTAAAATTTTGTGCCTCAAGAAAATGTGCGCAGATAATCTCCTCCCCCATACGTTATATACAGTTTTTACTGTTTTTTGACCAAATAAAATAAAACAAATAAATTAAGTTATAGCTTATATGACGCATTTACCTCAGAAAAAATTCAACAAGGGGTAAGTGCGTTATAAACACGAGGGAAGTGCGTGATAATCTGGACTTGCCCCATGTTTCTATTTAAAATAAGAAAAAACTTAAGTAAATGGTATATCGATTATATTTTTCGTTCGTTTAAACAAAATAAAGCTGAAAAGCAGAGTACAAAAGAAATATCGCCACTATGTTGATCAAGTATTGCAATTCGATAAGGGAGACCCTAGAATTAAGTTTGAGGAAGAATTCATCCTCAGAAGGATCTACTTCATTTCCCGAAAGAGAAGACATCAAGATGTGTACTTGATGCAATGCAAAACTCTATAATTCAGCGATTTTTTCCCAATTTGAAAATTTCCTGGGTCAAAATGATTGCTTGCAGCCGCACTTTTTTGCACTTTCTCCGGCGAATAATTAACTGAGTAATGGAATTTACAATCGAGTGACGTACTTACTCAAGTTTGGTGCGGAACGTGCATAAATCGAACTTGAAACACTTTTCCCATAAAACTGATGATACTTTTGAGATATCAGAAAACACATCTGTGCCATTAAAAATAATATAGTTTAAGGTACGCAATACAATACAAAATAATGACCTACCTTTAATAGCCATTTTATATGCCTGGTTGATGATGAACTTTGCACACCATATGATGCATTTGCCTCACTTCACCTGATATAAAATATTGAAAACTTATAAAATACTTTACGTATTAATTCTATTAAGATGCATTAACAAATAAGGAAAGTCAAATTCGTGACACATCTCCAAAGTTGTTATTTTATCCTTATATCTTGGGAAAAGCCGTTTGTTTCTCGGCCAAAAACAAAGCATTTTGTTTCTGCTCTATTTGCTGCCGGTGGTGTAATTTTTGAACCGTATTTTTTCCCTTGGGAAAGTTGATAAACGAAGACTATCACCCACACACACAATCAATTTCCAATTGTTTATCAATTTTTCCCAAGAAAAAAAAATAACGTTCCGGTTGCAAGATGTCTCTAGTAACCTTTTGTGATTCCTATCAGGTCGTCCAACATACTGAACTTATTTTGTAAATATATTTGATGAAAATTTCTCTATAGCTTCTTTTTAAGTTGGATCGAAAGTTTGGCAAAATACCTTCTTATTATTGTTACTATTTGAAAACATTTAATGTCAGGAATCGCTTAACTGTAACTTTCAATTCACTTTTTTGCCTATTTTAGCTTCCATTACCTATTTTCAATACTTTGCTTTTTTTGACTTTTTCCTTTTCTTCGTCTTTATTTTCCTTTCTCTTCAGCAATTAATTTCTGAAATTTGCGATGAAAATGGCTCTGCCAGTCTGGACACTGTCGCGTATTGTCCTTCTCTCATAGTCGAGGCACGATATCAGGAATTTGTCAGATTCTAGGTTCAGGAAGTTTTAAAAACATTCCAGAAAGTGAGATGATTTCAAAGCCAAATTCTTCGAATCCTCTGAATGATTTTTTTCTCTTTTCAGCCACGAAAAAATCTCTGTCCCAGGTGCATGCGCCCTTCAGACCTTTTCGAAATTATTTTGACTATTAGTTATTTTCCAATGCTCTTTTGTTATAGTTACAAACTTTTTGGACCGCTACTTTAGACAGAATCAATGCCTTTCGTCATACTTATTCGTCAAAAAATTCTCTCTCTGTCTACCAAATTGAGGAAATATGAAATCCTGAACTTCAGAAAACTGTAGTAATAAATTTCTACAATGAAAATTTATATATGTAATTACATGGTACAAATTAATGTAAAATTGAAGTGTTTTTCAGGACTTCGTGTATCAGTATTTTTTTCTAGAATTTAAGCTGGTGATGCAATAGTGGAAATTGAGTCGTTGACATGGTGAAGGTAGTAAATGAAAAAAAAAATCATTTTACAGACTTTTCATTGAAAAGGTAGTAAGAAGTATCTCGAATGGTGTAGAAATCATGTTACCAAGAACGACAAAAGGTGACATTGACTATTAGGATACGTGAGTTGATACTGAGGTCGTCGTAAGTGAAGAAACTTTGCCTTTCATGACTTCCTACCTTTCCCATACGAACGCCTCAATTGTGGAGAACACTTCACCACTTATTCATTCCAGGAGCACTCCATTACGCTGGAGGCGCTCTTGGCGTGCACCTATCCCTCCGCTCCCCGATTGATTGATTCATTAAACAATCAATCATTTAACAAATCAAATGAGTGACTGGTGTTTTCGGGCACGTCAACGGCAAAGGTCATTACTCCCGTAAGTGTCGTTCATGTTTTATGGCGGGTTGCGATGTTGATCTTCCGTCGCTGGACCTCGAGATCAGGCTCCGACCTAACGTCAGCTTGCAGGGTTTTCCTCCAGCAGGTATCTCCCGTCAGCGAGGATCCGCACCAGCCGAGGGAAAAAGAACAAACTCTTAACGAGCGCTCTCCGAGCGCGGGAGCGCGATATGTTCAGCGGTGCGGAGCGGAGCGGCGGGCGCAGGTGTTGGGCGACGAGTGTCCGGGGCGTGGGCGGGGCGGGGCGGGGTGAGGTGTGGCGGGGGGAGGAGGAGTACGACGGAGAGCGAGTGGCACGAGGTCACGACGGCGCGTGGTGATCAAACTCCTTCGGCGCTCGCCCGCCCGTGGCGGTCACCGCTGGTGCTTGGCGATTGCCAAAGCACACACTTTTACTCCGGGCTATGCGGTACTTGTTTACGGGCCGTGACCTTTCCGCGCGATGCAGTATATACTGGAAAATGTTACAGCTATTTTGCACCCCTGAGTTCCTGGAACGCCCGATAGCGTACGGCCACGTGAGAAGAAAGGAGGCGTGTTTAGTAGTTTGATTTCTCTTGTTGCAATTTTACAACGCAAAGGCATGGAGAAAATACAATAAAATTCAACTAAATATTATCATTTTATGTGCAGTATTTTTATAATAAGTCAATAACTCAACAAGTCGGTTGTACGTATGTGATAATTACGTTACTTCAGGTTCGAAATATAAGCATTAAATTCAATCTTTATACTCAACAAGCCTCGTAATAACCAAATTGTATGATTAAGCGTCAAGAAATAACGTATATTACCAAATAAAAAATCGTAAACATATATGGAATAATAGCGGAAGTTTCTATGTACATACTTTTTAAGAAAACACTTCATGTACTTGTATGTTCGACAGTGACGAAAACAAATCGAATTCCAATAATTTGACAAACTTTTCAGACGAACTGGCCGTTTTGGCTTGGAATTTTTGGAAGAAACTAAACACAAAAAAAGCTACTTCGATTTCTGTCGTCGCGA
Source organism: Acheta domesticus (assembly GCA_031308135.1). NCBI lineage: Eukaryota > Metazoa > Arthropoda > Insecta > Orthoptera > Gryllidae > Acheta > Acheta domesticus. The sequence continues at coordinate 211,066,329 of JAHLJT010009436.1, read as the reverse complement.
ATCAATCAAATGTCACGATGATTCTTGTGTTATCAAATTAAGTTTAAGGGTGAATGACAAGTATCAATGGCAAGTATCAAGACATTTCATTGTATGAAGTTATGCAAAAAACTTCGAAACCACAAGGATCAATGTAGTGGAAAATGATTTGGAAAGTTTGGGCATATCTTAAAATTTTGAGCAGCAAGGATGCTTATAAAATTATTAAATTAAAAATTATTAACTTATTATAATAATTATTAACTTATTATATTAAATTAAATTATTAACTTATAAAATTAAGGTGGTATACAAATGTCGGAACAAGAAAATTACTATTCTCTTAGTTTATTTCAAATGAACGGAGGATGAATATATTTCTGGAGTGTTCATGCTATTAATTTTATGATTTTATGAAATTTTAGGGTTTATACTATAAAACCGGTTAATAAAAGTGAACGATAAAATATCTTGGACTACAACCTTTCTTGTAAAGCAAAAACCACGATATTTGTTTCAGTACAAAGCTCAAACTTCATTCCATACGAAAACCATCAGGGTTTCAAATACCAAGATTTTTGTAATTTTCTGATTTTTCGAGGTTTTAATGAAAATCAACAGTATATCACACTTATAAATGCACTTTCTTCTATCCGAGCAAAACATTTCGAGAATTCTTTTCGCCATTTCCCAGAAAATGTTGAAAATATCGTAGAGGCTTTTCATAAAGTACCCCCAAAATTAAACTATCTTAATGGTCTCCGAATAGGCACTAGTAGATCTTACTCTTGACGCATTTCAGCTCAAAAGCTTCTAATCTGACAGTTATGTGGGATACATCCATCAAGACAACCCGATTTTACAAAATCTCCTCTCCACGAGCAGTGCTGGCGGTCATGCGACATCAAGCGGCACGACACAGAAAGACGCGAAATGCCGTGAGATGTTCCATCGTGAAGATAAGCCCTCACGCGCCAAAAAATAAAAAAAACAGAATATAATAGACCTTACTCCTGACATGTGTGCGTAGTTACAAGTCAAAAATAACCTTAAACACGTATATTTATTGTTCGGATTCTAAATTCGAATTCTTATTGTTGAGGTGATTTCAATACTTTTACTCCCTATACTATTGTATAGAGTGTGTAGTGAGGAAAATTAAAAACACCTGCAGTAATGCTTGTAATATACTTTGTTGAACTTTAAAATATATTTACAATATTTACAAATTACAAACCACACTTCGAGAAACAGAAAGCAACAAAAGGGAAGAAAAAACAGAAATTGATAGAGAAGGGAAAATTAACCAATTTAACAAAAAATTCATCATACACTTAAGAAAAAAATGTAAAAGTTCTAGAAGATTACATGACGTCTTTGTTTGTGGTTTTTGGCTTTTAGTTTTCCAATTGAGTAAATTTTGATGTGTATGTAGCTGCGGAACATGCGGCTCATGACAGAAGCGGTAATGGAATTGGCCAACCATTGGTATTTTTATGACGATATTGTGATGAAGTAGGTAGTCAAACTCATCACATCTTCCACATAACCAAATACACATTCCCTCCATATTGATATTCATTAACATATTATTGAATGTGTGTGTCACGTAGAAGAAGAAAGTTGGAGAAGCCGAAGGAGAGGAGGAAAAATGGAAGAAAAACGAAGGAAAGGTATGGGAAAGGAAGTGTAGAAGTAAAAGAGGAAGAGGAAGGTGACCTAAATGATGGAATAAAAAGATATGAAAGATCGCAAAAGAATGAGGGAAAGGAGAGGGAGAGGGAAAGTGGAGGAGAAGAAGGGGGATGCGAAGAAGGAGGAGGAGAAGAAGAAAAGGGAAGAAGAGGAGGTGAAGTAGAAAAAGGAAGAGGAGGAGAAGTAGAAATATGAATTAGAGGAGGAGAAGTAGGAAAAAGAATAAGAAGAGGGGAAAAGTAGAACAAGGAAGAAGAGGGGAAAAGTAGAACCAGGAAGAAGAGGAGGAGAAGTAGAACAAGGAAGAATAGGAGAAGTAGAACAAGGAAGAATAGGAGAAGTAGAACAAGAAAGAAGAAGAGGAGAAGAACAAGGAAAAAGAGGAGAAAAAAAGAAAGCGGAAGAGGCGGAGGAGGAGAAGGAGAAGGAAAGAGAGACGAAGAGAAGGAGAAGGAGAAGAAGAAGAAGGAGGAGGAGGATGAAATGGAGGAGGAGAGAAGAAGCTGCGTCAGGAACTATCTCGTAGATCGTTTCCCTTACGGTGTGCCCTGCCAACCGGGCCGTTCGAGTCGCGTTCGCTCGAGGCAGTGGCGCGCGCGCGGAGGTGTCTCTCGCGCTTCGCGGCGGCGGCGGCGGCGTTGTTCTTCGTCCGCTCGAGATCCGGCCGCTCCCTCTGTCGCCGCCGCCGTCTCCACGGGCGCCAAGGCCGCGGGCGCCTGGCTGCGAACGCGACAGGGGCGGGGCGCAGGACGGCAGCGTCCGGCGGCGGCGGCGGCGGCGGCGTCCGCCGCGCACTTGCGCATCCGGGAGCGGCGCGTGGGCGGATCACGTGCGTGCGCGGCGGGGGACAGGCGAGAGGCGACAGATCGCGCGCTCCACTGCGAGGAAGAACTGGAGTAACGATCCAACACGTAGCCATGCGCAGCCTAAAACAAGATCGGGATCAACTTCATGAGTTCCCCTTTTCCATTAAGTTGTTTCACTTACATATGACATATTTACACATTGTAGTAAATAAAATAGTAAATAAAATAATACTCAGAGAATTTCATAATGACTCGGATGATGAATTGATTTTATGTTGTACCATTTAAGGGTTGTCAGATGGCTTGGATGTCGACTTTCCCAAATGTTTAGCAATTTCTCAAATTATCATTGAAAAGGAGGGGGATTCACACGTATTGCGACATAAAAAAAGGAAATGGAATGCTTTATTACGTGGAGCAATGGGACCCCTTTCAAAATATTCAGGAAGCCACTAACTCATTGGTGCTCACGCTTGTGGGTACTCTGAGATCTAATACCAATTGCTGAGAGCGAAACCCTACTTCTCTGTGAATACAGACTAAATTGGAAGGTGGTGTGATTCCATCTAGGATCGAACACAACTCGCTAAAATGTAAGTTTTCTATAAAAACTAAAAGTGTGGAATAAGCATGATAGGTGAAAACTGGAAAATATTAGATTAGAATTGATTCCTGATTAAGTGAACAAAGTGTTCAATTACGTAATACAACCGTTCATGATGCACAGCGAAAATGAATACCTGCTCATGTCACTTTTCACTAACTGCCTTTATGCACCATACAGGAATGTGTTGGCTACAAACAACAATTTTTTCTCAGTGAATGAATTAATATAAGAGGTTTATTTGAAATAATAGTCATATTTGTGACATATAAAATTGAATGTAGCAATACCATTTTATGTCAGAAAAAAATGTTGTGGTTTCTGTTAATGTTTTAATCATCCGCAAAAAATTGCAAACATTTGTTCGTCGAAGATTGCTTCTACTTATTCAATGTAGGAAAATAATTTGATTGATCACTGGTTTGGCTTACTGTCAAACTTTTGGACAAGCCATTAAATTTTCACAAATATATCTTTCCAGTATGAAAATGATTCTCTCGCCTTTTTGACCGACCGATTAATTTTCAGGGGATAAAATCACCTTTTTCTCTGAACCATTACATTATCGCGGCAAAATTCCTTCTGTATTATATCAAAAATGAATAGTTGCGATCCGTGATTACTCAAAAAGTAAATAAATAAATAAAGCAAACCTTCTTTTAGCGGAGACATATTAAGTATGAATAGGCTATAGCGATTTAAACATGGTAGTTTTTCCCACAGATGTGAAGACATTTTATTTGTTTTCTGCGATATTGGAGTTCTTTAACATAAGACAATCTTATAGCTCAGTTAGACATACTTACTCAAGTACGTAAAAAATGATAAACTAATAAACAAAATATTCATCGAATTCTGTATGGAAATAATGCCAAACAATTGCTGAATGCTGATTCATAAGCTCATGTTTGCGAATAGCGAATCCCGTAGATCTGGGCCGCAAAACACACAAGCGCGATTTTGTCGAATTTCACCGCCGCATTTAAATTGAAAATCCACGCGTTTCTTGCATCGCAGCTCGTGCTAAATGAAACCGCACAGCAGCTCTACCTCAAAACGCGCGTGTCCATCAGCGTTCCAATCGCCGATCGCGCAGCGTTTAATTTCAGCCGCGTTTATGAGCTTGTTTATTCTGCGCTTCGCACCACCCCTCCCTTGAAACCACGGGCAAGTGCTTGTCCAAGCCCCTGAGTCGCCCGGTTTTGCCACGTTCCAACTTCGTTCCAACTACGTTGCAGCACTCGTCTCGTTCCTCGAGGACGGTCTCTTGCAGGTCATCGCCACGTCCTCAACTTTTTCTTGTATCATCCTCGCCCCGCCATCCCGCCCCCCAGCACCCTGCGTTGGCCAGTCGCTGTACTGCACGATCGCTATCCCATAGGGGAAAGATTCCTCCAGGTCAGGCTCGCTAACTTCTGCTCATAAAAAATGGCTATTTTGTGAAAAATTCGAGAAGTGTCTTCTAAATGTTCAATTATTCATAATATGTACCTACAAGAAACGGCTGAGGAAAGCGCGAACATCGACACTGTCTTTGTAACAATATGCGCCTGTTTGCGTCTGGCGAACGTACGCGGCAGCGAAGCACGTTTAAAGTATCGTTGGCAGCAGTTCGAATTTTAGCTCCTGTAAGAAGGTAATGCAGGAGAGTGCGCCACTGTAATTGTCTTCACTTTATATGGAAGTTAAAAGTCCCTGGTCCCATTATTATCTAGTCTTCGTCCCATGAGTGTACAGCCGTCGTTAGGCCAGTCCCTACTATTCTCCGCCCTTTCTACCTTTGACAACCCTCACCGTCTCGTTTCCAGTTGTCTCTCATCGTTTTTCGTTCCGGATCATATACCGAGCTCTTTTTTATTTATTTTACTTCAGGTACTTCAACCCGTTCTTGGTCAGCCCGCTTATATCAATTAAAATATACCACTGTCAACCAGAAAATGCCTTGCTCTTTTGAAAGTATTTTTCAATTTAATCTCTGCTAGATGGAATAATAAATGTTCAGTTTGAACAAGAGAAGGAATAATTAGATATGGTACAACATACTGATAAATCAAACAATGAAGCATTATTTTACCCACTCACACTCCGCCTCAGTCTTATGCACGAGGCCAATCTGAACATGCCTAAAGTAGTATCATTTGGGAGACAGAAATTTAAAAAATACGGATTTAAAAAGTAGTAAAATTTGTTCGTATTGTTTGAAATATTTCTGCTTAATTAATTATGGCATTGCACTTCGCAAGGGAATGCCTTTTGTCATGAGTACGAGGGCTGCGAAAGAGATCTCGTAAAAGTGATGTCTGCGCTGATAAGAGTATTATTACGGTCGTGTATTACACGAGAAAGTTTTCGTTTTGTGGTTATACCAGTGTCATAAGTACATAATCAGATTACGACAAACGCCGTTGTAGCAACTGCTTGCAAATTGCGGAGCCCGTCAGAAGGACAGCGGTGGATCAAGAAACCGAGGCGTAGCAAAAATGCTGGCCGTGTAAATCCTGTATGAATGAGCGAAGGCGCCATTGTATGCAGCTGAGCAGCAGTCGTGGATGAGTGGTGAGGTGTGGAGATAGAAAAAAAGTCCGGTTTCTTTGACAGCAGATTGTTTGAAATGGTAAACAAACAGCGGGATACTGTACCCTCAAAGTAAAAATGTCAAACCTGTTCTTCTCCGCTATTGATAGAGTAATGAAAGGCTAAATAATTTATTTTTGACAAGTCATTACGTCTAGTAATAATGATCAGCTCAATTACCCATATTTAGAGAGGTGCCCATTTTTAGAGAAAGTGGAAGAAGAAGAAGCAGAAGAAGCAGAAGAAGAAGAAGAAGCCTGCTTTCTCTGGCAACTCATAATGAGGAATTCAAACAAATAGTGTGCTTAATTAAAAAGCTGAAACAAGCTTTTCAGGGATGTTGAAAAGCTAAAACTAATGTTTTGCGCAAGGCTTTTCTTCAGGTTGCACCCAGTCATATCAATTTTTCAAGAGTGGCATGTTCCTTTATTATATGTTTTATCTCCGAGCTTTGTGTTTCTTACTACGTGCTGTTTTATATAAAGCTCTTTCTGTTGTATTTCGCAGCCGCTGACCTTCCACAGATTTTTGATGTCTTGACCACCAATTATGGCCTGCTATCTTCTTGCAACATAAAACATGTTCCAAAATAGAATGCAATGTTACTTTGTTGCGTTTTCAAAATAACCATTTAGAATGTGTTATGTCTTTAGATTCGCTTCTTGTTAATATCGCAATTTTAATTTGTGGATATTGTTACGGCTCCCACAACTTTACGTCTTATTGGCATTTTCCGTTACGTTCCACAGAAGGGAAATTTGCTTTCAACAACAAGCAAATAAATGTTCATTTGGCTTACACGAGCCAAACAGGGGAAGTGTGAACGTTTTCTTACTTCAATAGATTACTAAACATCGTTTTTACAATCAATAAGAACGTATTTTTATTCACGAGCATTTGTTGTTGAGGCTATTACCCAAATTATTCTGTAGAGTCAGTATCAAACCAAGACAAGTAAAGGCTGGAGTACCGCAAGGCCCGCATCTCCGAATTTTTTACTTTCCCGTATACGTACGTATCCACGGAGTGATATACGTGGTATAGGGAAAGTTATGTAATGCTGCGCGAAAAAAATGGCCGACTTTTCGGCGGAAAAAATTCATTGCCATGGCCGTGAAAAGGAACTAGTGGTGCTACAGAATGGCACAGACTTTCCCGTATTAGTTTTCTATTTCCTTGGGTCTTCGCTAGCTATTCGGAATTGCCACATACTCTTTCTTGCCAGCTACCATCTATCACCGCCAAAAGTACATTTTTTTTGTCATTTTCTTAATTTTTCGCTTTCTTATTGGTAGAACGAAAATATTAATTTTAGAATATTAAAGAACACAAAAACCAAGCCGTAAATGGCAATTTTCTTTTAAAAATTATGTGCCGTTTAAGAGAAAATGGCGTTGTAGCACTACCAAAATTGCGAAATTTGAAGCTCATTTTCACAGAAAATGTTTGAGTTTTCAAAATACTTTATTTGAAGTGATTTGAAACACTTACACTCACAAATATAATTATCTTTACAAATTGCTAGACCTAGACCTAGGACCTAGAAAACGGGGTTTCTGGCTACAGCACATGTTAAGGATTTATTTTTCTTAATTTAGCAACTGGTTTTATCCACTTTTCCGTTTTCACGGCCCAGCAATTAATTTTTTTCCGCCGAAAATTGGCCATTTTTTTCACGCAGCATTACATAACTTTCCCTATACTACGTATATCACTCCGTGGATACGTACGTATACGGGAAAGTAAAAAGTGGATAAAACCAGTTGCTAAATTAAGAAAAAAATTCCCTAACACGTGCTGTAGCCAGAAACCCTGTTTTCAAGGTCCTTGATACCGAAAACTCAATTGCAAGGACAACATCCGTCTGTCCGTCTGTTCGTCTGTCCGTCTGTGAACACTGCTAGCGCTTAAACCATAAGTACTATTTCTTCCAAAATGGATATTCCCCGATCGATCTGATTCTGGTCGAAGCTTTGAGATTTTAAAAAATATTCTTCAAAATTTGGGGGTACTTTAAATGAAGCCCCCCGGGATTTTCAAAATTTTCTCAAAAACGGCTCCAAATTTTTTCTTTAAATTTCTTTTATGTGTAAAGTATAATACACTTATTAACATGGAATAGGTCCGATTTTCACTTACAGCTCTGAATTTTCGAAAATTTTGAAAGTTTGAATTTTTTTCGGCGTCTTTCTCCAGCTACAAAATTGAAGATAGAGATTTTTTCTTCAAATAAAATTTGTTTTGCATATTAAGTTCTTTCATAAAGGTCATGTAAATGTTTTTCAAAATTTTGGTAGTTTTCGTGCAATATGTGCAATTTTAAAAAATTACAAAAACAAGATTTTCTCAAAAACGGCTCCAATTTCTTTTTTAAACTTTTGGTAGGGATAATGGTAAATGTACTCTATCAGATGACATAAAAGCCATATTGGTCTATCGGTTGGTTTTTTCAAAAATTACAAAAATGTAATTTTCTTTACTTGTCTCTCACGTCGTTAATATTTACATTATCGGCGATTTTTTCACATTATTATATTTACGAGTATATATGCTTTAAATAATGTCAAGTAACGTTTCTCGAAAACACTACGTTTTCTGTGAAAAGTAGCTCAAATTTCGGCATTTTGAGAAATGTTCAAACGCCATTGTAATTTTTTTGAAAGATCTCTCACATCTTTAATATGCACATTACCAGCAATTTGTGAAGATGATTTTATTTGTGAGTGTAAGTGCTTCAAATCACTTCAAATCACTTCAAATTACTTCATAAATAAAGTATTATGAAAACTCAATCATTTTCTGTGAAAATGAGCTTCAAATTTCGCATTTTAGTAGTGATACAACGCCATTTTCTCTTAAACGGCACATAATGTTTAAATGAAAACTGCCATTTAGGACTAGGTTTTTGAGTTCTTTAATATTCTAAAATTAATGTCTCCGTTCTACCAATAGGAAACCGAAAAATTGAGAAAATGACAAAAAAATGTACTTTTGGCGGTGATAGATGACAGCTGGCAAGAAAGAGTTTGTAGCAATTCAGAATATCTAGCGAAGACCCAAGGAAGTATGAAACTAATACGGGAAAGTCTGTACCATTTTGTAGCACCACTAGTTCATGCAAAATAAACTTTTTTTAATTTTTATTTTTTCGTTCTTCCTTTCTTATTTTTGATGTAGAAATCATTTCGGCACGAGTGGATTTGAACTGACATTCAAAGAAACCTTTTGTCTGGTATCATATATGTATGCTATATATATTAATATTAAAATTTTTCGTTTCTTCGAAAGTAACTGTTGCACTGTGAAACGTTCCTGTTGTTATCATTCGCATTATTGCGGTAGCAAACATTTCATTTTAGTAAATGAGCGTTACAAAAATTGCGTAAATTAATCACTAACGAAAGCAATGGGAAATAAAATGTTCATATTGATTTTGAATTTTTCAAAACATTGCACGCAGGAATCCTTAAGGTAATTCAAACGAGTACGTTAGAACGAACAAGGAATTTTGTTTAAAAATACACGGAAATATCGCCGGGAATGCGCATGTGAAGTGGTTGTGCGCGCAACGCGAATACCAACAAACATGGCGACACGTAACACGCGCAGGTCCGCCTGCAGCATAAAAAGCGCAATGTATATTCATTTATGTTAAAGCGCTGTTGCTTCGCCGAGAACAGCATATGCGCGATTCGGACGCTGTCGCCCAGCAGCGCCGGATCAGCTGGCGGCGCCCGCCATCGCGCCGCGCTCCATCCGGCGGCCCCGATTCCCACCCCTCCCCATCCATCCCCCCCTCTTCCACCCCTCCGTCACTCCGCGACCGCACCTCCCACCCCGCCGACATGAAACAACAATACCTCTAGAGTTTGAGATTGCCCGTGGTGTAGTGCTTTGGCTGTTCATCTTATGCCTTCGAGCAGAGGGTTCACATTTTGTGGAGGGCAATGTGAGCTAGCGGTAGGTTTTTTTTTTTTGCTATGGTCGTCGTGTTTCCTGCCTCACATTTGTCGATTGTTCCCAAATCATTCATACCCATCACCCCTCCCTAGACCCGATTTATCCTAGTAGCACTTGTACGAATAGCACGTTCTAACGGCTCCGCGCTTTTTGTGAACCCGCGCTTTCTGAGAAAAAAAAATGTTTTACTTGTGAAGAAAAAACGTTTGCCATTATGAAATTTGTGAACTTGCTGTAAAAAAGACTGAAGCAAAACTGTACATAAATAATGTTTAAGTTAAACAATATATCATACGATATACTGTATTAGTTTTAAAATACATCCGTTTGAGATTTATTAATTTGTTTGTATAATTTGTTAGTGCAGAAATTAAAATCAGAAAATAATCACCTGATCGTATTTTTCGTGGGAATGTTTCTTCGGGTAGTCAAGCTTTAGCCCCACGATTTCAATTATGATACCAAATTTATCACTCTTACCCATCAATCACATACGCATTTTAAAATCGTTGAAACATAATTCGATTTGTATAACAAGTAACAGTTAGGTAACCTTAATAAATTATTCGTATATAAAAAATGAAAATATGTAAATAATTATATATATGTAATATAATTTATTACATACTTGGCATAATTTATTACAACTATGGCTTAAAAAATAGAAAAATTAAAAAACAAGTTCCCCGCATGATAAAAGGGCTACAGGTTGATAAACAGGCCCTGCCTCTGCCCTTCCACCTCCTCCTCCTCTGCCACCCCACCGTCACACCGCGCCCTCACCTCCCACCCCGCCTATAGGAAACAACAATACCGCTAGAATGTTAGATTGCCCGTGGTGTAGTGGTCTGGCTGTTCACCTTATACTTTCGGGCAGAGGGTTCAAATTTTGTCGACGGCAATGTGTGTTAGCGATAGGTTTTTTTGTTATTGTCGTCGTTTTCCCTGCGTCACATTTTGCGATTGCTCCCAAATCATTCATACTCATCACATACAAATCATCACCTCTCTATCAAATAATTCGTACATCCAATTGATTGATTAATTCCCAGCGCGTCAACGGCTGTAGTTAATTAGTCCTGTAAGCTTAGTGTATGTTTTAACACTGGAGGTGGCGGCGTTGTTCTTCCTCTGGATGTCCATAAACGGCGCCGACCGCCAAGTCAGGTTGCGGGATTTCCTCTTCTAGGTATCTTCCACCAGCGGGACACCGCCACAGCCGGGACACGCTTTTGACTCCCGGTATATGTAGTAGTGTGGTGCATGCGACTGTAGCTGTGTTTAAATATGGGGTAAGGAAAGGATAAGGGAAAAAGGCAAAAAATTAAAGCGCACGCGGTCCGTGGCTTGTTTGTTACGATACTGCTCCAGCATTAATTTATTTCCTGGTGTTCATCGGAAAAAAATATGGAAAACTACGGAACAGTCGACCGCTAGAATGCTCTTCCAGACAGGAATCGGCAGAAACTGATCTAGCTATGTTATGCGATGTCCACACTCTTGCCACCGTCGGGACTCGAACTCACCTGCCAGTGAGAGGCACTGCAATAACATCAGTTAATTCCCTGAGCCACCTCAGCTGGTCGTGTATTCATTCTTGGTTTGGCTATCTGGCTTAGGTATTGCCATCATAACAAAAAGAATAAAGACCGATCAAGAATCTAGGACATTCGATGGAGATAAAGCTGAGGTGCCCAGGCCGCTCGCAGTCTCCCTCCGAGTATCGGAGTTCAAATCCCGATCGATCCACGTGCAATTTGTGGTGGGCAATGCGGGAATGCAGCAGCTGCTCTCGGGGCTCCCTCAATTCGATTCCGCTCTTACATTCGACCATTGCTCCGTCACATTTTAATTATATCTTCATTCATTCATTGTCTCATTCATGTTAAGTACAGGCAAAAAAAGACGCGAGACTGAGACGCGTCTGAAAGAAGTACCACGAATATCGTTGGTAATTCTCGTCTCGTCAGTCATACTCGCTCGAATTATTCCGTCTCCGTTACTTTGGACTTCCATGAACACGACTCAAGAGTATCTATCAGATCTGCTTATCTCACCTGTTACAACAAACCCGCCCCGTCAGACTCAAGAGTATCGGCAATTCTACCAAAAACAGCAGTCTCTTAACCTCTCACGCAGTATTACCTCCTGCCTGACTTCCCGATTCCTTTCTGACCATCCAGAAAAGCAACTGGTATCGCATCACCATTACTTCATTAAGAAATATTCATTCGCGAATCGAACTTTTAGAGACTGGAACGGTTTGCCTGTGACAATCTTTAATCCCTTTCCTTAAAGCCTGAGTAAATTTAAAAATAATTTTGTTTCCTAAATATTGTTATGTGTATTACAAATAGGTTTAATATTAAATTACTAGTGTGTTTTGTAAAGTAATTTGTATTATTATTATTATTATTATTATTGTCATTATTATTATTATGATTAAGTGGTGCGGAGAAGTGAAGTGTGGTGAAGTGGAGTGCTACGAAAGCTCGCACGGTGAAATGTTCACGTTAATTTGTAAAGTTGGTAAATTTTGTGAAATTGTTAAGTTATGTAATGTTAAATTAGTGTATTCTGCCACCAAATCCTCAAACTTAATTGCAGAATTAGTAATAAATCTAATCTTATCTAATCATTTTCGTCTCGACTCCTCTATTCGACAAGCTCGACTTGAATTACCAGTCCTTCGTACCCTGCCAGACTCACACATTTCACCAATTCACCTCTACAAGCTCTTCCCAAATACAGTAAAATCTGTCTAAACCGGAACCTGTACAAGCCGGAAACCTGCCTTAACCGGAAAATTTCTCCGGCCTGTGAAGTTAAATGCATTTTTACACAGCATAAAACGGAATCTGTCCAACGTGGAAACGGAACGGTTTTTCATGTCCTGCAAGGCGAAAAAAAACTTCATAAAACGGAATTTCTGTTAATTTAATGCAGTTCGCAGAAGAGACGGGAGATACTCTTATTGGAATGAATGCATCTGCAAGTCTGTTTTAATATCTCTGTCTATCTGTTTCACACGTGGCCGCACAATGAAGGAAATAGGCTCCCGCTGTTATCGTAGAATTCGACCTTGATGATCATCTAGTCTCTCATAAAGAGGGAATTCCCCGTCGGGGAATTCCCTCTCTCCTGGCTCTCTAAGCGTGGGTTGGTGTAAGGGCATGGCTTCAATTTACGCGTCTCCCTGCCTAGCGTTGGCATTCGTAACCCCTTGACCAGAGCCGAATTGCTCAAGGCTATGCGAGGGTGTCTGATAGACCTATACCGCGATTTTTCTTTGTCTCTCAAGGCCCGTCTTCACAATGAAATATGTCACCGTATTTCGCGTCTTTCTCAGTCGTGCCGCTAGATATTGCATGATCGCGACAGTATCAAGCAGCGCTTGCGATCATGCGACTTCTAGCGGCAGACCGGGAAAGACGCGAAATGCCGTGTGATACTCCATCGTGGCCTGTAGGTGCTTGAGAGGCAGAGGTAGAAAAATCGCAGTGTAGTAATCTGGGCGCGACGCATTGTGCGCTGAAAGAGTCTGCGAGAAGTTCGGGTGCAGCCACTAGCCAGTGAGGTGATGTGTTTTTATGAATGTCACAACCAGTTTGACAATGATTGAAAAAAAATTAAACTCTACATATTAAAATTTTTCAACTTAGGAAAACAACTGACAAGGTGTTAGTAAGAGAGAAACCCAAAACGCAAAAACTCTAGATTAATGTTGAAAAAATAACAATATTTAAATAAACAAGTGAAATATTTATTTTTACCTAATTGTCAGAAATAATTATGTTTAATATTCATTAATTGGTGATTTCTTCCATAAATGATTTTTATGTTAGTATACGTTTTATAATTATAATAGTCACGTTACTAGTTTCAGGACGGAAATATCAACATAAAAAGTGTCATAAACGGACCATCCCGCCTAAAACGGAAACCTCCCTAAACCGGAAATTTTTTTTTGTCCCAATCGTTTCCGGTTTAGACAGATTTTACTGTATTACCTATTTGTCTCAACCCACAATTATAGAAGGCTTCACTACTAACGTGTTTTAAGTAAATGAAAGCTGAATTTTCATTTACTATGTTCTTTCATTCGTGTTTCAATATCCTACAAGCGTTTGAATTTCTAATTTGCCGAGCTGTAGGATTGTACCTCGTTTCTCTTTCACTGAATTTTCCTTGGAACTTGCCGGTTTTCTCTCCATAGAAGAACATGCTTTTCTAAAAGTAGGGCCCGGATAATTATGTACTAAAAATTAGGAAAATATGTACATATATATGTATTAAAATGTGTAGAAATATGTACTAAAAAGTAAGAAATATGTAACACTAATTATTATATGAATTTGTTTTAATAAAATACTTTTGCTTAAATGTTGATCTGTGTAGACTTAATATACTCGTAAAGAAAAAAAATAAAACAATTCTACTCACAATTATGTTATTAACAATGGTCTCCGTAAAAAATCAGATACAAATATTTGTTTCAAATACTTAGAAAATAGCTGAATGTGACGTCACCGACGCTTTACATTACTTTCGGTTGTGTGACTTGTTTTTTTTCTTCATCTTTTTTCGTCTTCCTCGTCTTCATCTTCTTTGTCGTCTTCTTCGTCGTCGTCTCCTCCTCCTCCTCTTTCTTCTTCTTCTTCTTCTTCTTCTTCTTCGTCGTCTCCTCCTTCTTCATCGTCTCCTCCTCCTTCTTCTTCGTCGTCGTCTCCTTCTTCGTCGTCGTTTTCTTCGTCTTCGTCGTCTTCTTCTTCTTCGTTGTTCTCGTTTCTCAGTCTTTCTCTTCGTCGGTATTGTACTGGAGTTTAATCAACACCACCTACATCTAGTTAGGTGGCGTTGATTTAGTTCCCGGCATACTTACCAAGATGACAGCGCCAAAACACGAAAAAACACGTTTTTGGAAATTTCTTAGAATTTTATAGACATTTCTGGAAACAAATTATCAGTTCCCCATTAAGACGCCGAGACGCGTCGAATGACACCTCGTTTGTCTCCACTAGTGCACGGGAAGTAGTCTACCCGTGAGAACCCCGGAACGGCTCATCCGCAAGCACGAGGAGTTTACTCAAATACTCTATAGGGATGAAATTTTTCCTATTATCTGTTCGAAGGCCTTCTACCGACCAAGTGTTCCACATCGCATGAAGTTACTGGTGTATATTCAAACTTTGTCCCAACATGTCACTGTTCAATGCTATTCACGGATAAGGGAATAAAAATAATGCTGGTTGATATTTAATCAATTGACTCTTAGCACAAATTCAGCTTTCTTTAATAATGTTCTTACCCAAGACGCTATTGCTTGACTTCTCTGAAAAGATAAACTAAACTTTGCCTATGGCAAATTCCCAGTCTGCGTTACCACAAGGTTTAAACCAATCGCCGTGAATTATTTTCTTATCCAAAAGCTGTAGTGCCACATCATGATTTTACTTTAGATTTTCACCTCACAGAGATACTTTACAAACAAGGGTTTAGGCTCCAGTGCAACAAACGGGGAAAGAAAACTGAATGGCGCTTTCTGAGCTGCGTTGGTGTGTGTAATTTTTGGCGAAGGGCATTAAGGTCAAGAGAGACCTCTGAAAAATACGTTGTGGGCGCGAGTTATCGCTTGCTAGACTTACCATTTTCATACACAAAATTTATTTCTGAGTAGTATTTTGTTCTCTGCTTTACTCGCGCTGAAATCTACACACTGGAAGCTTTGGAGTGCAACACGTTGCCCTTTTGTAGGATTCTGCGTGCTGCAATATCAACATTTTTACGCAATGCAATAGCGCCAATTTGGAGAGTAGGCTACCGAAAAATTGTTTGACAATGCTGAATTGTTTGTCTTGGATATTCCTTATCAAAAACATGTAGGATAAATGAAGAATTATACAAAAAGAATGCAGAAAAACGAAAATATTAAGAAATATTTAAAAATATGTACTTTTGTGAAAAATATGTAAATATATGTACTTTCGGGTAAAATATGTAAATATATGTATTAAAAAGTCATCGGTTTTAGGCCCTAATCGACATGAAACGTAAATATATTGTGGTTTTGACTTGATAGAGTTAACATACGGAAATATGTAATTACATAATTATCCGGGCCCTACTAATAACATACAATTACTTTTTGTCAACACTCTACGTTACTCGTTTTAAAATATGCATTTTTTCACACAGTTTTTCGAATGGAGAGCGTGCATTTTGAGGTTTCTTTTGAACTATTTACGCCATCCTCCGCCCGCAATGTTTCGCCACGACCGCTCTGTTCTCTCCTTTTTCTCTCGAGAAAGGATGGGAAAATTTATTTACTTTCGCTAACTGATAGGCGTAGATTCAGGCACGAAACATGAACAAGCTTCACCCCGAAGGGGTCGAGAACCCCGGTATTTCGGGGAGGTTGATGACACGCAGAAAAGCATGGTCCGCCCCGCCGCGGGGCGTCTCGCTGCTCAGTGCCACGCTACGCCAGACAGTGGGCCAAACTTGACCACCGATCTGCGCAGGAAAAAATTTCTTTCAAAAACGAAAATAAGAATTGGCCGACCTGGAGCAGGTATCAACACAATGCCTGAATTCAAACGGTTAACGTTTTCAACCTGATTCTGATTGTATGGATGTACCATGTAATTTATATGTAAAATGCACGAAGAAAGCGGATTTGCAGGTTTTGACGTTTCGTCTGTCCTTCATTCCCCCATTACTCTATCATTTCATGCCAAAGAGCCTTCCATCAACCGCTGATGGGTTGGCCGAAAGGCATTGATATAACAATGAGAACATCGATTAAGATGCATTGAGATTCTGAAGCAGTGATTCTGACACATTCTAATTCAAAAGACAGAACACCTAAGTTGGCTCTTTAATACCAATTGATGTATCGGGATGTAGTTTGCTCCAAGATGTTGTAAATGATGGGAAAAGAAATCATGCATTCTAATGTTCTTGAGAGACAATAGAGAGAAATACGTATTGTAAATGTACTGAAATAAACTGTAAAAATAATACGTAGTACATTTCCTCAGAAGGCATGTACTTCTTTCCTTAATGGTTTCCAGGATGGCAAAGGGATGCCCTTCGCTATCATTGTTACCCTAGTTAGCTCGCTATCATCGCTCTATAGTTATAAATCGTAATTGAAATTAAGTTCGTCGAATGTATCTAATTTATTTGCATTGCTTTTTTGCATTTTATCTCCTAACTTGCATATCTTCATATGCTGCTGTATTGGCTTGATGCGTAACAAACGGGGTGGGTTGGGATTCTGGAGCTAAGAAAACGTTTGCTGATTACACATCTCCCAATACGTCGTTTACTACATACGGTTTACTGCTTTTGAAGAAGACAAATCAAATCAGACGACCAGGAAACATATTTCAGACATATTCTTATTGATTCTCCGCCCTTGTTAGCACCGGTAGGATAATTGTCAATGGGTCTAAGGATCACAACGAACTCGTCACGTATCCGTCACTTTTCCTACCAACCAAATCAATTCCAAGGATTGCTGTGTCCATAGTCACAGGCAGCTGCGAATGTACAGTGCCGCTATGGCTCTATGGACCTCAGTGGTGTAAAGGAGTGGGAGGCTGATGCTATCTAAGCACAAAGTGTCAGGGGGAAGTGATGGAACATAGGTCGGGAGACATCTGTCAGACATCTGTCTGACATGAAGATGATGTCAATGATTGATGTTTACAGGCACGTAAAGTGCCCTAGTCATTAGTCCTGCCCTAGTCATTAGTCCCGATAGTCCAGTACATGTTTTATCCCGGGAGATGCCTGTGTTCAAGCCCCGCTGGTTGGTGAGACCAGCGCCGATCTCCACGTCAGCTTGTGGGAGATTTCCTCTTCGCAGTCTCCCCCATCGCCCCAGCCAGGACAAGCCCCAAGCACCCGACCGGGTTCCCGGCATGTGTGGTAGTGTGGTGCATGTAAGTGTGTGCGCAAGTAAGGAGTGAGGATAGGACAAAGAAGAGGAAGAAAAGAACGCGCGCGACCCATCGCCCGTTTTTTAGAGTACTACTCCGGCATTCTTCGGATGGTGATCGGAGAACCCACGAAAAACTACCGATAAGAGGCCGCTAGAATTCTCCTCCAGACAGCGGCTGAATTTAACGTAGGTAGTGAATCCTGCCACCATTGTCGGGACTCGCACCCTATGACCTCCCGGTCAGAGGCACTGCAGTGACCTTAGCCACCTAAGCCGGTACTTGGCTTGGGGCGTGCGAGGGGCGTTTGGGCCCACTGGGCGTGCGGCGCGGCGTGCGTGCGGCGGGCAGCTGGCCCGGCAGGTGGCGGCGTGCGGCGCGTGGCGGCGGGCGTGCGCGGGCCGGGTCCCGTTGCCGCCCAGGGTCCCCGTGGCCTGGCTGCTGGCGGCCCGGCTGCAGCACTGTGTTCGCCCACAGCACAGACAGGAGCAGCAACAGGCGCAGCTGCTGCTGCTGCAGCCGCGGACGCAACGCGCCGCCCAGCGCCGCCCGCTGCCTGTTGCCTGCCGGCTGGGACAGATGTTGGGCGACCCTTCTCCAATGGGCCGTGCACGCGTGGGGTAGATGGAGGTGCGTGGAGTGTCGTGAAATTTCTGCTCGTTTGTGCCTGAAGTGCTCTCACAGACTGCATCAGTGAAAAACTACTGATTGACGGTGACTATTCACTGATGGCGTCAGTTATAACCCTGCCACTGATAATCAGTGAATTGAACTGATCAAATCAGGGAACATCGGATCCACTTTTTGAATCAGTGAAACTTCACTGTTTGAATCACAACAGCAGCACGTGAATGACCGAACGATCAGTGAGCGATGATGGCGCGGCACTTGTACCACTGATGACCATTGAAATGCTGGCAATCATTACGAAAAGGTTCGCATGTTCGCTGATTGTCAGTGAAACTACACATTTCGACTAAAATATAGTGACTGCGGCTCTCACTGATTGAATCAGCGACAATTTCACTGATTCAGATTCAGAGAGTGTCAGGTACGTGTACGTTCATACACAGAAGAACTCCGGGCATCTGAATTATTCGTGTATAGGTCAGTTTGGGATAAGCGGAAGTAAGGATCAAGTTCAGAAATTGTGTGTAACAGAAAGAATGAATACAACTAGATAGAAAACTTGACATTAATTTATGAAATGTAGTGCAACGAAGATAAGGTACTGATGAGATGGTGTAAAATTCCATAATACGTAAAATAAAATGCTCTATGCATGCCTTTTTCTAGATTCAAAACTCTGAGAAAGCACTTTGCTTGGCGACACATTTTGTCATCTTACCCTGCTAGGCCTTCCTATTTGTGACACCTTTTGATTTATGTTATTTAGAATTCTTTATTTACTTTGGCATAGCTTATTCTAACATTGCTGTTGTAATGCAGGAGGTGAAACTCATTAGTAATATCAGTATCGTTAAGAATGCTTAAGCAGCTAAAAGCTATATATTTTGAGAGACTACCAACAAGGCGAATAAGAAAGAATGCAATTCTGAATTTGTACTAACATTTCATTTTCGAATGATCAAATACGACGTTAAACGTGCAGTAGAGCTTAGAGTTGTGTACGCCACAATAGCTTCTAAATAATCATCAGTCGTTTCATAATTTCTATGTTAAGTCAAGTATTAGTTTTCTGGAACTTATTCGTCTACAGGAGTATTGAAACAAAAAAGATTAAGATACAAAAGAGTTCTGAGTTAGTCGACATGAGCGTTAATAAATGTCTTCTGAAATAACCACAGCTTACTGGTTTCATCACGTTTTTTTGTCACTTAATACGTTTTTGAAAGAACTATTATACGTTCGTATTAAGCGTTCTAAAATTAACGCTAAAATAACTCTTTTATTGTAGATTACGTCAGAACACGTACAGAACAGGGGTTTCATTCAGTAAAACAGACTACGAAGTACTTAGCCCGTTTGACGCCATGTCAACTTCGTTGAAAGTACCAGAACTCAATGAATTCCAAAACGACTTCGTTAACAAACCATTTCATCACCGCTCTTTCCACCGCGCCTTCTGTTCTAATTTATTCGTTTCCATCATTTCCTGCGTCTGTCTGCGCCGTCCCCTGCCGCCTGCCCGGGCAAAAAGAGATTGTTTCCTCGACAGGAAATCACTTCGTCCTTTGAAGGGATGCTACATTACCGGTCTGCATACATAATGGCGGAGGGGGATTCGTGCAAAGAGAAATATTTGCTTTCCACCGCGTGCGGGAAGGCTGGCCCCGCAGTCAGGGTTCGTGTGGAACATTAAATAATAGCCTCTTTGCGTAAAGAAGTCTCCGTATCAAGGATTTTGTGTTTCATTACTCCGGAATCCGGTGTTTTTAGGAATGTAAAATTTATGAACGTTCCGGGGAGGGAAAAATAAAAAGAGCTGCCTCATCAGGTTAAATTTCGTGAGAGGCGACGACCGGATGGGGACGGCCTGGGAGGGCGAGAGGGCAAGAGGGCAAGAGAGCGAGGGAGCCGGGATGGACGGGGGGGGGGGTTGTAAGTCTAGCAAATCTCTCGATCAGTATTTACGACCTGCTTTTTTCATTGTCGAAATGCGGAATCTAAATTTTTCAGCATCTGCGTGCAAAACAAGATTACAGACACAGAGAGCGTGGGATTGCTGAATATTTTGTTGCCCTGGGTTCTGTCTTTCATTATGGTGGCTGAGGAAATTCAGCCATAATAAAGAAAATATTTACTTATTATTTTGTCGTTCGGCAGTATTAGGCAAATGTATTTTTTTGTGTAAGGAGAAATATATTAATATTCATCTATTCAATTACACAATTACTGAAACAAGGTCATTATAATTTGTGTATATATAATTAGATATGTCATTTGGAATTAATAAACGAATTGTACTGTAAATACTTTCTTGGAACAAGAACCCTATCGCGAGCCTACAACACTAAAACATTAAAAGACGAAATGATGCACACCTTTTGTATAAAATATAATTCCACTAAATACATAAAATTGTGAGAGAGCAATAACATCTACAAGATTGTGAATGGCTTCATTCGATTCGTTATTAAGATTATGAAGATATTGTGAAATACAATATATACATTTTATAAAGTTCTACCTTGATGGTTAAACAACTACAAGTATTTACTTACATGCAAACAATGTGGTCAACATTTTCAACACGTAAATCGTTTGATACGATCAGTTTCTTTTAATCTATGCAAAAATACTCCGTAACTTACTGCAGAGTGGTTCAGTAAATGCAGCATTATCTCACGAAGTATTGTCTCATTTATTTGGCTAAATAAAACCATAACGTTTTGGCCAAAACTATACTTGCTCAGGGCATACTTGCTCAGTGATCCCAGCCTGAGCAGCTGACTATATTGAGACTGACGACAAGTGATGAATCAGATTTAAATGACGTGCCAATGGATGAAAAAGTAATATTTTTCAGCGCAGATTTGGGATAGGTGTTATATTGTTATGTAAAGAACATACAAGGGATTCAGCATTAAAATTACAAATGTTTGGCATTTTCTTACACTTTCATTTGATACAAAAAGCTGTACAAATTCTAATAAACGGGCATTTTATTATTACATGATCTGGAAAATTGTACACTTCAATCTTATAAACAGTGTGGCAACATCATTTAAATTCCTAACAAATCTACAAAAGATGCTGTGACTGCTGTGACGTCTACCAAAAGCTACGAGTATCTTACAAGTTGAGTTAATTTAATTTCCTTAATGTTTTGTTAAAATGTCTCTCAATAGTTGAGACATTTAACTAGGATTATTTAATCAAGAATGTACTCGAGATGTCACTATTCATGAAAAATATGTACGATCCATCTGCAAAAACATTTCGGCACCCAGGTACTTGTATACTCTTGTAATGAAAATACTTTTGCCACTGGACATGATCATCCTTAGAGTAAAGCACTGGCTTAAAATCCGAGCTTCATTGTTATAATTAGAGTACCTATAATCGAATTCACCGTTCTATTTTAAAACTTCTCTCTCACTCAGACCCCCGGATCGACTCTGTCTCTAGGATAGAATACCAGGGTGCCTGTGGTGCGTAGTGCCATTCTGCTCGTATTTGCGTTATGTCTGCCCAACGTATAGCGAAGGATTACCCTCGAGGACGACGCTCCAGAATGAAAGGGGGAGGAATTGGGGTGAGGTGGAGGAAGCCACTGTGGCTCCCTTTGCAGGATCTCTGGTTTCGAATACGGGTTCCACGATCGATGCCCGGTCGATAGTCGCCAACGCATGTTCATTCACCATTTGTGAAAAAGCGAACGCTGTAACGCGCTTGCTCACACCTCGTGACCCTGCAGACAGATCCTTGCGGCTGCTAATCCTTTATTATGATTTCAATAGGTGCTTCCTATGCCTGCTGAGCCTCAGAGACCTAAAGTTTTTCATTTTAGTTTTATTCAACGTAATACCGATGTTTTCGTAGTTGCACGAAAACTCTCTCACGATTACAGAGGTCAGTGCAATACAATTAAACATTGTATAATTTGTTTGTTTCGCGAATCGGCCACCAAGGGGCCACGTGATATGTGCTGGGGTCCAGACTTGATTATCGGGGTAGGTGCTCGTTCCTTTTTCTATAGGGGAAATCAGCATTAAATGGATTCCCCTTATAGAAAAAGCATTAAATTGCTGATTCCATTTTTATACCCCAGAGTTGTTAGCTCTAGGGATGGGATACAATGATGATGATGGTGATAATGGTGAATGATGAAATAGAAACACACAAATACACAGAGACACACACAACGCAATCGTGCCCAAAGCGGGACTCAAACCCACCATCTTGGGCCCGAGACCGCTACTGCACTACAACCTTAGAGATCACGACCATGGGATCGGCCATTTTATTATTATTATTATTATTATTATTATTATTATTATTATTATTATTATTACAGTTCTGTCTCTGGATAAAATCTCAGGATTGAGGTAACCGTACGGGCTCTTGCCAAGTAACGGCCCTTTTCGATGTCGAAGCAGGATTACATGTATTAGGCGTGAGTAATACTATTGTTGAGGAACTTTCTGACTATTGCGCAAGTATTGAGGATGGCAACTTTCTGTAACTCCATGTACACTGTCTTTGGCATTTTCAACTGTTGTAGGCTGTTATGCAAAGTTGTTGGGATGACACCAGTTGTGGACACAATGATGGGTACTGTGTTAACTTTCTCCATTTTCCACTGTTCTTTTATTTCTATTGCTAAATCAGTGTATTTGGACACCTTTTCTGTGTGAGAGGACTGAAGATTGTGTGTGTTTGGGATTGCGATATCAATTAGGTAAGTGATTCTGTTAATTTTATCAATTAGCGTAATGTCTGGCCTATTGTGTGCTATCATCTTGTCTATAATAATAGTTCTGTCCCAATATAGCTTGCATGCAGAATTTTCCATCACAGTTGTTGGTGTGTACTTGTAATATGGCAGCTTGTTTTCCAGAAGCTCACTGTCTATTGCAATCCTTTGGTGAATTATTATTTTTTTTTATAATGTTTGAAGGCTTGGCAACTAAGGCCTTTAGCCTTTTTACTGTTTATTATAAAAGTCACATATACAAGTACAATTTACAGTTACATTTCAAATTTTATGAAACAGATTTGCTTCTTTCAGGAATTTTTTACGTCCTGCCAGTCGCCGTTGTGTCCGTTCCTAGGTCCTCCTTCAGATCCCCCTTCATTTCACATCTGTCTCTGATTGTTACGAGAATTATTATTATTATTATTATTATTATTATTATTATTATTATTATTATTATTATTATTATCGTATGGAATATTTCTGACCACACTACACGTTCTCTTCCGAGGCCCAGTCATATTCTATCCTGGAGAGAAACGTGTGTAATTATGGGGATTAACTCTTCGGCTGTATCTCTTCGTAGGACAAGCTTTGAATTTTGAATTGTGAAGTGATAGGATGATGACGAGATATGTTTGTGGTCTATTCAAATTAAACCAACATTCGCTTGTTCGACCGAGGAAAACCACGAAAACCCCGATCAGGATGGCCGGCCTGGAGGTCAAACCCGGACCTCTCGACTGCAAAGTCAGCGCGCTACGCACTGAGACACTTCGTTCGTTTAATATTCTTCTTCTTCTTCTTCTTCTTCTTCTTCTTATTATTATTATTATTATTATTACCAATATTAATATTATTAGCATTATTTCTATTTCTTTCATCAGTTCTTTTTCATCGGTTAAAAAGGAAACGTGTTCCAGGCTGCATCCATCTCGATCAGGTTTTTCGACCAGTTTCCCTTCATACATTGTGTAAATGCTGAGATGGTCCCATCATGTTTTGCTTTTGAATGTAAATGTTGCTTCATAATTCACACGTTTTGTTGAGCTCGCCTATTTCTAGTTTTGCTAGAGGTAGGGACGGGAGTTGATAGTTTGTCAGCAATGCTATAAAATCAAATTTCATTTGCCGACGGAAATGAGTTTTGTATTGCTGAAAGCGAAAACCTCCAGTTTTTAAATGTTGCCAACCATGCTTGACGGTACTTTTAATCAGAACTCAAATATTTATTTTAAAAGTCTGGGGATAGGAATTTTAGCGTTCAAGAAAATGAGCCCAGATTATACTTCTCTCGCATATGTCACATACATTTTTATGTCACATACATTTTTTTCTATTTTTACTATAAATAAATCAAAATATCTTACCTCCTAAGGAGCGAGTTTGTTGTTACTGTTTTTCTACAGCACTTTCTCCACCGACTTTTTGAATACTATCTCATTAAGGAAGTAATCTGTTTCATCCCGGAAATTTTAAAAGATTTGTTCTCTGTCTCCTTGGTGTTAACCCTAGGGCGACTATCACGATAATGGAGTATTATCTTGATTCTCATGTCCCACCCGCATCTGGAAGATCTCAATTTACAAATAACCATATTTTAACATTTTTATCATCCTTTGCGACTATGTTCTCCCTTAGAGAGCATAGCTACATCAATTAATAGGCAGAATGTTATTGCCTTCACCCAAATCACAATTGTACAGAACTTATAGTTTGATAGCTGTACATCTGTGGGTCGTATACAGTGGTTTTGACTCCAGTTAAGGATTTTGGTTTTATGATTCATCATTGCTAACGCATGGCAGTTTTGTGTAGTCATTAAAATATTTGTCGAATATCTGAGCTTACATTTCTCTAGCGACAGGCAGAACATAAAAAAATTCGTAGTTCGTCTGTTTTTGTACACTCAAAATCATCGCTCATTTTTCTGGCATTACTAACCCGCTTGTGAATATATTTTTGAAAACTTTAAGGCTGTATTTAAATTGAAATCGCTTTAAAATTTTGATTCGTCATTTCCGTGAACACGATCGTAAGATGAAGTTCTACCTGGAGGTGGGATAAAATTATAATTCATTCATTTCCGATCAGTATGATACGAAATATTCTCGTTTTCCTTGAGTTTCAGCTTATTTTCTAAGGCCACATTAATTACAGAATCCAGCAGAAACCCAAATGTTTTTAGGTCACTTTGAAAGTAAAAGGCAAGGCTAGCAAAATAATTTTGACACTCGCTGTCACTGGCCTATTCTAAACCTCACAGGTGAACACAGTAAACTATCGGGAGAGGTGGCTCAGGGCATCAACTAATGTTATCGCAGTGCTTCAGATAGGGAGGTCTTAGGTTCGATTCCCGCTGGCAGGATTTACGACACTCCCTTGTCTCTAGCAGAATTCTAGCGGCCGGCTGCTCTGATCGGTAGATTTCCGTGGTTTCTCCGATTAACACCAGGCGAGTGCCAGAGCTGTATCCTAACAAACGGGCCACGGACCGCTCGCGATCTTTCCTTCCCGACGGGCCACAGACCGCACGCGTTCACTAGCAATCAAAAATAAATCACACCGTAAACTGGGGTAAACTTTATCTGGGTAACTTTAGCTGTCATATTTAATAATAAAGTGCAGGGTCAAAAGCTTCACTCCATTCTAAGTTAACCAAATTGTTCTTGTTTCAGCCGAACTACGATATCTTAAATTATCTCTTAAAAAATCTTCCCCCATAATGCATTAATAGATTTCCTATAACAGAAAAAGCGCAATGAATTAGGACGGAATTGTAAACAGCGTATTTTTTCTTACAAACAAGCCCATACCGTGAATTTGTAACGATGCGTTTCGCCGGGTATAACTACTAACTGCCCAACATCTGAGATTCTTGGACCGCGACAGTGAGTAGGAGTTCTTATCTCCATGCAACATAAATCGAACCGCAGCAGTCAATTAACCTCCGAAAACGGATTTCTCACAATTTGATGCTAATTTTTTACCCCAACCCGGGCCTCCATTTTGTTTTCGAATATTTTTAAATTCAGTTTTGCGGATAATTAAATCAAAATATTTGGAATGCTTACCTCACTTCGTTAAACACAATTTTTGTTTTAATTAAAAATATTAGTCAAGTATTTTAAGAATAAAAATAATTGTAATAAATAATAATAAATCGTAAACGTTACATTTGTGGATTTATAAAAAAGATCTCCTAATGTGAGCCCCCCGGAAACGTTTTAAGAAATGGGTAAAACTATATGAAAAAACTCCAAATAGATTGAACCCAGGATAATTTTACAAAAATACAAGCTTCGACATAAGAAATTGTCTATGTCACTATGTCTTGTACATAGTCATATATTCAAGCGGTATACAAGTCACATATATAAGTAACTTTTTCCATCCGCGCACGTTCTACAGGAGCCTAGAATCTTATCGAGGCCTC
Source organism: Acheta domesticus (assembly GCA_031308135.1). NCBI lineage: Eukaryota > Metazoa > Arthropoda > Insecta > Orthoptera > Gryllidae > Acheta > Acheta domesticus. Next base: position 211,039,949 of record JAHLJT010009436.1, on the reverse strand, counting down.
CTAATTATCTGGTTCAGATCGGTCGACTGGTTTCTTATTGTTGTCTCATTAATGCAAGGTGTTTGTCGTTTGCCTCTATACGTGATTTATCTGTGTAGAGAGTACTTTCGGACAATGATTTTATAATAGCAAAAAATGTTAAAGTTGGTTTAAGTGTTAAAGAAGGTCTTGAAAGGTTGAGGAGTGCATTTGGTGATTCTTCCCCGTCAAAATTGTCTGTGTGTGAATAGTATTCGGAATTTCGGCGGGGGAGAAATTCACTTAAAGATGATCCTCGCGAGAGACGACCACAGACAGCGACGACGGAAGAAAACATCTCGCGTGTGCAGATGATGTTAAAGGATGACACATAATGCACTTACTAGCAGGTCTTGGGTATTGGTTCCTCCGCCGTGTCACGAATTTTGCATGAAAATCTTCGTGTCAGGAAGGTCTGCAGCCGATGGGTTCCACATCGTTTGTCTCAGGAACGAAAAGCAGGACATGTGAACTGGTGTAAAGAAAAGTTGCAAGAGTTTGAAGAAGGATGTGTAAAGCAAATTTATGATATTATACCTGGAGATAAATCTTGGATATACCAATTTGACCCCGAAACCAAACAGCAATCGATGATCTGGATCTTCCCTGACGAGAGAGCACCAACGAAGACGAAGAGATCGCGGACCATTGGAAAGAATATGGTTTGTTCCTTCTTTTCACCCAGTCATGTAGCAACAATTGCACTTGAGGACCAAAGGCCAGTGACAGCACACTGGTACACAACCTCTTGTCTCTAAAAAGTCTTCGAGAGCATTCAGAAGAGACGACCAAAGAGAGGTGTGCGTGGTCTGCTTTTGCATCATGATAACGTGTCAGCTGACACAGCTAAAAAAACAAAGAATTTTTATCAGAGAATCATGTCAGATTATTAATTATTATTAATAGTTTATTATTATTAACCACGATTTCCAATGTTATTATACATCTGGATCAAGAATTGCTTGAATAAGTTGCAAATATATAAGTTGAAATCCTTTGGATACCTGCTGCGAACTCGCCCTGCACTCCCCGAATAATATTCCATTTGTATTGCCCAGAATATTAAATCGGAAACCAGAAGACGAAAAACTAGCACTCTGCTGTACGTGTTACGTGTTACTCCTCCGCTGTACTAGAAAGCTTTTTATGCGGCAGATAGAAATCAAGAAAATAGATGCATGTCACTGGTCGTCCTCTGAACGTCTCGATCTGCCCCTTTGCTTCAATGGTAATTTTCGGAGCGCTGACACAGCTGCAAACGAAACAAAATAATAGTGTATAGGAGAAATTGATATACATTTTGCGAACAGAAATGTTGCAACTCAAGTGGTCCCCATCTAGACCTGTATGTAACTCCTCAGTGTCGATGGCAGTAATTTTCTAGGGAGAGCGAGGTAAGTAATCTTTGATATAAAAATGAAAGACTAAATTGACGAAAACTGTTTAGTCACGTTTCTTCAAGCCCGATTACAAAATGTTAGTACATTTTCATGCCTACGAGTTGCGAGGGTATTTATATTATTTTTGAGACTAATTAACTTATATTATTTTTGAGACTAACTTAATTCACTTAACATTTACAATTGGAAAAATACAACCAGAAACTAATTACATAACATTAAGTGTTTTTTTTAATATTGCGAGACTTCATATTGCCACGAACTGACTTCCAAAACCTCTGCGACAATACCTTTCTCCATTGATTCTATTGTCTCCATAGCCCTTGCACCCTATTCGTTATTTGCTGAGGTTATTTGCGATGTACATTGGATCTGAGTATGCAGTATCGCGGGTGCATAGACCCTCCCATTTGCCATTTGAGAATTTCCCTCACATCATGGCACCTACCAATGAAAAGGTAATTCTTTGCCCTAGGATTCCAAGATTTTTTTCGTTTTCTGTTAGAGTTCACTGATCCCTGTTGATAATACAAACTATATTGTCTAAATATACCTGCTCCCAAGCACGTTTCAGTCACATTATATCAAATATCCACGAAAATCATCTTCTGTCATAATGTGCGTACAATTACTGTATTTAAAATTACTTATACAATCACGTGGGGTTGTAAAAAATATTCCTATATTAATTTAAATATTTAATTCACCTGGTGAGCCATATTGTTTTAAATCTATAGCACTGATACGGAAAAAACATCAAGGATAAAAATTACCTCTCCTACATTATTACACAAGAAATTTCTTGATGCACCGCTTTCTAATGAGACAGCAAAGTAATGTAAGGTCTTATCGGTCAGAAGGCCGTATTTGAGTTAACCAATTGAAATAAGAAAACAACATCTTACACTGAAAATTAGAAAATAAAATTAATTAACTTCTTTTTCGAGATTCTGTCAAACATTTCAAAATCAGCTAGTGACTATTGAACACTTTGAATAAGGGCTTTCTCCCTGTTAAAAATAGCAAGTACACATCTGAATTTCGATAGGGCTCATTTATGTTCATGGATACGTGAAGAGCGGGGATTACTGATGTGAAGATGAAATAACATACGGGCATAAAGAAGAAAATCGTTTTGTTAATTACAGGTCGCATTCGTATTCAACACGAGACAAATGAACTAGATAGAATTCTGAGTTCAGATGATTCATGTTGCAAGTACTTTTAGTCAACGCGATTTTGAATGTATGTCGAATTAGAAATGTCCATCCGAGACATTCGGGAAGTGACTTATTGTAAATAGTTTGTGTTGTATTCTCATTAGGTTTAAGGAAATCAACTTTGTTAATTTAATTATTTGTTATTATTTAGGGAAATCAATGTTCAGATTAATGGTCAACTGTAAATATTAACATCAAAATGGAAGAACAGAAGATTCCCGAAGGACGTCAAAACTTCGTGGGAAAACGTTGTACAAGTAAATGCAATAAATCTGTGCAAAGAGAAGATTAAACAGACATTCAAAAGGCATTACAGATAAAAGAAATAATATTTTAATTTAATGGCATGTCAATGAAAGTTATGACATAAAGTAAAAGTTCGTAAAAATACAAAGTAATATCAATAAACGATGTAAATGTGTTATTAGAAAAAGAAAGGCTATTCATTTAATATCTAAAATTCGCAGACCAACCATTTTTATTTTTTAACAGAATAAGTCTTCAGAGGATACCCAGTCCGTACGGGACGACATGTCGATCCAGGTAAGTGTGTTACTCAACCGTACAAGAAAGTTAGAGTCGGACATTCATAAAAAATGTAATAAAATTAAATGGTTTAGAGTTTTGTTTATTTTCAAACATAAAAGTAAAAAACGTTTTCAAAAGGGTTTGCTCAGTTAATTATTAAATGCCAATATCAAAAGAGGTGCATCGTAAAACATTTTAAGAGGTTCACGGTTTGTAAATCAATTCGACCTCTAACATTGTATCGTGAAAAATTGATACTTGATCTGGTGCGCTAGTCTGTGCGCAGTTTCTTGTGCTATAACATAATTGTCTGAAGTGTCAATTGAGTATTTGCGTGTTTCAGGGAAGGCGTATGTTCTGTGGTATATAAATATCAACTTTTGGGAACCATGTTAAAATGTACTGAAATTAAAGAATGAAAATGATCTCCAGCATTGGAGAAATCCCTCGATGTATATTTTCGCGTATTTCTTGCTGATAACTGGATCATTATCAACCAAAGCATTCATTTAAGTAATTATTTGTGTACCAGGATATCATTTTAAACACCTTTTCCCCCTCTCGAATATTAGTTTCCATTTGACTAACATTCGACCGAAAACAGAAGGTATAATTTCAATTCTTGCTCTGAAAGTTCCAGGATCCAATACAGTATTTTTTTATGTTTACCAAAATATTATCCGAGAAAGCAAACATTTTACTTACAGTTAAAAAACGTTTCCCGAAAATTGGTTTAAAATCTGCAGAGAGTCATACTCTCGGTTTTATATTCACGCTTGGCTCTTTCTCATCGAAGCACCCCGCTCTTCGCCTCTGGCGTTCACAGCGGATACACTACATTTTCGTATATATGTATATTCGTTTCCACACAAAATGCATTACGAACGATACATCAAAAGCATTTAGGATTATTTGCTTCGCCGCAGAGGATTGTCTGGTGCAGTCGTCGCTCGCTTTTATCGATATTGTCCATTTACCGCCTCCGTGCCTGCCAGCTGAATCGAAGTTTCCGGCGTTGCCGTGCGGTGCTGCGCTCTGGTTGCAATCTGTCGAACTACGCGCCCCTTACCTCTTGCGCTTGCCGGGACATTCTCTGTGCTCTCGCTGGCCTTTGGCGGCGGAAGTTGATTCCTTGGGAAAATGGTTCTTATGAGGGACTTCACTGTCAATTTTGTCAAAATATTTAAAAGGTGCTTTAATCTCCATTCGCAGTTTCTATGTATTGTTAATAAAGTCTTCGTAATAAATGCTGTAAGGCTTTTTAAGAAAATAATTCCTTCTTAGGGGTCATCCATAAATTACGTAACGCTTAAGGGGGAGGGGGTCTGAGGCAGAGTTACGCTGCATTACATGTTGGTAGGGAGCTGCGTTACGTAGGGGTGATGGGGTATTGAAAATACTCAAAATTTGCATTAGGTAATTTATGGACGACCCCTTGTACGTTTTTCATTACTTTATTAATAATACATTATTTTATTACTATTTTTTTCTTTTAATAAATGAAAATGTCTTGCTTTGAAGTATATTATTCACATGACAAGGATTTCTGGAATGGAAAATTAGGGCTAGGGAACATGATTTTCTTCAAGATTTGATAATTTCGTTTTAAAGGGCTGGAGTATTACAGGAAGGCTTTTGGTAGTCCTTACCTCCTTTCTGTGAGTCTTAGGAAAAAGAATGACTTGAAAAAAATATTTATTCTAATTATCTAATATTCTGGTTATTGTGAATTGGCAATGAATTTTGTGATGTGGAACAAATAACAATAGAATCGATGTTGTTGAAAACAAAAATAGAAATAGGCTACCTTTGTAATATTCATGTAAATAAAGGATATTTTCAGTGTATAATTATGATTCAGAAGTACAAAAACAAAAATCATATTTCGTTTTCTTGCCACGATATTTTATATCTCAGAAAAAATTCAATTAATAAATTAATAATACAAAACTTACTTTCCCAAAGCAATTAGAGTCATACGCTGAGAAGTATAAGAACGACACTTATTTTGAGCAAATGAAATTTGAAGCAAATATACATTGGTAGAGCCAACTTAATTTACATTTTATTAAAAGTTTATAACCAATAGCTTTTTTTTCAAATAAAACATGTATTTCAATAGTAGTAAACTTTCAAATTTCATAAAAATTATTTCGCTGAAATTTGCTTCTCATTGACACGTGCGTGTAAAAAACGTCAGGAAAGAGAAGGTCATTTCAAAGCTGACCGTGCAGCCCGAGCATCTAATTTCATTCCCTTCTTCTGCTTTACGAGCATGAATAGGAATCTCTTGTGCGAGCAAAGTGTTTGCTTCGTGGAGAGCGTCCGTCCGGGCGCTGCTGTCTCGCTGTCTGGCGACGCGGCGGGCAAGTGCGCGCGCACCGGCCCCCGCCGCCTCCTATCCCGGCCTACCTCCTGCCTTCTTCCTGCGCCTCTCTTTTCCTCCCCACGCCTCCCCGCATCTCTCGCCACACCCTGCTCCTCTCCACTCCTTCCCGTTCCTCTCCGTTCCATCCTGCTCCTCCCCACCCTTCCCCACTCCTCCCCGATTCCTCTCCAATCTTTCCCGCTTCTACCCTCTCCTCCACGTTCCTTCCCGCTTCCCCTTCCTCTCTGCTCCTTCCCGCTCCTACCCGCTGCTCCCCGCACCTCCCCGCTCCTCCCTGTTCCCTTCTCGCTTCTGCTCGCTTTTTCTTGCTAATCTTCGCTCCTCCCCGCTTGTTCCCGCACCTCCCCGCTTCACGCTCCTCCTCGCTGCTTTCCACTTCTCCCCGCTCTCTAAGCCTCTCCCTTCTCTTCCCCTCCCCACTCCGCCCAGTTCCATTCTGTTCGTCAACACTCTTCCCCTTTCCTTCTTCCCGCTCCTCGCTCCTCCCCGCTTCTCTCCGCCGCCCACGCTCCGTCCGCTGCTCCCTCCTCCCCTCACCCTATCCGCCTCACGCAACCGCCATCGCCACCAGTGTCACCACCGACTTCATCACCACCGCCGCCAATGCCGCCACCACTATCGTTCTCTCTACGGTCACCGTCACCGCCTCAGCCTCCGCCCTCGCGTACCCACTGCGTCCTAGCAGGCTGTCGGCGCGCCTCTGCTCTTTTTGTGGCGAGCGGCGGCGGCGGCCGTGGCAGTATTGTTAATGCTGTCTCCTTAACCCGTGGCTCCCTCCGCCGCCGCGCCGGGCGCCCGGCGATCGCCCCGGCCTGATTTATGCCGCGCCCCGCGGTGGGTCGCCCACGCCGCCACGCTCGCCCCCGTCGCCCGCGCCGCGACGGAGCAACGGCCCTGCTCTTGCCACCGCCACCTGCCGCTGTCTCCTGCCTTAAATTCCATCGCTCCTGAGGAACAGTTGCCTTGAACCCACTCGGCCCCGTACGGCCCCAATACCCCGACGGTCACACACAATCAGGCTTCGGAACTGCTTTGCCTGACTCAGCTCAACAATCGTCTGTGCTGTAGCCCTCTGGGCTACTCACATTCGTCGTGTAGATTTAGCTAGGTCTCTTGCTCTTACACCACAGTTCGGCACCTTTGTGACCACTCGCTGCTTCTTGTTCCCATCTTTTCAACTACCGATTTTCTTGCCTCTTTTGCTTTCTGCCCCAGCACTTCGCTGCTTTCTTACATTCTCGTTCATTCATTTTTCTCTCTCTCTCTCCCTCTCTATGTGCTATTCCTTTTTTCTGGCTCTGTACTGCTTGCTAGACCGCAGACTTCTCCTCAAATCACTTCAGGACTTCTCTTGCCTACAATATCTTCCCAATACTTCGTTGCGCCGCGAGGCTTAACAATCAGGCATCAGTACTGCTTTGACTCTCAGCTAAACTTCGAACATTTCTTTAGGCTTGTTTTATTCTTCGTGTTATTATCCTTTTCATCCTGACAATTTCCTTTGTCTTTTCAATCTCACGGCTCGGTACTTTTTCTACAACTTTTATAAGTTAAACTATTACATTGAATCGTTTTGTGGCAGTTGACATGCTGGATTCAGCCAAGGCCACCTAGCGGTCATCCCAACCCTACCCTCGCATGCTGCCGCGGGTGCCTGTAGCTACCAGACCGTCCGCGAGGAGTACTGCGCTAGTCAAATGTGATCAAAGTGAAATTACAATTCAATTTATTATAAATAATATTCCACGAAACAAATTACTAATTATAAAAGAAATTAAAACTGATAAGCTTAATATAATATCAAATGTAATTTTAATGTACATAATTGACTGAAACATTTACTACAACTATTCTCAATGATTGTCAACTCTTGGTTTGTAAATGTCTCTGTGATTGGTCAAGAACCTGTATCGTAATGAAATCTGTATCGAAATGAGTATCATTATGCAATTGGTTGCAGCCATCAAATGACAGCATTATATTTGTACAATTATTGGAGAAGAAAAATTATATTACAATAAAGGTGTTTCTCCATTTTCAATAAATTCCCCGATAAGTAAATAGATGTATACATAAGTACATAGCGATATTCATTAGAACATTATCATGGACCCACTGTTATTGAAAATTGTTTTGTAACTTTCATTAAATTCAAGCAGAAATTGCGCGAAATCAACTTTTTTTCAAAACATTTAACATGTCCTTTTTTAAAGATCTAATTTTTTAAAAGAGATTTTGTTTAAAACAAAAAACACAATCTTGAAATTTGTAGTTTGGAAATGGGAATAGCGAAAACTTTTTACCGATCATTGATACATACGAGGAGAAAATTTCAATAAGAAACCTTGGAGCCGTTTTTGAGAAAATACTTGTTTAAAAATTGCCAACATTTCACACAAAAGTACGCGAAAACAACTGGCATTTTCGAAAACTTGCATTGCCCTATTTCAAGATCTGTCTTTGAAGAACAGATTGTATTAATATAACATATATCTGTTTTCAGTATTGTAGTTTTAGAAAGTCGCCTACATTTTCTTTAACTTCTGAAATTTTCGAAAAATCTAGGATTTTAACGAAAATGAAACCTACGCCATTCTTCCAAGCGTCTTTTACATTATCCGAGCACAAATTTTAAATTAAAGATGTGGACATATTTTTTAAAAGGAGTTGAAAAAGTGACTTCATGTAAAGTACCTCCAAAAAATACAATATCCGTTTCAAACTCGTAGGGACTTGAGTTCATTTAAATTGATAGGGAATATATGTTTTCGAGAAAATAGACTGAACGGTTTGGGCGCTAGCTTTGACCACAGACGGACAGACAGAATTTTTGCCGTCATACGATTTTTCGGTTTTAAGTGAATAAATAGAAATGCAAATTGTCTTGGATTATTCAAATGAAATTCTGTCACTTGCGATAGTAATTATAAAGTTGTATTTATTAATTATGATCGATTGCTGAATGATATTGTATTTGTTGACGTATGTACGAGTATACTTGTGGTATTTAAGAGGCGTATTCCCTGGACCCGCCTGTGCTTTCGCTTCTGCCTCCTTAAGCTGCCCCACCAAACATCCTACCACCAGCGGCCGAGCCCGAAAGTTAACAAATCACTTGCTACCTCTCGCTATTTTTCCACCAGATTTATGTTTTGTGTGCGACTTCTTTTTCTACGCAGTTCATAACTCATTTATAAAACTTATTGATCAAGTAATGGGCTTGGAGATTAAGTGCTTCCTTCACCAATATTGCTATGCGGCGGTAGCAGCCAGAATATACGGGAGATATCAAATAAATCGTTAATTAATGTTTATAAATAATAGGTAATACGTTTAAACGGAAGTAATAAATTAATGAAAATACGAGTGCTTTGTTTTTTGGAACTATGCATCCCAACTCCGCATGTAGAAATGGAAAGAATATAAAGCATGACGAATTTGCTGAAAATCCATGTGCACTTCAATACGTATGTGTTAACGGTGTAACAGCATGCCATATCGACAACTTAGAAAATTGTTTTTATGAACTTCAGAAAAATAATATTGCTTCAATTATCAGAGTTACAAATGCACAAGATGAAAAGGTGATGGAAGACAGTTTTTTAAGTAAAACTTACACTCACTCTTTTTCCTCAAGAATACAGGTACTACCTTAAAAGTTTAATTGTTTTCGTGTTTTTTCAATATTCCTGGAATCATTGACCCATCTCACTTGAACAGACTGCGTGTTTTCGTCAATTTATGCAAGTATTCAAATTTAGTAATAAAGATGTTTTTTGATTTTTCTCGTGTCACTGGACGAAACCATAGACATCTCTGATATAGCGGGAGGGTTCATAGCTTTGTTTGAATTTCTGCACGGTGTGGAAATTAATGATATAGATATTTATTGTTCTTTTATTGGTTTTTAATTTTCCTATTGCATTACATTTTTGAGGCCTCAGTTCCCCCACTTTTGAAATGGGATTTTAGGGATTGGCCCAAGCAGAGAAGAAGAATAAAGAGGAGACGCAATCAACTCTTAACTATTAGTTGGTTGCTAGCGAAGTGATAAACGTTTAAAACTATAACAACCCCAGCGCCGATTTGAACAATTAATTTTACTCGTGATCGCCCTTCGAAACATTTATTTTATTTACACATTTATTTTTTTATTACTTTCATTTTCACTCTGTCAGTATCTCCGTTGGCACCTTCACATCGGTATGAAACACATCACATCGATAGCGCATATTTGAAAAAGAATTAAATTTAATCGTGTTTGCTCTTCGAAACATTTGTTTAATATCATATTTGTTTGTGTTCTGTCTTTTATTACGTTCGTTTCATTCTGCCAGTAACGCCGTTTCTTCCATTGAATTCTCCCCCACCACCTCCTGGCACTTGAGTTTGGGTATTTCGCCGTTCCATGTCGTCCACTGGATTTGCTGGCGCCTTCACATCGGTATGAAACACATCACATCGACAGCGCCGATTTGAAAAATAATAAATTTTATTCGTGTTTGCCCTTACAAGCATTTGTTTCCTATCTTTTATTACGTTCGTTTTCATTCTGTCTGTAACTCCGTTTCCTCCATTTAATTCTCCCCAACCATCTCCCGGCACTCGAATTTGGGTGTTTCACCGTTCCATGTCGCCCACTCGAGTCGTTGGCGCCTTCACATCGGTATGAAACACGATAGCGCCGATTTGAAAAAGGGATTAATTTTACTCGCGTTTGCTCTTCGAAACATTTGTTTCATTTCCACGTTTATTTGTTTTCTTTTATATTACGTTCGTTTTCATTCTAACTCCGTTTCCTCCATTTAATTCTCCCCAACCATCTCCCGGCACTCGAATTTGGGTGTTTCGCCGTTCCATGTCGCCCACTCGAGTCGTTGGCGCCTTCACATCGGTATGAAACACGATAGCGCCGATTTGAAAAAGGGATTAATTTTACTCGCGTTTGCTCTTCGAAACATTTGTTTCATTTCCACGTTTATTTGTTTTCTTTTATATTACGTTCGTTTTCATTCTAACTCCGTTTCCTCCATTTAATTCTCCCCAACCATCTCCCGGCACTCGAATTTGGGTGTTTCGCCGTTCCATGTCGCCCACTCGAGTCGCTGGCGCCTTCGCTTCGTGTTCGTCCTCTTCGCCGCTCCCCATCGCAGTCGCTGGCAGCGCCCGCGGGCGGATGAGGACCCTCCGATGCCGCTGTTAATTTGTGAAAGGCCACTTTAATTATGCGTTTACGGACGGACGGGGATTAAGAATTTCGAGGGCCCTTCGCCTAAGTATTCACACGCGGTCGACGCCGCAATGAGAGCGGCGTTGCTTGCCACAGCAGCCGAAGCCTGCTGCCGGAGATGTGGAAGCGGAAGCGTTTCGCGGTGGTAATGAAGGGGGTTGTAATGGTGGTGGGTTGTAAAGAAGGAAAGTGATAAATAGGATTGATGTAATGGCATAAGTGTTTGGTGATTATTGAAGGAATGATAGTGACAAGTGCCAAGTTGTTTTGTTGAAGTCTTTATGTCGTAGGAACAATGCTGTTATTGTGGTTGTTACGGTGATTGTTAAAGAGATAGGGGTAATTCTTTGTGAGCGTTAGCTCCTGGAGATGGTGATGATTATGATAATGATGATGATTGTGATGATGGATTGCTAAACTGAGGGAAGTTGGTTGGTGGTGGTTGTTCGTTGCTTGTTGATATTTTTTTGATGATGATATTAACAATGTAATGAGGTTGGTGAGTGTACTGTTTTAGTGGTGATAGTGACATCAGTTGTGGCCGTAATAACAGTGGTGTGTGATGAAGGCGATGTGGCTTGAATGTTGGAGAATGTGACGGTCGTAATAGAGGTAATGGCATTCAACAAGGAAGAGGCAGATACGCTGGACACTCGCAGTCGAGGGACGTGGCAGTTGCGTGGTTTGTGTTTGGTGGTTCTAAACTGTGTTCTTCGTGAGTGAGTAGGGAGTTACTGAAGGCGGTTTCTAATAGTCAGCAAAGGGTGAAGGTGGTGTGTCAAAAAGCAACGTTAATGCTGAAAGGACGGACGTCAAAGTATCTCTGCGAACGATCTCTGTGTGCGCGAGTAAATTGAAAAGTGTCACCAGCGTCTCTGTATTCGTCCTCGCACTCGCCGAAATGCAAAGTTGAGCCACTGGAGTGCTCTCGTTTGAAAGAAGAGCCAAGCGCAAAAATATTAATGTCAAAGAAATCTACGAATGCAAAAGACTAAATGAGTTGATTTGAACAGATGTATTCAAACAACATTTTCTTTTGATGTCTCGGAGACGGAGAATGAAGTATTATATCATCCATACAGTATTTTTCGCTATGCCAAATTTAATGTTTAATTCTGCAAAAGATTGCTTGTTGAATTCCGACGTTTCTCCGCGATTTTTTAGATGTGTTCGTCAATAACATTATATTCTTCAGCACTTTACTTTCAGAGCAGGTTTACTGAATGAATGAACTTTGAGTGTATTTACTGAGATTAAAACTGCGTTAGTTACTTACGAACTACTCTAAACATATTTAATTAATTTGAGATTCACCTTTATCGTCATTATTATTATTCCACTACATCACGACTAAAGATGTTATGAGTCAGCACAAAATAAAATCTCCAGGTTGCAACCAGCTACCTAAGGAGCAGATCTAGGGACTGTAGGTGCTTCTACAATACTTTGCGTAAAATATGGGCTGTTCCAAATAAAGCGATTTCTTGCACTTCCCAGTCTTTTTAATTACCTGGGAGTTTACACAAGTTCCAAAACATATTTTGCGGAACAAATCCCAGAGCTCCGATGACTATCGGGACGACCTGTGCTTTTACGCCCCACATTCGGCTGATCTCGATTTCCAAACTCTTGTATTTAAGATGTTTCTCTGCCTCCTTGGTAATAACGTTTTGATCGCAAGATACAGCAACATCGACAAGTAAACACAATTTTTTCTCCAAATCCCGGATAACCATATCCGGTTTGTTTGCCGCTATCGAGCGATCAATTTGACTTTGTTGCTCGTATAATATTGTACACAATCCAACAGACGTCACCGGTTTTGGTGAGTGTTCGTACCACTTGGGGTATGTGTTGGGAACTTCGAGAGCGGTACAGATCTGCCAGTGGAGGTAGCTACACACCCTGTCGTATCTTTTCAAATATTCTTTGCTATGATTGGACAAGCTGAGACAATATGATCAATGGTTTCTACGTGTTCCTGGCAAATGCGGCATTTATCATCTTGGGAAATTTTGAGAACCGCTTTATCATAATGTCGTGTTCTCAAGGCCTGACCTTGGGCAGCTATTATAAGTGCTTCCGATTCTGGCTTCATTCTTCCCCTTTTAAGCCACATAAATGATTGATCTTTATTGATCTGCACCTTGTCCATTCTTTTTAGATATTGCCCATGGAGGGGTTTGTCTCTCCACGATTTCTTTAACATTTTTTGTGTCTCAAATTTCATGTTAAGTAGCATCAGAATTTCAGTGTCTCTGTCATTCTGCGTGTCTTGCATAGTTTTCTTTGCAATGCTTCTTGCTACACTAACAATGCCTCTGTTTCCCATTCTTCGGTCAGATTTCATGACCTGCCTCACTAAAGGGTCATCTTGATGGCTGACTACATACTTTCCCATCCCGACTATTGCATTGTGCCAGGAGGCTTCAATTTGTCTGAGGCCTCCTACCTTACGTGACACATAAAGTCTATGTACATCAGCTCGAGGGTGGGCGACATGATGCATTGTAAGCAGTTTTCTAGTTTTCTCGATCCATGATGCAAATTTTCTGCTCAGTCCAGTCCTCTAGTCCGAAACTGAATTCGCCTCCAGGCACAGCCAAACTACCTATTGCTGATAGTTTATTCCTGGAGTTCTGAGCGGTCTGCAGGACCTGTCTCACTCTTCTGAAATACTCCCTGCGAATTCTCTCTTTCTTTGTCTCTTTCATTTCACAGTGTGCATATTAACTTCAATGCTCTCCGAAGTTGTCAGTTTGCCTCTTTTTAAATTGATTTTTTGCACACTTGGCACGACCAAACTTATGCAGAAGTCATTATTTAAGTCATTGACGACAGACAGCATTTGGGAGAGAATCGCTTCATTCTTAGCAAACACTTTTAAGATCATCCATGCAAAACAAATTGATACTGGCCTTTTATCCCCATGGAGCTTTTAACCAAAGTCAGTTTGTGACAACAGTCTAGATAGTGTGATCAAACCAATGCCGATCAGCAGAGGGGATAGTGAATCTCCTTGAAAAATATCCCTGTTGATCTGAATAGTTTTGGTTTCTACTGCTTCCTTTCCGCTGTGTATTAGTAACCTGGTACTCCACAATTTCATACTAGCCTTGCAAAACTCAATAAGTCTAGGATGAAATCGATAGATCTCCAGTCTTCAAAATCCAATCGTGTGGCTTACTGTAAAGGCCTTTGGTAGTTAATCCAAGCCATGCCTAAATTACGTTTTCGTTTCTTTACATAATTCGTGATGATTTTATTCATTGTTGTTATTATTATCATTATTATTATTATCCATTGCTTTGCATTGCATATAATGCTTTGTCTCTGCGTAAATAATATCATTTTGAGCAATAATGAAATGCTTGAAACCATGCGTGGAAGTATAAAAATTAATTCAGTATACGTAAATTGTAACACATAAACCTTTGTGCACAGCGAAAGTTTTCAGGTACTTCATGTAATAATAACGTTCATTAGAGAATATAATAAGACAGCTTTGATTAAAAACATACTATGAAATGAATATGTGTGATGTGTTTGAAGGGGAGAGAGAAAGGGTTTTAGAGTGAAATAGAAGATAAAAAGAGTCGGAGAGCGAACTAAAGTTCGAAAGAGGAGAAAAATTGGGAAGAGAGGCAGAGAAAGGGGCAGGCAATTAGAAATAATCACTTACGTTGTATTCGTCGGTGTACACGTGAACACGAGTTCATAAGTCGGTTCCCTCTTCCGGGCCTTTTCCTTCACATCATAATACACTAGCTGGTTACCCGAAATTGCCAGAGTATTTATTTATCACAATCACCTATTCAACAGCCCCGTCCGCGCAACCTGCTCTGTCTCGCACAGCACACCCTGCCCGCACTACCTGTTCCCTCTGCCCCCCCCTTTGTCCCACGCTCTGTGTCCCCCTCCTCACGTTCATTCTCTATTTTATATTGAGGATTAGAAGTGTCTATCCTCAGTTTCCGTCTTCGGCCGCCGGCAGTGACTCCAACGCGCGCCACTCCCTAACACAACTTCCCGTCATCTCATGACGCCGCACCCCGTCGGCGGCCACGCCCCCTTCCTCTGCAGCCACCTCGGCCTAGCGCCTGCCCGCTCGCTGCGGGCCCCGACTGCGTCGCCGCCCAAGAGGTGGAGGGTCAGCGGTGCGGGCCAGGACTGGGGATTCTCTGCTGTCTCGTATGAAGGATTTATGCGGCGCAGTGCTCGCGACGCGGCACGCCGCGGCGCGCCGGCGGTGGCGGCGGTGGGCGGCGGAGGCCGCGGAGGCGGGAGGGTAGCGGTGAAGGCGGAGGTTGAGATGGAGGCGGAGGTTGAGATGGAGGCGGAGGTTGAGATGGAGGCGGAGGTTGAGATGGAGGCGGAGGTTGAGATGGAGGCGGAGGTTGAGATGGAGGCGGAGGTTGAGATGGAGGCGGAGGTTGAGATGGAGGCGGAGGTAGAGTTAGAAGTGGAAGCGAAGGTGGAGGCCAAGGCGGAAGCCAAGGGGGAGGCGAAGGCAAGGCGGAAGAATGGGATCAGAAAACTGCAAATGGGGATTTAAAAGTGTTGAGAGAATGGAAAAAAACTGACGAAAGAAAAACAGAACCAAAAAAACTGAAATATAAATCCAAAATTTTAAAACTTAAATAAAAAAAGAAATGTAATCAACAAAAATATCAAAGAACCGTAATATACATATATTATTTTAAGTATCAGAAAATATTCCTGAAAGTACTGATGAAAAGAGATATGTAATATATTTCTTATTTATCTATAGAACTATTACTCTTTGTTAAATATTTCCTTTGGTTTTATCGTCGTTGGCAATTAGACATGAGAGATCCATAAAAGCTTCCAAGTCAACTTTTATTTGTAATTTTCCAAGATTAATTCAAAGCAATCAACACATATTGATTGTATCACATCCAACAGTATATTCCCAATGTAAATATAAATTTTCTTCATTCACAGTCACAATTTTTAAAAGAAGTATTCCAAAAACAATTGTGCGAACTAGGAAGGGGAGGTTTGAATTAAAATTGCCTCCGAGTCTGAGTCACTGGGAGCCTGGGGCGGTGGCGGCTGATGCTATGGCCTCGGTGCACGTGTAGCTGGCGGTGGCTCACAGCAGGTAGAAAGATCGCCCACCATCCTTCGTCTTGCCCCCGCCCAACAACCCTCTCCTCCGCCTCCGTCCCCGCCTCCGCCCCCACCCCCACCCCCGCCCCCGCCACTGCCCCTGCCCCGCCCCCGCCCCCGCCTCCGCCCCCACCTCCGCCCCTGCCTCCGCCCCCGCCTCCATACTCCTATTTCTGAGCAAGGACATCCCCACCGGGTACCTCTAAGACAACTATTATTAACTTTACAAAATTGAAGATAAGAGGATAAAAATATTGAGAATGAGAGGTGACGTATTACTTTGGGTTATGGGGGACGGAACAGATCTTTTGGGAGACAGGATTTTGATTCTTGTAGAAAAGAACACTGGTTTTACCCAGCTTTTTTCGCTCACCTTCATAAATGAGTAAGACTCATCGCTCATCATGAGCATATCATTTTTCTTTGAGACTTATTTTCGTAACTGAACATCTTTGCAGCGAAATCAAATCATTCTCGGTCTCTTTGGTGCGATATAAAGGCCATTGAAGTAGTTACTAATTGAGGTGGCCAGTGAGAGAGGGAGTCAACCCACAAAATTCAAAATATCAATTAATGAATATATTTATTATGAATTCATTTAATGTGTCAATATATTGAGGTTTTGAAATTTGTGGGGTAGCCCCTCTCTCACTGGACCCTTCAATTATAGGTATGATTCGAACATACATTATGTAAAGTTGCAAACTGATAATTATTGTAGCTGTCAAATATTAAAAATTGTGCCGAAACATTATTTATGTATTAGTGTATAGTCACCGTATTATCTATCACGAATTTTCGCAAGCCTAATAAAGCAAGCTGCGATTCCCGAGTGACGAAGTTTTGGGTACAACCCTAAAGTCACCCCCAAATTATGAACGATCATATACATATTATAGTCAAGCAAGAAATTCTTAATTTCTTCTTTTCTTAATTTTGAATTGCTACGTAGAAGTTTGAGTTGTGACGAAGTGCCACATCCTTTCACTTGGAAAAAGCGCTTCCAGTGGTCGCGCACCGTGTCGCCTCTACCGCGCCCCTCAGAGATGGGGATGGGGTGAAGTCACCCCAGCCCAGCCGCGTCTGGAATGTCAGCCGACTTCCGCCTGCAGTCGCCCAAGGCGTCCTTGCCGTCTGCACCGCCTTTTTTTTCTTTTTTTCGCCGAGGCACAAATATTCCTTTCTGGCGTGTCTATGTTGCCAAATCGGACGCACGTCACACTAACGGCTACTTACGAAGCAGTCCCACTGATAAATGGATACTACCAAACAATTTACTTTCGCTGGGCTAAAGCCCCGTGGCAAAATGCAACAAATAAATTCGTATCAATCAAGAAATGAACTTCAATATTTAAATATTTCTGGAAATAGATTTTGTTCCTTAAACCTATTGGATTTCCGAAAGAAGATACTTGTGCCCAAAAAGTAAAACAGTGTTTGTTTTTTCTCTCTCTAATGAACGTGGTTGGGTTAACTTTATACTTTAATACTTTATACCATGAAAGTAGTAAGATATCATATAAAAAGAAAAAAATTCAATATAAATTTCATAAAAATATAGTAGAAGGAATATAAAATTCGTGATGCCAAAGCGTTTGAGTTGTAAATATTTTTACAAAATAACATCTTAATTTTATTGAATTCCTTGGAATAACGTTTCAAGTCTTACAGTTTTCACTCTGGCTTTATTTAAAATTATCTATTGGTGGGCGTGTTATTTTCAACCAATTTATTCATTCGCCCTCTCTTTACACATCTTCCAGGTGGTGTGACAACTGCGCATCCATATCTGAGTTGAGTTCTCCTTTCCAGGCCAAGGTACGTAAAGGGTTTCTTTACTTGTCACGCGTATTGTCTTTAGTGCATGCGTGGGCGGAGCCGAATGGCTTCCCTGCGGATCGCCACGATGTCAAATTACTTATTTTTGTTGTAACTTGAACCCTTCAGAAAATTTTGCATATCGCTCCCTGGGCCAGATTTCAGTCATTCGACCTTACATTTTTAATCCATCTCTCAATCCGCTAAATCTTTTATTTTTCTCCTTTTCTTTCTTCTTATTCTTCTTAGTTCAGACAGTAGAAAAGTTGTTTTGGTTTAGTGTACTCGATGTCGTTATGGGCGTGCAATTGTTTTACCTGACTGGAAGATGAGAAAAGCGATAATGAAGTAAGAGGTTGGTTCGAAATGTCAGACCCCAGTCGGATTTGTGAATAGAGTAGACCTTAGGAATTCGGCTTGACATTTTAACCAATATTTCATTCGGCCATCTTTTTCTCCTCTTTTTACAGACAAAAGGACATTTGCATGTTCCTCCGATGTCCAGTCCACCCTTCAGAACCAAACTGGGTTTCTCGTAGGTGCAGGGTTTCAGTCACGCATGGAGCGGAGGGGGTTAGGCGGGGCGGCGGCGGGGCGGCGGCGGCGCGGCGGCGGGGCGGCGGCGGGGCGGCGCGGGGCGGCGGCGGGGCGGCGGCGGGGGGGCGGCGGCGGGGCGGCGGCGGGGCGGCGGCGGGGCGGCGGCGGGGCGGCGGCGGGGCGGCGGCGGGGCGGCGGCGGGGCGGCGGCGGGGCGGCGGCGGGGCGGCGGCGGGGCGGCGGCGGGGCGGCGGCGGGGCGGCGGCGGGGCGGCGGCGGGGCGGCGGCGGGGCGGCGGCGGGGCGGCGGCGGGGCGGCGGCGGGGCGGCGGCGGGGCGGCGGCGGGGCGGCGGCGGGGCGGCGGCGGGGCGGCGGCGGGGCGGCGGCGGGGCGGCGGCGGGGCGGCGGCGGGGCGGCGGCGGGGCGGCGGCGGGGCGGCGGCGGGGCGGCGGCGGGGCGGCGGCGGGGCGGCGGCGGGGCGGGCGGCGGGGCGGCGGCGGGGCGGCGGCGGGGCGGCGGCGGGGCGGCGGCGGGGCGGCGGCGGGGCGGCGGCGGGGCGGCGGCGGGGCGGCGGCGGGGCGGCGGCGGGGCGGCGGCGGGGCGGCGGCGGGGCGGCGGCGGGGCGGCGGCGGGGCGGCGGCGGGGCGGCGGCGGGGCGGCGGCGGGGCGGCGGCGGGGCGGCGGCGGGGCGGCGGCGGGGCGGCGGCGGGGCGGCGGCGGGGCGGCGGCGGGGCGGCGGCGGGGCGGCGGCGGAGCGGCGGCGGAGCGGCGGCGGGTGGCGGCGGGGCGGCGGCGGGGCGGCGACGTGTCGGCCGCGGGGCGGCGGCGGGGCGGCGGCGGGGCGGCGGTGGGACAACGGCGGGGCACGGGCGGGGCGACGGCGGAGCGACGGCGGAGCGACGGCGGAGCGACAGCGGGGAGACGGCGGGGCGACGGCGGGGCGGTGGCGGGGTGACGGCGGGGCGACGGCCGGGCGACGGCCGGGCGACGGAAGGACGGGGGCACAGCGGCTGCGGGGCGAGGACGGGGCGGGGGTGGGGATGGGGCGGGGCGGGGATGGAGCGGGCGGCGGTGGGGGGCGGGGCGGCGGAGGGGGTGGGGCGGGGGTAGGGCGAAGTCGGGGCCACTGCGGGGCGGGAGCGGGGTGGGAACACGGTGGCTGCGGGGGGGACGGGGGCGGGGGCGGGGCGTCCGGGGGGGCGGTGGCGGGGTGACGGCGGAGGGTCGGCGGCGGGGCAGAACGTCGGCCCTTGTGGGTTGCCACGTTGCCGCTCCCAGGGCTGCGATTTATGGCCTGCGGAGCGTCGCGGGCCGCACGCGTGCGGAGGCTTTGTCACGCGCTCACGCGGCCTCGAGGGGCCACAATGCCCACGCGTGTTGCGAGGGCATGATTGCGGTAGATGCAGAGGCACTATGGATTTAATGCGAAACCATAATGTTATGCTAAACGAAGTATTCTTTGAAACGAGTTAATTTACGGATTTCATTTTTTTTGTAAACTATTTTTTAAATTGTTTTATTTGATACTGCAGTGCTTTCATTACTATTTTACATCTAATGTATTGTCTTGTCCTGTTTTAAAAATACAGCCAAAAATATTTTTACCTTAACTATCATTTATATTCATATCGTGTATACGGTTAGGGGGAAAAGATAATAAAATAGTTCACTACTTTTTTTGATACCATTTCGTAGCGTACTATAATCATTTAACCAGAGAGTACTTGAAGAGTGTTTTGAATTCATGTTATTTACCAAATTACGGTTCCTCTTCGCCTGACTGAGTTTTAAATGTACTCAAGTGCAACGTGTTTTGTAACTCCGTATTGTTATGACGGGAAACATCCTTCAGGTGTAGAGATTAATTATTTCACTTTTAGTGAATTCATCACAGTGTTGATACCAGAAGAAACGTACTATATACCGTAAAACCGCGCAACTTTTTGATAAGAATAATAAAGGAGGACTATAAAGATTATTAATCTTTATGTGGTGAACATTTAATCAGAAGGCTTCATCCAAAGAGATCTCCTGAAAATTCTGTGGGATCGTCTCCAAGTTTTCAGAAGAAAATACGACCGGTTGAAGTGACTCCGAGCATGAGCCGGATGTCACTGCAGAGCATCTGACCAGAAGGTCCTAGGCTTCGAGTCCCGACGATGACAGGATTTGCGACACTAGCGACATAGCTCGGTTGAAATCAGCGTCCATCAGGAGAATCCTAGCGACCGGCTGCTCTAATTAGTAGTTTTCCTTGGTTTCTCCGATAAATACCAGGAGAATGCTCAATCAGAAACCTAACTAACGGGTCACGGCCTGCCGGCAATCTTTTCATCCTCTTTATTATCCTTATTGCTACTCCTTTCTTGCACACGCCTCTCCTTACTTATATTCTCTACACTAGCACACGCGCCGGGAGAATAGTCGGGATACTTGGCTTGTCTCAACTTGGGCGGTGCTCCGCTGGAAGAGATTCTTGGAGGGAAAACGCCCCGCACGTCATCGTACGCGAGGCCGGATCTCGCCATCCAACGAGGGTAAAACACCATCACCTCACGTTATAATAAAAATATTCACTATACTTACGAGTCTAATGACTGTAGCAGTTGGTTTTGCCAGTACTGCAGCAGAACCATTTTCCGCCCCTTATCACTGACGATTTCACTTGGGGCAACAGCGTTGCCGTGGCACTGCAACGCTCAACCTTCTCTTCTTACATCACTGACAAAGTGCTGACGCACTCATGTTTTGCAGATATATTGCGAGTCATCTCAGGCTTCGTACAGAGGAAAGTCCTGGGTTCAAACTTCCATGTTGGCGGCATTTGGGCAGCACCGAAGTATGACCAGGGATGAAGCTATCAAATATGTGGATGAGAAAAGTAAGGGTCGAATACTGTGATCGGCCTTTCTGCATACTGTTAGCAGCATGACGAGGGTTCCCAGAATGTCATTAAGCAATTCTTCCTGCTCCATTCTCTCGTCACTCTCCTCCTGGAGTCCGATATCCCGTATGGTTTATCCTCCATTATCTTCTAAGACTCCCTCAGTACGGATTTTGAGAGTACAAGAATGTGTCATCAGAAACCAGCGTTACTATCTTCGGCGGGAAAAGAGGGAAAGGGAGAGAAGGACAGAGAGAGTAAAAAATAAAATGATCTCATTACCGACAATCACGGGCATCTAGAGAGTATTGAGAATTCACTTGCATCAACAATGAATCAACGCTGCTCAACGTAATCTCTGCGTAGCGGCGATGGTAGCAGTGGGTGTATTCGGAAAACTTCTTTTAGGAGGTAAAATAGGAGGTCCAAAACGGGAGCTGAAGCACCATAGGAAAAAATAAATGAGATAATGTGACACCAAGCGCGGGTCTCGTGCGTTTCCGATGAGCGCCCAGATTTGAAGGCACATCAGTAGTTCTCTCACTCAGCAGACTGTTTTCATTGGTTCTCCACGTATTGGTAGTATCCTCCATTCTCTTTTTCACCCTTACGTTCGGCTGTTTTGATGATCCCATATTTCCAAATACCATCTCCCATTATCTAGGAACACGCTATCTTCATAATGTGAGGATATCAAAGCACGCTGCGTGTGGCTGAAAGTCACACCAGGATCCGAACGGGGGCTATAACACCATGGGAAAGGAGAAAGAATGTGATGACGTATTTCACACGCCAACCACATGCCGCGTGTACTGGACTTCCGCCGGATAGCTGTCAGGAAAACAAGTCGTTCCTCGCATTCCGCAAATAAAGCGTTTGAATATTCACTTGCTCTCCGCGAATTGGTACTCTACCTTTGGGTTCTCATTTCCATGCTTACGTTCAGGTGCTTTGCTGATCCTGTATTTCCAAATGACCTATCTCCCATTATCAAGAAACTCACGAGCATTACTACAAAAGTGTTAATATCACACCAAGACCCGATCGAGGGGCTACACCACCATCGGAAAGGAGGATGAAGAAGATAAGGTCGCACTTAACTCACCAACCATGCGCTGCGTGTAGTAGCGACGCCAACGCAAGTAATAGTTCCGCACTTCCGCTGGTCTCTCATCAGCAGTACTACAAGAGTGTTAATATCACTCCGAGACCTGATCGGGGCTACACTGTCATCGGGAAGGAGGAAGAAGATAATGTCACACTTCACTCTCCAACCACGCGCTGCGTGTAGTAGCGACGCCAACGCAAGAAATAGGTCCGCACTTCCGTTAAGCGCTCACCAGCAATATCACAGGAGTGCTAATATCACACCGAGATCCGATCGTGGTTACATCCGGCATCGGAAAGGAGGATGAAGAAGATAAGGTCGCACTTCGCACACCAACCACACGCTGCCGGTAGTAGCGACGTCACAACGCAAGTAATAGGTCCGCACTTCCGCCGGGCGCGTTGACGTTCAGGTAAACAGGCCGTTCCTCCCAGTCAGCGCATAATGAGCGTTTGAATATTCATTGGTACTCTACGTTCGTTGAACCGCGCCCGCGGCGGTAGCAAGCGGTCGCCCGCCCGGGCGGTAGCGACGCCGCGGCGCGGCGCGGGCGGCGCGGCGCGCCGGGCGAGAAACGTGTTCATCGCCTTTTTGCGCGCGTCTGTCACTCGGCGGCGCGGCGCAGCATTAAAATTAATTAAGTCTCCGCTGCGTGCGCGTATTAATTACACGTGGAGTCCGCCTTGTGTAATTACTATTGAAGTGAAGTATTTATTACGTTTAGTCGCTTTCGTAAATTGCTGTTCATAATTCATCGCGCGTTAGGGCGTCCTCCTCCCGCTCATCGCTGGTCGGGCCGCCACCGCGCCGCCGCTGTACCACGAAGTACGTTCGCGTCTTTGCTCACGGGCAGTGCAGAAGCCCTGACGGATGGGCCACGCCCCCTCGCTCTCCGCGCCTTCCCACGTGCAGCTCTCGCGGTTTATTAATGACGCGGGAATCCGCTGGCGAGGAGACGTGTTGGCCGTCTGCTGCGCGGTGTCGGAAAATATGGCTACTTTCTTGAGGTTTGACAATGTCGGTCGTTGCAGGAATGTGGTTACTGTGTTGAAGAATGTGCGCAGTCAAGTCTTGCTAATTGAAAGATGATGGGAAAGGTAAATTTGGGGTCGTGGCTGTCCGGGATTAGTCACTTCCAAGGTGGTGGTGTTAATGTCTCGGTTGATCTTCTGCGACCTTCATCTGGGTGAATGCCACCTATGAATCTATTTACAACTACGAAGGAAACCTTCATTTACGCAGGAAAATATCTTCTTTGGGGACGGCAGTGGCAAATGCCATCGTTGAGGCGGGCGCCTACATCGCAAGGAGTCACCACGCCTCTATGCCGATCCGTTTTTCCTCACGTTAAGCTTATTCTGTGGACCTTGCTGAAATTCGCTAGTGAAGCGGCGTTTTCTTGATCTACATGATCGTAATTTCTCTCTGCTGAATGAAGAGTCATAAAGTAGATGTAGTTACTGCGCAATTGACCGTTTGTAATTTTTCAAGAGTGGGGTTTGACAGTCGGTCGTTGCAGGAATGTGGTTAATGTGTGCAGAATGTACGCAGTCGTATATTGCTAATTGAAAGATAATGGGAAAAGTAAATTTGGAATCTTGGCTGTCCCAGGATTAGTCACTTCCAAGGTGGTGGTGTTAAAGATTTGGTTGATCTTCTGCGACCTTCATCTACACGAATACCACCTATGAATCTATTTTCCAAAACGAAGGAAATCTTCATCTACGCAGGAAAATATCTTCACTAGGTAGGGGGTGGTGACTGCAGAGTACTTCAAGTCTTACGTGCTACAAGAGAACGCAGAATGGAAGAATAAAAACCTTTGGCTCTTGAATTGCAGAATATGGCGATAGGTTAAAACCCTTCGAAGAAGGAAGTAAAGAAGTAGCAGTGGAGGAGACATTAGAATCTGAGAAAAAAGAGAGAGGAGCAAGAAGATCGATTTTTTTCTGTGAGAAGAATTTGAACGAACATTTATGCTACACAGAGATCCTCCATTCGTAATCCTACAGAGGCTACAACGAAAGAAATAAAGCCATCTAGTGTTTTCATCATACATAGTTTGATGACACATGTTCAGTCTAGCGCGGTAAGAACGCGTACGAATCCTTCAAACGCATAGCGAGCGAAATCTAGTCAACGCTCTTCTGCCCAGAAACCACTTCTCCCTCGCAGGCTCGTTCTGCCCGACGACGGTCGTGGCCCTGGCAGCAGCTCAGTTTCGTGCGCCCCGCCCAGGTGGCCACGCGGAAGCGGTGATGGGGTGGCGGGGATGGGAATGGCGGGGATGGTGGCGGGGCTCGGGGTGGTGGGGATCGGAGTGGCGGGGACCGGGGTGGCGGGGATGGGATGGCGAGGACAACGCCGAGAGCGGAAGCGGGGCAAGGTAGCCGCTGGCCACGAACTCCACGCGTACTCCGGATGGACGAGGAATTGAATTGAATTGATGCCTTACTTTACGTGGCAAGACTCAGATCATGAGGCCTGCTCTTCTGTCTGACTACGCAAATTTTGCTATGCTCCTTTCACCAAGTAGCGGAGAAAAAAGGTATACTTGAGCGACGAAACAGGCGATTTGAATTTAGCTCAGTGGCTTCCCTTTGGCTTGAGGTTCTTTCACATGCAGTAAATCTACTAACATGGGACAGCCGGCTTTACTTCCAAGGAAGGCGTGCGAAGAATTTTTTCGCTACATTCCGAACGCTAACCGTTCCACCATCGACTCCGCTGGAGGCTGGAGAGATCCAGGAAATCCTGTGCCGATATGGGGGACGTTGGGTGTTGCGGGCGGAAATAGATGCTTTTTTGCCCTCTTCAAAAAAAATTAAATTAATTTTTCGAGTAGTTTTAGTTAGTATTTTGAATGTAATTCGAAATGTTTATATTTTAGTACGGTTAATTCAGTGTAAATGTTTTCTTTTTAATATCTCTTTTTTGTTAGTTTTCAATTCGACGCCGAGATATTACCTGTATTAGCAACTTTTCTTAGGTTAAACCTTCAACTATATACTATTAGCAAAAACGGTCTGTTGATTTTGAGACTGAATTTCAGCGACAATAGTTTTCTATTTCTGATGACATCCGTAAATACTAGAGCTCAACGTCTCGCAATGACAAATTAGCACCAATTCGATAATTTCTCTTTAACTTTCCCTCCGACTACAAAAAGTCTTACATCTCGCGTCAATTCACAACTATTGATGGATTTTTAATTGTTTTGTTCTGTTTTCTAATTGGCGTCTTAGAAATGTCCTCAATATTTTGTTTATGATTTGTGTAGAAAAGTTTTTGTTAAAAAGATATTTGCTTGATTTTTTGGGAAAGCCATCGTTCCTAAATGCTAGCAGCTGTACTATTAAAATGAGAGAAAACCACAGAACTAAACGAAAAGCGTCGGGCAGGACGTCCCATAGCCTCTGCGCGAGCGCGTATGTTCTGTCAGGAGCGCGAGCGGTTTAAGGTTAAGTAGTTGATGGATACCATTCAATATCGATGATCATCACGTTCCGATGATAATGAGAAGTCCACATTTTGTTTGTCTGATGGTAAAAACTTGAAATAGGAATCTAGAAACATCCATACATACAGCAGAGAATTTTGGAGAACTGGTTCATGCTGAATGGAACGTGCTGTTTTGCTTACGAGATTCTCAAGGAATACGTACTTATCAAGATTTTTATAGCATTTTTTTGATTCTATGTGTAATTTTCTGTATCGTTACATAAATATGAACTTGTGGCTAGTAGGACGAATTCGAGGACAAAATTGTTAATGACTCTCACGAATATGTCATCTTTCTTTCTACACATCACTTTTCTTTACCCACTGCATATGTTGTAACGGTGAGGATGATCATTTTAATTTAATCCAATTGTTTTAACAAGAGAAGCAGGCATATATCAACTGTGTATTCTTTTCCATGTTGCCTACGGTAAAGGGCACATCCAAGTGAATTTAGTGCTCTTTGTGAACAGCTATCGCCAGTGTTAGGTAACAACTCGGATGGCCAAACATTTCGTGCAGCACATTATTCCGATCCATTAGTATCCTCATCCCCGAGGTATACTACCTCTACGATTTCGTGTGCGACGGCCGTGCTGAGCATCCTCTCATCAAACATCGCCGGCTTCGAACCTGCATCCTCCCGGATCCGGGACCACCGGGAGCGCGTGCGTGGCCCGCCCCCCACGGCGGGCGATGGGCGGAGGTCAGGGCGGGCGGGCGAAGGCGCGGGCGAAGGCGGGGGCGAAGGCGGGGGCGTGCGGGCGAGGCGGCTCCCACGGCCGCGCGCGTGCGATTTCCACGTCGCCCGTTTGTTTACGCTGCTCGTGAATGGGAGGTCGGGGTTAACAATGGGCAATGAATCGCATGAGGTTAATAAAACCGGCCCAGTGTAATTCCAGCGGCGGCGGCGGCGGAGGCAGACACGAGTGGAAGAGAAGGGGCGGCGGGGGCGGGTGGGCGGAAGGCGCCGAGGCATCGCCCGATGGCCCGCGCCGTGCCTCAAACCCCCACCCGCCCGTCCGTCCGTTCGCCCTCGCCCCCCGTCCGCCCTCCCCCCTTCCGCCCTCCCCCCTTCCGCCCTCCCCCCGTCCGCTCTCCCCCGTCCGCCCTCCCCCGTCCGCCCTCCCCCGTCTGCCTTCCCACCCACCCGTTCGCCCTCCCGCCCGCACGTTCGCCCTCCCGTCCGCCCGTACGTCCGCCCTCCCGCCCGCCCGCCCGCCCGCCCGCCCGCCCGCCCGCCCGCCCTCCCGCCCTCCCGCCCCTCCCGCCCCTCCCGCCCCGCCCTCCCGCCCTCCCGCCCTCCCTCCCCGCCCACCCGCTCTCCCGGCCCGCCCGCCCGTTCGCTCTCCCTCCCCTCCCTCCCTCCTTTCCTCCCGCCCTCCGCCCACCCGTCCTCCCTCCAACGCGCGCCTTCCCGTCCGCGCGCCTTCTCGCCCGCGCGCCCGCCCACGCGCCCCGCCCGCGCGCCCGCCCGCGCGCACCGCCCGCGCGCCCGCCCGCGCGCCCGCCCTCTGCACGGTCGGTGGTCGGTCCGCACCGCACCGCCGCGTGAGGTTTCACCAGGAAGTGGCCGGCCGTAAACGCCAAAGCCGCGGCCCCCTCCGCCGCCCCGCGCCCCGTCTCCACCCCGCCCCCGCCCCGTCCCCCCCCCCGCTCCATCAACTTACACAATCGTCGGCATTCGCACCTCGTCGCTCGGTTCCACGGCGCGGAGACTGCACGCTGCCTTCGGGGTGAGAACGACGAGGCAGCATCAGGCTTGATTCAGTGCCAGAGGAAATTCAGACACTCACCAGCAGGGGAATATACCAGACAAAATGTTTCTATTCATTACAGAGCTCCATTTCTTAAAATTCACTTAATACTTCGAATAAGAACAGGTCATTGGAGTTGAAAATATTAAGTTTCTGTCCCTGGAATGTCCGGCATGTTACCGAAAATATAGTCGTTAGGATTCTATCGTCATCATCATCATCATTACCATCTCTGGCGGTGTAAGCCATCTGGCCATTTCCGGTTTCATCTGCTCCATTGTTTCTCCCAGAGATTTTTGGGTCACTCCACGCGGCTCCATCGTGTCGGCCGAGGTGTATCTAGGTATTCAGGCGCCCACGCAAGCATATAATTTGCGTCCATGTCAGGTTACTTCAAATTAGGGTTGTTTTATTTTTTGCGGATATACTCCAAATAGCGCCCTTTGTGAGCGGCGCTCATGGCACGTGTCATGTCTTACCGTAGACACGCCTGTGAAGTGAGAATTGTACTGCTCTAAACACGATTCTTGGCATTGTCTCTATTCTGTGGTGGCACCAGAGATCTTGTGGTAATCCATGATAAAGTTCCAAGGATAAAGAGGAATCAACCACAATAGTAGACTAAATTTTTTAATGTTAGAGAAACGCCATTCACGTGTTTCGGGAGTGTTATTCCCATCATTAGTGGCTCTATAATACTGAAAATTCAATTCACAAGTTAGCACATGAAAAATTACATAAGTACATAAATTGATTCAGCATAAAAATTATTAATTATATTACTTATCCAAGTAACACAGATTAAACACACATTAAGTGTACGTCGGCATAGTGCTCCGGCCTGGGATGCCGCCATTTTGTACATCGTACGAGGTACGGGGACAGACTGAGGAAAAGGGGGGAAGAAGTAAATTAGGAAGCTAGTCAAAGAAATTTATGAAGGGGCTAGATTTAAATTGAGATTGTTCATTGAGGCATATTATGTTTGGAATTTTGAATAATTTTAAAATTTCAAAATTTTCTAATATATTCAATTTGCTTCCTTTGTTTTCAAAGTGTAGAATTTTAAAGTTATCCGGGTCGAAAGAGTGGTTGTTTTGAATAAGATGGTTGGCGAATGTGGAGTAATCTTGTTTCAGTCTCCAAGATCTTAAATGTTCTTTTAGTCTACAGGAAAACATCCTACCTCTTTGTCCTATAAATGCAGAATTACAAGTGTTGCATTCTAACAAATAAACTCCACTTTTTTTCATAATGGGTACAGGTGATTTGTTGCTGGGAAATAATGTTTGAAGAGTGTTGGAGGTTTTATAAGATACCTTTATGTCATGTTTGATAAATATTCTTTCTATCTTTTGGGATATAGGTCCAGTATATGGGATACTTAGGAACAATTTCTTTTCAGAGGAGAGATTTTGTGGAAAGGCTTTTCTAGTTATTAATTTGATTTCTTTTTCTTTAATGAATTTCTTAATGGTGGAAGGGTTGTATACATTATTTTGACCAATTTGTAAAATAGTGTAAACATCTTCATGTATGTAAACATCATATATAACATCATCTAAAAATCTGATTGTGACATGAGGACGTTGAATAGTTTATGGATCCATGAATGTAATACAGCAAAGTCAAGAAAATTTAACCATTTCCATACAGAATAATAAATATAATTTTAAATGTTTTTTGAAAACCCACCCAAACAGATTTGATCATTCCCTTTAATTCAAACCATTGCTATCAATATAAATCTGCAGTATTCCATTCATGGATCCATAGTCTATTCAACGTCCCCATGTCACAATCAGAGTTTAATGAAGAAGTTAACACTATTTTACAAATTGGTCAAAATAATGGATACAACCCTTCCATCATTAAGAAATTTATTAAGAATTATTGTGGTTGTTACCCTTTCTTTTAAATCGGTGCCATCTGCTATTTTAAATGCTAAAAACTACTTCAAAGTTACTCATGTGTTTTAAATCGTGATAAACCACTACGCTTGTGCCAAAGCATTACTCTTTTCTGTCGATTTTGATCTGATAGTCATTATTCGAGACTCATAAAGAAGTGTAGGTGTGGTCATTGGCAGAACTCCGGAGCATTTTCCTATTGTTATTTTTTAATATATTTAGTCTACTGAGGTGCTGAAATGATTGCACTATATTTTTACCAACGCTGTCTATTGAATTTTAGATCTAAGATAGTGAAATATGAAACGTATATCGTGTACTGAGCACTGTCTTTCAATAGATGAACTGTTAGATATGCTATTTGTTGCAACTTATATTTCATTCTGTATTTCATTTTTTTTCAATGACTTCATAGGCTGCTTTGGGATACGGTAAAATGGCTAAGACAATTTGACATTTGGGCGAATCGACACATTTCACCTGCATATGAGGAACTAGAAATGAAAAAGACTGTAGAGATTGTATGTATATGTATACGAGAGTTTTGACGGAAATCACACCCCTCTCCTTCGTGTTATTTTAGAATACATTCTTGTTTTCATAGTAGCGCTCAAATCTTCGCTAAGACATCCCATTGAAGTAATATCGTCTTGGATGTGTTGTCACGGTCATGTCTATCAACATCATCGCCAACATAATTATTTCGTTTGCTTCATTCTGCTCATTAAGATGAAAACCTGTGAATTATGCTTCGATTGATCATGCACTTGCACTGATTCATCCTCCCTCTACGTATCTAATGCAACATATTTTAAACGTGGTCCTGTCACAAGAACCAGCTACATGAGGGCATATATTCTTTGGAAGGATGTACAGGTAAAAATATGGTTTTTTGTTTTCCCTGAAGCTGAAAGTCTATAATCTGTAATTTTTTTCGCTTAATTTCCATTTTTTTCATGTTTAAGTGAATTACAAATTTGAATGAGGAGGTGGTTCTACACTAAAAAAATTACAGAATTAATGTGGAATGTTTAGCCGTTAGTTTTATCTTTTGCTAGAAAATTCCTTGTAAATCAACGGGGAAGCACAGCTCCATTGACTTAACGATTTATTCTCGTGAAAATTATGTGCATACTAAACGGATTTTGTGATTTGTTGATCCAATTCTTACCTTCATTAAGGAATATTTTCCCCTTGTTTTGTATTGTAAATTCCATTTCCAACGACTCACTTGCGAAGGAAATGACGAATTTGCGAGGTGGCGAAATGCACTGAAAATACGTGAATCATATGTGATATATTGTTTTAACATTTGCTGTTATCAAAGCGTTATTTTCTTTCATTTTTGTAAATGTCATTTCTCAGCGTAGGCAAAGAAGAAAGCTTTCGCTTTCACCTTTTTCCACTTTTCTAGGCCGGGTGATCAATGTGAAAATTTGTCACAGCCGTTCACTGGATAATGCATTGTAGCGATGACCTTCAGTGGTGAATGATAATTATGGGTGAAATAAGATTCAAAGGCGTTACGTGGGGATAAGAGAAGGCAACCACGATCCGAGGAGGCACCGCAATGGAGTCAACAAAACAACTCAAGTCTTCGCAAGTCTCGTTTCGAAACCACCGGATATACATACTTCGATGCAGGTCCAAGTGCCATCAAGGACGGCAATTTTATTTCTATCCCTGCTTAATTTGTAAAGTCAGTCTTTAAATCTTGAGAAACGGCAGCGCGAACGTCTACCGAACACAATCAGTCTGCAGTCTGCACGAGGCACATTCGTTCCGGTAGAATGCGTTGCTGCGGCGGTGGCATTGGCGGAGGGGTGGCAGAGAGGGAGACGGCTGCGGACCACGGAGGGGAAGTGGAAGGCGGAGGTGGGAGGTTGCAGGCGGAGGTTGCAGGCGGAGGTGCAGGCGGAGGTGGAGGCGAGGTGGAGGCGAGGTGGAGGCGGAGGTGGAGGCGAGGTGGAGGCGAGGTGGAGGCGAGGTGGAGGCGAGGTGGAGGCGAGGTGGAGGCGAGGTGGAGGCGAGTGGAGGCAAGGTGGGAGGCTGAGGTGGAGGCGAGGTGGAGGCGAGGTGGAGGCGGAGGTGGAGGCGGAGGTGGAGGCGGAGGCATTGCCGGAGGGGCGGCAGAGGAGGAGACGGCTGCGGACACGGAGGGAAAGTGGAGGCGAGGTGGAGGCGGAGGTTGCAGGCGGAGGTGGAGGCGGAGGTGGAGGCGGAGGTGGAGGCGGAGGTGGAGGCGGAGGGTGGGAGGCGAGGTGGAGACGGAGGTGGAGGCGGAGGCCGGGGCAGAGGTGGAGGCGGAGGTGGAGAGGGAGGTGGAGGTGGAGGTGGAAGCGGAGGTGGAGGCGGAGGCGGAGGTGGAGGTGGTGGTGGAGGTGGAAGCGGAGGTGGAGGCGGAGGTGGAGGCGAAAGTGGAGGCTGAAGTGGAGGCGGAGGCAGAGGCAGCGGCAGCGGTGGAGGCGAAGGTAGAGATGGTGGTGGAGGCGGAGAAGGAGATGGTGTCGGAGTTGGCGGCAGCGGCGGAGGAGGCAGACGAAGGAGGGGCGACAGTTGCTCTACGTGCAAACAGATTTCGTTTTGTACACTTTTCGGCAAAACAGGTCGCCACCGACGCCGTTGCCGTCCGGTTTTATTTAGGACTCGGAGGACACGTGTTGTCCTTGCGCAGCTGGATACCAGCGCGCGAAAAAAGCCAGACCGCCACCGCCGCGGCCACCTTCTCCATCGCTCTGCCACCTACAAGTCTGCACAGGGAAGCTTTGAGTAATGCAAATCCGTTGCAATGCCTAAATTGGGCGCTCCTAAACAAATTTTTGTAATACAGACTTGACCCAACCAAATAGTTGAATGAAAAAACTATTCGTAATGCCGGGCGAACGTTAACGATATTAACACTGGCGACTTTGAATATCTATAGAAAATATTGAGTTGTTGCAAAATATAAGGTGTATGAATATGACTAATAAAATCACGGGTATTTCGTATTTCTATTATTTTTCTTAAAAAAACTTATTACGGAAAATATTTAACGACACAGAGCCGGCAATCAAATCATGGTCGCGGTTGTTTATACACTCGAATTTCACCTCAGTTTTCAAACTTAATCCTCTCAGTTATATGCTCAGGATATCGGCCAAATGATGTTAATAATTTTTATTCCTCCGGTGTGCCCTTCTGAACATCTGCAGCCGTGTGTGCAACGTGCAACGTGCAACGTGCAACGTACTGACTGCAGTGATTTGTGGCACTAAGAATCCTGTTTTTGAACTTCAGTCAACGTATAAAATTCGGCGTATCAATTACTAAATTGTCAATTTTAGTTAGTTAAAATTATTTTTTTAAAAGGCTACTGTTTTAATATATAGTTTGAGTTACAATGAGCATAAACTGAAAAATTAAATTAAAAGAGGAAAATATGTCGTTACATATCAGTGCATATAAAGAGTGAATTAGGGCCCTTGTAGCAGAAACACTGAACACGTCACATTTAAATACGTGTAAATGGGCAAATAATTCCATAGCATGGATTGTTGTATTAACGCCCAGGCATTCAATATACGCGCTGCGACGACCACTCTGTACAAATGGCAGTCTGCTTTCCTCTTGAGTGTAGAATGCCCGCAAAAGCAGGCATCGTGCAGGCCTTTTCTACGGTGTCTAGAGATGTAGAAGTTAATCACGTTTCACAATCAAAATACTGTATGGATTTGTATTAACGAATTATACAGGCACAGAAAAAAAAGTTGTCAGATTCAAAGACTTGACACACGTTCCTTTATGTATTTCGACGCACTGAATCCGAATCTAAAGCGAGAAAATCGCCATCACTCTCCAATTTTTTCAATCGAAAAGAAAACGTTGTCATATTATATATTTTTTTTGTTTTTGGAGGGTGTTGTCAGACTCAAACACTTGACACATGTTTCTCTATGCCCGTCGACTTCTAAATCCGAATGTGAAGCCAGAATTGCACTATCACCCTCCAATTTTTTTTTTTAATCGCAAGAAACTATCGTGCAATTGTATTTCTTGTTTTCGAAGGTTGTCAGACCCGAAGACTTTACACATGTTTCTCTATGTACATCAACTCGCTAATCCGAATCTGAAGATAGAATTGCACCACCACCTTTTAGTTTTTTTTTCTCGAAAAATCGCCGTGAAATTGTAGACTGTAAATTCCATGGTGGTTTTTGCGATTAAAAAACTGGAAGGCGATGGCGCAATTCTGCCTTCAGATTCGGATTCGGCGCGTCAAAATACGTAGGGAAACATGTGTCAAGTCATCGGGTCTTACCACTTTTTGGTGTGCCTTTGTTATCAATTAAATGCATATATACATTGATATTTGCCCCTCATTATTAGGTAACTGTACATGAACTGATGTTCGACAGGTACATGAAATATCCTTGATGACATCAAATAAAACCAGTGACTCTATTGTCGGGCTCATTCGCCTCCTCGCCCTCACTAATACTTTCGTGAGTAATGACCTTTAACATCCACAGTGTGACGTCAATCCCTTACCAGCACATCTCTTTCTCTGCATCGCCGTCAAATACTTCCTGCATTTGTTTTCAAGTTTCTGTTTCTCCTTCCTCGGAGACACTCAGCTTCCTGTCGATTTTACCTCTTAATTTACTTTCATTTCCACGTTCATATCTTCTTTCGTTGCTTATATCTTCTCGACTGATACCAGTCACCCCCAATTCATGGGAATCAATGCAATTGACTTCTCTACAAATTCCGTCCGCTGTCTTCGATTCGTGTCTTTAGTCTCCTTCTCCCACTCCTCTCGATCCTCTTGCGGCTGCAGCTGTTTTAGAGCCCAGGTGTTCGTCGTCAAACACCATCACCGTGGTCAAGTACAGCCGAGTGTATAGCCAAGCTCTTAACAACACCTCTCATTCATCAGCAAGCTGATCTATTGAGACATTTAAAAGGCTTATAATGTAGTTTCGCGTCTCATTACGACAGCGTCTTGACTTTGTTTTTGAACATGGACGTTCAGAGGCGTTTGAAGTGTATAATAAACACTGAGTTTCTCTTTACACTCTTGTTATCTTAAATGATGTATAAAGGAAATATTGATGTCCATTAATGTACCCTCGCAAAGAAATTTAAATTCAATTAAGATAATTTATTGCGCATTTTATGCGCAACGTTTGATAGAACACAATATTGACATCGTGTAGAACATGCAGCAGGTTTCGTTGTTACGTTGACAAAACATACACGTAGACTCTTATCAGTTTTTCAGGAAGTTTGATGTAATCGCTTTCCAGTTGGATATTTTCCTTTCATACACAAAACTAGTTTGCTGTTTTAGGGCGCACAATTCAAATATACTGAGATGTTTGAGATGTAGTTTTTTGATAGGTTAGGCTAACCTTATAAATTAACTAAATACTAAATCTATCATGGGTAAAGAATATCTTAGAACGTCTTATTTACCTTTTTGTTCAGTTCGGACTGGATATTCAAAAATGCTTGTGTTGGGAATCTGTATTTTTTATTATTGTCCTGAAATCTCTGATTTGAGCAAGGTTGGATTGGGATAGGTGTTCGATTTGGTTGATACATGAACAAAATTTATTGTAAACCTCGGTGATGAAGTTTTAATCTTATCTACATACAACAGAATCTTATCTAAATAGAAAAGTATATTGGATAAAAATTTACGGAGCTGTGGCTAATTGAAAAATGTCTATTTCTTTCGTTTTAATGTAACGTTGACCATCTTCGGACTATTGTGGCCTACTGTTTGAGTCAAATAAGTAATATTTGATGATCATAAATTATTGTAGAATAACGTGGACTCCATCTCAGCCAAAAAATGTGTTGATAAAAATACCATTAAATAATAGTTATTTGTTATTTTCTAAAATGTAGCGAAAAAAAGACCGAAAAATGTGGTGTTAATGGGGTTTGTGACATCACTTATCCCATTTTTATCACGGTTTTATTGGTGCCGATGTAATTCTTGCATCTAAAACTAACTTTTTTTGCTAAGCCTCTACAAATGTACAGTTTAATAGTGTCTAAATTCAATTCAATTCAGCCTAATAGTGCCATTCAATACAGTCTAATAGTGAATAAAGAAATATACAGCAGTGCGGCACAAATATTGGTCTTTAATAGTGATGGCGTACGGCGCAATTTTAGCCGTTTGCAATGAAATAGTTAAATTATGCGAAGCAAAGTTCTTAATGTAGAGATATAGAGCTCTAATCTTATCTACATTAAAAGTATTTTGGATAAATATTTACGGAGCTATGGTCAATTAAAAATTGTCTATTTCTATGGTTTTAAAGTAAAATAGCCATATTCGAGCTAATGGGGCAATTGAGTCAAATAAGTATTGTTTGATGATCATAAAAATTTTTGCGTGGTAACGTGGGGACTACCTCGGCCAAAAATCCGTTGGTAAAAATTAAATTAAATAATATTTATTTGCTTCTGTCCAGAAATTAGCGAAAAAGGTGTGAAAAATGGGGTGTTTATGGGGTTTGTGGCACCCCTAAACCCATTCCCTTTATAGGATTGTGGTTCTACTCCGCGACCACATGCTGTTCGGCCGTTTTTTTTGCTTAACTATACCAAGCAATTTTCATCCTTATCGCTAATTTCACATTGTAGATTCTTTTTCAAAAAAATGCGATTGTTGCAGATAGTGTGATCACATTTATTCTTAGAAATCTTGCTGTTGGGCCACGCATGTGGTCGTCGTCGCTACCACAATGCATCCAGGCACTGTCGCGGAGTGTTGATTTGAGCATTTTGTTGAGAAGTGATTTTTCGCGTTTCGAGTTTCCGGAGTTTTTCTAGAATAGAGGATTATTACTTATTTATTATTATTTATTAAGATATTTTTTAGTATTACAATAGATTTATTCATAAAATACTCCATTTTTACATCAATAAGGTTAATTTATGTTTTCAAGGGTATAGTCAGGAGTAAGTACACAACCGTAAATTTTTTTTTGTTCTGTGAAAATATGAATTTTAAAAAATGTTTTAAACAATTGAATTTATTGTTTAATAATGTAAGATATTCGCTAAATAGATTTAGTTTTCCGAATATTTGTGACTTAGAAAATATTTCAATATTTTTACATTTCTTCAGTGATTACGTATATTTGTGTAGTATAATGTAACACCCATACTTGGTACTAGTGGTGTGCTATCTTACAGAATGGCTAAAATTTGGAGTTTCCAGAGTTCTGAACCCATGGTCTAATAAGAATTTAACAGTTTCTTGGGAATATTGACGAGAATGATGATGCGGCGTTAGATTCGGAGTATAGAGGGGATTCCAATGTAGATGACGTGACGCTAATAACGCAGCATATGAACTCTAGCAGCCCACGTTTCTTTCAGTATTGTTTTCTTTAGTCAATGATTTATTATTTTAGATTTTTGTTTGTAAATGTATATCATTTTGATGATTTCTACTACTTATTATTACATTACATATGATTTTCACTACTTATTTATTTGCACTATTTATTTTCAATTTTCTTGCTTTTTGTCTTTCCCAAGTGTTTCTTCTATTTTGTAAAGAACATGCACACATTTATTTATGACTGGATATTAGATTTTTATTCAGGAATTATAAGAGATGGTTCTGTACGCAACCACAATCCATAGTGTAATGCGTAGCCCTAAATGAATTGTGGTCGTTTACACGATCACATCATTTTCGCAATTATCTCACTTTATATTTAAACAAATCACAAATTAATATTTTTCTCATGTTTCTAAGATCAAAATTAAACAATTAAAAGATAAATTCAAATAATTCCGGTGAAAAAGTTATCCGACCTATAAAGGGTTAAATACGTTTTATTAGTGTCGATGTTGTTCTTGCATAAAAAATTAACTTCACTAAGCCATTGAATTCTATTTTTTTCGATACAGCCTAATAAATATATAGAATATCGAAATTGTCCAGACAGTTCACAATCACCTCGAAAACTGACAGCAGTTAAACTGAAGCGATGCATGTTACAAAAACAACAAGAATCGACAAAACTACGTAAACTGTGAGCTGTGGATGAACCTAAAATATACAAAGAAAATCTGCGTAAGATTCTTTTCTGATAAGGACACTGAAACACATTAAGAATAGAGCCTCAAAATGTTTAAACAAATTAGACAATATGCATTACTAATCACATATGTTTATCAAGTGAACAAAACATATGGAACATGACACGTTTCAAAAAGATACATCTATTTGCCTATTTATGGGTATTTTTATTTAAAAGCATAATCATTCACATTTTTGTAGCATATCGTAGCATTGGTATTATGTCGGCGAGTTAATAAAGTATATATAATATTTTGCAACTACTCACTGTTTATATACTCTTGCCAGCCTATGCATTTACGAAAAGACGATTCGTTCATTACAGAATGTCAATTTGTTTCGACTTTACTGCAACGATGTTCTAATTTTAAACCACGTTGTTTGATAACATGACGTTTTCCAACATGACGTTTCGTTTCGATGTCGCGTCGTAAATACTTTCTGGGTAGAAGAGAGGACGAGGCCGGCAACGAACAGTTTCGGCGCGGCGGCCCCGACACCTGGGTAAGGGCGTGAACCCGCGCGATTCAAGGCAGGAAAATCGCTCGGCGCTGCACTGGTCTTGCGACGTACTAGAGAATTTGAACTACGCGCCTGGCAGTAGTAAATTCATCATATGGATTCGTAGGCTTCAGCGCCCGGAGTCATTTGATACTTAACTGTTCGGGATGAGCCGCGTCACAGTCGATGGAGCTGACGTTTTCGACCATCATGTTGTGGCCTTCTTCAGAGCTACACTCCTGCAGTATAGCTCAGGAAAAGTCCACAACTTGATGGCCGAAACATCAGGTCGACAGACTGCGACGCGGCTCATCCCGGACAGCCCAGTATGAAATTAGTCATATTTTCTCAGAAAATAAAATTTTCGACGGGAACCGACGGGACAATTGCATTAAACTGTCTCAAAAAACGATAAGAGTCCACATTATTACTTTTGTTTGATTAAGTAAGAAATAGGACCAAGAACACAGGGGTGAGCTGTTTAAAAATCGCGGAGTCAGTATGTCGCCCGTTACATGTAATGAAATGGAAATCAAAGGGTCTTAAGATGCTCTGATTGCTGGCGGAACATTTTATTACCTTTTATGTACTATGTAAATATATTTTCCACTAACACATATGTTCTGAATCGGTCGAGATTGCCTAATTTGACCTTATACCTTGGTTTACTCGAAATCATTTTATTTTTTTCCGTCGATCGTATGCTTAGTTGATCGTTTTCCATCGACAAAACTATTATTCAATGCCGTAAATTAAAGTTAAATGATTAAGTTAACTTTGGTAGAGTTTTCTGATAATGATCAT
This sequence comes from Acheta domesticus, assembly GCA_031308135.1. Taxonomy (NCBI): domain Eukaryota; kingdom Metazoa; phylum Arthropoda; class Insecta; order Orthoptera; family Gryllidae; genus Acheta; species Acheta domesticus. The sequence goes on along the minus strand of JAHLJT010009436.1, from coordinate 211,001,117 downwards.
CTAGAGTTCCAACCTGTGAAGTAATGATATGTCAGTAAGTTGGTTTTTCACCTCTCTCAAAATTTTTTGTGTTTATTATTTCGTATAGATACGACCTGCTTTTTTATTTTTCATCTTTGATTTACGTTTTTTCCTCATCTTAATCAGAGCATTCTGACTTTTACAATGCCTAACAACGTCACTGAGTGAACAAGCAGAAATCAACCTGTTCTTGGCTCGCACACCAAACTAGGTGCAGTCAAAATATGACAAGTAGTGTAATAGCAATATCAGTGTATAATCTAGTTGTACAAGATGTAGTAACCTGGCTTGACGGGGTCCACTCAGATATCTTTATTGTGTTGATGATATGACTGCTGAAAGGACAATTTGCATTTTGAAATGGAGTTGGCATTTAAGGTGTAGGTAGTACGATAGTCTCGCCGATAAAATCCACGATGTAATCGAGACGTCAAAAGAATATAGGATTTGACGTGTAGATCAACATCCTTCCCCTTGTGCACAAAGATCACTGCAAAACTTGTATAATTTATTCCATGGTCCGACATGTGTAAGTAAACGTGAAATTGAAACAAAAAATCGTGAATTTCTTGCAGATAACCATATCAGATTCTTTCTTTCCAATTACCTATGTTAAACTTCCTTAAGTTTATTAAAAAATCCAAAATTTACAGAAAAACATTACTTTCTTTTAAAATATACTTTTTAAATTAGTGATTTTTCATTGACATTTTAGCATCATCACTATGGATTATTATGCGTGGCCAGCAGAAGACTAGCCGGCAAGGAAGTTTTAAAAGGATCAATCACCCGATTAATCCTGGTGATACAATGTGTAAGTTATTAATGTGAAAGAATTATTTTATTGTAAGTGTATTTGTTCTGCAACATACGTGACATTTGTCACATTTCAAATGCAGACATGATCCGACGTCGACCAACATGTCGACTAGTGGGGGTTTCCCTAACCAGGTATTTCCCAACAACGGCACACACTCTCGGCTGGGACAAGCTCTAACCTCTTGATTGGGCTTCCGACATGTGTGGTAGTGTAGTACATATGAGTGTGTTTTTAAGTAAGAGGACGGAAAGATGGGGCGCGATGGCCATTTGTTAGGGTAATGCTCCGCCGTTCGCCTGGTATTGACCGAAGAAACCTACCGATCAGAGGAGCACTATAATTCTCCTCCCGACAGCGGTAGAATTTCACCTAGCTATGTAGGTAGTGTCGAAAATCTTGACCCGTCGGATGTCAATCCATAGGATCTCCCGGTCAGAGGAGAAGCAATAGCAGAAACAACGGCGACAAATGACAAAGGAGTCGTTGCAGGGTTAAGAGCATGTAGGCGAGTGTTACCAAGAAAGCGCTTCCGACGCTTGCAGGAACGGCGCTCCGAGATGCGGCGCGGGGGCGGCGCGGGGGCGGCGCGGGGGCGGCGCGCGGCAACAAGAGTAAGTGTCGTGTCCACGCACGCGCGCACGCCTCCACGGCGCCAGTCAGGCACAAGGCAGCCTCTGTGCACACTCGCTCCCGCCTCTGCCGCCGCCTGCGCTCCATGCCATTCGCAATGCGTCGCTAGCGCCAGACGGGGAAAAGTATTCCTGCACGCTGCCGCCACTTTGAGAGACTTCCCTGTTAACAGATGCAATGAATGATTTATTGGCGATTTGGAGGACTACGGCATTAACGCTACCCTGGTCTGAAGGGATTGAACGAGTTTTCTTCTCTCAATGGCGACGATGAAATCTCCACGCTCGATAGAATTGCCAAAAATGAGCTGAAACTATTTCCTCACTTTTTTGTTCGTCGAGACCTTTGCATACGGTGTAAAAGAGACATAATCAACTCCAGATCTAAAAACTCTTAATGCAATTGGAATTCACGCTTCTGAAGCGCAGCGTTTTCCGCCCGGACGTTGTATTTCCTGTGTTCACTGAAGCTGAGTTCTCTGGAAACGAATCATCCAGTGTTTATTTGTGACGTATGTGAATCGGGATCAGTGACTTTGGTTGACTCGTAAGAAAGGATTCCCAACCTTTTCCTTGGATCGACCTCTTTTTAAAGGACCATTGGCGTCATCGAAACCCTTTCATTTCCCCTTAAAATGTAAAAGATATATAGTTAGATGAAGTGCACAGAAATGTTTTAAAGGTAATAATTCCATACACCAATATTTAAAAAAATATTCGTATCAAATAATCTGAAATGATTCCGCTGAGTAGCTGAGTTTCTAATCTTCATTGTTGTGCAATGGTTACAAAATGTTGAACTCTTGTTTAAGAACTGGCTATTGAATTTCTGTTATGTATATTACGTATAATATATTTTTGCAACATAGAGTAACGTTGTGGAGACATGGTTTTAATTTTTTAATTTCTCTAAACATCTTAACGGCAAACGATAAATATAAATTACGACGAGGGAATTAGCCATTTATTATTAGATATTTTACAGAAGACAATCTGTGAAAAATTATTTTTCAATTATATTCGTATTTGTGTGATCTATAGGCCCTTTTTAACTCGATCAGTGCGATAGAAAAGTCTCTCAGCACCGAGCCGAATCAGGGCTTCCTTTTAATAATTGCTTCTGTGTTGATAGCAACCATATAACTGGGAAAGAAATGAAAGTGACAACACTTCCATCAGCTATTACGATTCTAGGAGGCTATCGTACGTTTTCTTTTGTTACAAACTAGAGCTCGTGATACCATATACCAACATATTTTCTGTTGCAAGCACTCTCTGTGGCAAGATGTCACTACGGAGAGACGTTTCCGACGCTCTATATTAGGCTATTGCCCACAGTCGACCCCTTAATATTAACTGACCCCTTCAAACTTTCATCGACTCCTAGGGAGGTCGATATCGACCCCGCTGTGAACCCCCGCTCTACACCAAGGCTCACAACTATCAGATTTCACCCCATCCGTAGTCGACTGGGCCATCCGGCCGGTCGCTTTTCACCCTCGCATCGCCATCGAAGTGCCCGCCGGCGCGAGGGCTTTGTGTGCGTTGACCTGCGCGCACCTGCCGCGGCCGCACGCACCGCGCCTCCCGCGGGCCGAACCGGTCTCGCTCCGCCCCGCCGCACGGTGTGGCCCGATGGCGGAAATGTGGCCAAAACCTCAAATGACATCTAATTGATTACCAAATTCTACCTAGGGGTTTTCGAGGTCGCTAATTTCAATTATACTAATACTAATACGTATTCCGATTTTGTACCAATATACATGTATATTAATATAAATCCCGGACCGAATGCTTCGTTTCATTTTAGTAACGCAGGTTACCGCTACGAGATATACACATTAATACGAAATTTTTTCGTAATGACACGCAGCCAAATTTTCCTTTAATTGAATGAATATTAAATAAGCTAAATTTCTCTGTAAATTTTCAAGTGCTATATTCTGTTATATATACCTTTTATGCTACTTTATACCTTAATACTTTGAATACACATTATTGTAATCTACATTAAATTGACATAATTTGTGATTTGCTTCCCACCAATAGGGACATCAGTGATTGACAAATATAGTAAAAGATATTTTAGAACACGTTTTTATAAATATTAGAAACCACAGCCTACTATCTCGTCTGACGTCACAACAGCAATGACTGGGTAATCCAACTTCAAGCTTCCACAGTGCCCAGCAGAGATAGGGATTAGGCTTCATACTTTCACAACATATGTACGAAACATTCCTCTTTCGGAAGGTGAGAAGTTCGCAAACCAAACTTTTTTTTTTTTTAGGTTTTGACCACGATTTTGTCATCTGGTCACACCGTGCGGCGGGGCGGCAAACGCACAGTGCTCCGCCATTCGACACAACCCACAACGAACGATACATTTATTTATTTATTTATTTGGTATATTGTGCCGATTGCTCGACTTTGCCGACCAAGTAAGTGTCCCCCATACGTGGGCCTATTTAATTGCCAGGTTTGCGGGGGGGGGGGGGGGGAATAAGAGTGACATGTGCCGAAAATGATATATTCTCTTCACCGTAACTAACAAACTCCGACTGCCTGAGCTTTTCTTCGTCAAACGGCTACATAAACTAACACGATTTGAAAGGAAATAATTTGGCCCAACTGCGAATTGAACCCTGGAGAGGACCACGGAGTGTTACTAATTAATTAATTAAATTTATTTATTTATTTATCTATGTATCTATTTATTTATTTATATTTAATTGTTTATTTTTAATAACATTTTATTCGCGTTTAGATATTCTGTGGTTCTTACGTGGCCGATATGGACGTATCGCAGAATCAATACAAATTCTATCATTAATATTGTGTTTATGGGTTGGGGGAACATACTTTCTTGACAGGTGACAATCACCTTAAATACTGAAGTGCAGTACTCCAACCAGCAGCCGTTCACGTCGATGTAGATATGGCCCTTCCAATTTAATGACTTTCTTTGCATTTGGTCTGCTCATTCTTTATTTGATATTTACTCGTAAATGTTATCAATTGATTTGCATTCTTGACTGAGACAGCAAATATTTTATTTTATGAATGATTTGGTGGCATGTCGCCCCACTGTGCGGCGGTAGTGGAGGCGGCGGCAGCGGCAGCGGCAGCGGCGGCGTGTGCAGAGACAGGCAGCCTCCTCGTTAGCTGCGGCCTTCACGGTGCCACCCGCCCGCGCGCCACGCTGTTCTTCCTCCGCCACTGACCCCGCCACAGCCACCGCTTCCTCCGCCACACCGCCTCCGCTTCCTCCACCACTGACCACTGACTCCGCCACCGCCTCGGCTTCCTCTGCCACCGCCTCCGCCCTTCCTCCGCCACTGACTTTGCCACCGCCTCCACTTCCTCCACAACTGACCCCGCCAACGCTTCCACTTCCTCGCCACTGCCTCCATTTCCTCTGCCACAGCGTCCGCTTCCTCCGCCATTGGCTCCGCCGCAGCCTCCGCTTCCTCCGCCATTGACTCCGCCACAGCTTTCACTTCTTCTGCATGGGTATCGCCACCACTGGCGCCGCCGCTGTCCCCTCTGGTGCCCCTGCCGCCTAAATTGCCGCCTCTGAAGCCGCCACTTCTGCCACCTGTGCGGCCACAGTTGGAGCGCCGCAGATGCCACTATTGCCCCCGCCATCACCACAGCCTCCCTTTAGATGCTGGCCCAAGTTTAGAGAAACAGGTTGGAAGTTCAACTATTTGTTTTTCGAATGAACGTTTTCAATACATCGATACATTTTCTGTCCATGCACACTATTTTACACCGATATTTTCCCAATTATTTTGTAATTGATATTTATTAGATCGTTGATGGATCTTTTGAATATTCCCTACTTTGTAAATCATTGGTCTCAAAATTAATATAGTATCATGCATCTGTGAGATAAATCGCACGGAATATCGAAAGATCGATTTAATTTTCCAAGTAATTCGAGATTCTTCACTTTCCTGGCAACCCATGCTACTTGTTTCGGATTCGAGTGAATGTTCAAAAACTTGTATATAATATATTTGACACTTAAGAAATGAGATTCGTCGCCCAAAAACGAAGTTGTATGGTCCTACAACACACCTATTTCGTCTTATGCACAATGGAAGTGCGTTTCAGAAGCAGATTGAATGTGCCCCCGCTGACCTCTTCATACGATTTGTAAAATGTTACGATATGTTTTAACTAAGCAATATTTTAATGGTGGTTATGTTTTAATGGTTTTAACTTTGTGGTTTCTTACTAATTTAAAATCATTTCAGGTAGAAAATTCTGGTTCCCAAATGAGTTTAATCATCGTAATTGAAACGCTTCGAACATTATTTACACATTTTCATCTTTGTTTCACAATTCTACTACCATTGACCACCATTTCTACTATAATATTATTACTACCGACGCAGTTTGATCAAAAAAATAATTTTCGATTTATTGTAAGCTGGCAATGTTATGTTTGAATTATAGGATCTACTACAAGTACGTACTAATGAGAGTATATTCGCTTTTAATGCATTATACCTTTGTCTATGACATTTTTGAACAAGTTATTCGAAATTTCGAAATACTTCTGCTAAATGAACTAAAGTTATTTTATCTCGCATTTTCGCACTTTCTCAGTCCATCTAGCTCGAAAAGAAATTTGCTTTAATGCAGCTAATCATTCATGCTACAACCCTACAGCATAGTTTTCGCGTTAGTCGGGAAGTTAATTCTCTCGAACCCGAGTGGTTCCGCTTATTCGAAATTATATTATCACTTAACTAGCATGCGAATTAAAATTTCATAAACTTTTGGTACATCAGTGAGCCTAGGAAAATACCTAGTTTATTAAACATAAAAGGCAATCCAATATGGAAGATGGCGAAATGAAATATTTGACGCTTCTTCTTGAGGTTTTAACAGGGCATGTATTGAACTGCTGCAAAAACCCGTTACACTAAAACAAGAATATGTTGAAGAACGCTCTTTTTTTAAAAAATTAGAATGAAATAATTAAAGAAGTGTAGTGAAATTTAAAAAAATATAATGAGTGTGTGTTTGAATATGTATGAACTGTTTATTACTTTGTTAAATACGATACTACTTAAAAACACTTTACTTGTAAAAACATAACACACAATTTAATTACTAGAATCAGTAACCAAATATTGATTTCATTTATGAAAAAATATTCCATGACAGAAATTCAACCAACCAGATCCGCCTCGAACAGTGAAACACATTCTTCCTAAACGTATCCAACAAAAAGAGTATAGGGGGATTGGTAACCATTGCTGCCTTTTCATTCACTGACGTTCGGCCATGGACAAGGACACTCGTACTTGGGAGTGCGCTGTTCCCTCGCTGCCTTCGCCGTGACGTCACGTACGGGGCACGACTTAATTACTTCCAATTTATTAATTGTTATTAATCGGCGAGCGCAGTCGGAGGCGGGGCGGCCTTCACACACAACTCCGCGTGGAGAGAAGGAACTGCCTGTGAAAGCGGCGTCCTGAGTCCTAGAGCACTGGTGTCAAGCTCTTCTACTGGTGGGTACGGCACGCGCCTCTCTGCGCAACTAGCGTCGGGAAAGGGAACTATTACGAGAAGTTGTAACCCCGCCGGTTTACAATAGAGATGGCGTTGCCTCTGGTGGCGGGGTATGAACTGTGTGGAGGGGCGATTTCGTCGTGGCACTCGTGCCACGGACTGCCGCTCGTGGCATCGACCTTGACAACACTGGCCATGTGGCCACTGGCCACTAGAGCATGTGGTGTGACATTAATGTTTATTATTATTATTACTATAATTAATATAATTTTATCAGTATATAACAAAACATCATGAAACATCTATTATTTTGGGGAACGTTCTGTCGTGACCTTTGTTGACGTGACAAATTCCTTGGAAGATTTGTTCCGCTCAGCCATTGACATATGTCCTGAGACCTTGTTACTGTGTAACCATTATCAAGCCCGCACCAGTATCTTTGCATAATTAACTGTTCTGCAACAACCGAGTATTTCTCTTATTGGGAAGAAATTTAAGGTTTTTACACAAATAATTCCTTGATTTATCTTTAGGTCGCAGATGTGTTATCGTTTTATATAATTTTAATAATGTCTTAAAATCAATAGAATGAACACTTTCTGTGGTCATCTGTTCAAGCTACTATTTGTTCATAGTTTGTTCAGTACTTCGTGTGGTCGAAACGTATTGACGATTTATTGAAAGCATTTGATCGATTGATGGACTTATTAGTGATTCCATGCCCGTCAACTGCTCAGGTAATTAGCCCTGTGAGTGTAATGCATGTTATTCTCGCGGGAGGTGGCGGTGAACTTGTCCCACAAGATCCGGCCCCGACCTACGTCGGCTTGCCAGATTTTCAGTTCCATTTTCAGACTTTTTCAAATTACATTCGCAGAAACATGTTTAACTTTGTGTTGATAGTTATTGAATTGTTCCAGAACTTCTAAACCTCTCTTATTTTATTACTCCTAGAGAATAAGTACTGAACGATATGATAAATTATATTTATTGGTGGGATGTTCGATTTTCCTTGTAATGCATATGTTGTATATTTTGTAGTAATGTTTCTACAGTTTTTAATTTTATGTAATGACATCACAAGCGTTCAGCTCGTTAAGATTTTAATAATGCGAAAAAAAACTACGAGTGCCAATATCCTTTTCACATTATTTCCAAAACCATGCTAGAATCGATTGTATGTCACTTTTGGAATATATTGTGAGCATGTACCGAAAAGAGCCTTCCCTCTGAACGTGAATCTAAGACCTTCCAGTCTACGTAACATCAGTTGGACGCTCACTTCCACATACGCTTACGCGCCCTCTCGAAGCTGTTTTTTCTTCTCGCTCGGAATGGTTGCATCCTCCCCCCCCCACTCCTCAGCTGCTTCCAGATAAATGAGGGAAGCTGCCCTCTGCCGGAGGGGAGAGGAGGCCCTGGAGAGACGTATGGCCGCGCCGTCAGACGCCCGCGCGGCGCCAAGATTCCGCGAATCGGATCCCGCGAACACGACGCGAGCAAAACAGGCTTTTTCCAGGAGCGCATATATTTCGCCGGCCGGAGTGCGCGTCGCCACGCCGCCGCGCCGTGTAGACGTCAGCGGAGCGTTGCGCCGCACACGCGGCGGCGTGGGCGGCGGCGTGGGCGGCGGCGTGGGCGGCGGCGTGGGCGGCGGCGTGGGCGGCGGCGTGGGCGGCGGTGGGGGTTGAGGCGGCGGGGGTGCCGGCGGGGGCGCCGGTGGCGGGGGCGGGGGCGACGGGGGCGGCGGCGGAAGCAGCGGTGGGGGGGGCAGGTGCGAGGGCGGCGGGTGCGGCAGGGGCGGTGGCGGTGGCGGCGGCGGGGGTGGTAGCGGGGGCGCCGGCCGATGGTGAATTGCCAGACGTCGGGACCATTGCACTGGGAGGGAAACAGGGCAAAGGACCAGATTGAGGGGAGGGGACTGCGAGCTAAGCGGATGGCAGACGCGACAATTGGAGATGTCGGCTGGAGGTAGACAGCATACGCGGCAACAATTGGTTTAGGAGGATGAGAAGTCGAGGAGGGAGGCCGGCGACTAATAGTGGAATAGCGCCACTAATTGGTGAAGGTGTCCGGTGGATTGCAGACAGCGGCAATTGCCCCGTAAGGGAACAGGAAGTGATGAGATGAAGGATAAGGGCAGTGAATAGCAATGAATCGCAGATGCGGCAGAAATTGCTCTAAAACAGAGAAAGATTGTGAATTGATATAGAGGAGGCGACAATGACGGGCAGTGATTAGCAGACTTCGGACCAATTGCTCCGGGAGCGAACTGAGCAGAGATGAGATGCAGGGGAAGGGGCAGTAGCTGGCGATGGATAACAGACGCGGCAACAATTGGAGTTGGATATTGGAGGTAGACAGCAAACCTGACAGCAATTGCTCTATAAAGAGGCAGAGGGTGATGAGGTGTAGAGGAGGAGACGGGGACGCGCCACCATTGGGAAGTTTTCGGGTGGACACCAAACACACAGCGGCAGTTGCACTGAGTTGGAACATGGTGGTGACGGGATATAGGAGAGAGACAGTGTCTGGCAATGAGTAGCAGATGCAGCATTGTTCTGGAACACAGCAGGATGGTGACCTGATATAGGGGAGGGGACGGTGACTGGTGGATAGCAGGCACAGCGTCACTACACTGGGAGAGACAGGGTGGCGATGAAAATCAGAAAAGGGTATATGAGACTGGACGATGATTGGCGGAGGATAGCAGACGCGGCAGGAATTGCAGGGAAAAAAACAGGGAGAGATAATGAGATAAAGGAGTGCGGGTGGTGCCTGGTGGGGGATAGCAGCAATTGTTCTGGGAGGGACAGGATGTTGTCGAGATATAGGGGATGACGGTGATTGGATGGATACATGTCAGCATTCAGGACGGGATCTGACACGTAACAGCTGCAGATCCGTTGGGAGGAACGAGGTGTTGACGTGTTACACGGTCAAATGTAAGAGATGGGGGGGGGGCGGCGACTGGAAGTGGACAGTAGATGCACTATCGCATGAACTTGCTTACCGACGGTGGTTGGTGGGAGAGTGTTGGGTGGTAGGGAGGATTGCTGTGACAACAGGTGAAGCAAATGCATCGGCGCGGGCGGAACCACTGGGAGGCAGAGAGTAGATGGCGAAATATAGGGTGGGGGCTTTGACTACCTGAAAATGGAGTGGGAAGTAGGAAGTGGAGATGATGACGTTTGGAGCAAGTTGACATATGGAGGGATGGAATGGAGGGGTTTGAAGGAGAAGACGGAGATAGGAATGATGGATTGGGATGGGAGGTAAGGGTGATGGAGTGGGGTAAAGTGAAGTTTTGGTAGAGGTTGAGGGCGAGGAGGAGGATGAGGAGTTTGTGGTGGATGGCGGTGTTAGTGGTGGCGTGTTGGTGGTGTGGTGGTGGTGGTGGTGGTGGTGTTGGTGGTGGTGGTGGTGTCGTAGTGGAGTTCGTGGTGGTGTCCCTGGTGGTGTAAGTGGTGGTGACGATTGTGCTAGAAGTGGTGGAGCTGGTGGTGATCGTTGTAGAAATAGTATTACGGACGGTGTGGAAGTGGAAGTGAAGCAGAGGGTCTCGGTCGGTGGGAGGCGGAAAGCAAGGTGTGGAGAGCGAGTGCGGGCGCGTGTGGGCGGCGTAGGGCGGCGCCTGCGGTGGATCACCGCGCGGCAGCGGCGCCGCTCTGCGCTGCGCTGCGCTGCGCCGCGCTGCGCGGAGTCGCGGCGGCGCCTAAGAATAGCCCTCGCGGCCGAGGGCGACTATATCGAGACGCCCGATGCGGGGCAGCGGAGGCGGAAGCTGCGAACGCTGCTCGCGCTGGAGTTGCATGTGGGCGAGCGATCGGCCGTCGCACGCGAACGGAGTTACGCAGGGGCGCTTAGGGAAAACAAAAAGCAGCAGCTCCTAGAAGGTCCATGGCACTGGCGGATGCAGGGGGAGTCTGGGGGCCATGGCCCTCCAAA